>CM053149.1:47400371-48600371 GCA_028571685.1 Heterohyrax brucei | reverse complement strand
AATTAGGACATTGCCAGATAAACAGAGGCTTGAAGACTTTCTAAACACCAAACCAAAATTATAAGAAATTCTTTGCTGAAAATCAGTAACATCAGACATATTCTCAAGGATGCAACACCGGACACAGCAGCCAGAGTCCTACTTAGCTAGGGAAGTCACGACGCTCAATCAAAGCTAAAATATTAAAATTAGGGAGAGATCTCAATATGTAAATTACAGCAACATTATACTAAAAAGAGGGATGTATTAACATATTCATAGCCCTTTCAGATGAAGAAGTCAAAGAAATTCAAAGCAGTTAAAGACTGGCTTAAACTTAGGGGAGATAGTGGGATAGCTGCAGTGCAGACTAACAATACTACATATTAAAATAAGAAACACACATCTAGAGATCTCAATGGATACAAAACCAACACTGAAATAGATGAACAGAAAATGTATGAAGAATAACAACTGAGAACAGAGTATTAAGTAGAACAAAGAAAATGTCAACAACACACAAAAAAAGGCACAAAAATGACAGCACTAAATTCACATCTATCAATAATTACATTGAATGTAAATGGACTAAATGCACCAATAGACAGAGAGTAAGAGGTTGGATCAAAAAACAGGATCCATGTGTATGTAGCTTACAAGAAACTCACCTTAGACTCAAAGATATGAACAAACTGAAAACTGAAAGATGGGAAAATATATACCACGCCAACAACATGCAAAGAAGAGCATGAGTGACAATATTATTCTCAGATAAAATAGACTTAGGAAGATTATAGGAATATTAAATATTTATGTACCCAGTATCAGAGCTTCTAAACACATTGAACAAATGCTGACAACATTGAAAAGTGAGATGGATCACTCCACAATAATAGTAGCGGATTTCAACAAAACACTTTAAATAATGGACAGATCATCCATAAAAAAGTTCAGCAAAGATACAGAAGATCTTATTACAACCATCAGCCAACTCATGTGCAGAATTCTCCAGCATATAACATACAAGCGTGCTTCTTTTTCAATGCACAGGGAACATTCTTCAGAATAGACCACATATTAGGCCATAAAGCAAGTCTCAACAAAATCCAAACCACTAAAATATTGCAAAGCATCTTCTCAGACCATAAAGCCATAAAAGTTGAAATCAATAACAGAAAAAACATGGGTAGAAGTTCAAACTCATGGCAAGTGAACAACGCCTTGCTCAAAAATTCATGGGTTATAGAAGAAATCAAGGAGGGAAATAAAGAAATTCATGGAATCAAATAAGAACGAAAATTCATCCTACCAGAACCTATGGGATACAGCAAAAGCAGCATTCAGAGGTCAAGTTATCTCAATAAATTGAACACATCCAAAATGAAGAAAGGTCCCAACCCAAAGAAGTAACCCTACAACTCAAACAAGTAGCAAAAGAACAACAGAAGAACCCCTTGAATACCAGAAGAAAACAGACGATAAAAATCAGAGCAGAACTAAATGAATTAGAGAACAGAAAATCGATTGAAGGACTTAACAAAGCCAAAATTTGCTTCTGTGAAAAGATCAACAAAACTGATAAAGCACTGGCAATCTCACAAAAGAAAGATAGGAGGAGAAACAAATAACTCAAATAAGAAATGGGACAGGAGATGTCACAACAGACATAACCAAAATTTAAAAAATTGTAACAGAATACTATGAAAAATTGTATTCTAACAGATTTGAAAACCTAGAAGAATTGGATGTTTTTCTATAATCACATTACCTACCAAAATTACCACAAAGAGAAATAGAACAACTTAACAAACCCAAAACAAAAAAAGAGATTGGAAAAAGTAATCAGAAAACTACCAGCCAAAAAAGTCCTGGCCCAGATGGCTTCACTGGAGAATTCCATCAAACTTAGAAGGGAGTTGATATTAATGCTACTGAAGCTAAGTCACCATGACCAAGTAGGATTCATACCAGGGATGCAGAGTTGGTTTAATTAATACAGTCAACCACATAAATAAAACAAAGGATAAAAATGACTCAATTTTATGAATTAATGCAGAAAAGGCATCTGACAAAGTCCAACACCCATTCATGTTAAAAACTCAGCAAAATAGGAATACAAGGAAAAATTTTCAATGTATCATGGGGTATCTGTGTAAAGCCATCAGCCAGCACCATCCTGATGGAGAAATACTCAAAGAATTCCCCCTGAAAACAGGCACCAGACAAGAATGGCCATTTTCACCACTTTTATTCAACATTTTCCTGGAGGTTCAGATCAGTCAGACAGGATAAAGAAATAAAAGACATCTGCATCAGTAAAGAAGAAGGAAAAGTATCCTTATTTGCAGATGAAATGATCATATACACAGAAAACCCTAAAGAATCCATAATTAAACTACTGGAACTAATTGAAGATTTCAGCAAAGTATCAGGATGCAAGATACATATAAATAAATCAGTAGGAATTCTTTACACCAACAAGGAGACCATCAAAGGGGAAAACCACCAAATCGATACCATTTACAATAGCCCCAAGAACATATATTATGTAAGACTAAATCTAATCAGAGATACAAGAGATGTACATAAAGAAAATTACAGAGGTCTACTGCAAGAAAACAAGAGACTTGGAATATATCCTACAGAATAATGGCTGTCACACAAACAGATACGTGCACATGAGTGTTTATTGCAGCACTGTCCACCACAGCAAAAAAATGGAAACAACCTTGCTGCCCATCAATAAATGAGTGGTAAACAAACTATAATACACATGTATATGTTGGAACACTATGCAATGATAGAGAACAATAATGTTTTAATGAAACATCTCATAACTTGGAATCAACTGGAAAACATTAGGTTGAGTGAAATCAGTCAGCTGTGGAAGGACAAATATTGTAGGAAACCACTATTATAAGGTCTCAAGACTTATGCACAAAAGAAAATATTCTTTGATGGCAACAAAAGTAGGGACAGAGGGAAGGAGAAGATTATTCTCAGACGAGATAGTTGATAGGAATTCAGGTAGATGAAGGGAGTGGCAGCATGCAGTAGAAGACAGGTCAGCATAACTGACTACACCATAAGCTAAAAGCTTTTCTAAATTCAATCCAACATTCCAAAGGACAGAGTAGCAGGGACATGGAAAGAGGGACCACGCTTACAGGGGATACTGAGGTCAATTTGTATAACCAGCACTTGTGTTCTGCACTTCGTAATGGTGAGTGGTTCCTGGTGTCTTCGAAGCCAGTAAGCAGCCATCTGAGGAACATCAATTGGTCCCAAACCACCTGGAACAGATGACAACCAACAACATCAAAGACATGAGAAAAAATGAGCCCAGTAGACAGAAGGGCCCATATGATTGGGAGATTACATTAGGAGAATAGAAGAGCTAGATGATGCCTAGCCACTACCAAAGACAGTCCTGACAGAGAACACAAGGTAGACTCCCTGACATACCACAAGAAAGTGGGTGCGCAGATCAATAACTCTATTGAAAAAAATAGACTCTATGGTTTGACAACCTGGAGGATCCCCTGGGAACACAGCTCCTGGGCTTGCTGCTAGCCCAGTGCTGAAACCAGCAATGAAGCTACTGGACTTGGGAAGTCAGAGTGATGCAGCTGGTATGTGTACTTTATGGTTTTATATATATATATATGTATGAGGTTGTCCTACCAGTTTCTTTTTAAAGGGGAGAACACAGAGTGAAGACGTGGGGACTATTGATGGGTGAGTAAATACTGGAAGTAAACAGTGGAAAAGGAGAGTATGCTGTCACAGGGTGAAAGGAGCAGATAATTTCCAGACAGGTGGGTGCTCAGGATTTTATGGGTGGAAAATTGACTTTGTGAACTTTCACTTAGAATAAAAATTAAAAATCATTACATAACTTACTGCTGCATATCACTACAGTCACTGGCAAAGTACTTCCCTTGGGAAGCTCTGCACCAATGCCAGTACTTATTCTACCCTTCAAAGAAATTTTGGAACTCTTTTTCTGGAATGGCCATCAGAGCTGTCATCATATTACCCTTGATGTCCCAAAGGGCATCAAAAATGTCTTCCTTTCAATATTTCCTTTATTTTCAGGGAAAGAAAAAAGTCATTGGAGGCCAGATCAGGTGAGCAGGGAGGTTGTTCCAATACAATTATCTGTTTACTGGCTAAAAACTCCCTCACAGGCAACTATACAATTAAGTCTGCTAACTTGCCACTTTGCCACCATATAAAATAGTCATTCCGGAAATAGTTCCAAAATTGCTTTTAAGGGTGTACTAGGCACTGGCATCAGTGCATAACTTCCCAACGGAATACTGCAAAGGTGACTGTAGTGATACTCAACAGTGAGGTACGTGGCACTTAGAACAACTAAGTTTACAGACTTAATTGTCCTGCACATTCTTGTTATTTTGTGAAATAACTAAGGAATGTATACATATTGTAAGCCACAGGTCTCCTGAAACTTACTTTTTTCAAAATTGTGATTAAGAGAAAGTATACAAGTCAATTTTGCTTATGCAACCTCTCTGCAACTCTATCTGCTCTCCTCACCCTGAAAAAACACACTCCTCCTTTCACTGTTTACTTCTAGTATCCTCTTAATAAGCATCTCTCCCTTCTAGAAAGAAACCAGTAGGAACAGCCTCCTATAAATGCATAAACCCACAAATTGCACACATCACATGCTCCCTCTGTGTCCCTGTGGAAACATTTCTTTTGATCCTCTATAACTTGAATTCTTTTCCAACTCAAGGTGAGAGTGAATATAGTAAACACACAGCTCATTTACACCACATAAATTCACAATAATCAAGAGTTCGTGGTGGTTAAATGCTATGTCTGCTAGCCAAAATGTCAACAGTTAAAATCTGACAGGAACTATTGAGAGTTTAGTGAGCTTCTAACTAGAAAATACATTTTCCTGCTGAAAATCATTTACCTTTAAATAATTTTTCACATCATTGATTTCCATATCTAACACTGCTAAATGAATTAAACAAAGCAGTAAAGTAGACATGATGACTCCAATCTGAAGGATAAATTTTTAAAGTGAGAATGATCAGCTTTGAAGGAGAAACATGCTTGATACAATCATTGTTATAGGGTTGGGTATTCTTGAGTCAGTTTCACTTCATAATGAACCTATATACAACACAAGAAAATACTTCTGGGATTTGCACCATACTCACTATCTTTTCTGTGTTTGAACCTACCGTTGCATTGTGTCAATCTATCTGCCACATCTTCTAATTGGGTACATACAGTAAACATCATTGACAGTATATGCTTGTGGAAACATTCTGTTAATATAACGTGGAACATCTGTAAGCAGTTTATTTAACTTCTGTGTATATTCAATAGTCCATTTGTCAAATGCAACAATTAAATAATACCCACATGAACTGTTAAAACAATTTTGGATAGTGTTGAGTACTATGGAAAAATATGTTGGAATGATGGAGTAAAGAGTTAAAATGTTAAATCAGTTATTCAATGAAGGTTTGGCTTAGAAGGTAACATGTTAACAGAAACATGAAGAACAGTAAACCCAACATCATTTAGGGACATCTGTGTTCCCACAGATCACAAAGACAAATGAGAACCCCTTCTTCAGTGCAAAGGGGTCGCTGAGGAAAGTCACACTTGTTTTCATAGAATGAGAAAACACAAATAGGAATTTCTATCAAAATGAGTTTCCAGGATGCAGAGCTATGACAGCAGAGTAGCAAGAGATATTTTCTGATTCACCTCATAACAAAGAACCAGAGCAACAGTTGAAAGGATTATATAGGACATTCCAGGAGACCTGAATATCAGGTGGAAAGCTGAGAGATAGGAGTGAGTGACAGGGAAGACCAAGGAGATCCAGAGGCAAGTACTTCACTTAGATATAAATCTGAACCCTGCAATAAGACCCACTTCAGCCAGTCAAGCAGGGTCATGGAGGTCATCTGTCTCAGCAGACAAGCTAAGCTTCTGATGGCCCCACCTACAGAACTGCTGAGGACTTTTACGTGAGTGCCATAAGCTAAGTGTTGCTAATGCTTGTGGATTTAAAGTTTTTCTTTGTGGTGGTATCTCTCCCTTTTCCCAGAACTTCCTCCTCCCTTCTCTGCTCTGCACCAGGCACTAAACTCTGATGCATTACCTGAGCAAGAAGTGACACATCCTATGAACATTCTCTGAAGAACATTCTCTCGGACTTGGAGAAACAAAGGGAGAGGAAGAAAAAAACTGTTGTGACAGCTCCCCTGAGCCAGCAACTCACCTTACATTTCTGAGCATTCTTACAGCTCTAACCATCCAGTCATGGGACACTGAAATTTTTAAGGCTCCAATAACCAATCTAGTTCAAATGACCAGAATATTTGGACATTCCAAACTAAATTAATGCATATAAATACATGTATTAACAAAATAACCAAATGCAATACCGCAACTTTTTGGTGGCTCAGAGACAGCAATCAATTTCTAATCACATAAAGAAGTGGAACACCATGACTTCAAAAAAACCCCCAAACAGTCAAAATTTTTCCAGACACAGCAGACTTCCTGCAATTATCAGAGGTAGAACAAAAACAGTAATTCACTCTTCAAGATATTGGGAAGTAGATTAGGAAAAGTACAGCAAAGGACAATGTAAAGTTAAACAGACAACCAAAAAAATTGAGCAATAGTGATCTGAAAATCAGATCAACAATAAAATTACAGAACTAGGCAATTCAAAAGAAGGTCAAAGGAATAGGACCAAGGCAACAGAATGTAGAATTAATGAGATGGAAAATAAAGAAACAGATACTGGGATACATAAGGAAAAAGCAGATAAAAGAATTTAAAATATGAAGAATCACCAAGAGTAATGTGGAACTCTATCAAGAAGAATAATTTATGAATAACTGGAATACCACAACTAGGGGTGATAACACAAAATACAGAGAGAATTTTTGAGGATTTATTGACAGAAAGTTTCCCTCACATCAAGAAAGATGAGAAGATATCTACCCAAGATGCTAATCAATCCCAACAAAAAGTAGGCCCCAAAAGAAAGATACCAAGACAAATTATCATCAAACTTACCAAAATTAAAATCAAGAAGCTTTTAAAGGCAGCTAGGTTTAAACAAACAAACAAAACTAACCTACAAAGGAAAGTCGTTCAGACTGAGTTCAGATTACTCAGCGGAAACCATGTGGGCAAGAAGACAGTCAGACAACATATGTACATATAACCTTGAAGGAAAAAAAACTGCCAACTAAGAATTATATATCCTGCAGAACTGTGCCTCAGATATGGTGGAAAAATTAAGACATTCCCAGATAACCAGACGTTTAGAGAATCTGAAACACCAAAGAAATATTATAAAAAATACTAAAGGAATTTCTTCAGTTAGAAAACCAATAACATCAGATATACACAGAAGGATACAATGCACAACAGAGCATCCAGATATCAAGCAAGATAGGGAATCAACACAAAAATGAATCAAAGCTGAAATTCTAAAAAGAAGAAACAGATCTTTATATGTAAATGACAACATAATCCCCAAAGAGAGATAAAGTAATATGGTCATAGATCTTTAAGATGGAGAAGAAGTAAAGGTGATACAAAGAAATTACAGACTGGTTTAAATTCAGAACATTAGGGGTACACATCAAGGTAACCACAAAGGAAATTAAAAATCCTACACTTCAAAACAATAAACAAAATCAAGACATCTCAGCAGATATAAAACCAACAATGGAAAAGATGAAAACATATTAAGAAAAGTGACTCAGTACGGAAAATTAAGTAGTACAAAGAAACTGTCAACAACATACCAAAAAAGGCACAAGAATGACAGAACTATATCCATACCTATCCATGATTACATTGAATGTAAAGGAGTTAAATGCACTAACAGAGGAAGAGCAGCAGAAGGCATAAAAAGTACAAGTATTATATATGCTGCTTGCAAGACACACACCTTAGACTTAAAGATAAAAAATAAACTAAAACTCAAAGAATGGGAAAAATATATACAAAGCTAACATCATTCATGAAAGAGCAGGAGTGGCAATATAAATTTCAGATAAAATAGAATTTAAAGTAAAATCCACCACAGTGGACAAGGAAGGTCACTGCATATTTCTTAAAGGCACAGTACATCAAGAGAACATCACCATATTATAGATGTAGGTGCCTAGTGACAGAGATTCTGAATATGTCCAAGAAACTCTAACAGCGTTGAAAAGTGAAATAGACAGCTCCACAATAATAGAAGGAAACTTCAACACACTACTTTCAGTGATGAATAGAACATCCAGAAAGAAACTCAATAAAGACACAGAAGAGCTAAATGCCCAAATCCACCAACTCAACCTCATAGACATACACAAAACATTCTACCCAGTGAAAGACAAGTATATGTTCTTTTATAACTAGTATGGAACATTCTCCAGAACAGACCACATATTGGGCCATAAAGCAAGTCTTAACAAAATTCAAAGCAGTGAAATATAGCAAAGCATCTTCTCAGAGTATAAAGCCACAAAACTTCAATCAAGAATGAAAAAAAGAAGGATAAAACATTAAACACATGGAAACAACAACATCTTGCTCTAAAACTTCTGGGTTACACAAGAAAACAAGGACAGAATAAAGAAATTCATAGAATCAAATGAGAATGAAGCCATATCCTACCAGAATCTATGGGACACAGCAAAAGCAGTGCTCAGAGGTCAGTCTACCTTACTAAATACATACATCCAAAAAGAAGAAAGATCCCAAATCAAGGAATTACTGCTACAATTTGAACAAGTACAAAGAGAGCAACAAAGGAATCCCTCAAGCACCAGAAGAAAACATTATAAAAATTAAAGCACAAATAAATGAATTAGAGAATACAAAAGCAACTGAAAGAATTAAGAACAAAAGCTGCTTTTGTTTTCACTTTGTTTTTGCTTTTTTGTTTAAAAAAAATCAACAAATCGATAAACCATTGACCAAACTCGTGAAAGAGAAACAAGCGAGGAAGCGAATAACTTACATGAGAAATAAAGGTGAGTGTTATCACAATAGATGCTGTTAAAAGAATCATAGAATGCTACAAAAACTTGACTCTAATAAACTTGAAAAGCTAGAGGGAATAGATAAATTCCTAGAAATACGCTACCTACCGAAATTAACACAAATAGAATTAGAACAACTTAACAAACATATCACAAAAGAACATATTGCAAAAAGTAATTTTAAAAAAGCAACTCACAATCAAGCAAAATTTATGCACCAGGTGGCCTTATTGGAGAATTCCATCAAACTTTTAGAAAAGAGTTATCTCCACTATTAATAAACATATTTCACAGGATTGAAAAGGATGGAATGCTCTCAAACTCATTCTATGAAGCAGCACAACCTTGATACCAAAACCAGGTAATACAACACAAAAAAATAAAAATTACACACCAATATCTCTCATGAGCTTAGATGCAAATATCCTCAACAAAATGCTAGCCAATAGAATTCAATGACATATCAAAAATAATAATAAAAATAATTTACCATGACCAAGTTGGATTCATTCCAGGGGTGCAGGGATGGTTCAACATTAGAAAAACAATTACTGTAGTCAATCACAAAGATAAAATAAAATATAAGAATCGCTTGATTTTATCAATTGATAAAGAAAAAGCATTTGACAAAGTTCGGCACCCACTCATGTTAAAAACTCTCAGCAAAAGAAGAATAGAAGGAAAATTCCTCAATATAAAAAGGAACATCTATGCAAAGCTAATAGCCAGCATCATCCTAAATGGAGAGAGATGGAAAGCATTGTTCTTGAGAGCGGGAACCAGACAAGGATGCCCATTGTCATCACTTTTATTCAACATTGTTCTGGAGGTTCTAACCAGAGCAATCAGACAAGATACAGAAATAAAGGCATTCACATTGGTAAAGAAAAAGTATCTTTATTTTCAAATGATATGATCTTACACACAGAAAAACCTAAAGAATCCACCAAATAAATAAATAACACCAGAACTAATAGAAGAGCTAAGCAAAGCATCAGGATATGAGATAGCCAGCTCAGTGGGATTCCTTTACACCAACAAAGAGACCATGACAGGGGAAATCACCATTACCATTTACAAAATCCCCCAAGAAGATAAAATACCTAGGAACAAATTCTAACTAGAATTACAAAACTACTGCAAAAAACAAAACAGACCTACGTAAGTGTAGGAACTTACCTTGCTCATGGATAGGAAGACTTAACATTGTTAAAATGTCTATTCTTCCCAAAGTGACCCATAAATACAATTTCAATACAAATTCCAGTGTCATTAGTTATGAGGTACACAAACAAATTACTGACTTTATGTGGAAAAGGAAGAAACCCCACATAAGTAAATCATTATTGGAAAAAAAGAAGAACAATGTGGAGGCTTCATATTACCTGACTTTAGAACCTAATACATTGTCACTGTAGTCAAAACAGCCTGCTACTGTACAAAAAGAGACACATAGACCAATTGGGACAGAATAGAGAATATGGATACAATATCATCCACCTATAAGCAGCTGATATTTGACAAAAGCCCAGAGTCTGTAAAGTGAGGAAAAAACAACAAATGGTGTTTGTGTAACTCAATATCCATCTTCAAAAAATGAAACAAGATCCATATTTCACACCATGCACAAAAACTAACACAATATGGATCAAAGACCTAAATATAAAATCCAAAATGATAAGGATCATAAAAGAAAAATTAGGTACAAACATTGGTGTGCAACATAAATGGACTACGAAAGATTGCTAACAATGAACAAACACTGGAAGAGAAAACAGACAACTGGAAACTCCTAAAAAGCAAGCATTTATGCTGATTCAAAGACTTCACCAAAAGAGTAAAAAGACTACCTACAGAACAGGAAAACAAAATTTGAAAACCAGGAATAAGATTTGTGTCTAATCTCCATAATATACAAAGTATTGTACAACCTCAACAAGAAAAAGACAAATAATCCAATTTTTAAAAAATGAACAAAGGATATGAACAGACACTTCACCAAAAATGACATCCAAGCAGCTAACAAATGCATGAGGAAATGTCATCAGAGAAATCCAAATCAAGTCTACAATGAGGTGCCGTATTATCCCAACAAGGATGGCATTAATACAAACACTACAAAACAGTAAACACTGGAGAGGTTGTGGAGGAACTGGAACTCTTCTACACTGCTGATGGGAATGTAAAATGGTGCAACCATTTTGTAAATCAATTTGGTGCTTTCTTAAAAATCTAGAAAGAGAAATATCATATGATCCATCAATCCCACTCCAGAGTTTCCTCTTGGAATATGTTCTAGAGAAATAAAAGCTGTCACACAAATAGACACGTACACACCAATTTTTATTGCAGCGCTGTCCACACTAGCAAAAAGATGGAATCAATCCAGATGCCTGTCAACAGATGAATGAATAAACAAGCTATGATATATATTCACACAATGGAATACTATGCAATGATAAAGAACAACAATGATTTTGGGAAACATCCAATAACATGGAGTCATCTGGGAGACATGTGCTGAGTGAAATTAGTTGCAAAAGAACAAATATTGTATGAAACCACTATTATAAGGAACCTGAAACAGAGGAGAATGAATGACTTCTAAGACATGAGGAAAATATGAGCCTAGGAAACAGAAGGGGTCAAATGTTTGGGAGACTACATCAGCATGAGACCAGAATAACTAGATGGTACTCAACCACAACCACCGACTGCCCTGACAGGGAATGGAAGGTAGAGTCTCTGAAGTAGTTGGTGAAAACTGGGAGTGCACATCTAGAAATCTATTAAAAGACCAGGCTTCATGGTTAGACATCAGGGAAGGTCCTCTGAGAACATGGCTCCTGGAGTTGCTCCTAGCCCAAAGCTGAAAGAAGTAATGAAGCCAACTCTCCAGAGAAAAATCAGACTGGACTATAAGACAGTCATGCTTGTGAATTGTGTGTTTCTTGGCTTAAATACATACACGAGGCTATTAGAGCAGACCTCTAGAAGGGAGATGAGAGGGTACAAAGGAGAGGATAGGAGTTGGTTAAATGAATGGGAGAACTGCAGTGTGGAATGGAAGAATAAGCTGTCACAGGGCTGGGAAAACAGCTAGAGTTGCATGGATGTATGAGTCTGGTGTTCTATATGATAGGGTGCTTTGTATCCACTAATAAGGAGGGAGGAAGCATGCCTAATGAGAAATATCTCACTTTTAAAAAGAAAGGTATCATGAAGAGAGAGCAGACAAAATGAAGACTTGTGTAGTCCCTGAGGACACTACAGTTATGAACAGGCCAATTAAGGCATATGGAGGAACACTTTTGAAAACAGTATGACTTGGATTGTAAACTTTCACCTAAAGCACAATAAAAATATTTTTTTAAATGAGTTTCCATGAGGATTTGTTCAGGAAGACTCAGGAATCAGAGCACTTTCACCATTTTCTAGTGATAGAATTTAAGGGGAGAGGTTTTGGTGCAAGAAATGAGACTTTACCCTCTTATCTCTGGTTTGCAGATACATTCCCTCTGAGTTCCATTAGACACATAACCCACCACAAATAAACAGTCTATGTTAAAGTGATGTGATTTGATTTGATGCAAACACAGCTACAAGACAGGTCTCCTAAATTTTGTAAAACATGAGACGGTAGATACAATCTAATGTAACCAGTTTTGAGACTGGTTAAATCTCATTTTGAACACGTAGTGAACTAAGAAAGCCTTTTGAGTTAAATCCCAGATTCCTGTGGATCACAGCAGGCTTTCTTTCATAGGGAGAAGTATACCTCCTAAAAAAGATATCAGATCTGAGCAAAACAAACTCAGATTTTTTTATATTACTATATTAGTGAATCAGGTAAGTAACTCTTCATCACCAGGACCTGAAAACACAGAGGGCTGGACAAAGGCCAAAAGATTTTTAACAACTGAGCTTCCTTAACACGAAAGGAAGTATACAGACTGAGAAAGAAGGAATCTCCCTAAGATGCTCTGATATTGAAATTATGGAAATAACACCTTATAAACTCCTGACAAGTATCCAAACTTTGTCACTCACAATCACAGTCATGCCATGGGTGTTTAAATTAGTAAGATTCCCTCCATACAGACTGAATATTGCAAACTCAGCCTGCTGGATATTTTTCATCATTGTTATCTACTAGACAAGTGAAAGGGTTTTTGGTTTTTTGGTGGAGTGTCAGGTGTTTGTTAGGGATAGTAACTCACAGAGTAGAAATGGAAAGGTGTTTTGTCTCCACTAATAAAGCAGGAGGAAGCATGCCTAACGAGAAATATCTCACTTTTAAAAAGAAAGGTTTCATGGAGACAGAGCAGAGAAAATGAAGACTTGTGTAGTCCCTGAGGGCATTACAGTTAAGAATAGGCCAATTAAGGCATATGGAGGAACACTTTGAAAACAGTATGATTCTGAATTGAACTTTACTCGTATAGCAAAACAAAAACAGGAAAGATACCATTATTCCATCACTATCCTGGAATGTTCACAATGTATTCCATTTGACACAGGAAACTTAAATAAACTACCTTTTTTTTCTTAAACTACAATGAAACAATAGATTGACTGAAGCTGATTGAAAGTGTATGTATGTGCTATTTTAAAATAATAAATGCTAACAACATTGAAAAGCAGAATGAGAGTATTTAAATGCATAATGTATTAAAAATAAAAATATATGCTCTTTTTCACAAGTGTTTAGCATACAGAGCCTTGTGAACACAATGAACTTATAGAAAGTAGTTACATATGCGCAAAATAAGGAGTATCATTCCAAAGTAGAGTGATGTTTCTTGACCAAGTAAATTTAACACTAAGATAAGGGACTACAATAATTATGCGATTAAAAGCATTACACTGAAAAAAGAAAGGGGTTACAATGAATTTAAAAAACAATTAAACCTCCCTAAAGATTAATTAGACAAGATGTTCGATGATTCAGCTACATGAATTATTGAATAGCTGACAAGAACTTAAGAGTAAGTGACCAGAAGAGTTCAAAGCAATGAAGTTATTTCATGAGATGCTTCAAACAATTTATAAGAATGAATCTGAATTTACTACGATTACTTATTCACATAAGCACAAACATCTCCCTTTTCTTAACTAGCACAGTTCTGCTTAGGTCTGTTTCTACTCTCAAAAATTAACATTTGAGTGGAGTCAAGGTGGCAGACTAAACACACATCTCCCTAAATCCCTCTGCAAACCAAGACCTGAATTGACAATTAAATGGATCCTTCTGGACACCTAGTGAGCCCTAAGATGCAGCATAGGGCTATTCTTTTGGACTTCACACCACTGAACTGACAACCTCCTCTTTTTCGCCAATCCCTGCTCTTGGTGATTACTGATTTTCATGAACTGAAAGTAACTCACCATTTTAACATTGTTTTCTGTTTTAAATGACTGACAGAACTGGGACTTCACTAGCAGCTAACTACAGATGCACTGCTGGTGGGATTGGTGCAGGAAACTGATGTATTTTGAGAGCCTAGCTTTGGACTCTGTACATCTCAACACCGTTGGCCTCTCTTTCCTCCTCCACTATAGGGTAGCTGGTACCCAAGCAGGCAGGGAGCTTGTGTGGGACACCATTTTCTTCCACTGGCAGGTAGATATAACCATGTGGAGGCCTCAGCTGGACTTAATTCCTAGTCTTGGAGGCAGTGCCAGCCCAGAGGAGAGTGCTTTTCTGGCAGAAAAGCAGCATTCTACACAGTGTCGCCGATGGCTGGGGCCTGACAGCAGAGGCCAGCAGGGCAGTAACGTTTCTGTATTTTAAACTAGTTTATAACATCTGGGGTTGGATACAGAAGTGCTTACTTTGCCAGCTCGGAAGAGAGACCTGTACACCTGAAAACCTAACTGACTTTGGAAGTTGTCGGATACTTTTACCTTTCATTTTAAGATGGCTTAGAGACACAACTTTGGTCCATCTTCACAGCATCTCTCCCAGCCTCTATTGACTCACATGATGCTCCAAAAGCAACAAACTCCAGAGAAAAGTGTAACCAATAAATCACCCATGGCTTAAGAAGGCACCCAAAAGAAAGCACCGCAAAAATTCACAGACGAAGAAACCTTTCTGAAACTATTGGAGGGTGAAAACAAAAGGACTGTATGTGGAGCCCTCCTAGACCTTATACAAAATGGAGCACAGCGAAATGAAAAATTAAGCAAGCTACTTGATCTGATGGAACACCAGTACTCTGAAATGCAGCAGATCAAGAACAAAATCAAAGAGACAGAAACTTCAATTCAAAGCAAAGGAAACCAAATAGAACAAATGGAAAAGAGACTTTCTGACTCGGAATCTGACAGAGCTAGTGACTCCAGCACCATGAAGAGAAATCAGAAAAAAGAAAAAAGAAACATGAAGAAGGATTAAGAAGCATGTGGGATTCTGTTAAGAGGAAAAATCTACAATTAACTGGATTTCCTGAACAGGGCAAGACACCTGAGAACACAGAGAATATTGTTGAGCTGCTGACAGAAAGCTTCCCAGAAATTATGAAAGAAGAGAATATAGATATATAAGATGCATATCAAACCCCACTCAATATAGATCTCAAAGGAAAGACTCCAAGACATATCATAATCAACATTAACAACATGAAACAGAAACTCTCAAAGGCAACAAGACTCAAAGCAAAGCTAACATTCAGAGGGAAACCCTGTAGACTTTTGTCAGATTTCTCAGCAGAAACAATGCTGGCATGGAGACAGCGGCATGACACATTCAAAGCCTTGAAGGAGAAGAACTTCCAACCAAGAATTATATATCCTGCAAAACTATCTTTCAAATATGAAAATGAAATTAAAACATTCGGAGAAGAACAGAAACTCAGAGACTTTGTAAAAACCAAACCAAAGCTACAAGAAACTTTGAAAGAATCTCTTGCCTTAGAAGAACAAAACCATTGACTTTATATTTTAAAAGCAAGTACAGGACACATTACCCAGAATCCTACTCAGTTAGGGAAGGCTTCAAACTCAATCGAAGCTATAATAGTGAAGGAAATGATCCAGTGATCATATCATGAAAACTATGACATCATCATATTAAAAAGAGGGATGTACTACAATCATTATAGTCCTTCCAGATGGAGAGGAAGTTGATAAGAATGGTAGCAATTCAAATTGGGATTATACATAGTTTATTAAGAGGTATCAGAGATGCAGCCATAATGCACAATAAAAATGAAATATATCAAATCAGGAAACATAATACAGGAGTCTCAACAAACACAAAACCAACCCTGAAAAAGGTGAAAAATCAACTCACAAAGAAGAATGTTCCAGAATACAGTAATAAGGACAACAGAGAAAACATCAACACAAAAATAAACATATCAAAATGGCAACACTGAACACATACCTATCAATAATTACACTGAATGTGAGTGGACTGAAGGTTCCAAAAAAGAGGCATCAAGTGACATCTTGGATCAAAAGATATGACCCATCCGTATGTTGCGTACAAGAAACCACCTTAGACTTAAGATAGGAACAAAATTATCACCTTAGACTTAAGGATAGGAACAAACTGAAAATTAAAGGATGAAAGAATATATATCAAGCTAACAAAACACAAAGAAGAGCAGGTGTGGCAATTCTAATCTCAGATAAAATAGATTTTAATGTAAAATCCACCACTGTGGACAAAGATGGATGGTATTTATTCCTGAAATGTTTAATACAACAAGCAGGACTAAACAATATTAAATATTTATACACCTGATATTAGAGCACCTAAATACATTGAAGAAACACTGACTACACTCCAAAATGAGATAGATCACTCCACAATAATAGTGGAGACTTCAACACTCCACTCTCAGTGTTGAACTGATCATCTGGTAAATTCCTCAGTGCAATAAGGGCCATTTATACAAAGCCAACTGCTTACGTCATCCTGAATGGAGACAGACTGCAGCAGTTTCCCTTGAGAACGAGAACTAGACAAGGATGCTCACAGTCACCTCTCCTACTGAACATAGTACTGGAAGTTCTAGCCAGAGCAATTAGATGAGACCGAGAAATAAAGGGCATCTGCATCAGCAAAGAAGTAAAAGTCTCCCTATTTGCAGGTGACGTGATTGTATATGAAGAGAATCCCAAAGAATCCATAAGGAAACTATTCAAACTGATAGAAGAGTTCAGCAAAGTCTCAGAATACAAGATAAACATAAGGAAACCAGTAGGATTCCTTTATACCAACAATGAGATTATTAAGGAAGACATCACCAAATCAATTCCATTTACTATAGCCCCTAAGAAGATAAAGTACTTAGGAATAAATCTAACCAGAGAAATAACACTTTACAAAGAGAACTACAAGTCCTTACTACAAGAAACTAAGAGAGACTTACATAAGTGGAGAAACCTACCCTGCTCAGGAATATGAAGACTTAAGGTTGTGAAAATGTCTATTTGGCCCAAAGCAATCTACTTATGTAGTGCAATCTCAATACAAATTCCAGTGACATTTTTTAATGAGATGGAGAAACAAATTACCAACTTTATTTGGGAAGGGAATAAGCCCCAAATAAATAAAGCACTACTAAAGAAGAACACACATTGGGAAGCCTCCCACTACCTGACTTTAGAACCTATTACACTGCCACAGTAGTCAAAACAGCCTGGTATTGGTAGAAAAACAGACAGATAGATCAATGAAACATAACTGAGATCCAGAGATGACACCATCTTTCTACGAACAGTTGATATTCAGCAAAGGCTGTAAGACATTACACTGGGGGAAAAAGAATCTCTTCAACTAATGATGTTGGGAAAATTGGAAAGCCATCTGCAGTAAATTGAAACAAGATCTGTATCTTACACCTTATCCAAAAACCAACTCAAACTGGATAAAAGACCTAAATATCAAATCTAAAATGATAAAGCTCGTCCAAGAAAAGGTAGGAATAACAATGGAAGTTTTAGTCCACAAAGCAGTCAGACTTCAAAATCTGCAAACAAACCACAAACAACAAAAGAGACAATAGATCAATGGGAACTATTAAGAATCAAACACTTTTGGTCATCCAAAGTCTTTATTAATAGAATTAAAAGGCGACCTGCAGAATGTGAAAAAATATTTGGTAACTGTATGTCAGACTGACGCTTGAGCTTCATAATCTGTACGGTACTGCAAAATATCAATAAGGAAAAGATAAATCATCCAATTAAGTGTTGGGGAAAGGAGATAGACACTTCTCTAAAGAGGAGATCCAGGCAGCCGAAAAACACATGCGGATACGCTCACGATCATTAGCTATTAAAGAAATTCAAAACGAAACTACAATGAGATGCCATCTCACCCCAAGAAGGTTGGCCATGATCCAAACAATGCAAAACAACAAGTGCTGGAGCAGCTGTGGAGAAATTGTAACTCTCCTACACCATTGGTGGGACTGGGAAATGGCGCAACCACTTTGGAAAGCAATTTGGCACTTCCTGAAAACACTGGATATAGATATACCATTTGACCCAGTAATTCCACTGTTCAGAATATATCCTACAGAATCAAGGCCATTCACACCAACTGATATATGCACATGAATGTTTATAGCAGCATGGTCCGCAATAGCAAAAAGATGGAATCAACCCAGATGCCCAACAACGGAGGAATGGATGGATAAGCTATGGTATATATACTCAATGGAACACTATGCAATGATAAAAAACTGATGATTTTAGGAAACATCTCATAACCTGGTTTCAACTGCAGGACGTTATCTTGAGTGAAAGTAGTCAGCGACCAAAGGACTAATATTGAGATCCCTGTGATAAGAACTTAAAAACAGACTCATGCATAGAGGAAAAGACTCTTCAATGGCTGCAAGGGTGAGGAGGGAGGGTGAGTGAAAGGTGGAGGGTTTAGATTAGATAGTTGATAGAAATTCGGTTGGCTGAAATCTGTGACAGCACACATTAGAAACAAAATCAGTATTAACTGGACTTCAACACAGCATGATTACTCCTCCCATCTCAAACCAATATTACAAGGTGCCAGAGACCATGCTCTCAGGGGAAACCCAGGCCAATTGACACAACTAGCGTTTTGCTAAGAGAGCCCTCTGCACACCACATTGGTGAGGGGTGTCCGGGGTCCTAAAAGCTGCCATCTGAGGGTACAGCAAATTGTCCCAAGTATGCAGGAATGGATGACCACCAAGGACCAAAACGACATGGGGGAAAGAGAACCCAGAAAACAGAGAGACCCACATGAGTGGGTGACTACATCGAGTTGTGAGCAAAAGAACCAGATGGTGCCCAGCCACCACCAGTGATAGCTGTGATGGAGTTCACAAAGTTGAGTCTCGCTGGCAATACAAGAATAAAAAGGGGTGCACCTTGAGATCTACATTAAAAGACCACAATTGATGGTCCACGGCCCTTGGAGTTCCCCTGGGAGCATGGTGATCAAACAACGTGTTAAGATTTTTTTCAGAGAAAGAATCTGTATTCGCTGGGATACCTAAGGTCAAATACAGATTCTTGTTTGTTGGGTACTTACATATGAGTTGGACAAGAGGTACTTGATAATGCTAACAGAAAAATCATTATAATTAGGGGAAGAAAATATGAAATTGTGAAAATATATGGTGTGTTTTAGAAACAGTGAATTTCAAAAACTAATCAATACGGTGTGTTGTATGTTATTAAGAGCCCTTGTGATGAAGTCTAAAGATACTGTCTTAGTCACCTGGTACTGTTCTAAAGAAAATACCACGAGTGGAAGGTTTCATGAAGAGAAGCATTATTGACACAGTCCGGTAAGCTGCAAATCCATTTATAAGTTACAAGTCCATTCAATATGGACACAGTCTGGTAGGCTGAGTCCACATCCAGTGAGAACATCTCGGCACAGGAACCTCGGGTCCAAACGACATGCTCTGTTCTCAGTGCTTCTCTCTTGGTGGTATGAAGTTCCCAGCTTCCTCAGCTCACTTCTATCCCTTGTATTCCATGAGCTTGTAGCTTGGCTCCTGCCTCACTAACACAACTGCAAACTGTTCTCCATCATCAATATCACAGAGGCAGGATTTATAACACATGGGAAGAATGGTACCATATTGGAACTCCTAACCAAATCAAATCAACACAGACATTTCTGGGGTTCGGGGATGGAAACAAGTCAACCCAGGACATCTGCTAACCAAAGACTGCAGTTCAAATTCACTTGTCATCCCTTGGGATCTCTATGGGGGCTCTGTTCTACAGGGTTGCTAGGTATGACAAAGTTTGTACAGGATCTTTAAAATCTCAAATACTTTGTTAATATGTTTAAAATATACATAACAAATCAGTGATTCCTGAATGTAACAGACCTTTGTGCTTGAAATAAAATGTTTAGATGAAGCAGCAAGGTCATCTGACTTATGAAGAGGGCTGTATAAACAGTAGCATGGAAGTTTCATTTATACCATTGCACAATGTATCTATTAAACCAACCTACATATACTTAAAAATTATAAAATATTTTTTAAATAATTATCTCAAAACACTGAGAAGTGAGCAAAACAAAGATATGGGGTGGGATTCAACACTTTCAAGAAGGTCGTATGGGCCATTCCACTCTATCCCATAGGGTCACTATGAGTTGAAATCAGTGAAAAAAAATTTTTAATCAAACAAGATGGGTACCAGTCTGTACCATTAAATTCAATGGAAATGAGATGCTACTAGATACCGTATGTATCATGGGAATACCAAAAGAAGACAATAGACAGAAAGGGAAAAGAAATAATTCAAACGAAAAGGATGATTTTTTTCCTAAATTTACGAGAGACATCAAAGCACAGATCTAGGAATTCCAGAAAACATTAAGAAAGCTAATGCCAGAAATAAATAAATAAATAAAACTATGCCTATGCATATCATAGAAGCACTGGTGCCTTAGTGCTTAAGTGTTATGTCTGCTAACCAAAAGTTTGGCAGTTCAAATCCACCAGGTTTCCTCAGAAACTTTGTGGAGCAGTTATACTCTGTTCCATAGGATCACTGTAAGTTGGAATCCAGTTGATGACAGTTTGGTTTTCTTGGTTTATGCACATTGTATTCAAACTGCATAAATCCAAAGACAAAAATCTTGAAGGAAATCAGAGAGAAAAAAAGTAACTTACCTTATACAGAGGCAAACATAAAAATCATATTGGACTTCTAATTTTCTTCAACTAACATATGAGCAATTGACTTACTGTTTTACAGTTGGCCCTGGCCTTGTTTTAGCTGATGAAATTCAGCTTTTTCCATTGTCTCTTTCTACAAACGTAGCCAATTTGATCCCTCTGTATTCCATCCAGCAAGGTGTAGAGTCTACAGCTGAGAAAAGGTACTTGCAGTGACAAGTCCTCAGACTTGCAAAATTCTGTCACGTGATTTCTGGTATCATTTCTATCAGTTGGGCCATATCTTCCAACTACTAACTCTTCTTCATTGTTTTCGACTTTCACAATCTAAGATCCAGTAATTATCAGTGCTTCTTTACTGCATATGTGATCAATGTTAGATGGCAGAAGGTGATAAATATCTTAAATTTCTTCATCTTTGGGCTTGGTTGTTGGTAAGAAAATACGAATAATAATAGTATTAACTGGTCTTCCTTGCTGATGATCAATGTTATTGCATCACTGACAGAATGTGCTGTAGATCATCAGTTCCTTCTTTCCTGTCTGTCTTAGTCTAGAAACTCATCTGAACCTCTCCAACATGGTTGACTCTGGTAGTATTGGAATTGCAGTGGCATTAGCATCTAGAATATCAGTAAAACACAAGCTACTGGAGGACAACAAACTGACAGATACATGGAGTATTTTATTTAAAAGTCAGATAAAATGCAGAGACTTTTACAGTGGATTAAAAAAACTAGATTTAATATTATGTTGTTTATAAGAAAACCACTTAGATACTAATACAAAGATAAAAGAAAAGCAATGACAAAAAGCCTACCATAGCAACACCAATCAAAAGAGGGCTAGAGTAGCTATATTAATTGCAGATACCTCAGACTTCAGAACAAGGACAATTAGAAGAAATAAGAGATGTTACAAAATAATAAAAGGGTGAATTCTCCAGGAATATCTAAGTACTCTCAGTGTGCTGGCCACTGAAAAGAGAAAACTAAAACCCTGAGACAAAAAATTTCAGAAACATAAGGATAGACAAATCCACTATTACAGTTGGAAATTATAGGATCCCTCTATCACTGACAGGTTCAGAAGGTAGAAAGCCAGTTAAGGGTATGGTTGAACTGAACACTGCCATTAGCAAACTGAATAAATGATATCTACAGAATATTTCCTGCAACAACAATTAACATATGAGGACTATTAAGTTCCTGAACTCATTCTAGAAAAAGTACTGTATACCTTATTGCTGAATATCACTATTGTAATCTTCCAAGTATTCCTCTTGGGAAGCTATGCACCAATGCCAGTACCTATTCCACCCTTCAAAGCAATTTTGGAACTGTTTTTCTGGATTGGTCATCACAGCTGTTCTCATATTAGCCTTGATGTTCTGAACGCCATCAAATTGTGTTCCTTTCAAAGTTTTATTTACCTTAGGGTACATAAAAAAGTCATTGGGGGTGAATAGGGAGAGTGTTCCAATGCAGTTGTTTGTTTACTGGCTAAAAACTCCCTCAAAGACAACTAGACAACTAAGCTTGCAAACTTGCCACTGTGCCATCATGCACAATGGCCATTCCAGGCAAAGTTCCAAACTTGCTTTTAAGGGTGGGCTATGTACTCGGATTGGTGCATAGCTTTCCAAGGGGTGTACTTCAAAGGTGACTAGTGATGTTCAGCAGTGAGGGATGTAGCACTTAGAACAATTAAGTTTGTGGACGTAATTGTCAGATCTCATATGGTTGTAGCAATTAATTGAGAAAATGTATTTACGTTAATCAGTTACCCATGGTATTTTCAACTACCTTTTTGTGTATGAAAGCTGGACAATGAATGAGAAAGATAAAACAATTGATACCCTTGAATTATGGTGTTGGTGAAGAATGCTGAATATTTGTAGTACAGACTGCCAGAACAAGCAAATCTGCCTTGGAAATAGTACAGCTAGAAAGCTCCTTAGAAGCAAAGATGGTGAAACTTTGTCTCACATATTTTGGACATGTTACCAGCAGGGATCCATTCCTGGAGAAGGGCATCATGTTTGGTAAAGTAGAGCACCAGCAAAAAAAAGGATCTTCGATGAGATGGATTGGCAGTGACCACCACAATGGTCTCAAGCATAGCAATAATTGTGAAAATGGCCCAGGACTGGACAGTGTTTTGTTCCACAATGCATGTGGTCACCATGAGTTGGGACAAATTAGATGGCACCTAAACAGCAATGACAAAAATCACACATTAATGATAGACAAAAAAGGAAAAGAAAAAAAAACCCAAAAAAACTATATCTCCTAGCTCACTAGGAACAGGAAGCTTTCTCAGCTTGTTAAAAAATAGTCTTCAGCATTGAAATATACAACTGATAAGATACCAGATTATGAGTAACTAAGTGCTTTATCCTGAAAAGTAATGAGGCCAGGGTATATCCTCTCACCGCTTCTAGTCGACATTGTATCAGAAGTCCTAGATAATGTAGTAAAATAAGAAAACAAAATAAAAACCATTCAAATTTGAAAGGAAGAGATAAAGATCCCCTTATTAATGGATGACTTGATTGTCTACACAACAACTAATAACAACAACAAAATCTTCTGGAACTAATAAGCAATTATACCAGTATTTGAAGATAAAAAGATTAATACGAAATAAAATGCTTTGTTAAACCCCTTGCCATCAAGTTTATTCTAACTCATAGTGACCCTAAAGGACAGAGTAGAACTGCCTCATAGGGTTGGCAAGAAGTCGCTGGTGGACTTCAACCGCCAATGTTCTGATTAAAAGGTGTAGCATTTAATTGTGACCAAACAAAATTTAATGTTAAAAAGAAAATTCAATTTACATTAGCACCAATTTAAAAAAGGAATTATTCAAAACAACAAATGGTGGAGAGGTTGAGGTTGTGGAGAAATTGGAACTCTCCTACACTCCTGATGGGAATGTAAAATAGCACAACCTCTTTGGAAAGCAATTTGGTGCATCCTTAAAAAGCTAGAAATGGAAATACCTTATAACCCAGCAATCCCATTGCTCAGAATATATCCTACAGAAATAAAGGTGATCACACAGATACATGTATATGAATGTTTGTTGGAGCACTGTCCACAATAGCAGAAAGGTAGAATTAACTGACACCCATCAAAAGATGAATGTAGAAGCAAACTATACATATATACAGTGGAAAGCTATGCAATGATAAAGAACAATGATGATTTCAGGAAGCATCTCATAATCTGATTTCAACTAGAAGACACACTGAGTGAAGTTAGTCAGCTACAAAAGAACAAGTATTGTATGAGACCTCTGCTATAGGGACTTGGAAATGGGCTTAAGTGCTACAAGGGTCAGCATGGAGGAAGAGGGATGTTTGTAGATTAGATAATGGATAGGAATTGGGTTAGGTGAAGGGAGTGACAGCAAACAGTAGAGTAGATCAGCGTAACTGGACTACACCATAAACTGAAAGGTTTTCTAAACTCAACCCAGTATTTTGAGGGATAGAGTAGCAGTTCAAGAACTCAACTATAAAGCCAGAATTGATGGTGTGACAGCCTGGAGTATGCCCTGGGAACCTGACACCTAGTCTGGCTGCTAGCCCTGAACCGTATGTGTGTGCAGTGTATGGTTTTATACATTTATAGAAGGCTGTACTACTGTTTTCTTTCTAGATGTGGAAGAAGAGGGTGGAGAGTAGGGGACAGGTGCTTGTTAAGAGGATACTAGAAGTATAGAGTGAAAAGCAGGAGTGCACTGTCACAGGGTGAGGAGAGCAGATGGAGCTACAGATAAGCAGCATGGGAACTGATTTGGATTGTATTTGTCATAAAAAACCTCAACATGCTCTGCTACGTAACTCTAGCTGCTCTCCCCATCCTGTGATGTCACACTCCCCTTTTCTGCCCTGTATTTCTCAAGTCCATTCAACCAAGTCTTGTTCCCCTGCACCTTCTCATCTCAGTTTGGAACAAGTTACCCAGTTAGCCTCATGCATATACTTAAGCCAAGAAGCGCATGCTTCAACAGTATCATTTTTTGTCTCATAAATCGGTCTTTGTTTGAAGAGTTGGCTTCAGGTCACAGCTCTGGACTAGCAGAGTTTTGGGGACCGTGTCTTCCAGGGACCCTCCAGTCTGCAGACTGTCTAGTTTGTTTTTTTTTTTTTTTAATAGAGTTTGAGGTCTGTAGCCATTGGAGGTGGCCAAGCCTGATTCTTCTGGTTTCAGACTGATGCGGGCTCTGGATTATATGGCCCTTTCTGTCCCTTTAGCTTTTCCTCATATTTTCCTCATGTCTTTGATGTCTTCATTCTCCTTTGCTCCAGCTGGTTTGGGACCAGTTGATGCTGTTTAGAAGGCCACTTCATAGTTTTTAAGACCCAGTTGCCACCCAGCAATGTGGTATGCAGAACATTTTCTTAAGGAAAAAAAAAAAAGTGTTATGCCCATTGACCTAGATGTCCCCTGAAACCATGATCCTGAGACCCCTAATCCTTCCACTCTGTCCTTTGAAGTGTTGGGTTATGTTTAGGAAACCTCTGAGCTTGCGTGTCATTCCCTTTACCTAACCCAGATCCCACCTTCTATCTAATGTATGAATACTCCTCTCTCTCTCTCCCCCTACCCTTGTACCTATGAAAGTGTTTTCTTCTGTGTTTAATAAACCTTTTCATGAGTCATTATAATATTGGTCCCATACAATATTTGGCGTTTTCTAACTTACTTCACTCAGCATAATGTTTTTCAGACAACTCTGTGTTAGGTTTCCTGAGGTTATTGTTGTTCTTTATCATTGCATAGTATTTTATTGTGTGAATATAGCATAGTTCGTTCATTTATTCACCTGTTAATGACCACCTAGCTAAATTACATCTTTTATCATTTATCTATTGTTGCAGTGCTATAATAAACACTAGTGAGCACATATATGTTCATGTGACAGTCCCTATTTATCTAGGATATATTCCAAGGAGTAAGATTGCTGGATTGCATGATATTTCTCTTTCTAGCTTTTCAAGAAAGTGCCAAATCAGTTTCTAAGGTGGTTGTACCATTTTACATTCCCATCAACAGTGTAGAAGTGTTCCAGTCTCTCCACAACTTCTCCAACATTTATTATTTTGTGAGTTTTTTGGATTAATGTTGGTCTTGTTGGGGTGAGATTTTGTCTGATGGTTTTGATTTGGATTTTTCTAACAGATGATGATTATGAGCGTTTCCTCAGTTATCTGTTAGCCACCTGAATTGTCATTGGGGAATATCTATTCATATCCTTTGTCTTCTATTTAATTGGGTTATTTGTATTTATGTTGGTGATGTTTTTAAGTATCTTGTACATTACGGAGATTAGACGCTGATCCGCTAAAACTCTTTAGGCAAAACTTTTTTCCCAGTCTGTAGGCAGTCTTTTTACTCTTTTGTTGAAGTCTTCAGATGAGCGTGTTTGATTTTTATGAGTTCCCAGTTATCCATTTTTTTCTTCTCTGGTTTGTTAGTAATACACTGTAGTCTGTTTATGCTGTGTATTAGGACTGCCAGCATTGTTTCTGGTTTTTTCCCCCATGATCTTGATTGTTTTAGATTTTATATTTAGATCTTTCATTTTTGAGTTAATTTTTGTGCAAGATGTGAGATACAGGATTTACTTTGTTTATCTATTTATTTTTATTTTTTTATTTAATATGACTGAGTGAAAATGTACATTCCCATGTAAATTTACATGCCCACCTCTATGTAGCTTCCACTGCTGTCCCTGTCCAGTGACAGCACACTATTCCTCTCTGCTTCATACATGTCTCATTCTCCCAACAGTCTCCTTTCCCCTCCTCTCCACCCACTCTCCTTTCTCCAGCCAGAGTCAGCAGGATGATATCCTATAGGTGTATAGAACCATAAAGTGAATCTAATATACAGTCACTCTGCATCACCAAGTCCAATCCATTCATGTCTGAAGAGTAGACCTTGATTATAATTTATGGGCAAGGGCAGCATCAGGGCCAGCGGCCATGCTCCCAGGGGAACCCTAAAACTGCTGGACCATCAGCTGAGGTCTTTTAGTGGAGATCTCAGGATGCACTGCCTTTTATTCTTGTGTTGCCAGTGAGGCTCAACTTAGTGAGCTCCCTCGTAGCTATTACCGGTGGTGGCGGGGCACCATCTGGTTCTTCTGGTCCTAGGTCGATGTAAGCACTCACTCGTGTGGGTCTCTCTATCTTCTGGGTTGTCTTTACCCCATGTCACTTTGGTCCTTGGTGAGCATCCACTCCTGCTGAGTTGAGACCATTTGCTGTTTCCTCGGATGGCAGCTTGGCAGCTTTTAAGACCCCAGACGCCACTCACCAATGTGGGGTGCAGAGAGCGCTCTTAGCAAAATGCTAGCTGTGCCAATCGGTCTTGATTTCGCCTAAGAGCATGGTCCCCCGCCCCGTGCCCCAGCTACTCTGCCAAGTGCCGTCCAGTCGGCCTTGCAATATTGGGTTAAGATGGAAGGAGTATTCAAGTTATGCTGAAGTCCACTTAATATTGTTCTTGTTTCTAATGTGTGCTATCACCGATTTCATCCAACCAGATTTCTAGCAACTAGAGTCGGATCCGACTCGACGGCACTTGGCGGGCTGGCCTCTAATCTAAACCCTCTGTCCCTTGCCCTCCTTCCTCCCCTCCGTTGCAGCTGTCAAACTGTCTTTTTTTCTAGACACAAGTCTGTTTTGAGATCTTATCATAGAGGTCTCATACAATATTTGTCCTCTTGTCGCTGACTACTTTCACTCAACATAATGTCTTCTAGTTGAAACCAAGTTATGAGATGTTTCCTGGAATCATCATTATTCTTTATCATTGAGTATATGTACCATAGTTTACCTATCCATTCTTCTGTTGTTGGGCATCTGGGTTGATTCCATCTTTTTGCTATCATGGACTGTGCTGCGATAAACACTCTTGTGCATGTGTCTGTTGGTGTGAAAGGCTTTGATTCTATAGGATACATTCCAAGTAGTGGAATGTATCCAAGTAGTGGAATTCCAAGTAGTGGAATTACTGGGTCAAATGGTATATCAATATCCATTTTTTTAAGGAAGTGTAAGATTGCTTTCCAAAGAGGCTGGACCATTTTGCAGCCCCACCAACAGTGTAGGAGGGTTCCACTTTCTCCACAGCCTCTCCAGCATCTGTTGTTTTGTATTTTTTGGATCATGGCCAACCTTGTTGGGGTGAGACAATCCAAATTGTCATTTTGGATTGAATTTCTATAATAATTAAAGATTGTGAATATGTCCGCATGTGTTTTAAGGCTGCCTGGATCTCCTCTTTAGCGAAATGTCTGTCCATCTCCTTTACCCATAGCTTAATTGGATGGTTTATCTTCTTCTTGATATTTTGTAGTATCTTATAGATTATGGAGATCAGGTGTCGGTCTGACATAGAGTTGCCAAATATTTTTTCCCATTCTGTAGGTGGTCTTTTAACTCTTGTGATAAAGTCTTGGGATGAGCTAAACTGTTTGATTCTTAATAGTTCCCAGTTATCTGTTTTCTCTTCTGTTGATTGTGGTTTGTTTGACAGATTTTGGAGTCTGTCCACATTGTGTATTAAAACTTACATTGTTGTTCCTACCTTTTCTTGGATGAGTTTTATCATTTTAGGTTTGATATTTAGGTCTTTTATCCAGCTGGAGTTGGTTTTTGTATAAGGTGTAAGATATGGATCTTGATTCAGTTTATTGCAGATGGATATCCAATTTTGCCAGCACCATTTGTTGAATGTTTCATTTTTTGCAGAGGGATATCCAGTAATGCCAACATCATTTGTTCAGGAGATTATCTTCTCCCCAGTTTACAGACTTTTGGCTGTTTCAAATAGCTGCTCATAGGTGACTGATTTTACATCTGGATTTTCAATTCTCTTCTGTTGGTTTATGTATCTATTTTTGTACCATAACCAAGCTGTTTTCACTATGGTGGCAGTGACTTTAGTTTCTAAAGTCAGTAGTCTGAGGTCTCCTGCTTTGTTCTTGCTGAGCAAAGCTCTGCTTTTTCAGGTATTCTTCCTTTTCCATATGAAGTTACTGATTTGTTTCTCCATCTTATTAAAACAATGTTATTGGAATTTGAATTGGGATTGCACTGTATCTATAGATCCCTTTGGGTAGAATAGACATTTACACCAACTTAAGCCTTCCTATCTGTGAACAAGATAGGTTTCTCCACTTACATAAGCTCTCTTTTGCTTTCTCACAATAGTATCTTCTGATTTTCTTTATATGGGTGTTTTATTTCTCTGGTTAGGTTTATTCCTAAGTATTTTATCTTCTTGTGAGCTATTGTAAGTGGTACTTATGTAGTGGCTTCCTCTTTGAGGGTCTCCTTTTCGTGTGTAAAGGAATCAAACTGATTTTTGTATGTTTATCTTGTATCCTGTTACTTTGCTGACCTCTTAACTTCCTGTAGTCATCTTCTTCTTTTTTATTTTTTATTTTTTTTTTTGGTCAGTTGTTTAGGTTCTTGTCTGTATATCACCTGCAAATAGAGACACTTACTTTTTTCTCAGTTTGAATGCCCTTTATTTCTTTAGCTGCCTGAATGTTCTGGCTAGAACCTCCAGCACAATGTTAAATAAAAGCAGTGGCAAAAGGCATCCTGTGTGGTTCCCATTCTTACAGGTAATGCTTTTAGACTCTCTCCATTTAGGATGGTGTTTGGTGTTAGCATTGTCTAAATGTCCTATCTTATATTGAGGAATAGCCCTTGTGTTTCTATTCTGCTGAAGGTTTTTGACTTGAACAAGTATTACGATTTGTTAAACACCTTTTCTGCATCAACTGAAAAATCAAGTGATTCTTTTGTTTTACTTACCAGTTTGATTAAAGTGATTTCTTGTCTTATGTTGAACTACCCCTCTATGCCTGGTATGAATCCTTCTTGGTCATGGTGAATTTTTTTTTATTATTATAGTCTTGAATTATATTGGCTAGAATTTTCCTGAAAATTTTTGCACCTAAATTTATGTGAGATATTGGCCTGAATAAACAGTTCACCAAGTCTATCTGAGTAGAGACCCCACCCTCTTGGCCCTATTCTACTGACCTTTGGGCACGCAGCCCCACCTTTTCAGATTTGAGCTACGGGTTCCATTGTTTTGGTCAGCTGAATGAAAGCAGAGGTAGTGGCCTTGACTTCACCCTTTGAATGAAAGGCTGTATGTCTTAGTTACCTAGTGCTACTATAACAGAAATACCATGTGATAGTTAAGATTGTATGTCAGCTAGGCTGGATCATGACTCATTGTTTTGACAGTTGTATAATGTTGCAATCACTATCTTGTTGAGATGATGGGAGGTCATGCCCTTGATGGGATCTGCTGTGAGTAGCCAATCAGTTGAAAGGGACTTTTCTTGAGCTTGTGGCCTACATCAAAATATAAGCTGATGTTCTGGTTTTTGCCTTCTTTGGATTCTACAGTTGGCTCCTACTTGTCTGACCTCCAGTTTTTGGATTTGAGCTAGCAAATTGTGAATTGTTTTGACTGTCATTCTTGGGATTCATGAATCTTCACACACTGTGAGCAAGTGCCCTTCTCTCCAACCTGACAGTCTTGGGTTTGTCAGACCCTGGGACTATTTGAAAGAGAAGAAGCCTCTATCCTGATCCATGGACTTGGGGCATTCCAGCTTCTGCAACTGTGTGATCATTTATATAGATAGATAGATACATATAGATATATATCTGTATATCTATATCTATATATATACTTGCACATTTTACTGGTTTTGCATCTCTACAGAACTCAGCCTAAGACATATCTCAGACGAATGACTGTAACAAGCAGACACTTATTCTGTCACTTGTTGGGAGGCTAGGAGTCCAAATACAGAGTGCCGGTTCTAGGGAAAGACTTTCTTTGTCACCTCTAGGGGAAGGTCTTTGCTGCCTTTCAGTATCTGTGGGCCTGGCTTTCCTTGGAGATCTCCATGTATCTTGATGTTAATCTTTCCCTGGACCTAGGAATCTCTTAGTGCAGGGCTCCCAAGTCCAAGGGATGCCATCCATTCCCAGCTCTTCTTTCTTGGCAATAGTCAAGTTCTTTTCGTCTCTGCTTGCTTCTCACCTTTTTCATCTCTTGTAAGAGCCACACCCAATGCCCATGGAAGCAGAAATTGAGGAATCAGTATTTTATTGGGCAAGTTGGCTTAAAAAGACGTCTTTTAAATGTTGAAAAGAGACGATGCCACCTTGAAGATTCAAATCATGATGTTTTCAATGGCATCATATGCATGGAAAGCTGTATAATGAATAAGGAAGACTGAAAACCTGATACCTTTGAATTATATTATTAATAAGAATATTAAATATACCATGGACTACCAGAAGAATGAACAAATCTGCCTTGGAAGAAGTAGAGCCAGAATGTTTCTTAGAAGCAAGGACGGTAAGACTTTGTCTTATGTACTTTGGACATACTATCAGGAGGGACTGATTCCTGATAAGGACATCATGCTTGATAAGGAAGAACATCAGGGGCCAGAGAGAAATAACCTCAGTGAGAAGGACTGACACAGTGGATGCAAGAACAGGCTCAACCATAGCAACAAATGTGAAGATGTATCAAGACTAGACATCTGCTTTGTACACAGGTTTGCTGTGCATTGGAATCCACTAGACAGCAAGCCTACTATAATCAGCATCCTTCTTTACATGGTACTATAACTCGCTATTTTTTATGAAACCCTGTTGACATGGTGGTTAAGTGCTACATCTGCTGACCAAAAGGTTTGCAGTTCAAATTTGCCAGGTACTCACTGGAAACTCTATGGGGCAGTTCTGTTCTATAGGGTTGCTATAAGTTGGCATTGACTTGATGTCACTTTTTGCCATACAACTTTTTGTTTGCTTCTTTACTGATGATAGCAACTCCAATTTAAATAATATTTTTAGATCATTTATGAGTATATTTATTTTCATTCACTGCACTGGTATAAAATTTAGTTGAGAGCAGTCTGTTACAATATGTATAGGGAATCCCATTTTCCCAGTGTGCATTTCTTAATGAAAATTTTTTATACTAGAAATTGAATATTCAGTACCAAATTTCTAGAGCATAGATAGTTACCTTAAAAAATCAAAGTATAAAATATAAAACATCATTATCTCTCATAATTACAATGGGCACAAAATGTCTCCAAAATATCCATTGTAAGTTTGGTGAAAATTCTAATTTCAACCTGAAATATTTCACAGGAATGTAGCTGTACCTCTTTTGCTTAAATTAGTATCACTACAAATATTTATTTCACAGTGCAGCTCAAATCTCTTTCCTAACACAATCCTTATTTTTCCTGGGATATAGTAATTTCTCCTGTCTCAAATATTAGGATACTTTGATTCTCCTGTGGAATCTAATTTTCTATCTTGAATAGTTATTTGTGTACAAGGCATCCAATAAGTGATTCCACATATCTCCACCTTACAAAAGTGATGAGAGTGGCTCAGTCCTTTTCCCAGTCTAGTGGGCTTGTTTCAGAGGGGGGCCGGGGTAAGGAAATGATTACTTGATGTAGTTCGCATAAAGTTACCTAAAAAGCCAATGGATAAGTAAATGTTAATTCCTACACATCACTGAGGGTAATGTAAGAGAAGTTGAATTCTAAATGGCCTAACAAAAGTAAAAAGCTAGAAAAATAGGAAAAAAATTAAAGAAACTTGAATTGGAAAGAGCCTGAATAGAGATGGAAGTTTTACAGTTACAAGTAAGTTGAGTCTGACTCATAGGCACTCCATGCGTGCAGAGCGGAACTGTATTAAATAGGGTTTTATAGATGCAGATCACAGGACTTTCTTGCAAGGCACCTCTGGGTGGAATCAAACCACCAATCTTTCTGTTAATAGTCATGTGCTTAACTATTTATGTTACCCAGACTCCTGAAGCAAAGAAAATGACTCCTGTTCAGGCAATTTCTTATTTAGAATTAAATAACCTGAATAATATTAATTAATATTAATGATATTAATTTAAAAATTATGGGTTTAAGGCATTGACTTAGAATTAAAAAGTAAGGCTATTTTAGCTACCATGGTATTAATATTTGCAAAGAAGATGTGAAGCACTTACTGGTAACAATCAGTATGGGTTACACCTTGTCTTAGTCATCTAGTTCTACTGTAACAGAAATACCAAAAGTAGTGGCTTTAACAAACAGAAACAGACGGACAGCAGGAAACTTCTCCCAGAACCAACAGTCACAGAAAACCTTTCACTGAAGCTGATGCCCTGAATTCAGACCTTTAACCTCCTAGACTGTGAGAAAATAAACTTCCATTTGTTAAAGCCATCCACTTGTGATATTTCTGTAATAACATTTTTTATGTATAAAAAACATTAAAGAAGGGCTTCTAGGTACATTGAAGCATCTTTAACATAATAAAATAATAATAGTAATAATAATATTTTGATGCTTGTTACAAAGTAGTGCCCATTTGCTTTTATGAACCATTGTAAGTACCTTAAATTTTTAACGTAATGGGCTTCGCAGGGGTTAGTCCATAACTATGGGTTGTACATAAGATTTTCATAATGTGAGGACTATCTGTACTTGGTTCCAGGTAGTCTTATAACAAAAATAAGAATGTTGACCACCTTAATATGTTGTTTGCATTCAAGAAGAAAATTTCAATGCAAATACAAAAATAAATTTAATGCATCACTTTCTGAACAGCATTGTGAGAGACAGAGAACTGAATAATCCAAATCTTAGAAAGAAGAAAATGCAGCAATGAATATACAGCTCAGTGTATGTTATTGTTGTTGGATGCTAGTGAGTAGATGTCATTTCATAACAACCCAATGTGACACAGTGGAAATGCTCCACAGGATTTTCTGTAGGATAAATAAATCCACAAATGTGGACAACAGAAGTTGTATGAAGCAAATTAAAATTGCCATTACAAAGAGAACACTAGGAAATAATAAAGAAGAACAATGACCTGAGGAAACGTCTCACAACATGGAGGAATCTGGAAAACATTATGCTGAGTGACATTAGCTGCAAAAGGACAAATATTTTATGTATCAGAAGTCTTTGCATTATATTCATACACTCTTTAAATTTAAACTTATTTCTAGGAGGAAAGTTTGAACCGTGTTTTAAACGAGATCAATCAACGTAATTGGGATAACAGATGAAAGAAAATAAAATCACATAATCATCTCTGCAAAGTGAGAATAAACATTTTAAAAATTCAGCATTCATTCACATCAAAACATCTAAGTCAAATAGTATTTAGAAGAATTTTCCTTTCCTAGGTACCTTTCAACAGGTGAATTTTGACCATTGTGTCTAATTTATGAAATTTAATAGAACAAGAGAGTATAACTCATATTTATATGTTAATAAACAGATTATTTTTCTAATGTATCCCTGGTATGAATCCACTCATTCATGGTGACTTTTTTAATTTCTTTTTTATGTTTTTGACTATTATCGGCTAGAATTTTGTTGAGGATTCTTGCCTCTCCATACATGAAAAATATTGGTCTGTAATTTTCCTTAATTGTATGATCTGTACCTGATTTTGGTGTCATGGTTATCATGGTTCATAGAATGAATTTAGCAATATTCCACCTTTTTCTATGTTCTGAAACACTTTTAATAAAGTGGTGTAAAATTCTCCAGTGAAGCCATCAGGGCCAGAGCTTTTTCTGTTGGGAGTTTTTAATTACCTTTTCAATCTCTTCTTCTTAGGGGGATTTATTTAATTGTTCTACCTGTGTTTGTATTAGTTTAGGTACATAGTATGTTTCTGTAAATTTTTCCATTCTTCTAGGTTTTCAAATTTGTTAGAGCACAATTTTTCGTAGTACCTTGTTTTGAGTTTTTGGTTGGATCTACGGTGATATCACCCATCTATTCTCATTACACTCTGTGAACAGTAGCTGTGCTTTCACTGGAACTTATGGTTCTTTGATGCACTATCTTCTGATTCACAACAGACTGGATTGTCTCAAATTTTTTGAATGTCTAATTGTTCTCCTAATTGGACAACTATGCACTATATAGATTGCACATAATACATAGAATGTTTAGCAAACTGAACACCTATGTTTATAATAAACTGGAATAATTTCCATGTGTTGTGAAATTGTGTAACTTTATGACTATTAAAAAAACAAAAACCAAACCAAGTGCCGTAAAGTCGATTATGACTCATAGCAGAGCTATAGGACAGAGTAGAATGGCCCCATACAGTTACCAAGGAGCACCTGGCAGATTTGAACTGCCAACCTTTTGGTTAGCAACCAAAGCACTTAACCACTAAGCAACCAGGGTTTCTTCTTGGCTGTTAGTCAAGGTTAATATTTAAAAAAGTAATAAATGTGGCCACTATAGGTCTGTGAGCTGTCAAAAATAAGACATCCTTTTTGGAAGACTATTATACTTCTAGTTTTGCTGTAGTTTAGTCACATGTCCTTGATAAAATCAATTTTCTCAATTTAAAGAATTGGAGTAGAAGTTTTCTAAAATTTCTTCCTGATCTAAAAATATCTCATTCAAGAAAACAGTTTTATAGCTATGTGAATTTCATCCACTTTAAAAACAAATAGAGGTTAAAATTATTATAGACTTTGCCAAGAACTTTGGAAGACAGATCCCTGTCAGCCTACCAGAAGGGATCCCTATTTGTGTCCATTCCAAAGAAAAGTGATTCAACAGAAGGTGGAAATTATCAAACAGCATCATTAATATCACATGCAAGTAAAATTTTGCTGACAATAATTCAAAACTGTTATAGGAGTACATCTAAGAGGAACTGCCAGAAATTCAAGCAGGACTGAGGAGAGGACATGGAATGAGGAATATCATTGCTGCCTCCAGATAAATCTTGACTGAAAGTAGAGAATATCAGGAAGATGTTTACCTGTGTTCCACTGTCTATGAAAAGATGACTAACTATATGAATCATAACAAATAACAGATAACACTGCAACTTTCACTGAGAACACAAGGCAATGTTTTTAAAAGAATAATAGTGGGCAAATAATCTGAGCGGACACTTCGCTAAGTATGTTTGTGTGTGAATGTGTGTTTATACTAAACTATCATATAATAATACACTAAACTATTGTGAAAAAATGATAAGGCAATATGTACAACAGGTACTGTTTTGCGCTTTTGCCTTTTGTAATATGGCAAGCAAATTCAAATATGGGTACAACGAAGAGTGAAATATGATAGTCTAAACCATTTACATTTCCTTTTTGAGTAAATAGTGTTTTTTGCTATCCCCTTCTTGGTCCTTTGTTCCTTCAGAGAGACAGTTTACTCATTTTGAGTGGAACTACGAATAGTAAAACCTGATTAAACTAAGACAAGAAAGAGATTATGGCCAACTACATTTTAAGTCAGAAGATAAGAAATTTTCATCCAAAGAGGAAAAGTTATATATTTCCAAATGTTTTATGTATTGTCCCCAAATCCTAGAATTCTTGATATTTCCAGTTTCTCATCTAGGAATAAATGTTTAAATCTTTTATGATATACCATTGTTAATATAATAAGTCAAAATTAAATAAAAAGTTTCAATTTTCCAAAATGCTTGAGTTACTGGACTGTATTCCATTTTTTATTCACTCTATAGTTGTTTAATACTACTGCATCTTTTTCATGGGGCCAAATGCAGTGTCAGACGCAGTACATAGTTTAGTACTTCGTAACTGATGGTTTAATGCATGCTGACTGATCATAACCTGCTGTGCGTTTCTTCTCTCATTCTGACAAACAGAACTTTAATAAAAGCTTTTGTTATAAGGTTACTATGTGCCAATGATCATACTCAGTCCATTCCATACACCAAATTTGATAATCTTGACCACAAGGTTATGATGAGAAAGGTACTAATGGCATTATTTTCCTCATTTAAAGATGATGAAAGAGATATTTAAAGTGAGCACATGATTTACCCCAAATCATTCACGCATTTACTAAGATACAATATTGGCATTACAGCCCAGATTTGTCTGACCCTAAAATCTGTATGTCAAAATGACTAACACCTTTGTTGTACAACTGTATGGCCCTGTGTTTACATGCTATTGGACAGAATAGAAATCTCTTGCTTTCTTCCTTTCTATTCATCACAAAAGAAGAAATGACTTCCCTACTGTTTATTCCTAATCCTTTTAATAGTGAGGCACTTCTATCTCAGGGCCAGCTACTTCTGAATATTTATTATACTTTCAGTTTTTTTTTTCTTCTGAGCATCACAGTACTATAGTCAGCTATACCTACTATAAATTTTAACAGTGACGTGATTATTTTTCCCCCTGTAAACACTGTGAGCTATCTTTACCATCTCAGGCTTATACATCGTCTTTTAATTATAAAAGACGTCAACTCTAATGCTAAAGAAATATACCACTTGTGCCATTCTTTATGTCTTCACCTTAGTCCAGTCCACTGGTATCAAAACAGCCTCCTAACAATCTCTTTGCCTTCATTTTCACCTGTTATTTATCTGTTCTACATCCAGCAGCCAGCTTGATTTTTTATATAGGTAATACAGGCATATGTAAACTTTTTGAAAATAAAAACAGTACAAATGTTGAATAAAAAGCTAAAACCATCATTTGACACTGTGAATGTTACCCTACAGTTGAATATTTTATTGAACCTTTCTTTAACAACAGAAATGAATTCTAAGTGGCCAAAAAATGTAGTTATTTAAGACTGTTGGATTTGACTTTTTTATTGTAGTTGTGTGAATATTTGCAGTTTTGTTCATGAGTAAAATTGCCTTAAAGTTTTCATTTGTTTTTCTTTGTTTACTTGGTTTTATATAAAGTCACATAGAGTTTAAAAGTAAGTTGTGTTATTTCCCATATTTTTTGTCTGTCCTATAATAGTTTCTTTTAAACAGGAACTTTTAAAAATATTTTATTATGCCTTAAGTAAAAATTTAAATTCCAAATCAATTTGTCCTACAAAACCTTGCACACACATTGCTTTACAACCCTAGCTGCTCTCCTCATGCTGTAACAGCACATTCCTCCTTTCTACCATATATTTCCTATGTCCAGTCGATGAACTCCTGTCCTCCTCCACCCACTTGTCTCATATCTGGACAAGAGCTGCTTACATGCCCTCATGTATATGCTTAAGCTAAGAAGCATACTCTTCCCGAGTATCATTATAAGTCTTATAGTCTAGTCCAATCTTTGTCTGAAGAGCTGGTTTCAGGAATGATTTCATCTGGAAGCCACTCTTCTAGGGACCCTTCAATCTGTCAGACCATCAAGTCTAGTCTTTTAAAATAGTTCTAGTTGTGCACATCCAGTGTTCTGCTACGCAGGGGCTCAATGTTGAACACCCTGTCAGGGCAGACTTTGGCAATGGCATGACACCATCTAGTTCTTCTGGTCTTGTGCATAATCCATCTCTGGATTATGTGGCTCTTGTGCTCATAGTTTCCTTATATCTTTGATATCTTTCTTTCTCTTCTGCTCCAGGAGGGTTTGGATCAGTTGATACTATTCAGAAGGCCACTTGCTGCCTTTTAGGATCCAGATGCCACTCACCAATGTGGGGTGCAGAACATTTTCTTAAAAACATATTGCAAAGGCAGAGTCAAGACAGTGGACCAGACACATGTCTCTTTAATTCCTTCTGAAAACTAAGGCCTGGACTGATGATTAAACAGCTTTCTGGACACCCAGTGAGCCCTAGGACACAGCAGAAGCTGTCAGTTTGGACTACATGACACTGAATGGGAAATGTCTTCTCATTCACTGACCCCTGCCCTTGTTGAATGGTCAGATCCCTTATACTGAAGGCAACTTTTTGTTGGCTGGCAGGTTGGAGATGGGATTAACTGACAGCAAAGCTGAGCCACACTGCTGAAGTGATTAGCAGGTAGAATAGCCACCTTTTGAGAGCCTGTCTCTGGACTGAGAGCACCATAGCCCCTCCATCCTCTCTCTTTGGACCTCCACCATAGGTTTGACTACTTCACAGCAGGTGGACAGCTTGTCTGGGATGCCATCAAACAAGATGACTGGGAGGTGGAGTTACGTGAACAGAGGCTTCAGCAGGGGTTAATTCCCAGACTGGGAGGCAGTGCCAGCACAGGGAGCATTTTTCCAGCACAAAAGCTGTGTTTAGCACAGTGTAACCTTACAGGTGGGGCCCAGAAGGGGATGAAAGCAGGGCAGTAGCCTGTCCATACTTTAATCTACATCACAGCATCTGGTAACAGCTGAAGAGGTGCCTCCGTTGACTGTTGGAAGGAGCGGCTTCCCACAGCTGATGGCCTGACCAATTTTGGAAGTTGTCAGATAGCCTCTACCTTTTTAAAATAAGAATGCCTGGAGAAATAACTGCAGTGCAGCCCAGTGGCATCTCTTTCAGATTTTACTGACCCACGTCACAGAGTCGGCTGAAGACTCCCCAGAAACTCAAGTAGGGCCGTGTCTTTGCCAGCCAGGCGGTGGAGCCTGCTACCCCAGAGAGTCCACTGGGCCCAGTAACTGGAACACATAGAGGTGGCTGGTGACCAACTCCCTTCTCATAACTACACCACAGCTCCTGTTAAGGCAAAGCCAGAGAAAATAAACAGCCTCTAGAGATCCTGAAAGCAGCAAACCCTAGCCAAACATTTAAGGAAGTATTCAACCAAGGCTTTAGAAAACTCCCAAAATAAAGAATCAAAGAACTTCTCAGATGAAGAAGCCTTTCTGAAACAATTGGAGGTCAAGTACAAAAGAATTATATAGAAAGCCCTCCTAGACATTATGCAAAATGAAGGAGAGCAAAATAAAAAATTAAGCAAGCTGTTTGAACTGGTGGAACATCAGCATTCTGAAATCTGAAAAATTACTAAGAAGATTGCAAAAGAGTAGAACTGAACAACTGGAAAGTATACTTACTGACCCTGAAGGTAGAGCTATGGACATTGGCATTTATGAAGAGAAATCAGAGAAAAGAAACAAGAAAAACAAAGAAACATTAAGAAACATATGGAACTTTATCAAGAAGAATAATCTAAGATTCACTGGAGTTCCTGAACAGGGAGAGACACCTGAAAACATAAACAATATTGTTGTTTAGTTGCTGACAGAAAACTTCTCTGACATTATGGAAGAGAACATAGATATCCAAGATGTCTGTTGCCAAGTGCCATCGATGTCTATTAAACGCCACAAAAAAGAGATCCCAAAAGAAAGACATCAAGATATATTATAATCAAGCTTAACAAAATGAAACATAAGCAGAGAATCTTAAAGGCAAGAAGACTCAAAGCAAAGCTAACATTTAGAGAAAACCCCTATAGGCTTTTATCTGACTTCACAGCAGAAACAATGTTGGTATGGAGGGAGTAAAATGACACCTTCAAAGCCTTGAAGGAGAAAAACTTCCAACCAAGAATTATATACCCTGCAAAACTGTTTTTCAAATATAAAGATGAAAGACATTTGCAGAGATACAGAAACTTAGAGACTTTGTAAAAACCAAACCAAAACTGAGAACTACTGAAAGAAGTTCTTTGCTGAGAAAAACAAAAACATTAGTTGTTTACTTAAGGAGGCAATGTAGGACACAGCATCCAGAATCCTACTCAGGGAGGTCAGCAAGCCTTTCCAAAACTGAATTATTAAAAGAAGAGAACTAGTGATCATAACATGAAAACTATGACATAACCACACTAAAAAGAGAAATATATTACAGTAGGTATAACCCTTTCAGATGGAGAGGAAATTAAAAAGATATGCAGAAGTTTAAGTCTGGTTTAAACTGAAATGAGTAAGGGGCTCTTAGGGATAGCCGCAAAGCAAAATAACAACTCGATATATCAAAACAAGAACAAGAAACATAACACAGAAGTCTCAACAAACACAAAAATACCACCAAAAAGATGACAAATCAACTCATACAGAAGAATGAGCCAGAAAACAGTATTAAGAAAAATATTGAAAACATCAACAGCACAAAAATAAATGTATCAAATGACAGCACTAAACACATACTTATCAATAATTACATTGAACGTAAGTGGACTGAACACTCCAATAAAGAGACAGCTAGTGACATCCTGGATCAAAAGACACAATCTGTCTATATGTTCCTTACAAGAAACACACCTAAAAACTCAGAGATAAGAACAAACTGAAAATCAAAGGATGGAAAAATATATATCAATTCAACAACATGCAAAGAAGAGCAGGAGTGGCAATACTAACCTCAGCTAAAATAGACTTTAATGTAAGATCCAACATCATGGACAAGGATGGTCACTATTTATTGCTGAAAGTTTCAACACATAGGTAGGGTATAAAATATTAAATATTTATGCACCCAATACATGAGCATTGAAATACACTGAATAAACACTGACATTCCACATTAATAGTTGGAGACTTCAACACCCACTTTCAATAATGGACAGATCATCTAGAAAATAGCTTAGAAAAGACATAGAAGATCTTATTGCAACAATCACCCAACTAGACCTCATCAACATATACAGAACTTTTCACTTATCAATAGATAAGTACACTTTCTTCTCCAGTGCACATGGAACATTTTCTGGAATACACCATGTGTTAGAACATAAAGTAAGTTTCAACAAAATCCAAACCATTGAATTATTGCAAAGCATTTTCTCGGACCACAAAGCTATAAAAGTTGAAATTAATAGTAGAAAACTCATAGGTAGAAATTCGAACTCATGGAAACTGAACAACTTGCTCAAAAATTCATGGGTTGCTGAAGAAATAAAGGACAAAATAAAGAAATTTATGGAATCCAATGACTGTGAAAACACATCCTACCAGCAAAAGCAGTGCTCAGAGGTCAATTTATTCTGTAATGCACAGATATGGAATGAAGAAAGGGACCAAACTAAAGAATTAACCCTGCAGCTTGATCAAGTAGAAAGAGAGCAACACAGGAATCCCTCAGGCACCAGAAGAAAACAGATCATAAAGATTAGAGCAGAATTAAATGAATTAGAGAATTAGAACAGCTATTGAAAGACTTAACAAAACCAAATGCTGGGTCTTTGAAAAGATCAACAGAATTGATAAACCACAGGGTAAACTTACAAAAGAAAAACAAGAGAGGAAACAAATAACCCCAATAAGAAATGTGATGGGAGATGTCACAACAGACCCAACTGAATACTGTGAAAGACTGTACTCAAGCAGACTTGAAAACCTAGAGGAAATGGACAAACTTCTACATTCATGTCACCTACCAAAATTATCACATGGAGAAGTAGAACAAGTCGAAAAATTAATCACAAAGGAAGAGATTGAAAAAGTCATAAAAAAAAAATAAAAATAAAAAAACTATCAACCAAAAAAGTCTGGGCCCAGATGACTCCACTGAGAATTCCACCAAACTTGGAGAGAAGAGTTAACTGCAATACTACTGAAGCTGTTCCACAGCATGGAAAAGAATGGAATACTCCCAGGTTAATTCTATGAAGCCTCCATAGCCCTGATGCCAAAGCCAGGGAAAGCTCCAATAAAAACAGAAAATTACAGAACAATGTCACTCATGAACCTAGGTTCAAAAAGCTTCAACAAAATCCTAGCCATGAGAATTCAAAAGTGTATTGAAAAACTAATTCACCATGAGCAGGCTGGATTCTTCCAGGGATACAAAGCCAGTTCAACATCAGAAAAACAGTTAATGTGATCAACCACACAAATAACGCAAAGGATAATAATCACCTGATTCTGTCAATTGATGCAGAAAAGACATTTGACAAAGTCCAACATCCATTCATCCTAAAAACTCTCAGGAAGATAAAAATAGATGGGAAACTCCTTAATGCAGTAAGCAGCATCTTTACAAAGCCAACCACCTACATCATGTTGAATGGTAAGAGAGTGAAAGAATTCCTATTGAGAATGGAAACTAGACAAGGATGCCCACTCTCACCTCTCCTATTTAGCATTGTACTAGAAGTTCTAGCCAGAGCAATTAAACAAGACAAAGAAATACAGGGCATCTGTATCAGCAAAGAAGAAGTAAAAATCTCCCTATTTGCAAGTGATATCATTGTGCATACTGTGAAGCCTAAAAAATCTGTAAGCAAACTACTAGACCTTTATGCAAGAAACCAAGAGACTTACAAATAAGCAAATCACTACTGAAGAAAAAGAAAGCAGTTGGAGGCCTCACACTACCCGACTTTAGAAGCTATTGCACTGCCACAGTAATATAAACAACCTGCTACCGTTACAAAATGAGATATATAGAACCAATAGAACAGAGTTGAGACCCCAGAAATGCCACCATCCTCTTACAAACAGTTGATACTCAACAAAGGCCTTTGATCGTAAACTAGGTAAAAACAGTCTCTTTTACAAATAGTGTGGGCAAAATTGGATATTCGTGTGCAAAAGAACTGAAGGAAGACCCACATCTCACACGTTACACAAAAACTAACTCAAAATGGACCACAGACCTAAATATCAAACCTAAAATAATAAAGATCATGAAAGAAAAGATAGGGTCAACAGTGGAAGTTCTAATGCACAGCTTAGACAGACTTGAAAATCTGACAAAGCATGATCAACAGAAGAGAAAATAGATAAATCAGAACCCCTAAGAATCAAAAACTTTTGCTCATCCAAGGACTTTATCAAGACAGTTAAAAGACCCCATATAGAATGGGAAGAAATACTTAGCAACCACATGTTAGATTGACTTCCGCAAGGTGCTGAAAACTAGCAACGAGAGAAAGATGAATAACCCAGTTAAGCGATGGGCAAGGGAGACAGGCAGACCCTTCACTAGAGAGGACATCTGGGCAGACACTTCACTAGTGAGGACATCTAGACAGACAAAAGACACATGAGGAAATGCTCATGATCATTAGCTATCAGAGAAATGTGAATCAAAACCACAATGAGATATCATCTCACCCCCAATCAGGTTGGCCATGATCCAAAAAACACAGAACAACAAATGCTGGAGAGGCTGTTGAGAGACTGGAACTCTCTTACGCTGCTAACAGGATTGCATAATGTTGCAACCTCTTTGGAAAGCAATCTGTCTCTTCCTTAAAAAGCTGGAAATAAATATACCATTTGATCCAGTAATCCCATTGCTCATAATATATCCCACATAAACAAAGGATGTCACATGAACAGATACAAGCACAAGAGTTTATTGCAGTACAGTACACAATAAAAAAAAAATGGAATCAACCTAAATGGCCTTCAACAGATGAATGGATAAACAAACTGCGGTACACACACTCCATAGAATACTATGCAATAATGAAGAACAATGGTAATTTTAGGAAGCATCTCATAACCTAGTTTCAACTGGGAGACTTTATGCTGAGTGAAATCAGTCAGCTGCAAAAGGACAAATATTCTATGAGACTCCTGCTATATGGACTTAGAAATAGACTTATATACAGAAAAAAAGACACTGTGATGGCTACAAGGGCAAGGAAGAGGGGCAAGGGCTGATTATAGATTAGACTGTTGATCGAAATTTGATTAGATTAAAGCAGTGACAGCACACAGTAGAAAGAGGATAGCTTAACTGGACTTCACCATGAACTAAAAGTTCTTCTAATTTAAATCTAATATTGCAAGGTTAACATAGCAGGGGCAGGGGTTGGGGACCATGCTCTTGGGGGGCATCAAGGTCAATTGGCATAATTAGCCTATTACTAAGAGTCTTTTGCATCCCATATTGCTGAGTGGCATCTGGGATCTTAAAAGCTAGAACGTTGCCATATGAGGTACACCAAATAGTCTGGACTCAGCCATAACAGATGATCACTGAGAACACCAAAGTCACAAGGAGAAAAAGAGCGCACCCAGGTAATGGGACTCTGTATCAACGTATCACCAGAAGAACCAGATGGTGTCTGGCTACCACCAAAGACAGCCTTGATGGCAACACTACGTTGAGTCCCCATGGCAACACGCCAGAAAGAGGGCTACAGTTAAAGAACTCTACTAAAACACCACAGTTGATGATCCAGTGGTCGGTTGTCCTCAGGGAGCATGGCCCCTAGATGAGCTGCTGCCCCTGTCTAGAAAAGCCTGCTGAGGTCAACTCTTTGGATAAAAGTGGGTTAGACTCAGGGACACAAAGGGACCATGTGGTGGGTATACTTTACGGTTCTATGCATTTACAGGAGGCTGTCCTACTGGTCTCTTTCCAGACAGAGGAGAGGAGGGTGGAGAGGAGGGAGCTGGAACTCAAGTATCCTCCCAAGGGAGAGCCGAAGAGCTGTAGGTAGGTGGACATGCAAAATTGATTTGAATTGCATGCTTTCGCTAATCACAATAAGAAGAAGAAAGCTTGAAATAGAAATACCATATGATCCAGCAATCCCACTTCTGAAAATTTTTTCTAAAGAAATAAGAGCTTCGACACAAATAGATACATGTACAATATTCATCCCAGCACTATTCACAATAACAAAAAGGTGAAATCAGCCTAGTTGTCCACTGACAAAAGAATGGATAAGCAAGTTATGGTATATTCACACAATGTGCTATTATGCAACAATAAAGAGCAATGATGAATATGGGAAATATAAAACTGCAGAATCTGGAAGGCATTACAGTAAATGAAATCAGTCCACTGAGAAAAGACTAATGCTACATGAGACCTCTATTTAAGGACTCAAGAATTGGTTTAAACACAGAAAAAAACATCCTTTCATGTTTATGAGTTAAGTGGTGGGAGGGAGACAGGTATTCACTAATTAGAAAATCAATAAGAACTGTTTTAGGTGAAGGGAAAGACAACACACAGCAGATGAGAAGTCAGCACAAATGGACTAAGCCCAAAGCTTATAATTGTTCTAACTGAAACTCAATACTTCTAGGGACAGAGTACCAGGGTCACTGACCTGGGGACCATGATTTCAGGGGACATCTGGGTTAAATGTCTGAGATCTTAAAAACTAGCAAGTGCTCATCTAAGAAACATTTGTTGGTCTGAATCTACTGAAAAATATAAGCCCAAGTGACAGAAATGGCCACATGTACCAAAGACTACATGAACAAGATACCAGAAGAACTAGATGGTGCCAGGCCAAAATCAAAGATTGCCTTTATAGGGAACTCAACAAAGAGTCCCTCATGGAGCAGGAAAAATATGGGATGCAGAGCTTGAACTCTAGGAAAAAGACCAGACTTGATAGTCTGATAGACTGGAGGGTCCATGGAAGACATGGCCCCCATATTCTCCGTTAATGCAGAAGTGAACCCATTCTGAAGCCAACTCTTCAGACTGAACTGGTATATGACACATGAAATGACACTGTTGAAGAGTGTGCTGCTTGGCTTGGGCACATACAAGAAACTAATCTGGCAGCTCTTGTTCAGAGGCAAGAGGGACCGATGAAGGGGTACAGGAGGTGGACATGAGAAATACAGGTTGAGGTGGAGGAGTGTGCTATCACAGTGTAGAGACAGTGGCTAGGATCACGTAAGTTTTTGTATGAGAAACTGTAGTTGTAAACTTTCACTTAAAAATATATGGTAGATAGCACACTTGTTCACATGTGCGTCAGCTAGCACATAATTAAGTTCATTACTTGTTTAAAATTTTTTAATGTAAGTTTGACAAAGGAATGATGCCAAGTGCAAAGGAATGATATGTACAAATATTTGTTGAGTTGATGACAAAATCAAAGCCCCTTGTTACCTAAACCCTATGAACATTCAGAACTCTATAATTATAGGAAAAGTTCTTTTATACTCATTCCTAGTTAATATCTGCCCAATTCCGATGGAGGCAACCAACTACTATTCTAATATTTTCCATCTTTTGATCCTGTTCTAGAATTATATAAAAATGAAATCTTACAATATAAAGTTTTTTTAGATGAGATTTACTTCTTTTACCTTCTTAGAACATGTATGTTAGAACATTGTTACTGTTTCACAGTTACTTCTAGTTCTGTCCATTGTTTTCAATCTTTTTTTGCAATGGGATAATTTCAGTATTCATGAAGATGTCAGTCTTCATAGTCATGGATTCGTTGTTCTGTTATCTCTGTTCTGTTAAGATATCCAGTGAAATTTTAATTAAAGATACCATAGTTCTCAGTTCTAGAAATTTTGTTTGGTGCTGTTTTCTCAGTTTTATCTATTTGCTGAATTTTTCTATTTCGTTATTAATACAAATTGAATTTCCTTTGAATTATAAAAGTACACTATGAAGCAAAAACAGATAATAACTTGAAGTTATATGAAGAAGTAGACTTTCAGTAAAGGCAATTTTACAAGTAAATGTAAATGCTACTTTTACCATATTTTTATATTGTACCTCTACTTACTATATCACATATAATGTACAAGACAAATTACTAATGTATGTTATTAAGCACTCAAAGTAAAAGATGCAAATTGCTGTTACAACAATTTAAAGACGGGGACAGAGCTGCATTGGAACAGGCTTTTGTATGTTAATGAAGTTAAAGTGGTATGAATTTAAACTGGATAGTTATAAATTTGTATGTCAGGGGTCAACTCCATGGCAACCACAATTAAAAATCTACACCAAAGGGAATGAGAATCAAAATGGCTAGCTATAAAACATCAACTAAACACAAAAGAAAGCAGTACCGAAAGATGTGAAAGACAGTAAAAAGGCAGAAACAATAAAAATGGCAACGATATACCCTTCCTTATCACCTTACCAGAAATTTTGGAGCCCTGGTTGCACATTGGTTAAGAATTCAGCCGCTAACCAAAATGTCAGCAGTTTAAATGTATCAGCCACGCCTCAAAAACGCTGTGGAGCCCCTCTGCTCTGTGCTGTGGGGTCTCTATGAGTCACAGTTGATGCTACAGCAACAGGTTTTGGTTTTACCAGTAATCGTACACATACCAGTGAATGTTGTTCAGTTCTAGGGGAAAACAAAATTCAGATACATTCTGCAATACAGCTGAATCTCAGGGCATTGAACAGGGTTAAAAAAGTCAGATACAGGAGGAAAAATATTGTATGATTTCACGTAAGTGAAATATGTATAATATGCAAATGTATAGATATAAAAGCCTCTATGGTTGCAACAAGCTGAGGCAAAGGATGAATGACCAGTTATTTGTTTGTTTGCTATGGATACTGATGTACTGTTTTGGGCGGTAAAAAAAGGTTTGGAGGAAGATACTGGTAGAGTTACACAACGCTGTTAATGTAATCAATTTTTCTGAGGTTTACTCCTAAAAATGCTTGTAGTGACAGGTTTTGAATTATGTATATATTACCACAATGAATGTAAAAAGAAAGAATCTAGGAGAAATTTTAATTTCAGTTGGGACACTCTTGTTTAAACAGATAATGACTTCGAACTTTCCAGATTGGAAGAAAGGCATACATCTTCAGATTAAGATTGCATGCTACAAGCAGAGCCAGAAACACTAAACAAAGTATGTATGCTTACACACATATGTATATATGCACATATACACACAATTATATATATATCCATGTACAGACACCAGATTATAACTGTAGAACATGAAATGGGCTCCCAGAAAAAGAACAGATCACTTACAATGATAAGCATTCTTACTGACAACAGACTTCATAACAAAACAAACAGAAAACTGATCAATTAACATCATCAAAATGCCAAGTGTGAACAGTTCCCAATTTAGGAAACCAATATGTACTTTTATATCTATGAAGTAGTGCTATCTTTGCTAAAAGAACAGCTGAAGGAAGTATTTTATTAAGCACAAAGATTAATCCAAAAAGATACTTTTTGTTTTTTTACTTTTTTAAATTGTGCCTTAAGTGAAAGTTTATAATTAAATTCAATCTGACATACAAAAACTTAAACACACATTGTTACGTGACCCTAGTTGCTCTGTCTACATTGTAACAGCACACTCCACCTCTCCACCCTATGTTCCCTGTGTCCATTCAACCAGCTCCTGTCCTCTTCAGACTTCTCATCTCCCATCCAGATAGGAGCTGCCCAGTTTGTCTCATGTATCTACTTGAGCCAAGAAGTATACTCTCACCAGTATCATTTATGTCCAGTCTAATCTTTGTCTGCAGAATTGGCTTCCCAAATGGTTTTAGTTCTGTGCTGAAAGACTGCCTTCCAGGAGCCCTGCAGTCTGTCAGACCATCATGTGTGGTCTTTTTTTTTTTTTCTTTCTTTTTCTCATTTTTATTATGATTGCATGAAAAAGTACAGTCTCATAAATTCACGTGCTCACCTGTATGCAGCTCCCACTGCTCTCCCTACCTGGTGACAGCACACCCATCCTTTCTGCTCCATACATGTCCTATCCTTCCAACAGCTCCTATTCCCTCCTCTCCACCCACTCCCTTCCTCCAGTAAGAGATCAGCAGGACAACAACCTATAGATGCATAGAATCATGAAGTGCACACATGATATGGTCACTCTGTGTCACCAAGTCCAATCCATTGCTGTCCGAAAAGTTGACCTTCATTACAATTTATGGACAGGGGCAGCATCAGGACCAGGGGCCATGCTCCCAGGGGAACCCCGGAGACTCAGGACCATCAATTGTGGTATCTTAGTGGAGATCTGAGAGTGCACCCCTATTTATTTTCTTGTTGCCAGTAAGACTCAATTTTATGAACTCCATCGTGGCTATCACTGGTAGTGGCCAGGGACCATCCAATTCTTCTGGTCATGAGTCAATGTAGAGACCCACTCACGTAGGTCTCTCTGTCTTCTGAGTTCCCTTGTCCCCATGTCATTCTTGTCCTCAGTGATCATCCATTGCTGTTGAGTTGGGACCTTTTGCTATACCCTCAGGTGGCAACTTGGCAGCTTTTAAGACCCCAGGCACCACTCACCGATGTGGAGTGCAGAGAGTCCTCATTAGCAAAACACTAGCTGTGTCAATAGGCCTTGATTTCACCTGAGAGCATAGTCCCTGGCCTCCCACCCCAGCTAGTCTGTCCTTGCAATATTGGGTTAAGATGGAAGGAGTACTCAAATTGTGTTGAAGTCCAGTTATTATTGATCTTCTTTCCAATGTGTGCTGGCACTGATTTCACCCAACCAAATTTCTATTAACTATCTAATCTAGACCCTTCCCCCACTCTCCCTCCCTCCCACTCTTGCAGCCATCAAAGAGTCTTTTCTACTATGTATGAGTCTGTTTTTAAGTTCTTATCGTAGGGGTCTCATACAATATTTGTCCTTCTGTTGCTGACTACTTTCACTCAACATAATGTCCTCCTACTGGAATCAAGAGATGTTTCCTGCAATCATCGTTGTTCTTTATCATAGCATAGTGTTCCATTGAGTGTATATACCACAGTTTACATATCCATTCCTCTGTTGTTAGGCATCTGGGTTGATTCCATCTTTTTGCTATTGTGGACTGTGCTGCAATAAACAGTCATGTGCATGTATCAGTTGGTGTGAATGGCCTTGATTCTGTAGGATATATTCCAAGCAGTGGAATTACTGGGTCAAATGGTATATCTAGATCATTTTTTTAAGGATGCACCAGATTGCTTTCCAAAGAGGTTGCACCATTTTCCAATCCCACCAACAGTATAGGAGAGTTCCAATTCTCCCGACAGCCTCTCCAACATTTGTTGTTCTGTGTTTTGGGGATCATACCCAACCTTGTTGGAGTGAGATGTTATCTCATTGTCATTTAGACTTGAATTTCTTTGATAGCTAATGATTGTATGTCTGCATGTGTGTTCAGGCTGCCTGGGATCTCCTATTTAGAGAAGTGCCTGTCCATCTCCTTTGTCTATCACTTAATTGGATGATTGTTTTAGTCAGCTAGGGCTGCTCTAACAGAAATACCACAGAGTGGATGGCTTTAACAAAGGAAGGTTTATTCTTACACAGTCTGGTAGGTTGCAAGTCCATATTCAGGGTGACCGCTCCAGGGGAAGGCTTTCCCCTTATCAGCTCTGGAGCAAAGTCCGGTATTGCATCAGTCTTTGTCCAGGGAGCATCTTGGAGCAAGAACCTCTGGTCTGAAGGACGCGCTCTTCTCCTGGTGCTGCTTGCTTGATGATAGCGAGGTTCTCAATTGTCCTTTGTTTCTGTTTCCCTTTTATCTCTTGCAAGCTGAAAGCATCAAGGGTGGGGCAAGCCATACTCCGGGAAACTCCCCCTACAGCAGGGCAGGGAAGCAATTCTATGCGGAAATCTACATCCCCACCCTAATCCTTTAACATACAGTTTAGCAAAACCACACAATGGAGGAGAGTCCCAAGATACTGGGAATCATATCCCAGCCACGTGGCTACACATATTTTGGGGGAGACACAATTCAAACCATGACATCCCACCCTCAGGTTATTGATGAAGTCTTGGCTCGTGTTCATCTCACAGTGGGTCCAGTGGGTTCTCAAACCCATCCTATAGTGATTTCTCCAGTTCCAGAATGCATAATTGGAATAGATATACTCAGCAATTGGCAGAACTCTCACATTGGATCCCTGACAAGTGGAGTGAGAGCTATTATGGTGGGAAGAGGCAAATGGAAGCTGCTAGAACTGCCACTGCCTAGGAAAATAGTGAACCAAAAGCAATACCGTATTCCTGGAGGGATTGCTGAAATTACTGCCACCATTAAGGACTTGAAGGATACAGGGGTGGTGATTCCCACCACATCCCCATTCAATTCGCCCGTTTGGCCTGTGCGAAAACCGGATGGATCTTGGAGAATGACAGTCGATTATCGCAAACTTAACGAGGTGGTAACCCCCATTGAGGCCGCCGTTCCAGATGTAGTTTCACTGCTTGAGCAAATTAATACATCTCCTGGTACTTGGTGTGCAGCTATTGATCTGGCTAATGCTTTCTTCTCCATACCTGTTTCCAAGGACCACCAGAAGCAGTTTGCATTCACCTGGCAAGGCCAACAATACACTTTCACTTGCCTGCCTCAGAGCTACATGAACTCTCCAGCCCTATATCATAATTTAGTCTGCAGGGACCTTGATTGCTTCTCTCTTCCACAAGATGTGACACTGGTCCATTATATAGATGACATTACACTGATTGGATCTAGTAAGGAAGAAATATCAGTGACTCTGGACTTATTAGTTAAACATTTGCATGTTAGAGGGTGGGAAATTAATCCCACAAAAATTCAGGCACCTTCCAACTCAGTGAAATTCCTAGGGGTCCAGTGGTGTGGAGCATGTCGTGATATTCCTTCTAAAGTGAAGGATAAGTTATTACACCTGGCTGCTCCGACAGCTAAAAAAGAGGCACAGCACCTAATGTGTCTCTTTAGATTTTGGAGGCAACATATTCCTCATCTGGCTGTGCTACTTTGGCCTATTTATCATGTAACTAGAAAGGCTGCTACTTTTGAGTGGGGCCCAGAACAGGAGAAGGCTCTGCAACAGGTTCAGGCTGCTGTGCAGGCTGCCCTGTCACTTGGGCCTTATGATCCAGCTGATCCAATGGTGCTTGAGGTGTCAGTGGCAGATAGAGATGCTGTTTGGAGTCTTTGGCAGGCCCCTACTGGTGAATCACAGTGCAGACCTTTAGGATTTTGGAGCAAAGCTCTGTCATCCTCTGCAGATAACTACTCTCCTTTTGAAAAACAACTGTTGGCTTGTTACTGGGCCTTAGTAGAGACTGAACACTTAACCATGGGACACCAGGTCACCATGCGTCCTGAGATGCCTATCATGAACTGGGTATTGTCTGATCCACAGAGTCATAAAGTTGGACGAGCGCAGCAGCACTCCATCTTTAAATGGAAGTGGTATATACGAAATCGGGCCTGTGCAGGACCTGAAGGCACAAGTAAATTGCATGAGGAAGTGGCCCAAATGCCACTCCTGTAACATTACCTCCTGTCTCCCAGTTTGCACCTATGGCCTCATGGGAAATTCCTTATGATCAGCTGACTGAGGCACAGAAAACTCGTGCTTGGTTTACAAATGGTTCTGCGAGATATGCTGGCACCACTCGAAAGTGGACAGCAGCAGCACTACATCCCCTTTCTGGGACCTCCCTGAAGGACAGTGGTGAAAGCAAATCCTCCCAGTGGGCAGAACTTCGAGCAGTGCATATGGTTGTTCACTTTGCTTGGAAGGAGAGGTGGCCAGATGTGCGGCTGTATACCGATTCTTCTGCTGTGGCCAATGGCTTGGCCAGTGGGTCAGGGACTTGGAGGAACATGAGTGGGAGATTGGAGACAAGGATTTATGGGGGAGAGGTATGTGGATAGACCTCTCCGAATGGGCCAAAGAAGTGAAAATATTTGTGTCTCATGTGAATGCTCATCAAAGAGTAACCTCAGCAGAGGATGAGTTTAACAATCAAGTGGATAGGATGACCCATTCTGTGGGAACCAATCATCCTTTTTCTCCGGCTACCTCTGTCATTGCTCAGTGGGTCTATGAACAAAGTGGTCATGGTGGCAGGGACAGTGGTTATGCATGGGCCCAGCAATATGGACTCCCGTTCACCAAGGCTGACTTGGCTACAGCCACTGCTGAGTGCCCAATCTGCCAGCAGCAGAGACCAACACTGAGTCCTCAACATGGCACTGTTCCTCGAGGTGATCAGCCGGCAACCTGGTGGCAAGTTGATTACATTGGACCACTTCCATCATGGAAAGGAAAACGTTTTGTCCTTACTGGGATAGATACTTACTCTGGATATGGATTTGCCTACCCAACACGACATGCTTCTGCCAAAACTACCATCTGTGGATTTACAGAATGTCTCATCCACTGTCATGGAATCCCACACAGCACTGCCACTGATCAAGGGACTCACCTCACAGCAAATAAAGTACGGCAGTGGGCCCATGCTCACGGAATTCACTGGTCTTACCATGTTCACCATCATCCTGAAGCAGCTGGCTTGATAGAATGATAGAATGGTTTCCTGAAGACACAATTATGCTGCCAGCTAGGTGGCACTACCTTGCAGGGTTGGGGAAGTGTTCTCCAGGAGGCTGTGTATGCTCTAAACCAGCATCCAATATATGGTGCTGTTTCTCCTATTGCCAGGATTCATGGGCCCAGGAATCAAGGGGTGGAAATGGGAGTGGCACCACTCCCTATTATCCCTAGTGACCCACTTGCAAGATTTTTGCTACCTGTCCCCATGACTTTATGTTCTGCAGGATTAAATGTCTTAGTTCCGAAGGAAGGAATGCTGCCACCTGGAGACACAGCAACGATTCCACTGAACTGGAAGCTAAAATTGCCACCGGGTCCATTTTGGGCTCCTTGTACCTCTGGATTAACAGACAAAGTAGGGAGTTACAATACTGGCCGGTGTGATTGATCCTGACTGTGAAGATGAAATTGGATTGACATTACATAACGGAAGTAAAGAAGAGTATGTTTGGAATGCAGGAGATCCCTTAGGACGCCTCCTAGTACTACCATGTCCTGTGATTAATGGAAAACTACAGCAACCCAACTCCAAAATGAGTAATAATAGCCCAGACCCTTCAGGAATGAAGGTTTGGGTCACCTCACCAAGCAAGGAACCACGACCAGCTGAGGTGCTTGCCGAGGGCAAAGGGAATACAGAATGGGTTGTAGAAGAAAGTAGTTCTAAATATCAGTTACGACCCCGCGACCAGTTGCAGAAATGAGGACTTTAATTGTTATGAATATTCCTGCTTTGTGTGTGTGTATTGGATATTTTGTTTACTTATGAAACATAAGATGTAAATGGGTTAATGCATTTTCAGTTGTTAGTTATTTCATGTGTTAGTTATATCATGTTGACATAAGTATGACCTTGTAGCTGTACTCCTTCAGAGACTGTGCACAGTAAGGTGAGATGTGTGCAGACGCCAAATTGACAAGGGATGGACTGTGGTGGTCAGGATTATGTCAACTTGGCTACTACCTATTTGGCTGCTGTATTAAGTGGCAGGGTGGGGTCTGTGGTGGCTCCCTGCCCCTCGGCTCCCATCTCGCAACCTTTTACTACAGCGGCTGGTCGCTCACGTGGCCAGGAGCTCCTGCTCTCTGCTTCCAGCGTCTGGTTCCGGGACTTGAGCTAGCAGCTGTTGGACTCATCAGTCCTTACAGTCGGCACTTGAGAGTCCTGCTCCCTGACCTGCCTATCCTGGGTGCGACAGCCTCTGCCCGCTCCTGCTCCCTGACCTGCTGATCCTGGTTTTGCCAGCCTCTGTCACTTCGTCTTGCCACCAGCTTGGGATCCACTGACCTACACAACCTGTGATCTAGAACTCTGCTCTCTTGATTTACTGACCTTGGGTTCCTCAGTTTCCGTGGCCACGTGAGGCTTGTGCCAGAGCTTGGGACATTCAGCTTCTGTGATTACATGAGCTGTTTCCTATATTTGTATCTATCTATCTATATATATTATAAATCTTTCCTTGTACCTACACGTGTTACTGGTTTTGCTTCCCTAGAAAACCCAGCCTAAGACAATGATTTATCTTTTTCTTTTGATATTTTATAGTACCTTATAGATTATGGAGATCAGGCGTCAATCTGACATATAGTTGCCAAATATTTTTTCCTGTTCTGTAGGTGGCCTTTTAATCCTATTAATAAAGTCTTTGGATGAGCATAAGTGATTGATTCTTAGTAGTTCCCATTCTCTATTCTTCTCTGATGATTGTGGTTTGTTTGACAGATACTGAAGTCGGTCTACGTTGTGTATTAAACCTTTGTTGTCCCTACTTTCTCTTGAATGAGCTTTATCATTTTAGATTTGATATTTAGGTCTTTTATCCAGTTTGAGCTGTTTTTTGTATAAGGGGTAAGATATGGGTCTTGTTTTAGTTTAGTGCAGATGGACATCCAATTTTGCCAGCCCCATTTGTTGAAGAGATTGTTTTTACCCCAGTTTAGTGTCTTAAGGCCTTTGTCAAATATCAGCTGTTCATAGGCAGATGATATCATCTCTCGGGTCTCGATTCTGTTGCATTGATCTATCTGTCTGTTTTTGTGCCAGTACCCGGCTGTTTTGACCACTATGGCAGTGTAAGAGGTTCTAAGGTCAGGTAATGAGAGGCCTCCCAGTGTGTTCTTCTTCCTTAGGAATGCTTTACTTATCCAGGGCTTTTTCAGTTTCCAGACAAAGATGGTAATTTGTTTTTCCATCTCATTAGAAAATGTCACTGGAACTTGTATTGGGATTGCATTATGTAAGTAGATTGCTTTGGGTAAAATAGACATTTTCACAATGTTAAGTCTTCCTATCCATGAGCAGGGTAGCTTTCTCTACTTGTGTAAGCCTCTCTTAGTTTCTTGTAGTAAGGGTTTGTAGCTCTCTTTGTAAAGGTCCATTATTTCTCTGGTTAAATTTATTCCTAGGTACTGTATCTTCTTAGGGGCTATAGTAAATGATACTGACTTGGTGATTTCTTCCTTAATAATGTCATCATTGGTATAAAGGAATTCTACTGGTTTCCTTATGTTTATCTTGTATCCTGAGAGTTTGCTGAACTCTTCTATCTGTTTGAATAGTTTCCTTATGGATTCTTTGGATTCTCTACATATACAATCGTATCATCTGCAAGTAGGGAGATTTTTAATTCTTTGCTGATGCAGATGCCCTTTATTCCTTGGTCTTGTCTAATTGCTCTGGTTGGAAATTCTAGTACAACACTGAATAGGAGAGGTGAGAGTGGGCACCCTTGTCTAGTTCCTGTTCTCAAGGGAAACTGTTTCACTCTCTCCATTCAGGATGACATAGGCAGTTGTCTTTGTATAAATAGCCTTTATTGCATTCTGGACTTCGCCTGCTATTCCTATTTTTCTGAGAGTTTTTAATATGAGTGAGTGCTGGACTTTATCAAATGCCTTTTCTGCATCAAGAGACAAGATCAAGTGATTCTTGTCTTTTGTGATATTTATGTGTTTGATCACATTAATTGTGTTTTTCTGATGTTGAACCAGCCTTGCACCCCTGGCATGAATCCACCTTGGTCAGGATGGATTATTTTTTTTAGTATGTTGTTGTATTCTATTAGCAAGAATTTTTTTGAAGATTTTTTTTTTTTTTTTGGCTTCATAGATAAATTTATTTTCTCACAGTCTAGGAGGGTAGAAGTCTGAATTCAGGGTGCCAGCTCCAGGGGAAGGCTTTTTTTCCTCTGTTGGCTATGCGGGAAGGTCCTTGTCATCAATCTTTCCCTGGTCTAGGAGCTTCTCAGTGCAAGGACGTGGTCCCTTCTGGGCTCCTCATTCTCAGTGTAGGAGGTCTCTGAAAGGGGTGCAGCCACTGTCCGTCTTTGAGTGGTGCCTGAATATCATGCAGAACCATCTGTAAACCAGGCATGAGTTTCCTCTTTCTCAGTCAACTGATTGTAAGGAACTCCCCATAAGGCTACAACTGTAGACTGGGAAATGGAAGGGACTATGACAGAAGTGAAGACCATGAGTATCTGGGCCACAGCCTCATGCAACAGGTCTTGCTGGGGCCTAATCTCATGTATACCACTTCCATTTAATGAAACGGTGCTGCTGTGCACAACCAACTTGGTGACTCTGGGTCAGACAACACCCAATTCATAACCGGCAGCTCAGGCTGAATGGTGGCTTGGTGGCCCATAGTTAAGCATTTCCATCTCTATTAAGGCCCGATAACAAGACAAAACCCTTTATCAAAAGAACAGTAATTATCTGCAGAAGGTAGTGGGGTGTTTGCTCTCTCTGGACTCTGAAGCCAGCTCCTGTTTGTCTCCCTTCTGGTTTTCAGGACTTGAGCTAGCAAATCACCTGCTGTCTTGCCTCAGATCTTGGGATTTGTTGGTCTTCCCATCCTGTGAGCAAGAGTCCTGCTGTCTGACCTCCTGATCTTGGATTTGCTAGTTCTGCTTCTGCAGGAGAACTGACTGATGATCTGCTCCTGTAAAGACTGTGGTCTAGAAAACCCGATAGGACAGTTATACTCTGTCACACGGGGTCACTATAAGTCAGAATTGGCTTGACTGTGCCGAACAACAACGATATTACTTCTCTTCAAAGGAGAGTAAAACTCTTTCCATCTTCAGGTTACTCAATTCAAAGCAAATAGGCCAGAAGCTCTTCCCAGTTCCGTGGTTGCCCTTTTATCCTCCAGCCAGAGAACTTGGCATGTTGTTGAAGATTTTTGCATCTAGATTCATGAGCATTATCAGTTTGTAGTGCTTCTTTTTTGTTGAGTCTTTGTCTGGTTTTGGTATCAGGGTTATGCTGGCTTCACAGAACGAATTTGGGAGTGTTCCATCACTTTCTGTTCTGTGAAATAGTCTCAGTAGTATTGGAGATAACTCTTCTCTAAAAGCTTGGGAGAATTCTGCGGTGAAGCCATCTGGGCCTGGGCTGTTTTGGGTTGGCAGTTTCTTGAAGACTTTTTCAGTTTCTTCGTTTGTGATGGGTTTATTAGGTTGTTTTGCTTCACCTTGTGATAATTTTGGTATGTGATATGAATCAAGGAATTTGTCCATTTCTTCTAGGTTTTTAAATTTGTTAGAATACAGACTTTCATAGTATTCAGCTGTGATATTTTTTATTTCTGTTGGATCTGTGGTGACAACTCCCTTCTCATTCCTTATTTGGGTTATTTGTTTCCATTCCTGCTTTTCTTCAGTAGGTTTAGCCAACAGTTTGTCAATTTTGTTGATGTTTTGAAAAAACCAGCTTTTGGTCTTTTCCATTTTTTCTATTGTTCTTCTATTCTCTGATTCATTTAGTTCTGCTCTACTCTTTATGATCTGTTTTCTTCTGGTACCTGAGGGGTCCCTTTGTTGTTCTCTCTCTACTTGTTCAAGCTGTTGGGTCATTTCTTTGATTTGGTTTCTTTCTTCCTTCCAGATGTGTGCATTTATGGAGATAAAGTGACCTCTGAGGACTGCTTTGGCTGTATCCCATAGGTTCTGATAGGAAATACTTCTGTTCTTATTGGAATCTATCAATTTCTTTATTGCATCCTTGATTTCTTCTATAACCCATGGCTTTCATGGTTTTTTTAGGAAGGTGTTGTTCAGTTTCCATGAGTTCCATTTTCTATCTATATCTTTTCTGTTGTTGATTTTGACTTTTAAGGCTTTATGATCTGGGGAGATGCTTTCATTGAGTCAACGCTAGGGATTTTGTTGAGAATTGCTTTATGTCCTAATACATGGTCTATTCTGGAGAATGTTCCATGTGCACTGGAGAAGAAGGTGTAGTTGTCCTTTGATGGCTAGAAAGTTCTGTATATGTTTATGAGTTCTAGTTGGTTAATTGTGACAATAAGTTCTTCTGTGTCTTTGAGTTTTTTTCTAGATGATCTGTCCAATACTGAGAGTGGAATGTTGAAGCCTCCTACTCTTATTGTAGTGATCTTGAATACTCTGGGGGTCAGTTCTACCCAGGCCCCTAGGGTCGCCATGAGTGGGATCTGACTCGACGGCACTCGGCTCGGCCATTTCCTTTTTGAGTGTAGTCAGTGTTTCTTTGACATATTTAGGTGATCTAATATTAGGTGCGTAAACATTTGATATTGTTAAGTCCTGCTTGTGTATTGAACATTTCAGCAGTAAATAGTGTCCACCCTTGTCCCCAGTTGTGGATTTTACATTAAAGTCTATTTTATCTGAGATTAGAGTTGCCACACCTGCTCTTCTTTGTGTATTGTTAGCTTGATATATGTTCTTCCATCCTTTAATTTTCAGTGTGTTCCTATCTTTAAGTCTAAGGTGAGTTTCTTGTAGGCAACTTATAGATGGGTCATGTCTTTTGATCCAAGATGTCACTTGATGTCTGTTTACTAGAGCATTCAGTTTTGCTCCACTTCATTTTGTATAAGGTCTAGTAGGGCTCTATTTATAATCCTTTTCTATTCACCTTCTGATAGTTTCAGAAAAGCTTCTTAGTTTGGGAAGTTCTGCGTTGGTTTCTTTTGGGGGCCTTCAGATGCCATGGGTGATTTCCAGGTTACCGTCTTCTCAGATGTTGGTTGCTTTTTCGTCTTCATGTGGGTCAGTAGAGGCTGGGAGAGATGCTGTGAAGATGGACCACAGTTGTTTCTCTAGGCCATCTTAAAATAAGAAGCAAAAAGTATTTGACAACTTCCAAAGTCAGTCAGGATTTCAGGTGTATACATCCCTTTTCCCAGCTGGCAAAGTAAGCACCTCTATATTGAACCCCGTATGTTATAAACTAGCTCAAAATACAGAAAGGCTACTGGCCTGCTGGCTTCTGGTGTCAGGCCCCAGCTATAAACCGTACTGTGTAGAATTCTGCTTCTCTTCTAGAAAAACTGTCTCTTCTGGGTAGGCACTGTCTTCCATCCCAGGAATTAGGTCTAGCTGAGGCTTCCATATGGATGACTCTGCCTCCCATTGAAACAAGATGGTATCCTACACAAGCTTGCCCGCTGGCCGGGACAAGTTTTCAGGTGGAAAGAGAAACCAAGAGTGCTGAAATACCCAGGGTCCACAGCCTCCACCACTGGGCCCCAGCCCCAGGTGACACTGTGCAAAACACTACCTCTCTGCTGGAAATGCACTCTCCTCCCAGCAGGTGCCACCTCCCAGCCTAGGAACAAAGTCCAGCTAGAGCCTCTGCTTTGTCCCTATGAAGCAAAATTAACTTGAAGGTGCTTAACAGCAATGTGTTGTGAAGAATGGGAATTTTGGAACATTTAATTAATAAACAACATCATGACAACTGGAGAAACTATTAAAGTTGTCAAGGACTTCATTTTACTTAGATCAGCAGTCAAAACCCACGGAAGCAGCAGTCAAGAAATAAAATGCTGTATTCCATTGGACAAATGTCTCACAAAATACCTTTTAAAGTGTTAAAAAGCAAATATGTCACTTTGAGGAGTAAGGTACACTTGACCCAATCATGATACTTTTAATTCCCTCATATGGGTATGAAAACTGGACAATGAAAAAACGAGATAAAAAATTGATGCTTTTGAATTCTTACATTGGTGAGGAATATTAGATAGGCCATGGACTACCAGAAGAATGAACAACTCTGTCTAGAGAAAAGTACAGCCAGAATGCTTCTTGGAAATGAAGACGGTGAGACTTTGTCTCACATGCTTTGGACGTGTTATCATGAGGCACCAGTCCCTTGAGAATAACTTTGTACTTTGTAAGTTAGTGGGTCAGGAAAAAAGAGAAAACCTTTGGTGAATTGGATTGACACAGTAGCTTCAATAATAGGCTTAGACATAGCAAGGATTGTGAAAATGGCACAAGAAGGAAAATGTTCAATTCTGTTATAATAGGTAGTCCTTAAGATATATTCAAGTTGAGAAAACTACACTTACAATCTTTTTTTGTACATCTTATCATTAATTGTATATAGTATATATGATGTTTCAGTGCCTAATTTATTGATGTTGTCATTCTCCGATATAATATTCTCAACCATCAGAGACAATAAGATCAAATTTGTAAAGCTACCAATACAATAAAAAGCAGTAATAACAACTAAATATTAAGTTACATCAGAACAGGCTTATGACAGAACAAATCTCCATTTTAAGTCAGGGAGTACACGGGGGTTGCTATATAAGTCAGAACCTGGTTAGACTTAGTCAGACTGGCTAACAATAGCACAGTTAAAATGATAGAGTAACCACTGAAAACACACATCCAGACATTTGGTTCCAAAGTGTCAGCTAAGAGGCAACGAATAATATCTAGATAATGTTGACATAGGTAATGAAATGTGTTGCAGAAGACTGAAAAACCATGTGAGCTGGGTTTCAGCTTTCAGGAACGATTTGCGGATGGAAAGAAGAAACTGGATAAAAAGACACTGGGAAACTAGCTGGAAAGTCTGCTTAAAAATGCTGATTGGATACACATTTGGATTTTATCATGAGTAATAACAATAAGAATAAAAGGATGGCATTTTCAATAATAAATAGCAAGGAATATAGACTTTAAGCCATTCCCAAATATCAATCCATTGTCTATGACTTACACTAGGAGCACTCCTATAGGACAAAAGCATGTAGTGAAGTAAGAGCTAAAATATGGTATCTTGGGTGGGATAAAACAATCAAAAGACTGCTCTGAGGATAATTTATTGGAAGAATCTACAGTCCCTGAGACAGAAGAATTGATAAACAAAAGATGTTTTAAAATAAATAAAAGATGGCACTCCACAGCTCCGCTGCCCAAATCTATCTTCCTGCTCTTGCAAATAGAGTTCTGTTGGCACAAGACCATGCCCATTTGCTTATGTGTCTATCACTGCTCTTATTATTATGGAAGAGTTGGCTGTTTGTGATAGAGGCTGTCATGGACTGAACCGTATCTTCCATAAAAGATGTATAAAATTTTGGCTGGGTCATGATCCCTAGTATTTTGTGATTGTCCTCCATTTTGTGATTTTCCTACACTGCAAATCATAGTCTCTGCCTGCGGTTAATAGACTGAATTATGTTAAAGAGGATTCAGGTGGGACTATAACACCTTTCCTAAAAGTCGCCTCTCTGCTCCAACCTAAAGAGAGTTTCCTTGAATTGTGCCACCTTTTATCCTACAAGAGATAACAGGAAAGATAAACAGGCAGATAGTGGGAACCTCATCCCACAAACAAGACAGCATCAATAGCAGAGTACATCTCCCAGATCTGAGGTTCCTGTGCCAAGATGTTCTCAGACTAAAGAAAGACTGATACAACATAAGGATCTTCCTCCAGAGCTTATAGAAAGAAAGTGTGTTTCCCTGGAGCCAGTACCCTGAATTCAGACTTCCATCCTCCTGGACTGTGTGAGATTAAACTGTTCTTTGCTAAAACCATCCACTCATGGTATTTCTGTTAGAGCGGTACCAGATGACCCTCACAGCAGAGGCCATATGGGTGATAATACCTAAAAAATGTAATGTTTGGTCCCTTACTGACAAAATTTTCCAAACTCTAATCGAGAAGAACATGACTAAATAAGTGCCTTGAATCACAGGGATGTTAAGCTTTTATTTTTATGTTATTTATTTATTTATTACTTTATTCCTGGGACTGGTGACGGCTATAGCAAAAGGAACTGCCTGCTATAAGATTGTCGCAAACTGAGGAAAAATGAAGTCTTATTTAGCAACAAAGAAGCATTAAAAATGGAAAACTTAAAATGAAACATTCTGATTCAAATTTTTGAAGCCTGACATCTGAAATTTTGGTTAGAAGAGAAAAATCTAATCAGGAAAGTCATCGGAGCATGGGATTATAGACACTAGCAGAACTTTGAGTCTGAGGTTGAATAAAGAACCTTTTTCGTAGTACTTATATCTAAATTGATACCTTGGCAACTCTGTTTTCCTCACTGTAAAATGCTGATTATTTATTTATTCATTTTATCAAAGCAGGGTTATTCTGATTTCTGACAGATCTTTAGATAAAGGTTAAAGTCTTTAACAAGAATTACCAAGCTCTCCAAAATCTGGTTCCTGTCTCGGTCTCCAATTCTTCTCTCAGTATTTTCTCCTTTATCCTTGCATAGTAGAAATTCATTCAGCCCCCTCAACTTGCATTCTTGTCTCTGATTTTTGCATATTCTTGTCTTCCATTAAATTCCCTTTTCTGTTTTAGCGTTGTCTTTAAGTGCCTCTTTCTCATATGAATCTTCACAGATTCTTAAACTGAGTTAGTTCTCCCCAGTCCCACATAAATTCCCATAGCTTATTGTGTTACCTCTCAATATGCATAATTATAGCCACTTCTGTATTCCCTTTATGGTCTGGAAAGAAGCTTTATTAAGGCAGAAATCATGTCCATCTTGTTCAAAACTCCATGCTTGGAGTTTGGATCATGTAGATAATAAGTATTTTTCAAATAAATGAAACTGTGAGCAAATAAATCTATAAAACATGTAACAAATGTTAGCATCATTACCACCCTTATTGCTAGTGTAAAGTGTGGCATTTCATAAATCTTATTTCTGTTGTGTTATCCTTTAAAGCAATATATTTGGAAGAATAGGCTGACTACAAAAAAACAGACTATTGTTACTAAATAATGACTTGTCAGAGAACCAAAATTTAATCAACTTATGTTACCATTTTAATGACTAAATAATATAAGTGTATAAAGTATTCATGAGAGTACCTCACACCTATTAGGTGCTCAGTAACTATTAGCCACTGTTAGTACAAATTCCTCCCACATTTTATTTCCTAAGAGGAGGGGAAAACGATTAGTGGTTGTTGTCAAGTCGACTCAAGCTTATGGCTTTTTCACATGCCCAAGTCAAGACTATAGTACTCAGGTAGTTTTCCAAACTCTAATCACTAATTAACTCAGTATAAATTATCTCTGTATAAAAAACAACAACAAAAACAAAAACCCAAAACACTGCCATTGATTCAATTCTGACTCATAGCTACCCTAAAGGACAGAGTAGAAATACACCATAAAGTGTCCAAGGAGTGTCTGGTGGATTCTGACTGCTAACCATTTGGTTAGCAACCATAGGACTTAACCACTACGCCACCAGGGTTTACACAATAATAACTAAAAAACTCTTAAAAATATTTCTGCTCATAGCCAAGCACAACAATGATGACAAACCAAGTATTTATACATGTCTTCCAAGATCTATCTTGAGAATTTGGAAACAATGTTTATACCATAGCCAACACATAACTCAGTATATTATTTTTTGAACTTTTTTGTGATTTTTGTAAAATGTGTTTTTCCTGTTTTCTTACCTTGTAAGCAAGACTTTAGTCACCATTATCATTTCCATAATGCATGAAGTGGCCTGATTCATTATAGCCATCTTCTGGAAGGCTCCCAGCCATTATTTTTAAATTTGTGTTCTAGTTCCCCAAATCTCTCTGTATCTAATCAAAGGATTTTTAAAAAATATACTGGGGTAGATAAGTTAGTGTGCCAAAATTATGGCCAAACAGAAAAGTAGAGGGAGGCATAACTAGGAATATAAAACATATAGTTTGAAAAATCTTCTTTTTCCCTATCTACTTTGTCATTTATTCCCTCTCCAAGGAAAGTATATAGTTCTTAGCTCTGTGAAATCAGTTAAATGCAAATGATTTTATTGGCAATCAGTTAACACAGGGAAGTTAATATTATGTTCACTTACTGTAGAGGTGGTGTATATAAACATAAAACAAGATAGCAGAAGGACCCTTTTATTTAAGAGCAGAAGAAATAGCAGTGTAAGCAGTAAAACTAAGCCAAAATAGCTGAGACATATCATAGATGCCCTTGGACTGAGGGAGCTCCTTAAAAGTGTTTTTGTTTTCTGGTTTTAGAGAAGTGAAGAAGCATACATTTACCATTAGGTTTTGTTTTGGTCTCAGTCTTTCTTCTGCACAATCTCCGTGCTTGATAATAGCTTATAGAGCACTGAGTGATGAGTCCAATCAATGTGCCTTTATACCACTTATAAATTACAGTGTGTCTTTGTCGAAGAGGTTCCAGCTCAGTGACTCCATGCACAGCAAAATGAAATACTGCCTGGTTCTGTCATACTCACAATGGTTTTTGTTATGCTTGAGACAATTGTTGCAGCTAGTTCATTGCTGCATCAGTTCATCTTGTTGAAGGTCTTCCTCTTTTTTGCTGGCCCGCTACCAAGCATGATATTCTTCATCAGGGACTCATTATTTCGATAATATCTCCAAAATAAGTGATACGTGATATGAAGTCTTGCCATCCTTACTTCGAAAAAGCATTCTGGCTGTACTTTTTTCAGCACATATTTGTTTATACTTTTGGCAGTCCGTGGTATATTCAATATTCTTTGCCAATACCACAATTCAAAGACATCAAATTTTCTTTGGTCTTTCTTATTCGCTATCCAGTTTTTACATGCATGTGTGGTGACTGAAAATACCATGGCCTTAGTCTTCAGTATGACGTCTTTACTTTTCAACAATGTAAAGAGGTCTTTTGCAGCCAATGAGACAATGCATTGCAACTTACACTGCAGACAGTTCTTATTTTGGGTAAGGATTCCCCACTGTCACACATTCACACTGGGAGTAGCCATCCCTCTCCAAACGGCACAGTTCATCTTCCTTTGGTCAAATTCTACATTAACCTCAAGCGTATATAGTTGAGGAGACCTGGTGATGCAGTGGTTAAAGTGATGGCCTAAAGTTTGGCAGTTGGAAATGACCAGTAGTTCTGCAACAGAACGATTTGACAATTTGCTCCCATAGAGATTTATAGCCTTGGAAACCCTATGGGGGTCACTAAGAGTCAGAATTGATTTGATGACTGTGGATGTTTAGTTTGGTTTTGGTTATATATAGTCATTGATGACAAGAAGAGCAACCTAAATTAAATAAATCAGATGCTGCCTCTGGAGATAAATTTAGTGATCACACCAAGAATGAACATCTTAATATAGATTAATATAGACTAAGAAAGGACAACTGCTGTGGAGTCAATGTGGAGCTGTCCTGTGCTTTACCCAAGTGCTACACACTTGTGATATTTTCAAGAATAATATGACATTGTTTTCAAAGGCAGAGACATTCCAGCCATATAAAAGCGTGCTCTTAGTACATTGCAGTTTCTTCTGACCCGCATTCTACATCCGTATATGAAGCTAGGTAATGACAAGTTGATCATTGCTTGCGTTTGTGACAAACTGACTAAACAGTACTCTCTAGCATTTGGCTTAATCTATTACCTGATATTTTCACAATTCTTCTACAATTGAGTGCTTTGTTGTCTTGAACTATATTTTAAATTCTTTTCATTTTGAACTCACAGTCTGTGAAGTATACTTAATGAATGTGTACAACAATTTAATTTCCAATTACTGTTTAAAACGAACTTTGAATAATTTAGAGATTCAGCCCCCCTTTCAAACAAAAGAGCAATTGAGATTGTAAATAGAGAAATGAGAAAAAAATGTTGAGGGTAGTGAAAATAATTGACTGTGATATTAAGAAATAACTTGCCTGGGACACAGTATGAATGAATCAAGGATCTCAAGAACTAACAAGTGCCTTATCTGTGCTTTTAAGGAGACAGGATTTTTAAAACTCCTGGGTTAAAATACCACATTTAAAAGAGTGAACAATAAACTCTACCAACTTTAAATATGTTAGATGTTCTCTTGTGGAAGTAATTGACTAGCCTAATTAAAATGGAAAAGCCTTCGAGAGAGAATCAAGAAACAGAAAGGAAATTCAACATGAAAAGAAGACCTACTTAACTTACTGTGAAAGGACAATGGAGCCTCAATTTGCTCAAGGGCAGAACATGATGTAAGGTATAGACAGGTTGTTAAAAATGGAGAGAAGGCCTCAGTCTACTGACAAGATATTTCAGCAATATGTTCGTTCTCACCTAGTTGGAACATTTTATGAAAAGCCAAAAAAAGTCATTAGTAAGTTCATTTACCCTCCTACTAAAAGTGGACAATTTCCATTCTTAAATTCTGCAGGGAGTACACATGAACAGATCATTGAGTGAATGAAATATTAGAAGGCAAGATTATCTATGTCATCACATATACTTTAGATGATTAGATGACATACGCATTTCAAATTTCATGTAAATATGACCAGAGTACAGCAAAGCTGAAAAATAAGTAAATGTAAGTAAGAAACCATCAAGGTATTTCTGACTCATGGTAAATCCAAGCATGTCAAAGTAGAACTGTGTCCATAGGGTTTTCAATGACTCACACAAAAAAATAAAAATGAGAGAAGAATTTGGACAAGGGAGAAGATGAAAGAGAAAAGTAATGAAGGAATAAGGTAAACCTGAGTACTGGTTTTCCTATTTTCTCGACACCGTTTTAGAAAACACATCTTTTTGCATTTCTCTGCCACAAAATCTTCTGTCTTTAAAAAAAAAGAAAAGAAAAAAAACACTCCTGTCCAGTTGATTCAACCTCATATAGACCCTACAGAGTAGGACTGCTCTGTAGAACTTCCAAGGGGTACCTGGTGGATTAGAATTGCCAACCTTTCTGGTTAGCACGTGTTGCACTTAACCACTATACCACCAGAGTTTTCATTATCTCTCATGAACATATTTACAAAATCTTCAACAAAATTCAATAGAATTTAACAACATATCAAAAGTAATAAAGATTCAGGTGGCAGGGCAAGACAAACGACTAGACACACATCTTCTAAATTCCTTCTAAGAACTAAGGCCTGGAATAATATTAAACAGAGCAACGTGGACATCCTGGGAGCCCTATGATCTGGCTTAGGATTGTCAGATTGTACTATGCACCAGGAAGGGAGAAACTACCTCTCTCAAAGACAAGGCAACAGCATGCTGAGTCCTGTTTCTGCTGACTCATCACTTAGAAGGACTGCAAGTACTGACACCTTCTTTGTTACCCAGGAGACAGGGACTGGACATGGACCAATTAATACACTGAACTGCAGTACTAAGTAAACAGCATGTAGTGCAGCAGAGAGACTGCACTTGCAATGGCCACATCTTGAGAGCTAGGCTGCTGACTGTGAACACCAGTGCCCCTCCACCCTCTCTTTTCTGAGCTGCACCATAGATCTGCTGTTTCACAACAGGAAAGGCAGATCAGGTGGGACATCATCTTGGTCAGCTGGAAGGTGGATTCAGACACTCAGAGGTGTCAGCTGTGGTTAATTTACACACTGAGCAGTAGTGCCTGTCTGGATAGTGCTTCTCCAATAGAAAAGCTGTGTTTAGGATGATGGTGCTTAGAGTTATGGGTAGGGCCAGGCAGAGGATGGCAACAAAGACCCTAACCCCTCCTTTCTTTGAACCTTGTAATAGCATGTGGGGACAGCCCATGAGTTGTTTTCACTGTCAGCTGGAAGGCAGGGCTTGCCACAACTGAGGACCTGAGTGATTTCAGCAGCTGTTGGACAGCTCTTGGCTCAGCAATAAAGCATATTTTTAAAATAAGACCACCTGGAGAACTGACTGCTGAGTGGGATGGCAGCATTTCCAGCACCCTGCACTGACTGATATCATAGCATTGTCTGATGTCCCCCCAGTGACTCCATGAGTAAGGGACCATCTTCACAGCCAGGAGGTGCCACTCCAGATTGTCCACTTGGGGTCAGTCACTAGAGTACACTGAAGTGGCTGATAGTCAGTAGTGCTCTTACTCCCCTCTTGTAACAGTGCCTCAGCTCCTGTTGTGGTAAAACAAGAAAAACCAAACAGCTTCTCAATGTTGGGAAGAAAACAATCACTAGTGAACCATTAAAAGAATCAGTCTACAATGGCTCCAGAAAACTCCCAAAATAAAAAATCAAAAAGCTTTCTGGATGAAGAAGCCTTTCTGAAATTATTGGAGGTCAAATATGAGACGTTTGCATATGGAGCCCTCCAAGAGATTAAACAAAATGCAGCAGAGCAAAATAAAAAATTAAGCAAGCTATTTGAGTGGATGGCACATCAATGATCTGAAAACGAGCAGATCAATTATAAAATTACAGAAGTAGACAATTCAATCCCAAGCCTGCAGAGCAAAATTGAAGTGAAAGAAGCCAGAGTTAGGGAGCTTGAGGACAGAGCAACTGACACCAGCATTTACAAGGAGAAATCAAAGAAAAGAAATTTAGAAAAATTAAGAAATGAAAAAATGAAGAAACAGGTGGGACTCTATTAAGAGGAACAGTCTACGAATAATTAGAGTTCATGAACAGGGAGGGATGGCTGAAAACAATATGATGGTAAAATTAAGACATTTGCAGATAAAAAGAAGCTTAGACATTTTGTAAAAACCAAACCAGAACCACAAGAAACACTGAAAGAAACTATTTAGAAAAATTAAAACATCAAGTGCGTACTTAAGGAGGCAATGCAGGCCACAACATCCAGAATCCCACTGAGTTAGGGAAGTCAGGAAGCTCAACGAAAGCTACAATATTAAAAGAAGAGAACTAGTGATCTTAGCATGAAAACTATGGCATCATCACACTAAAAAGGGATAGACAACAATTGGAATAACCCTTTCAGATGACGAGGAAATTATAAAGATATATAGAAGTTCAATGCTAGTTTACACTTAGAATATTAAGGGGGATCATACGGATAGCCACAAAGCAAAATAACAATTTCACATATCAGCATAAGAACCATAATTCACAATTCAGTAGTATCAAAAAAAAACACTGAAAAAGATGAAAAGTCAATCCACACGGAAGAATAACCCAGAACAGAATATTAAGAACATCATAGAAAACATCAACACAAAAATAAATACGTCAAAATGACAGCACTAAACACGTAGCTATCAATAATTAAACTGAATGTAAATGATCCAATCTGGGATCAAAAGACATGATCTGTCCATATTCTGCTTACAAGAAACAAACTTTAGGCTCAAGGATAGGAACACATTGACAATCAAATGATGGAGAAATGTATACCAAGCTAAGAGCATACAAAGAAGAGCAGGAGTGGCAATACCAGTATCAGATAAAATAAACTTTAATGTAAAATTCACTATCTGTGGATAAGTGTGGTCACTATTTATAGCTGAAAGGTTAAACAGATAAGCAGAATACAAAGAATATTCAACATTTATGCACCCAATACCAAAGCTATTTACACTGAACAAATGCTGAACACTGGAAAATGAGATAGATCATTCCACAGTAATAGTTGGAGACATTGACAATCCACTTTCAGTAATGGACAGATAATCCAGAAAAAAAGTTCAGTCAAGATACAGAAGATCTTAGTGGGAAAATTAACCAACTAGACCTCATCAACATATATACAACTACAGATTAGCAGGTAAGTATAGCTTCTTCTCCAATGCACTTGGAACATTTTCCAGAATAGGGCATGGGTTAGGACATGAGACAAGTCTCAAATACATCCAAACCACTGAACTATTGCAAAGCATCTTCTCAGACCATAAAGCCATAAAAGTTGAAATCAATAGCAGAAAAACATAGGTAGAAATTTGAACTCATTAATGTTGAACAACACATTGCTCAAAAAACGTGAGGTATAGAAGAAATCAAGGACAAAGTAAAGAAATTCAGGAATCATCCTACCAGAACCTATGGGATACAGCAAAAGAAGTGCTCAGAGGTCAATTTAACTCTACAAAGGCACACAACCAGAATGAACAAAGGACTCAAACCCAAGAATTAACCCTACAGCTTGAAAAAAGCACAAAGAGAGCAACCAAGGAACTCCTCAGGTACCAGAAGAAAACAGATAACAAGACTGGAGCAGAACTAAATGAATTAGAGAACAGAAGAACAGTTGAAAACTTAACTAAACAAAAAGCTGGTTATTTGAAAATATCAACAAATTTTTTTTTTTTAATTTAATATGACTGAGTGAAAATGTACATTCCCATATAAATTTACATGCCCACCTATATGCAGCTTCCACTGCTCTCCCTGTCTGGTGACAGTACACTATTCCTCTCTGCTTCATACATGTCTCATTCTCCCAACAGTCTCCTTTCCCCTCCTCTCCACCCACTCTCCTTCCTCCAGCCAGATGTCAACAGGATGATATCCTATAGATTCATAGAACCATAAAGTGCATCCAATATATGGTCACTCTGCATCACCAAGTCCAATCCATTCGTGTCCAAAGAGTGGACCTTCATTATGATTTATGGGCAAAGGCAGCATCAGGGCCAGGGGCCATGCTCCCAGGGGAACCCCGAAACTGCTGGACCATCAATTGAGGTCTTTTAGTGGATATCTCAGGATGTACCCCTTTTTATTCTTGTGTTGCCAGTGAGATTCAACTTAGTGAGCTCCATCACGGCTATCATTGGTGGTGGCCAGGCACCATCTAGTTCTTCCAGTCCCAAGTCAATGTAGGCACCCACTCATGGGGGTCTCTCTATCTTCTGGGTTGTCTTTACCCCACGTCACTTTGGTCCTCAGTGAGCATCCATTCCTGCTGAGTTGGGACCATTTGCTGTGCCCTCAGATGGCAGCTTGGCAGCTTTTAAGATCCAGACGCCACTCACCAATGTGGGGTGCAGAGAGCCCTCTTAGCAAAATGCTAGTTGTGCCAATTGGCCTAGTGAAAATATCAACAAAATTGATAAACCACTAGCTAAACTTACAAAAGAAAAAGAGGAAATGACACAACCTGTATATGAGTTGGGAGATGTCACAGCAGACCCCAAAGAAATCAAAAGTATCATAAGAGAATACTGTAAAAGACTGTACTCCAACAGATATGAAAACCTACAGGAAATGGACAAAATTTTTGAACCAATCAAAAAAAGTCCTGGCCCACATAGCTTTATGGGAGAATTCTACCAAAATTTTAGAAATGAGTTAATTCCAATACTATTAAGGCTATTTCAAAGCATAGAAGGAGGTGCAATACTCCCAAATTCATTTTATGAAGCCGTCAGAACACTGATACCAAAACTAGGGAAGATGTCACAGGAAAAAAAAAAGAAAAAGAAAAAAAAGATTACAGACCAACATCAGTCATCAACCTTGATGCAAATATTCTGAACAAAATCAGTCTCAGAAGAATTCAACAACACATCAAAATAATAATTCATCATGACCAAATTGAATTCATACCAGGAATGCAAAACTGGTTCAATATCAGGAAATCAGTTAATGTGGTCAGCCATATAAATAACACAAAGGACAAGAATCATCTGATTTTGTCAATTGATGCAGAAAAGGGATTTGAAAAATTCCAACATCCATTCATGCTAAAAACTCCAAAAAATAGGACTACAGGGGAAATTCCTCAAAGCAATATGGGGTATCTATGCAAACCCAACTTCCTAAATCATCGTGAATGGAGAGAGACTGAAAGAATTCCCCTTTAGAGCAGGAACTAGATAAAAATGCCCACTCTTACCACTTTTATTCAACTTTGTACTAAAAGTTCTGTCCAGAGCAATTAGACAAGACAAAGGCATAAACAGCATCCACATGAGCAAAGAAGAAGTAAAAATCTCCCTATTTGCAGATGACATAATTGCATATGCAGAAAATCCTAAAGAATACATAAGTAAACTACTCAAATTAATAGAAGAGGTCAGTAAGACCTCAAGGACACCACCATCATCTTACCAATAATTAATATTCAACAAACACCCTAATAGTATAAACTGGGGAATAAACAGTCTCTTTAACAAATAGTGTTAGCAAAATTTGGTATCCATCTGCAAACCATTGAAGCAAGACCCATATATTACACCGTACACAAAAAATAACTCTAAATGGATCAAAGTACTAAATAGCAAGCCTAAAATGATAAAGATCATGCAAGAGAAGATTGAGTCAACAATGGAAGTTCTAATACACAGCTTAGGTAGACTGCAAAATCTGAGAAATAATTCATGATCAACAAAACAAAAAATAGATAAATGGGAACTACTAAGAATCAGTTTTGTTCTTCCAAAGACTATCAAGAATTAAGACAATCTACAGAAAAAGAAAAAAATATTTGGCAACCACATGTCAGATCTACCTCTGATCTCCATAACCTACAAGGCACTGCAAAATATCAGCAAGAAAAAGGTAAAAGCTCAGCCACATTTCTGATGTGATCAGCAGGTGGAATAGCTACACTTTGAGAGCCTGGCTCTGGACTTAGAGTACCACGACCCCTCCATCGTCTCTTTCTAAACCTCTGTCATTGATTCAGCTATTTGGAAACATTTGGACAGATTGTACAGGACACCACCTTATTCGACCAGGAGGCAGAATTACCAATGGAGGCCTCAGCAGGAGTAAATTCCCAGGCTGGGAAGCAGTGCCAACTCGGGAAGTGTTTTCTTGGCAGAAAAGCTGTGTTTAGCACAATGCAGCTTTATAGGTGCAGGACAGTACTCTGTCCATACTTTGAACTAGATCACAGCATCTGAAGATGGATATAGAGGTGCCTCCATAGCCACCTGGAAAGGGGCTTGCACACCTGACAGCCTGACTGATTTTGGAAGCTGTCAGATAGCTTTTACCTTTCAAAATAAGTCTACTAAGAGAAATAACTGTGATGCATGCTGATGGCATCTCTTTCAGCCTTTACTGACCCACAATATAGGGTCAGCTGATGGCCCCCCAGTGACTCCATAAGTAGGGCTATGTCTTTGCCAACCAGGAGGTGGAGACTGCTACCCCTGAGACCCTACTGGGCCCAACACTGAAGTACATGGAGGTGATAGGTGATCAATGTTCTCAGATTGCACCTCAGCTCCTGTTAAGGCAACACCAGAGAAACTAAACAACATCTAGATTCCCCAAAAGCAGCAAACACTGATCAGACACTTAAAGAAAAATCCACCCATGGCTCCAGAAAACTGACAGAAGAACCAAAGAACTTCTGAAACTTTCAGAGGTCAAGTACAAAAGTATTATATAGAAAGCCCTCCTAGAACTTACACAAGATGCAGCAGAGCAAAATAAAAAACTAGGCAAACTGTTTGATCTGATGGAACACCAGTACTGTGAAATCCAACAGATCAAGAACAAAATCAAAGAATAGAAACTTCAATTCAAAGCAAGAACACAGAATGCAACAAATGGAAAATAGGCTTTCTGACCTGGAAGACAGAGCTGCTGACACCAGCATTTATGAGGAGAAATCAGAGAAAAGAAACAAGAAAAATGAAGAAGCATTGAGAAACATGCAGGACTCTATAAAGAGGAACAATCTACTATTAACTAGAGTTCCTGAACAGGGAGGAACACCTGAGAACACGGAGAGCGCTGTTGAGTTTCCGACAGAAAACTTCCTTGAAATTATGAAAGAAGAGAACACAGATATCCAAGATGCGTATCAAACACCACACAATATAGATCCCAAAAGAAAGACACCAAGACATATTTTAATGAAACTGAACAAAATGAAACCTAAGCAGAGACTCAAAGCTAAACTAACATTCAGAAGAAAGCCCTCTAGGCTTTCATCTGACTTCTTGGCAGAAACATTGTTGGCATGGAGACAGTGGGATGGCATATTCAAAGCCCTGAAAGAGGAAAACTTCCAACCAAGAACTATATACCCTGCAAAACTGTCTTTCAAGTATGAAAATGAAATTAAGACATTTGCAGATAAGCAGAAACTCAGAGACTTTGTAAAAACCAAACCAAAGCTACAAGAAATACTGAAAGAAGTTCTTTGCTTACAAAAACAAAACCATGAACTTTGTATTTGGAGAGACAATACAGGGCACATCATCCAGAAACCTACTCAGGTATGGAAGGCACAAAACTCAACCAAAGCTATAATATTAAAGAAGTGATCCAGTGATCATATCATGAAAAGTATGACATCATCATATTAAAAAGAGGGATATACTACAGTAGTTATAGTCCTCCCAGATCGAGAGGAAGTTAAGAAGATATGTAGAAGTTAAAACTGGATTTAAACACAGATTGTTAAGGGGAACCATAGGCATAGTTGCAAAGCACAATAAAGATGCAACATATCAAAACAAGAAATACAATACAAGTGTCTCAACAAACACAAAAGCAACACTGAAAAGGGTGAAAAACTGACACCTGAAGAAGAATGTCCCGGAACAGAATAGTAAAAGCAACAGAGAAAACATCAACAGAAAAATAAATACATCAAAATGGTGGCACCAAACACATACCTATCAATAATTACACTGAAGGTAAATGGTCTGAATGCTCCAATAAAGAGACAGTGAGTGACATCTTAAACCAAAAGACATGACCTGTCTATACGTTGCATATAAAAAACTTGCCTTAGGCTTAAAGATATGAGCAAACTGAAATGAAAGGATGGAATAATATATACCAAGCTAACGATACACAAAGAAGAGCAGGTATGGCAACACTAATCTCAGAAAAAGGAAAATAACTCAATTAAGTGATGGGCAAAGGACATCTCCAGACATCACCAAAGAGGACATCATGGCAGCCAAAAGATACATAAGTATATGCTCACAATCATTAGCTGTTAGAGAAATCTAAATCAAAACTACAGTGAGACACTAGCTCACCCCAACAGGGTTGGTCAGAATCCAAAATACACAAAACAGCAAATGCTGGAGAGGCTGTGGAGAAACTGAAACTCTTCTGCACTGCTGGTGGGATTGCAAGATGGTATAACCTCTTTGGAAAATAATCTGGTGTTTCCTTAAAAAGCTGGAAATAGATATACCACTTGATCCAGTAATCCTATTGTTTGGAATATATCCTACAGAAATAAATGCTTTCACAGCAACATACACATGCATCTCAATGTTTATTGCAGCACTGTACACAACAGAAAGATGGGACCAACCAAGATGCCCATCAACAGATAAACAGATAAACAAATTATGGTAGATACATTGAATGGAACACTATGCAATGATAAAGAACAATAGTAATTTTAGAAAGCCTCTCAACTTGGTTTCAGTTGGAAGACATTATGCTGAATGAAATCAGTCCTGCAAATGTTGTATGAAACCCCTACTGTAAGATTTTAAAATAGACTTATGTAGTGAAGACAAGACTCTTTGATGGCTACAAGGGTGGGGAGGAAGTGAGAAGATTGGTTATAAATTAGTTAACAGAAATCAAGTTGGGTTACAGCAGTGATGACTTAACTGGACTTCCACATAAGCTGACAGCTCTCCTAATGTCGACCCAATTTTGCAAGGACAGAGTAGGTGGAGGGGATGTCTGGGGACCAAGCTTTCAGGGGACATCGAGGCCAATTAGTATAACCATCCTATTGCTAAGAGAGTGTTCTGCACTCCATATTGAAGAGTGGCATCTAGGGTCTTAAAAGCTAGCAAGCTGCCATCTGAAGTACACCAAATATCCCAGCTCATCAGGAACAGATGACCACCAAAAGCAACAAAGACACGAAGAAAAAAGTGCTGATTAGACAGAAGGACCCATGTGAATGGGAGACTGTACCAGCATGTGACCAGAAGAACCACACGGTGCCGGGCCACCACCAAAGAGCCGTGATGTGGCACACAATGTAGAGTCCCTGTGGCAACACAAGTAAAAGAGGGGTGCAGTTCAAGAACTGTACTGAAAGACCAGAATTGATGGTCGGATGACCTGGACTATTCTCTGGGAACATGGTCCCAAGACCTGCTGCTGCTCCTTCCCATAAAACTTGACTAAGGTCAACTCTGGATAAAAGTGGACTGGACTTGGGGACACAACATGAACATATGGTGTGTGTATTTCATGGTTCTACGCATTTATAGGATGCTGCCCTACTATTCTCTTTTTAGATGTGAGAAAAGAGAGTGGAGAGGAAGCTATAGAACCTTGTTAAGAGGATACTTCAAGTATAGAATGAAAGGGAAGAGTGTGCTGTCACTGGGCATAGAGAACAGAAGGTGCTGCAAATAGATGGATATGCAAAATTTATTTGGATTGTATACTTTCACTTAATCACAATAAAATAATAATAATAAATCACCTTGAACAAGTTGGATTCCTATCAGGTATTCAAGTATGGTCCAACATTAGAAAAACAATCAGTGTAATAAGCCACATAAATGAAAGTAACAGCCATTTAGTTTCATCAGCTGATGCAGAAAAAGCATTTGAAAAATCCAACATGAATTCACATTTAAAGAAACTACACAAAACAGGAACAGAAGAGAAATTCCTCAACATCTACACAAAGCAAACAGCCAACAACATCCTACACGGACACAGTCTGAATGTATTCCCTTTGAGAATAGGACCCAGACAAAGAAGCCCTTTCGCATCACCTTATTCGACACTGTACTGGCGATTCTAACCAAATCAGGCTGTGAAAAGAAATAAAAGCATTGAAATTGGTAAGGAAAAAGGAGAAGTATCTCTATATACAGACAAAAAGTTCTTATACAGAGAAAACCCTAAAGAATTCACTCACAACAAAAAACCCTCCTGGAACTAATATGCAAGTTCATAAAAGCGTCACAATACAAAGTAAACACACAAAAATAAGTTGGAGTCCTCTATATTAACAAAGAGCACATCCAAGTGGGAGCCATCAAATCAGTACAATTTACAATATTCCCCAAGAAGATTAGATAGGAATAAATCTAACTCAAGATGTAAAACAGGCCTATACAAAGAAAATCGTAAGTTACCACTGCAAGAAATCGAAAGAGACCTACATAAGTGAAGAAATCTATCTTGCTCATGGGCAGGAAGACTCAACATTGTGAAAACATCTTTTCTTCCCAAAATGACTTATAGATGTAATGAAATTCCAATACAAATTCCAATGGCATTTTTTAATGAGATGGAGAAACAAATCAACAAATTCATATGGAAAAGGAAGCAGCCCTGGATAAATAAAGCATTGCTGAAGAAGAAGAATAAGGTGGGAAGATTCATGCTATCCTAATTTAGAATCTATTTACCACCAAAGTAATTGAAACAGCCTGGTATTGTTGTAAAATAGACACATAGAACAATGAAACATAATTGAGAATCCAGATATAAATATGTCCACTTGTGAGCTGTTGATATTTGACAAAGGCCCAAGTCTGTAAACTGGGGAAAAGACAGTCTCTTTAATAAGCAGTATCAGCATGACTAGGTATCCATCTGGTGAAAAATGAAACATCACCCATTTCTCTAACCATGCTTAAAAACTAACACAAATGGAACAGAGTTCTAAATATAAAATCTAAAATGATAAAGATTATGGATTTAAACAGGAACAACACTGGAAGCCTTAATGCAAGGCATAAATAGAAAACAAAACACTACATACAGTACACAAACACCAGAAGAGAAAACAGTTAACTGGAAACTCCTAAAAATAAAGCATTTATTCTCATCCACAGAATTTACCGAAAGAGTGAAAAGACAACTTACACGCTAGGGTGAAAAATTTTGGCTACAAAAAGTCCAGTCAACATCTAATCTCCAAAATCTGCAAGGTACTGCAAAACTTCAACAACAGCAATAATAAGAATCCAGTTAAAAAATGAGCAATTGATATGAACAGGACTTCATTCACCAAAAAAAGTCAGGTAGCTAACAGATACATGAGAAAATGCACACAGCCATCAGCCGTTAGAGAAATGCAAATCAAAACAACTGTGAGATACCATTTCGTCTCAATAAGGCTGACATTAATCCAAAAATATATATGTAGTAATAATACATTTTTGAAAGGATGTATAGACTGGAACAATTATGCACTGTGGATAGGACTATAAAATGGTACAGCCACTTTGGAAATGGATTTGGCTTGTTCTTAAAAAGCTGGAAATAGAAAGACCATAAGATCCAGCAATCCCATTTCTTGGAATATATCCTAGAGAGCACAAGAGCTGCCACACAGATAGATACATGCACACCAGTGTTCATCTCAGCATTGTTCACAACAGCAAGAAGATGTAATCAACCGAGGTGTCTGTAATTGGAAGAATGAGTATACAAAATGGAATGTTCTGCAATGATAAAGAACAAAGATAAATTTGTGAAACAATTCATAACATCAAAGTGTCTGGAAGGTATTATACTGAGTGAAATTAGTGAATTGCAGAAAGGACAAATATTGTTCAAGATCACTGTTACAAGGGCTCCAGAATAAACTGATTTACAGTAGGAAACGTTCTTTGATGGTTGTGATGGAGGGTAAGATGAAAAGGGGTGTTCTTTAGTTTGATAATTGACAAAAGTTATTTTAGGTGAAGGGAGCGACAACACGCAGTAGAGGAAAAATCAACAAAAATGGACTAAATCCAAAGCTTAGAAGTATTTTAAATAAAACCAAACGTTGAGGACAGAGTAGCAGGGTAGGTTGTCTGGGGATCATGGATCCAAGGTACATCGAGGTCAGCTGGCATAGAAAAGTTTATTAAAATATTCTGCACCTCCCTTTGATCAGTGGCATTTGTGGTTTCACAATCTATCTTGTGGCCGTCGAAGAAGCATCAGTTGGTCTTAATCCGTGTGATGCAGAAGAGAATGAAGAGCATCAAAGACACAAGGGAAGTGTGAGTCCAAAAGACAGAAGGGGCCACTTATACCGGAGACTGCACCAACATGAGGCAGAATCAGATGGTGCCTGGCAACAATCAAAAAATGCCCTGAGAGGGAACTCAATAGTGTCCCTAATACAGTGGGAGAAATGTGGAGTGTAGAACTAGAACTCCAGTAAAGAGACCAGACTTGATAATCTGACAGACTAGATGGTCTCCTGAAAATACAGTTCTGCTAACCTAGAAATGAAACCATTCCAGAAAACTGAGACAAAGATTAAACTGGCATAGAAGACATAAAATGGATGCTGGTGAAGAGTATACTTCCTGGGTTGGGTAGATACAAGAGTCTAAATGGGTAGCTCCTCTCTGGATGCAAGATGAGAAAACATTGGGGGACAGGAGCTGCATAAAGGGACACAGGTAATTTGAGGTGGAAAGGAGAAGCATCCTATCACCCTGTGGGAAGAGCAACTAGGGTCATATGGCAATCAATGTCTATGTAAGTTTTTGTATGAGAAACTGACTAGAATTGTAAAGTTTCACTTAAAACACAGTGAAAACACGAAATTCAGAAGCAAGATAAGAGATCTCTCCTTACTGGCTTAAGTAAGAATGTAACACTCCTAAAAAATTGTTTTCGTTTTTCCTCATTGGGTCAAGAACAATCAGGTCTTAAAAAGCAAGATGTTGTCACTTAGCTGAACTAAACATTGACATTCCCTTCTGTTAAGAATTCAATACTATTTGATTTATTCTGTTCATAATCTAGCAATTTGATATTACATTTCATTTTCATAATGTGCTTCTCTGAAAAAAGTAGCATCTTCAGTTACTCTTAATTTCATTCGTACTAACTGTTTTAGTCAGCTAGGGCTGGTCTAACAGAAATATGACAGAGTGGATGGCTTTAATAAATGAAGGTTATTCTTACACAGTCCGGTAGGTTGCAAGTCCATGTTCAGGGTGTCCGCTCCAGGGGAAGGCTTTCCCCTTGTCGGTTCTGGAGGCAAGTCCGGTATTGCACCAGTCTTTGTCCAGGGGGCATCTTGGCACAGGAACCTCATGTCTGAAGGATGCACTCCTCTCCCGATGCTGCTTGCTTGATGGTACGAGATTCCCAATTCTCTGCTTGCTTCTCTGTCCTTTTATCTCTCGTAGGCTGAAAGGATTAAGGGTGGGGAAAGCCATACTCCAGGGAAACTCCCTTTACAGCAGGGCAGGGAAGTAATCCTATGAAGGAATTTACAGCCCCACCGTAATCCTTTAACATACGGTTTAGGGAAACCACAAAATGGAGGACAGTCACAAGATACTGGAAATCATGTCCCAGCCACATGGCTACACATATTCTGCGGGGACACAATTCAACCCACGACATCCCACCCTTTGACAACCCAAAAATCACGTCACAGAAACATTTAACACATTCATCTCACCATAGCAAAATCATGTCCACCCCATACAACAGAAGTCTTAAATCAGTTCCAAGTCCAAAATACAAAAATTCTTCTACATCTGTGAAACCTAGAAGGTAAGCTATCTGCTTCTAAAGGGACAATGGCAGAACAGGCACAAGTTAGACATTGCATTACAAATGGGAGAAACTGCAGGGAAAGAAGGCATTAACAGGCAACAAGTGAGTCAGCAGAACACATTACATTAGCCCTGAAAGCTTTGGAAATACTCTTACACTTTCTGAGATATTCTACACAACGGCACTGCTCTCCAGACTCTAGGTAATGGCCACACTCCAGATTCTGAGTGGAGACCTCCAGCCCCGTACTACAATTCTGCCTTCAAGGCTCACTTGGAGAGAAACTCTGCCCCATCGGCTTTAGGAGCACCCTAAGCCCAACTGAGTGGCAATTCCACCTTTACAGAACACAGTACACCATGGTTCTACCCTTTCAAACCCCTGAGGTCGTGGCCATACCGTTTCAGACTGAGGCAGCTCAGCTTCTCACGCTGTTTGTCTTTTCAGCTTCTGCTTCCTATGGCCACATGGCCCGGGCCTCAGGCTCACATCGGTCCTGCCAGGTGAGTGTTCCAAAGCTCTGTAGCTCCACTGATTTCAGTGGCCGGAGGCACCCCACTCTTGCTGGAAAGAGGCCTGCCCAAAGGCACTCAGCTGTCTCGCTCTGTGGGTCAGCAAGGCCAGCTCCACCGATTTAAGTGCCCGGAGGCATCCCGTTCCATGAGGAAAACTGTGCAGGCACTCAGCTTTCTCGCTCCATGGGTCGGCTCCAGTGCTGCCTCTGGTTCTGCTGCTGCCACTGCTGCTGCCACCGGTCCTCTGTTGTTTCTCACCATCTGCACCTCCCCAAAAAGCACAATTGCTGTCGAGTAGATTCTAACTTACAGCCACGCTGTAGGACAGAGTAGAACTGCCACCACTGAGTTTTCAAGCAGCAGCTAGAGACTCAAACAAGTGACCTTTTGATTAGCATCTGAGTACTTAACCCCTGTACCTCCAGGGTTCCAGACTATTATTATCCCTATTGCTTTCCTCTAGCTGTTGTCTTAAAGCTACACCCATTTAAAAGTTGAAAAGTGTTCCTTCATTATACTCCTGTTCTGTTTGTTGGTTCCTTATGCACATTTATCAAAGTCTAGTATTTTCTTTGTGGCAATATTTTAAATTATTGAATCAATTTCCTAACTAGTTGTAGTACCAATGTTGACAATTACTTCTAGGACTGTGTCTGCTGATGTAAATAATTTATAGCATTATCCTGTTCTTAAAAATTCCTCTTGCACTCACTCAATGAGTAGATAGTCAGTCAGTCAGTGAGTTGGTAGAATATCACATGAATCTCTTATATCTGAGTTGATGTAAAAAGTGGTCTACTTCATGTAGCCATATTTTTGCTTCCCATCTTCGAGACTTTTCTGAGTAAGAATCAGTTTACATCAAGGGTATCAACAATAGTTTTATTGACTTGGAAAGTAAGATGCCACCTGATCATTCTGGAAACCTCAATGTCACTGAATTTATAGGCAAAGACAATTTTTGCTCTGCTTGGAAAATTTAATTCTGATATTAAATTGAAATAGTATTGTTCCTCAAGGGGTGCATGCAAAACACAGGAAGTCTTCAGGACAGCTCTCCCTGCTTCTAAGTGAAATGGAAACAAAAAACAGCTATAGTAATCCAAGGCATATGTATGTACTAGGGATTCTTATTCTTCAAGAACGTAGTTTTGTGTCACTCCACACAGTATAAACCCTGACCAGGAAGTCCGGGACTAAAAGGAAAAGGGCACTCTAATTGGTTAGTAAATGAAACAAGCAGGGAAACAAGATTTAGGGTAGCTTCCCACATTTTATTACTTGATTATTCAGGAAGTATGTATGTCTAAGCAAGTATATCTTTACATTAATTTCATCTGGCTTTCTCTCCTTTTTCACTTTTATTAAGTATGCTGATGATAATTCACACTTATATTTTTTATTTAAATTACAAAATATCAAAGTAGGATTGTGACAGGACCAGAAGAAAAATTATCATTATTCAGAGACATATTTAATATTTTCAGGGACATTGTGTTTCTGTTATAACACAACGAAAGCAAGTGTTTTTTGGTATGAAGAATAAATTGCATTATGTTAAGCAAACTTTGTCGCTATTGTTACTGTGGTTTAAAAGGTTAAGAACTAGTAGACTATATGCATAGCAAATAGCAAAAACGAGTAGATCCAGGGAGACACTCTAGAAGACATTATCTAGACTTTATTCTAACCTACTACTGTTTAAGAAAATTGGAAAGCTAAAATCAAATTCACTTACTGTTTGAGTCTAGATTCTAGACACGAATAAGATTCTACTTTAGGTGTACTCATCCTAGCAAAAGTGTTACATACTTCATTGATGAATATTACTATGGTCACCTTCGAAGTACTCCCCTTTGGTAATCTATGCACCAACGCCAGAGTCTAGTTTACCTTTCAAAGCACAATTTCCAAGATGAGTTCAGGAACCTAATTGTCAGACCTTAATTGTCTGACAACAGGTCTGATGGCCATTGCAGAAAAAGAATTCCAAAGTTGCTTAGAAGAGTGGATTAGACACTGGTGTCAGTGCACAGCTTCCCAAGGGGAGTACTTCAAAAGCAACTGTACAGCAATGAGTTACGTAGTACTTTTTGTAGGATGACTTTGTGAACTTAATTGTTGGGCCTCATATGTTTTAGAATATGTCCGTCTGGCAGAATCCATTTTACTGATTGTCATGGGCTGAATTGTGTCACCCCAAAAATATGTGTAGCCATGTGGCTGGGACATGATTCCCAGTAGCTTGTAACTGTCCTCCATTTTGTGGTTTCCCTAAACTGTATGTTAAAGGATTAGGGTGGGGTTGTAAATTCTTTCATAGGATTATTTCCCTGCCCTGCTGTAAAGGGAGTTTCCCTGGAGCATGGCTTGCTCCACCCTTAATCCTTTCAGCCTATGAGAGATAAAAGGACAGAGAAGCAAGCAAAGAATTGGGAACCTCGTACCATCAAGCAAGCAGCATCAGGAGAGGAGTGCGTCCTTCAGACATGAGGTTCCTGTGCCAAGACGCTTCCTGGACAAAGACTGATGAAATACCGGACTTGCCTCCAGAGCCAACAAGGAGAAAGCCTTCCCCTGGAGCCCACACCCTGAATATGGACTTTCAACCTACTGGGCTGTGTAAGAATAAACCTTCCTTTGTTAAAGCCATCCACTCTGTGGTATTTCTGTTAGAGCAGCCCTAGCTGACTAAAACAGAATTTGGTACCATGAAAGTGGGGTGCTGCTCTAGCAAATACCTAAAATGTGGAAGCCACTTTGAAACTGCAAATGGACAGAAGATTCAGAAGGAACAAAGAAGGTGCAGATGGTGAGAAACAGAGGACCGGCGGCAGCAGCAGTGGCAGCAGCAGAATCAGAGGCAGCACTGGAGCCGACCCACGGAGCGAGAAAGCTGAGTGCCTGCACAGTTTTCCTCATGGAACGGGATGCCTCCGGGCACTTAAATCGGTGGAGCTGGCCTTGCTGACCCACAGAGAGAAAGAACTGAGTGCTTTTCTGCAGGACGCTTTCTAGCAAGAGTGGGGTGCCTCCAGGCACGTAAATCAGTGGAGCTACAGAGCTTTGGAACACTTGCCTGGCAGGGCCGATCTGGGCCTGAGGGACAGGCCAGGCGGCCATAGGAAGCTGAAGCTGAAGAGACAAACAGCATGAGAAGCTGAGCTGCCTCAGTCTCAAGAGGTATGGCCATGACCTCAGGGGTTTGAAAGGGTGGAATTGCCACTCAGTTGGGCTTAGGGTGCTCTTAAAGCCGATGGGGCAGAGTTTCTCTCCAAGTGAGCCTTGAAGGCAGAATTGTAGTACGGGGCTGGAGGTCTCCACTCAGAATCTGGAGTGTGGCCATTACCTAGAGTCTGGAGAGCAGTGCCGTTGTGTAGAATATCTCAGAAAGTGTAAGAGTATTTCCAAAGCTTTCAGGGCTAATGTAATGTGTTCTGCTGACTCACTTGTTGCCTGTTAATGCCTTCTTTCCCTGCAGTTTCTCCCATTTGTAATGCAATGTCTAACTTGTGCCTGTTCTGCCATTGACCCTTTAGAAGCAGATAGCTTACCTTCTAGGTTTCACAGATGTAGAAGAATTTTTGTATTTTGGACTTGGAACTGATTTAAGACTTCTGTTGTATGGGATGGACATGATTTTGCTATGGTGAGATGAATGTGTTAAATGTTTCTGTGACGTGATTTTTGGGTTGTCAAAGGGTGGGATGTCATGGGTTGAATTGTGTCCCCGCAGAATATGTGTAGCCATGTGGCTGGGACATGATTTCCAGTATCTTGTGACTGTCCTCCATTTTGTGGTTTCCCTAAACCGTATGTTAAAGGATTACGGTGGGGCTGTAAATTCCTTCATAGGATTACTTCCCTGCCCTGCTGTAAAGGGAGTTTCCCTGGAGTATGGCTTTCCCCACCCTTAATCTTTCAGCCTACGAGAGATAAAAGGACAGAGAAGCAAGCAGAGAATTGGGAACCTTGTACCATCAAGCAAGCAGCATCGGGAGAGGAGTGCATCCTTCAGACATGAGGTTCCTGTGCCAAGATACTCCCTGGACAAAGACTGGTGCAATACCGGACTTGCCTCCAGAGCCGACAAGGGGAAGGCCTTCCCCTGGAGCAGACACCCTGAACATGGACTTGCAACTTACCAGACTGTGTAAGAATAACCTTCATTTATTAAAGCCATCCACTCTGTCATATTTCTGTTAGACCAGCCCTAACTGACTAAAACACTGATCTTCCTTCCTCCCCTTTGATTTTCCATGTTGGCAAGACTGTTTAAAGAAACATACGGTTTTCCTGTAACATCATTTAAATTTTTATTTCCCAGCTTTTTATGTGTTGAGAGGTGATTGTGCAGGTGGCTTCTAGATCCCAGGCTCCCGATACCAGAATCAAAGTTTTATTAGGCATTTGGTAAGACTGCAGTTCTGTAGTCTACTCCAAATATTTTTAAATAAATTCAGTATATGGTTTTATATCTAGCTTATTCCATTCAATGTTTTTGAGATATATCAATGCTATTTTTTGATTCATTCATATTGCTATAAACGGCAATACATATTTTTATGTGACTGAGTAACATTCTACTATGTGGATATAGAGCCATTTGTTTAGTCCATTCATCTGCTGATGAAAGTTTAGGTTGTTTCTATTCTTTGAAATTAGAAATAAAGCTACTATGAGCATTCATGCACAAGTCTTTTTTATGGCCATATGTATTCACTTCATGTGAGTAGACAGATTCCTAGAATTGAATTGTTGGATAATAGGGTCAATTTATGTTTAACAACAACAAAAATTATTGAGCAGTTTTCCAAATTAACTGTTATCATCCCATTATCAATTTATTAGAGTTACTTCATATCTCTGTCAGTACTTCATATTGCTGTAGCTATCCTAATGAGTATGTAGTGAAAACTTGTGACTGAAGTTTGTATAGCTCTGATGACACATAATGTTCTATGTCTTTTCTTATGATTTCTGGCCATTTTTATTTCTTCTTCTTTTAGTTTTTTTAAAAAGTCTGTCTCAATCTTTTAACCATTATTGTTTTTTTGCTTGTCTTTTTTTTTGTTAAGTTCAGGAATTAACATTTTCTCAGATGCACGGATTATGAATATTCTCAGACACCTTTTTAACTTCTGTAACTGGAAACAAACTTGTTATACAATAATTTTAGATTTACACAAAAATTTGAAACAATACAGAATTCCCATATACATTACACCTACTTCTCAATATTATTAGTATCTTAAGGTACATTTGCATAATTAATGGACTCATACTGATTCTACCTACCTGTCAGTTTGCCTTATGGTGGAGGCTTGTGTGTTGCTACGATTTTGGAAGCTCCACAATCAGTATTTCAAGCAAGAGCAAGATCTTCAATGTTAGCAGATTTCAACTGTGCTTCCAGACTAACACACAGACTTAAGAAGATTTTATCTTAGTCATGTAGCACGTCTATATAAATGACCAACTGTCACAAGTCTATGACTTTAACAAAGTGAAATTCTCTCAGTCTAGAAGTCTACAAGTCTGAATTCAGGTCTCTGCTCCAGGGGAGGCATTTTTTCTCTGTCAGCTTTGGAGGAAGGTCTATGTCATCAATCTTACCTTGGTAGATTGGTCTAAGTGCTCCTCCACATAGGAACATCAGATCCAAAGGATGGACGGCTTCCAGCACTGCTTTCTCGGTATTATGAGTTTCCCCTGACTTTGTGCTTGCTTTTCTCTTTTATATGTCAAAAGCGATTGGTTTAAAATACTATCGAATCTTATGGGAGAATTCTACAAAACTTTTAGACAAGAGTTAACACCACTCCTACTAAAGGTCTTACAGACCATAAGAAATGAAGGAATATTCCCAAACTCATTCTATGAAGCCAGCATAACACTGAAACCAAAACCAGGTGAAGACAACCAAAAAGGAAAATTACAGGGCAATATCTCTCATGAACTTAGATGCAAAAGTCCTCAAGAAAATTCTAGTCAATAGTATTCAACAACACATTAAAAAATAGTACCAGGGATGCAGGGATACAGAAATGGTTCACTATTAGACAAACAATTAATATAACCAGCCACATAATAAAACAAAAGACAAGAAACACTGATTTTATCCATTCAGGCAGGAAAGGCATTGATTAAGCCCAACACCCATTCATGTCAAAAACTCAGCAGAAGAGGAACTGAAGGGAAATTCCTCAACAAAATAAAGAGCATCTGTGCAAAGACAATACAGTCAACACCCTCCTACATGAAAGCATTCCCCAGGAGAACAAGGACCAGGCTAGGATGCCCACTTTTATTCAGCATCTTCCTGGAGGTTGAAACTGGAGGAACCGGGGAAGAAAAATAAATAAATAGCATTCAAATGAGTACTGAAGAATTCAAAGTATCTCTATTTGCAGATGGTGTGTTTTTATGCATGGGAAACCCTAAAAAAATCCAAAAAAAACTCTACTGAGATGGAAAAGTATCATGATATAAGAGAAATACACAAAAATTAGTTAGATTCCTTTATACCAACCAAGAGACTATGAAAGAGGAAATCACCAAATCAATATCATATCCCCTAGAAAATAAAATACCCAGGAATAAGTCTGACCAGAGACATGAAGGACCTATACATAGAAAAATCACAAGGCTCTACTGCAAGAAATCAAAAGAGACCTATGTAAGTGAAGAAAACTGACTTGATATGGATAGGAAGACTAAGCATCATGAAAACATCTATTCTGCCCAAAGAGATCTATACATACAATGCAATCTCAATACAAATCCTAAGGACAGTTTTCAGTGAGATGGAAAACAAATGATTAAATTCATATGGAAAAGGAAGCCATGAATAAGTGAAGAATTATTAAAGAAGAAGAACACAGTGAGAAGTCTAATACCACCTGAATTTAGAATCTATACGCTGCCATGATAGTCAAAACTGCCTAGTACAAAAACATAGAACTATGGAAAAGAATTGAGAATCCAGATATAGCATCATCTACCTGTGAGCAGTTGATAATATTTGACAATGATCCAAAGTCAGCAAACTTGGGAAAAGATGATCTCTTTAACAAATAGTGTTGGCATACTGGATATCCATCTACGAAAAAATGAAACAAGACCCATATCTCACACCACACACAAAAACTAATTCAAAATACATCAACCTGAATGTGAAATCGAAAACAATAAAAATCATAGAATAAAAGAAGAAGGGCAATGCTGGGAGCCCCAATACACAGCATAATCAGACTACAAAATATGATAAAAATCCACAAACATCAGATAACTGGGAATGCCTAAAACTCAAACGGTAATGCTCATCCAAAGACTTCACCTAAAGAGTAAAAGGAGAATGTACAGACTGGAAAAGAATTTTTGGCTACCACAAATCTTACAGGTGTTTAATCTCCATAATCTACGAAATGCTGCAAAACCTCAACAGAGAGACAAATAACCCAATTAAAAAATGGGTAAGGTATATGAATAGGCACTTCACAAAAGCAGACATCCGGGTGACTAACAAATACATGAGGAAATGTTCACAGTCATTAACCACTAAAGAAATCCAAATCAAAACTACAATAAGAACTACAAGAAGAAATGTTGGAGAGGTTGTGGACCAACTGAAACTCTTCCACACAGCTGGTAGAAATATAAAATGGTACCACCACTTTGGAAATTGATTGGTTGCCTTCTTAAACATCTAAATGTAGAAATACCATATGATCCAGCAGTTCCACTGTCTGGAATATATTCTAGAGAAATAAGAGCAGTCACACTAAGTAATATATGTATACCAGTGTTCATTGCAACACTGCCCAGAATAGCAAAATATGGACCTGACCAAGGTGAGAATAGATGAATGGATAAACAAACTATGGCATATTTACACAACAGAATACTATGCCATAATAAACAACACTGATCTTAGGAAATATCTCATGTTTGGAGTAATCTGGAAGACATTATGCTGAGCACAATTGTCTGTAAAAGGACAAATATTGTATGATACCACTACTATAAGGACTTAACAAAAAGTTTAAGCACAGAAGGAAATAATCTTTGGTGGCTACAAAGATGGAGAGGGAGGAGAGGAGTATTCACAGATCAGAAGGACAAAAATTGGGTTAAGTGAAGGAATGACAGCATGCAGTAGAAGGGATGTTAGCATGACTGTATGTACTGCACATAAAGCTAAAAGGTTTTATAACTATAACCTAACATTTTGACAGACAGGGTAGCAGTGGCAAGGTTCTGGGGACAATGGTTTCAGGAGACATCTAGTCTAATTGGCACAGCTAAGTTCTCTTTTTAAAGAAAATATTCTGCATACCACTTTGGCTCCAAGTAGCCACCTAAAGCTATTTTAGCATCCAATATCAATTGCTCCCAATCCACCTGGATCACAGGAGAAAGAATAACATCAAAGACAAAAGAAAACCATGAGCCTAGCAGACAGAAGATGATGCCATATGATCCAGAAATTACATCAGTATGATACCAGAAGAACTAGATGGCATCCTGCCACGACCAATGACGGAGAACACAATGTAAAGTGCCTGATGTAGTGGGAGAAAAATTGTGTGCAGAACTAGAACAAAGACCAGACGTGGTAGTCCATCAGACTGAAGGGTACCCTGGGGACACAGCCCCTACAAAGTGAACTCTTCAGACAAAGATTGGGCTGGACTAAGACATACAGTGATGCTGGCGAAGAATGTGCTTCTTGGCTTAAGTACATACAGTAGGCTGCCTGAGCAGCTCTTGTCAAGTGGTGAGAGGAGAAGAGGAGGGGGGACAGGCGTTGGTGACATGGATACAAGAAGCATAGGGTGCAAAGGAAGTGTGTGGTATCACAGGCTGGGGGGTGAAGCATTTAGAGCTGCATAGTCACGTGTGTTCAGGGTTACATATGGCAAATTGATTTGGATTGTTAACTTTCCCTGGAAGTACAATAAAATATTTTTAAAAAATAAAATCTTATTGACAACAGCAACTGTATTCTTCCTGAGTACCTGTATTTTGAGGAGTGCATGCTTTAATATCCTGATTTTGAGCACTGAAGGGCATTTTTTTTGTTTTTTCTTAACAATCATAGCTGTTAGTCTAAAATCCAGATTAAAAATGAGTGTGCTCGATATATTACTCTTCTGAAAACTGAAAGTTGTCTTTTCTTGAGACAGTATTTCAATACATTTTCTTAAGCTTAATTTGCATTTCTAAGTCCTTTTTGGTGTTCAGATCTTTTCTCCATTTTTAATTTGAGTTGTTTATTTTCTTGAGTTTTCAGTACCTTTCCATGTTTTGTATACAAGTCATCTATCAGATATGTGTTATGAAAATTCTCTACATGTCTTTAGCTTTTTTTCTGTTCTCTCAACAGTGTGTTTCACAGAGCAGATATTTTTAATCTTAATAACATCCAACTTACCAACATTTTTCTTTCATGATCAAGCTTTTGGTAAGTCCAAGGTCACATGGGCTTTCTCTTCTATTCTTTCCTAGAAGTTTCAAGTAGTTCATTCAATCTTTTTGAGTCAATGTTTGGGGAAGGTTTTACATCTGTGTCTATGTTCATTTTAGTTTTTTTTTAATATGAATGTCCAATTCTTCTAGAAACATGTTGAGAAATGGTGTTATTCAATTGTCTTTTCATCTTTGTCAAAAATCACTGGACTACAGTAACACTGTTTAGGAACTGGAAGTTCTTTTTTAAAATTTGCAGTCTATATTATAACTTTTTATGATTTTATTTTTTTGTGTTTTGTATGTCAAATATCTACCACAAGAGCTTACAGACGCTCTTCTCTAATTCTCCTTTAAAAAGTTATGTAGGTTTAGTAGTTATGTTTAGATCAGAATAAAATTTAAGATAATATTTAGGGAATTTTTTGATATAACTCTCAAGACTAGTTTTTTGCTTTTGATTTTTTTAATGATAAGAAGTTTGCCAAGTATCTTTTGGTGAAAAAATTTTCTTTGTCAAGTTTCTGTACACTGGAGCTTGATTTCCATATGTAGATCTATTTCTAGACTCTTCTATTTTATTGGTGTCTATATCTAGTCTTTGGAAATCTCAGTGGTGTAGTAGGTTAAGTGCTATGTCTGCTAACTGGAAGGTCAGCAGTTCAAATCTGCCAGGGACTCCTTGGAAACTCTGTGGAGAAGTTCTACTCTGACCTCTAGGGTCACCCTGAGTCAGACCCAATTCCATGCAGTGGGCTTTATACCTATTCTTGGAAACCCTGGTGACATAGTGGTTAAGTACTATGGCTGCTATCCAGAAGGTTAGCAGTTCAAATCCACCAGGTGCTCCTCAGAAACTCTATGGGGCAGTTCTACTCTGTCTACAGGGTCACCATGAGTCAGAATCAACTCGATGACATTGGATCCTGGGTATACCTATTCTTATACCAATACCACACCGTCTTTACCATCAATTTATCATGAAATTTGAAATCAGATAGTGCAGTCCACATTTCTCTTACACATTTATTGTATACACTTCTTTAGTTTGGGAAGATGTTGATTTTGTTTTCCTTTTCCATAAGGTTAGCTAATCTTATGAATTTCTTTAAGGAAATTGAGAGGAGACATTCTTTCTCTCAATACAACAGGAAGAAAGTTTGGCATTTTAATATGAAGTATAATGTTAGCTGTAGCTATTTTTAGATTTTTTTTTTACAAGAGTTTAAGGAAATTCTCTTCTGTTGATTGGAGAAGAATTTGGTTTGTTGTTTAATTAGGCATGATGTTAAATTTTGTCAAAAGATATTTTTTCTGTATCTGTTCAGGTCATCACATAATTGGTCTTGTATTTTGGGTTAATATGGTAAATTACATTAAACAATATATGAGTGTTAAACATATTTTACATTCGTATGGTAAACCCCATTGCATTTTGACATACAACCCTTTTGGATAATATATTATTTAATACTGTTTTGTTGATGCATTTTTAAACCATATGTTTATGAGAGATACTAATCTGTAATTTTATTTTCTTGTAATGTTTGGTCTTTTTCTTAATGAAATAGTTTGTCTCTTTAGGAAGTCTTTAGTCTTTAGGAAGCATTTCTTCTTCTATTTTATTAGTATTTGCATAAGATTCATTTTATTTTATTTTTTACTTTTCTTATGATTGAATGGAAATATACATTCCCATATAAATTTGCATGCCTACCTACATGCAACTCTCACTGCTCCCCCTGCCCAATGACAGCACACTTTTCCTCTCTGCTCCATATATATCTTATCCTCACAACTATCTCCCATCCCCTCCCCTCCACCCACTCCTCTTCCTCCGGTAAGAGGTTAGCAGGATGACTAATACATGCATAGAACCATAAAGTGGACACATGATATTTTCACTCTGTGTCGCCAAGTCCAATCCATTCCTATCTGAAGAGTTGACCTCCATTATGATTTATGGACAAGGGCAGCATCAGGGCCAGGGGTCGCGCTCCAAGGGAAACTCCAAGGCCTCTGGACCATCGATGGCAGTTTTTTGACATCTCAGGGTGCTCCCATTTTTATTCTTGTGCTACCAATGAGACTCAACTTTGTGAGTTCCATATTGGCTATCGCTGGTGGTGGCCAGACCCCATCCAGTTCTTGCGGTGACAAGTCGATGTAGTCACCCACTCACATGGGTCTCTCTGTCTTCTGGGTTCTCTTTCTCCCATCTCATTTTGGTCCTTGATGATCATCCATTCCTGCTGAGTTGGGGCAATTTGCTGTACCCTCAGATGACAGCTTTTAAGACCCCAGATGCTACTCACCAATGTGGGGTGCAGAAGGCTCTCTTAGCAAAACACTAGTTGTGCTAATTTGGCCTCAATTTCCCTGAGAGCATCATCCCTGGCCCCCCGCCGAAGCTACTCTGTCCTTGCAGGATTTGGTTAAGATGGGAGGAGTAATCATGTTATGTTGAAGTCCAGTTAATATTGTTCTTCTTTCTAATGTGTGCTATCACAGATTTCACCCAAAAAATTTCTATCAGTTGTCTAATCTAAACCATCCATCCCTCACCCTCACTCACGCACTACCTTTGCAGCCATCAAAGAGTCTTTTCTTCTATGCATGAGTCTGTTTTTAAGTTCTTATCACAGAGGTCTCATATAATACTTGTTCTTTTGTTGCTAACTGCTTTAACTCAACATAATGTTCTCCAGTTGAACCAGGTTATGAGATGTCTCCTAAAATTATCATTGCTCTTTATCATTGCATAGTGTTCCACTGAATATATATATGTCACAGTTTACCTGTCGATTCCACTGTTGTTGGGTTGATTCCATCTTTTTGCTATTGTGGACTGTGCTGTGATAAACATTCGTGTGCATACATCAGTTGGTGTGAATGGCCTTCATTCTGTAGGATATATTCCGAGCAGTGGTATTACTGTGTCAAATGGTTTATCTATATCCAGCTTTTTCAGGAAGCGCCAGACTGCTTTCCAAAGAGGTTGCACCATTTTCCAATCCCACCAAGAGTGTAGGAGAGTTCCAATTTCTCTACAGCCTCTCCAGCATTTGCTGCTTTGTGTTTTGGGGATTATGGCCAACCTTATTGGGGTGAGATTTTATCTCATTGTCATTTTGATTTGAATTTCTTTAATAGCTAATGGTCATGAGCATGTCCACATGTGTTTTTTGGCTGCCTGGATCTCCTCTTTAGGAAGTGTCTGTCCATCTCCTTTGCCCATTGCTTAATTGGATGATTTATCTTCTTCTTATTGATATTTTGTCATACCTTATAGATTATCAGGCATCACTCTGACATATAGTTCCCAAGTATTTTTTTCCCATTCTGTAGGTGGCCTTTTAATTCTATTAATAAAGTTTTTGCATGAGCAAAAGTGTTTGATTCTTAATAGTCCCCATTTATCTAGTTTCTCTTCTGTTATTTATGGTTTGTATGACAGATTTTGAAGTCTGTCTACTTTGTGTATTAAAACTTACATTGTTGTTCCTACTTTTTGTTGCATGAGCTTTATCATTTTCAATTTGATATTTAGGTCTTTTATCCAGTTTGAGTTGGTTTTTGTATAAGGTGTAAGATATGGCTCTTGTTTCAATTTATTGCAGATGGATATCCAATTTTGCCATCACAATTTGTTGAAGAGATAGTTTTTACCCCAGTTTAATATCTTAGGGCCTTTGTCAAATATCAACCGTTGATAGGAAGAGGGTGTCATCTCTGGGGTCTTGATTCTGTTCCATAGATCTATCTTTCTCTTTTTGTACCAGTACCAGGCTGTTTTGGCTACTGCAGCAGTGTAATAGTTTCTAAAGTCAGGTAGTGAGAGGCCTCCCAGTGTGTTCTTCTTCAGTAGTGCTTTACTTATCCAGAGCTTTTTCCCTTTGCAAACAAAGTTAGTGATTTGTTTCTCCATCCCATTAAAAAAGTTACCACAGTTTGTATTGGGATTGCGTTATAGAAGTAGATTACTTTGAGCCTCATAGACATTTTCACAATGTTAACTCTTTCTATCCATGAGCCGGGTAAGTTTCTCCATGTATGTAAGTCTCCCTTAGTTTCTTGTAGTAAGGACTTGTAGTTCTCTTTGTAAAAGTCTGTTATTTCTCCAGTTAGATTTATTTCTAGATACTTTATCTTCTTAGGGGCTATAGTAAATGGTATTGATTTAGCGATTTCTTCTTTAGTAATATCAGAGTCTGTGTAAAGGAATCCTACTGATTTACTTAGGTTTATCTTGTATCCTGAGACTTTGCTGAACTCTCCTATCGGTTTGAATAGTTTACTTATGAATTCTTTAGGATTCTCTGTGTATGCAATCATATTGTCTGCAAATGGGGAGATATTTACTACTTCTTTGCCAATGCAGATGCCCTTTATTTTTGTCTAATTGTTCTGGCTGCTACTGCTAGTGTAATGCTGAATAGGAGCAGTGAGAGTGGGCATCCTTGTCTAGTTCCTGTTCAGAAGGGAAACTGTCTCAGTCTCTCCCCATTCAGGATGACGTAGGTGGTTGGCTTTGTATAATGGCTCTTACTGCATTGAGGAATTTGCTGTCTATTCCTGTTTTGCTGAGAGATTTTAACATGAATCAGTGTTGGATTTTACCAAATACCTTTCCTGCATCAATAGACAAAATCAAGTGATTCTTGTCTTTTGTGTTAGTTCTGTGGTTGATAACATTAATTGTTTTTCTGATGTTGAACCAGCCTTGCGTCCCTGGTATGAATCCAGTTTGTTCCTGATGGATTACTTTTTCTGATATGTTGTTCTGTTGTTTGATTTTGTTGTTCTATTCTACTGACAAGAATTTTATTGAACATTTTTGAATCCAGATTGATCAGTAATATTGGTCTGTAGTTCTCCATTTCTGTTGGATCTTTCCCTAGCTTTGGTACCAGGGTTATGCTGAATCTGGGAGTACTTCATCCCTTTCTAGATTGTGAGATAGTCTCAGTGGAGATAACTCTTCTCTCAAAGCTTGGCAAAATTCTGCAGTGAAGACATCTGGGCCAGGGCTTTTTCTCATTGGTAATTTTTGCTGACTTTTTCAATCTCTTCCTTTGTGATGGGTTTATTAAGTTGTTGTGCTCCACCTTGTGATAATTTTTGGACATGGTATGAATCAAGGAATTTGTCCATTTCCTCTAGGTCTTCAAACTTGTTACAGTAGAGTTTTTATAGTATTTTGTTACGATATTTTTGATTTCTGTTATATCTGTCATGACAACTCCCCTCTCATATCTTATGTGGGTTATCTCTTTCCTTATTATTTTTCTTTACTTAGTTTAGCCAGTGGTTTGTCAATTTTGTTGATCTTTTCAAAAAACCAGCTTTTGATTTTTTCCATTTTTTCAACTGTTCTGTAGTACTCTAATTCATTTAGTTCTGCTCTAATCTTTATGATCTGTTTTCTTCTGGTGGGGAATCCCTTTCTCAGGGATTCCTCTGTTGTTCTCTCTACTCGTTCAAACTGTACGGTTAGTTCTTTGGTTTTGGTTTCTTTCTTCCTTCCAGATGTGTGCATTTATAGAGATAAACTGACCTTTGAGCACTGTTTGGCTGTATCACATAGGTTCTGGTAGGAAGTGTTTTCATTCTCATTGGAATCCATGAATTTCTTTATTTCATCTTTGATTTCTTCTATAACTCATGGCTTTTTGAGCAAGATGTTGTTCACTTTCCACGAGCTCCACTTTCCATCTAGGTTTTTTCTGCTATTGATTTCAACTTTTACGGCTTTATGATCTGAGAAGATCCTTTGTATTAATTCAATGGTATGGATTTTTCTGAAAATCACTTTATGTTCTAACACATGGTCTATTCTGGAGAATGTTCTATGTGCACTGGAGAAGAAGGTATAGTTGTCTGCTGATGGATAGACTGTTCTGTATATGTCAATGAGGTCTAGTTGGTTAATTGTGATAATAGGTCTTCTGTGTCTTTACTGAGCTTTTGTCTAGATGAACTGTCCAATATTGAGTGGAGTGTTGAAGTCTCCCGCTATTAATGTGGAGTGATCTATTTCATTTTTGAGTGTAATCAGTGTTTCTTCGATGTATTCAGTTGTTCTAATATTAGGTCCATAAATATTTAATATTGTTAAGTCCTGCTTGTGTATGGAAACCTATCAGCAATAAATAGTGTCCATCCTAGTCCACGATGGTGGATTTTATCTGAGAATAGAACCGCCACACCTACTCTTCTTTCTGTATTGTTAGCTTGATATATATTCTCCCATCCTTTAATTTTCAATTTGTTCTTATCATTAAGTCTATGGTGAGTTTCTTGTAGGCAACATGTGGATGGATCATGTCTTTTGATCCAAGAAGTCACTCTATGTCTCTTTTTTGGAGCATTCAGTCCATTTACATTCAATGCAATTATTCATAGTTATGTGTTCAGTGCTGCCATTTTGGTATGTTTATTTTTGTGATGTTTTCTGTGTGGTTCTTTTTAACCTGTTCTGGGACATTCTCCTTTGTGAGTTGATTTTTCACCTTTTTCAGGGTTGGTTTTGTGGTTGTTGAGACTCCTGTTTTACGTTTCTTGATCGGATATATTGCATCTTATTGTGCTTTACAGCTGCCCGTGTGATGCCCCTTAATAAACTATATATAAACCCTGTTTCAATTACTACCATTCTTATGAACTTCCTCCCCAACTGGAATGGACTATAATGACTGTAGTACATCCCTCTTTTTAGTATGATGGCATCAGAGTTTTCCTAATATAATCACTGGATTATTTCTTTCATTATTATAGCTTTGATTGAGCTTGGAGTCTTCCCTGAGTAGATTTTTGGGTGATGTGTCCTGTATTTCCTTTTAAAATACGCAGTTAGTGGTTTTGCTCTTCTAAGCCGAGAGATTCTTTCAGTGTTTCCTGTAGCTTTGGTTTGGTTTTACAAAGTCTCTGAGTTTCCGTTTATCTGCGAATGTCTTCATTTCATTTTCATATTTGAAAGATAGTTTTGTAGGATATATAATTCTTGGTTGGAAGTTCTTCTCCTTCAAGGCTTTGAATGTGTCACCCCACTATCTCTGTGCCAGCATTGTTTCTGCTGAGAAATCTGATGAAAGCCTATAGGGTTTCCCTCTGAACATAAGCTTTGCTTTGAGTCTTGCTGCCTTTAAGAGTTTCTGCTTGTGTTTCATTTCATTAAACTTGATTAGAGTATGTCTTGGGGTCTTTCTTTTGAGATCTATGTTGAGTGGCATTCTATGTGTATCTTGGATATCTATATATTCGCTTCTTTCATAATTTCTGGAAAATTTTCTGTCAGCAGCTCTGCAGCAATACTCTCTGTGTTCTCAGGTGTCTCACTCTGTTCAGGAACTCCAGTTAATGATAGATTGTTCCTCTTAATAGAGTCCCACTTGTTTCTTAAGTCTTTTTCATTTTTCTTGTTTCTTTTTCTGATTTATCCTCATAGATGCTGGAGTCAGTAACTCTGTCTTCCAAATCAGAAAATCTGTTTTCCATTGTTCCATTCTATTTTCTTGGCTTTGCATTGAAGTTTCTGTGTGTTTGGTTTTGTTCTTCATCTGTTGGATTTCAGAGTACTGGTGTTTCATCAGATCAAACAGCTTGCTTAGTTTTTCATTTTGCTCTGTTGCAGTTTGTATTCACCTTCCAATAGTTCCAGAAAAGTTTCTTCGTCTGGGAAGTTTTGTTGTAATTTCTTTTGGGAGCCTTCTGAAGCCATGGGTGATTTCTTTGTTATGCTTTTCTCCAGAGTTTGTTGCTTTGGGGCATTATGTGAGTCAATAGAGGCTGGGAGAGATGCTGTGATGATGGACTGCAGTTGTTTCTTTAGGCCATCTTCAGTTCGTGTAAGCCAGTGTGCACCAAGAGTAGAGTCAGTGAAAGAGAGGATTTCTGTTCATTGGTATGAAGTCCAAATTAACAGCCCTATTCCACGTCCTAGGGCTCACTGGGTGTCCAGAAGGCTCTGTTTAATTATCAGTTCAGGTCTTGGTTTAAAGAGGGATTTAGGGAGATGTATGTTTAGTCTGCCATCTTGATTATGCCCACAGGATTCACTTTAAAATAGTATTTTTCCCTTAAAACTTTGATGAAATTTAGCAAGGAAGTTATCCAGGCATAAGATTTTCATCTTATCTACTAGTTTCTTTATACAATGCAAAATTAAATAAAAATTATTATTACTTTACTACTTCTGATAATATTCATCTGCTAAGAAATTTGTCTGTTGTCTTAATTATCAAATCCAGTTTTTCATAAAATATTCTTATTTGACCTCAATATACAACAAATCTGTAATCACGGTTTCATTTTTTGATTAGTGTAACATTTGTCTTTTTTTTCAGTTGAACTGTCTAGCTAGTTTTTTTAATTAATATTATATTTTTGCCTAAGATCAAGTTCTAGATGTTACCGATTTCTTCTATATTTTGTTTAATTTCTATATCACTGATCTTTATGTTCATTGTTTTCTTTTTTAACCATCTACTTAAAGTAGAAGATTAAAGTTCTTCCACATTCTAATTGAATTACTGCCTCCTTTTACTGTCTGCCCTCTATTTGATTAGCTGTCTAATTGAGTAATTGCTGATTGCTGAGAAACAAGCATTCAAGTACTCAGCTATAATTTAGAACTTGTTTACTTCTTACTTCTAGTACTATGTTGAATAGGAGAGGTGAGAGTTGGCATCCTTGTCTAGTTCCTGTTCTCAAGGGAAACTCCTTCAGTCTCTCTCCCTTCAGGATGACGTAGGCAGTTGGTTTTGTATAAATGGCCCTTACTGAGTTGCGGAATTTTCTGTCTACGTCTATTTTGCTAAGAGTCGTTAGCATGAATGGGTGTTGGACTTTATCAAATGCCTTTTCTGCATCAATGGACAAAAATCAGGGGATTCTTGTCTTTTGGGCTCTTTATGTGGTTAATCACATGAATTGTTTTTCTGATGTTGAACCAGCCCTGCATCCCTGGTATGAATCCCACTTGGTCATGATGGATTATTTTTGGGATATGTTGTTGTATTCTACTGGCAAGAACTTGGTTGAAGATTTTTGCATCCAGGCTCATGAGTGATATTGGTCTGTAGTTCTCCTTTTTGGTGGGATCTTTCCCTGGTTTTGGTATCAGGGTTATGCTGGCTTCATAGAATGAGCTTGGGAGTACTCGATCCCTTTCTGTACTGTGACATCGTCTCAGTAGCATTAGAGATAACTCTTCTGTAAAAGCTTGGTAGATTTCTGCAGTGAAGCCAACTGGGCCCAAGCTTTTTTTGGTTGGCAATTTTTTTATGACTTTTTCAATCTCTTCCTTTTGTGATGGGTTAATTAAGTTGTTCTGAGTCATCTTGTGATGATTTGGGTAGGTGATACGAATCAAGGAATTTGTCCATTTCCTCTAGGTTTTCAAATGTGTTAGAGTACAGTTTTTCATAGTATTCTGTTACGATATTTTTGATTTCCATTGAATCTCTTGTGACCACCCCCCTCTCACTTCTAATTTGGGTTATTTGTTTCCTTGTCTGTTTTTCTTTAGTAAGTTTAGCCAGCAGGTTTGTCAATTTTGTTGATCTTTTCAAAAAACAGCTTTTGGTCTTTTCAATTTTTTCAATTATTTTCCTATTCTCTAATTCATTTAGTTCTTCTCTAATCTTTATGATCTGTTTTCTTCTGTTGCCTGAAAGGTTCCTCTGTTGTTCTCTCTCTACTTGTTCAAGCTGTAGGGTTAGTTCCTTGATTTGGTTTCTTTCTTCCTTCCAGATGTGTGTATTTATGGAGATAAACAGACCTCTGAGGACTGCTTTGGCGCATCCCATGGGTTCTGGTAGGAAGGGTTTTCATTGTCATTGGAATCCATGAATTTCTTTAGTTCATCCTTGATTTCTTCTGTAACCCATGGTTTTTTGAGCAAGATGTTGTTCAGTTTCCAAGAGTTACACTTTCTGTTTTTTTTTTTTCTGCTATTGATTTTGACTTTTATGGCTTTATGATCTGAGAAGATACTTTTCATTAATTCAATGGTAGGGATTTTGTTGAGAATTGCATCATGCCCTAACACATGGTCAATTCTGGAGAATGTTCCACGTGCGCTGGAGAAGAAGGTGCAGTTGTCTGCTGATGGGTAGAAAGTTCTGTATAAATCAATGAGGTTTACTTGGTTGATTGTGGCAATGAGGTCTTCTGCATCTTTACAGAGGTTTTTTCTAGATGATCTGTCCAGTATTGAGAGTGGAGTGTTGAAGCCTCCCACTATTATTGTGGAGTCATCTAACTGTTTTTTGAGTGCAGTCAGTGTTTCTTCGATGTATTTAGGTGCTCTGATATTAGGTGTATAGATATTTAATATGGTTAAGTCTTCATTGTGTACTGAAACTTTCAGCAGTAAACAGTGTCCATCTTTGTCCACAATGGTGGATTTGACATTAAAATTGATTTTGTGTGAAATTAGAATTGCCACATCTGCTTTTCTTTGTTCATAGTTAGCTTGTTAGCTTCATATATATGCTTCAATCCTTTAATTTTCAGTTTGTTCCTACCTTCAGGTCTCCAGTGAATCTCTTGCACACAACATACAGATGGGTCCTCTCTTTTGATCTAAGATGTCACTTGATGTCTCTTTACTGGTGCATTCATTCCATTCACATTCAATGTAATTATTGATAGGTATGTGTGCACTGCTGCCATTGTGATATGTTTATTTTTGTGTTGATGTTATCTCTGTTGTTCTTCTTAATCTGTTCTGGGACGTTCTTTTTTGTGAGCAGATGTTTCACATCTTTCAGAGCTGGTTTTGTAGTTGTTGAGACTCCTGTGTTTCATTTCTTCCTATGACATGTTACATCTTTGTTGTGCTTTACAGCCGCCCCTAAGATCCCCCTTAATAAACTATATATAAACCTCATTTTAATTACTACCAGTCTTGTCAAATTCCTCTCCATCTGGAAGGAGTATAACAAATGTAGTACATCCCTGTTTTGAATATGATGGCACCATAGCTTTCCTGATAACCACTGGATGTTTCCTTTCAGTAGTAAAGCTGTGACTGACTTTGAAGCCTGCCCTAACTGAGTAGAGTTCTTCATGATGTGTCATTCTAAAATATACAGTTAGTGGTTTTGTTCATCTAAGCCAAAGCCAAGAAATTCTTTCAGTGTTTCTTGTAGTTTTGGTTTGGTCTTTACAAAGTCTCTGAGCTTCTTTTTATCTGGGAATGACTTCATTTCCTTTTCATATTTGAAAGATCCTGAGAAGGGTATGTAATTCTTGGTTGTAAGTTCTTCTCCTTCAAGGCTTTGAATGTGTCATGCCACTGTCTCTGTGCCAGCATGGCTTCTGCTGAGAAATCTGACAAATGCCTACTGGGTTTCCCTCTGAATGTTAGCTTTGCTTTGAGTCTCGCTGCCTTTCAGAGTTGCTGCTTATGTTTCATTTTGTTAAGCTTGATTATAATATGTCTCAGAGTCTTTCTTTTGAGATCTGTATTGGGTGGCATACGATATGTGTCTGGGATATCTATATTCTCTTCCTTCATGATTTCTGGAAAGTTTTCTTTCAGCAGCTCAGCAACGATACTCTCTGTGTTCTCAGGTGTCTCATCTTGTTCAAGGACTCCAGTTAATCAAAGGTGGTTCCTCTTAATAGAGTCCCACAAGCTTCTTAATGCTTCTTCATTTTGCTTGTTTATTTTCTCTGATTTTTTCCTCATAGACACTAGCATCAGTAGTTCTGTCTTCCAAGTCAGAAATTCTTTTTTCCATTTGTGTCATTCTGTTTTCTTGGCTTTGAATGGAAGTTTCTATTTCTTTTATTTTATTCTTGATCTGTTCAATTTCAGAGTACTGGTGTTCTATCAGATCGAACAGCTTGCTTAATTTTTCGTTTTGTCATGCTGTGTTTTGTATAAGGCCTAGAAGGGCTCTGTGTACACTCTTTTTGCAATCATCTTCTGATGCTTTCATAAAAGTTTCTTCACCTGGAAAACTCCTTGGTTGCTTTGTTTCGGAGCCTTCTGAAGCCATGGGTGATTTCTTGTTTGCCACAAGTGTCTGTTGCTTTTTGGGTCCCACATGAGCATGTAGAGGCTGGGAGAGGCTCTGTGAGGATGGACCACTGATGTTTCTCTAGGCTGTCTTCAGTCCATGAGAGCCAGGGCTAGCCAGGAGTGGGAGTCAGAGAAAGAGATGAGGTTTTTCATTCAGTGGTACAATGTCCAATTTAACAGCCCTGTGCCCTGCCCCGGGGGCTCAACAGGTGACCAGAAGGCTCCACTTGACTATCATTTGAGGTCTTGGTTTCCGGAGGGATGTAAGGAGACGTGTGCTTAGTCTGCCATCTTGATTCTGCCCCCAGCATTATTCTTTAATGAGATGGAGAAAAAAGTCGCCAATTTTGTTTGGGAAGGGAAGAGGCCCTGGATAAGTCAGGTACTACTAAAGAAGGAAACACACTGGGAGGCCTCTCATCACCCAACCTTAGAACATGCTACACTGCCACAGTGGTCAAAACAGCCTGGTACTGGTACTAGAAGAGACAGATGGATCACTGTAAAGACAGTATCTTCAGACAATGGTGCCAGCAAAATAGGACATCGATTGGCAGTAAATTGAAACAAGATCCATCTCTTACGCTTTATACAGAAACAAACTCCCACTGCATGAGAGACCTAAATGTCAAACCTAAAGTGGTTAAGCTGATCCAAGAAAAGCTAGGAACCACAATGCAAGTTTTAATAGACAAGGCTGACAGACTTGAAAATCTGTCAAACAAACCACAATCAGCAGAAAATAGATAAATGGGAACTATTAAGAATCAAGCACTTTTGCTCATCCAAAGACTTTATGAATAGAATTAAAAGGCCACCTACAGAATGGGCAAAACTATTGGGCCACTCTAGGTCAGACTGACCCCTAATTGCCGCAATCTGTAAGATCTTACAAAATATCAGTCGGAGGAAGATAAGTCATCCAGTCAAGTGATGGGCAAAGGAGATGGACAGACATTTCTCTAAAGAGGTGATCCAGGCAGCCAAAAAGCACTTGCGGTCAGGTTCACCACCCTGAGTTATTCAAGAAATGAAAATCAAGACTACAGTGAGATACCGTCTCACCTCAACAAGGTTGGCCATGATCCAGAAAATACGTCATCCTGAATGGAGAGAGACTGAAAGACTTTCCCTTGAGAACAGGAACTAGACAAGGCAGCCCACTCTCCCCTCTCCTATTCAACATTGTATTAAAAGTTGTAGCCAGAGCAATTAGACAAGACCAGGAGATAAAGGGCATCCGCCTTGGCAAAGAAGAAGTACAAATCTCCCTGTTTGCAGATGATAGGATTGTACCTGCCGAGAATCCCAAAGAATCTGTAAGTAAATTCCTGAAACGGATAGAAGAGTCAGCAAAGTCTCAGGATACAAAAGAAACCTAAGTAAATCAGTAGAATTCCTTGACAGCAACGAGACTGTGAACAAAGAAATCATCAGATCAACAGCACTTACCATAGCCCCTAAGAAGAGAAAGTACCTAGGAATTAATCTAACCAGAGAAATAACAGACCTGTACGGAGAGAACTACAAGCCCTTACTACAAGAAACTAAGAGGGCCTTAGGTATATGGAAAAACCTACCCTACTCATGGAGATCAGAAGACTTAACGTTGTGAAAAGGTCTCTTTTACCCAAAGCAATCTACTGATATAAGGCAATCCCAGTACAAGTTCCAGCATCATTCTTTAACGAGATGGAGAAACAAGTCACCAATTTTGTTTGGAAAGGGAAGAGGCCCCAGATAAGTCAGGTACTACTAAAGAAGGCGAACACACTCTCATCACCCAACCTTAGAACATGCTACACTGCCACAGTGGTCAAAACAGCCTAGTACTGGTACGAGAAGAGACAGATTGACCACTGGAAAAGAACTGAGACCCCTGAGATGACACCATCAGCCTACGAACAGCTGACATTCAACAAAGACCCTGAGACATTAAACTGGGATAAAGACAGGATCTACAGTCAGTGGTGCTGGCAAAATTGGATATCCATCGGCAGTAAATTGAAACAAGATCCATCTCTTACACCTTATACAAAAACCAACACCCACTGGATGAGAGACCTAAATATCAAGCCTAAAACGGTAAAGCTGATCCAAGAAAACCTAGGAACCACAATGCAAGTTTAAATAGACAAGGTGGACAGACCTGAAAATCTGTCAATAAACCACAATCAGCAGAAGAGAAAATAGATAAACTGGAACTATTAAGTATCAAGCACTTTTGCTCATCCAAAGACTTCATGACTAGGATTAAAAGGCCACCTACAGAATGGGAGGAAATATTTGGCCACTCTACGTCAGACTGACCCCTGATTGCCACAATCTATAAGATATAAAAAGATATCAATAAGAGCAAGGTAAATCATCCAGTTAAGCGATGGGCAAAGGAGACTGACAGACATTTCTCTAAAGAGAAGATCCAGGCAGCCAGAAAGCATGGCCAACCTTGTTGGGGTGAAATGGTATCTCATTTCAGTTTTGATTGGAATTTCTTTAATAACTAAAGATCACAAACATGTCCTCATGTGTTTTTTGGCTGCCTGGATCTCCTCTTTAGAGAAATGTCTGTCCATCTCCTTTGCCCATGGCTTAATTGGATGATTTATCTTCTTACTGATCTTTTGTAGTACCTTGTAGATTATGGAGATCAGGCAGCAGTCTGACATAGGGTGGCCAAATATTTTCTCCCATTCTGTAGATGGTCTTTTAATTCTTGTGATAAAGTCTTGGGATGAGCAAAAGTGTCTGATTCTGAGTAGTTCCCATTTATCTATTTTTTCTTCTGTTGATTATGGTTTGACAGATTTTGAAGTCTGTCTACGCTATGTGTTAAAACTTGCATTGTGGTTCCTACTTTTTCTTGGAGGAGCTTTATCATTTTAGATTTGATATTTAGGTCTCTCATCCAATGGGAGTAGGTTTCTGTATGAGGTGTAAGACATGGATCTTCTTACAGTTTATTGCACATGGATACCCAATTTCGCCAGCACTGTTTCTTGAAGAGATTGTTTTTGCCCCAGTTAAATGTCTTAGGGCATGTGTCGAATATCAGCTGATCAGAGATGGATGGTGTCATCTCTGGTGTGTCGATTCTGTTGCATTCATCGATCTGTCTGTTCTTGTACAACTACCAGGCTGTTTTGACCACTGTGGCAGTGTAATTGGTTCTGAAGTCAGGTAATCAGAAGCTTCCTGGTGTGTTTTTCTTCTTTAGGGGTACTTTCCTAATTCGGGGTATCTTCCCTTTCCCAACACAATTGATAATTTGTTCCTCCATCTCCTTAAAAAATGACACTAGAACTTGTATTGAGATTGCATTATGTAAGTAGATTGCTTTGGGTAAAGCAGACCTTTTCGCAATGTTAAGTCTTCTATCTCCATTACCAGGGTAGGTTTTTCCATTTATTTAAGTATCTCTTAGTTTCCTGTTGTAAGGGCTGGTAGTTCTCTCTGTAAAACTCTGTTATTTGTCTGATTAGATTAATTCCTAGGTACTTTTTCTTTTTAGGGTCTATGGTAAATGCTATGGAGCTGATGATTGCTCCGTTCACAATCTCGTTGTTGCTGTCAAGAATCCTACTGATTTACTTAGGTTTCTCTTGTATCCTGAGATGTTGCTGAAGTCTCCGATCAGTTAGAGAGTTTACTTATAGATTCCTTGGATTCTCGGCGTGTACAATCGTATCATCTGCTAACAGGCAAAAACAATGCTGTAACTTGTACTGGGACTGCCTTATAGAAGTAGATTCCTTTTGGGGAAAGAGAGCTTATCACAATGTTAAGTCTTCCTGTCTCCATGAACAGTGTAGATTTTTCTATTTATCTAAGTCTCTTTTAGTTTCTTGTAGTTAGGTCTGGGAGTTCTCTCTGTAAAAGTCTGTTGTTTCTCGAGTTAAATGAATTCCTAGGTACTTTCTCTTCTTAATATCAGGGGTTAATCGTATGGAATTGATAGTTTCCTCGTTGACTGTCTCATTGTTGCTGTCAAGGAATCCCATTGATTTACTTAGATATCTATTGTATCCTGCCTGTATCAGTTAGAGGGTTTACTTATAGATTCCTTGAAATTCTCAGCATGTACCATCGTATCTTCAGCTAAAGGGAAAAAATGATGCTGGAACTTGTACTGGAAGGGCCTTATAGAAGTAGATTCCTTCCTGGGAAAAAAGCCTTTTCACAGTGTTAACTCTTCCTATCTCCATGAACAGCGTAGATTTTTTCGTTTATCTAAGTCTCTCTTAGTTTCTTGGAGTTAGGACTGGTAGTTCTCCCTGTAAAAGTCTGTTTTTTCTTAAGTTAGATTTATTCTTAGGTACTTTCACTTTTTAGGATCCATGGTAAATCGTATGGATCTGATTTCTCTGTTCACAATCTCGTTACTGTAAAGTAAACCTATTGATTTACTTAGGTTTCTCTTGTATCCAGAGAAGTTGCTGATCTCTCCTAACAGTTAGAGGGTTTACTTATAGATTCCTTGCAATCCTTGGCCTGTACAATTGTACTATCTCTTAAAAGGGCAAAAAAACTATGTAACTTGTACTGGGACTGCCTTATAGAATTAGGTTCTTTTCTGGGAAAGAGACATTTTCACAAAGTAAAGTCTTCCTATCTCCATGAACAACGTAGACTTTTCCACTTATCTAAGTCTCTCTTAGTTTCTTGTAGTTAGGACTGGTAGTTCTCTCTGTAAAAGTCTGTGGTTTCTCGAGTTAGATGAATTCTTAGGTACTTTCTCTTTTGAGGATCTATGGTAAATCGTATGGATGTGATTTCTCCGTTCACAATCTCATTACTGTAAATAAACCCTACTGATTTACTTAACTTTCTCTTGTATCCTGTGAATTTGCTGATCTCTCTTATTAGTTCGAGGGTTTACTTATAGATTCCCCCTTGCAATTCTCGCCATGTATAATCGTTATCATCTCCTAAAAGGGAAAAAACCATGCTGTAACTTGTACTGGGACTGCATTATAGAAGTAGATTCCTTTCGGGGAAAGAGACCTTTGCACAATGTTAACACTTTCTATCTCCATGAAGAGCGTAGAGTTTTCCATTTATATAAGTCTCTCTTAGTTTCCTGTCATTAGGTTTGGAAGTTCTCTCTGTAAAGCTATGTCGTTTCTCTGGTTAGATGAACTCCTAGGTACTTTCTCTTGCTACTATCTGTGGTAAATCCTATGGAACTGATGATTTCTCTATTCACTGTCTCTTTGTTGCTGTCAAGGAATCCCATTGTTTTACTTAGGTTTCTATTGTATCCTCTGTCTTTGCTGTACTCCCGTATAAGTTAGAGGGTTTACCTATCGATTAGTTGAGTTTCTTGTGATGTACCATCGTATCATCTCCTAAAAGGGCAAAAATGATGCTGGAACATGTACTGGGGCTGCCTTCTAGAAGTATCTTCTCTTCGGGGAAAGAGAACTTTTCACAATGTTAAGTCTTCCTAGCTGCATGAACAGCATAGATTTTTCTTCCACTTTTCTAACTTTCTGTTAGTTTCTTGTAGTTAGGACTGTAGATCTCCCTGACAAACTCTGTTCTTTCTCAAGTTAGATTTGTTCTTAGGTACTGTCTCTTTTCAGGATCTATGGTAAATTGTATGGATCTGATGATTTCTCCGTTCACAATATCGTTACTGTAAAGGAAACTTACTGATTTACTTAGATTTCTCTGGTATCCTGAGAATTCGCTGATCTCTCCTATCAGTTAGAGTGTTTACTTATAGATAACTTGAGATTCTCAGCCTGTATCATTGTATAATCGGCTAAAGGGAAAAAAATACTGTAACTTCTACTGGGACTGCCTTATAGAATTGGGTTCTCTTCTGGGAAAGACACCTTATCACAGAGTTAAGTCTTCCTATCTCCATGAACAGCGTAGATGTTTCCATTTCTCTAAGTCTGTCTTAGTTTCTTGTCATTAGGTCTGGGAGTTCTCTTTGTAAAGCTATGTAGTTTCTCTGGTTAGACAAATTCCTGGGTACTTTCTCTTGTTAATATCTGTGGTAAATCTTATGGAACTGATGATTTCTCTGCTCACTGTCTCTTTCTTACTGTCAAGCGATCCCATTGTTTTACTTAAGTTTCTATTGTATTCTGTGCCTTTGCTGTACTCCCATATCAGTTAGAGGGTTTACTTATAGATTCCTTGAGATTCTCGGGATGTACCATCATATCATCTACTAAAAGGGCAAAAATGATGCTGGAACTTGTGACTGGGACTGCCTTGTAGAAGTATGTTCCTTTTGGGAAAAGAGACCTTTTCACAATGTTATGTTGTCCTATGTCCATCAACAGCACAGAAGTTTCCATTTGTCTAAGTCTCCCTTAGTTTCTTGTAATTAGGACTGGTAGTTCTCTGTAAAAGTCTGTGGTTTCTCGAGTTAGATGAATTCTTAGGTACTTTCTCTTTTTAGAATCTATGGTAAATAGTGTGGATGTGATGATTTCTCTGATCGCAATCTCATTACGGTAAAGGAACGCTACTGATTTACTTAGGTTTCTCTAGTATCCTGAGAATTCGCTGACTTCTCCTATCACTTAGAGGGTTTCCTTAGAGATTCTTTTGATTCTCAGCTTGCACAATCATATCTCCTGCTAAAAGAGCAAAAATGATGCTGGAACATGTATTAGGACTGCCTTGTAGAAGTATATTCCCTTCGAGGAAAGAGACCTTTTCACAATGTTAAGTCTTCCTAGCTCCATGAGCAGCGTAGATTTTTCCATTTATCTAAGTTTCTCTTAGTTTCTTGTAGCTAGGACTGTAGTTCTCCCTGGCAAACTCAGTTGTTTCTCGAGTTAGATTTATTCTTAGGTACTGTCTCTTTTCAGGAAGTATGGTAAATAGTATGAATCTGATGATTTCTCCGTTCACGATTTCTTTTCTGTAAAGGAACCTTAGTGATTTACTCAGGTTCCTCTTGTATCCTGAGAATTCGCTGATCTATCAGTTAGAGTGTTTACTTATAGATTTCTTGAGATTCTCGGCCTGTACCATTGTATCATCGGCTAAAGGGAAAAAACAATGCTGTAACTTCTACTGGGACTGCATTATAGAATTAACTTCTCTTGTGGGAAGAGACCTTCTCACAATGTTAAGTATTCCTATCTCCTTGACAGCATAGATTTTTCCATTGATCTAAGACTCCCTTAGATTCTTGTAGTTAGTACTGGTTATTCTCTCTGTAAAAGTCTGTGGTTTCTTGAGTGAGATGAATTCTTAGGTACTTTCTCATTTTAGGATCTAAGGTAAATAGTATGGATGGGATGATTTCTCCGTTCACAATCTCATTACTGTAAAGGAAGACTACTGATTTACTTAGGTTTCACTAGTATCCTGAGAATTTGCTGATCTGTCCTATCAGTTAGAAGGTTTACTTACAGATTCTTTCGACTCTCGGCTTGTACAGTCATGTCATCTGCTAAAAGAGCAAAAATAATGCTGGAAAGTGTACTGGGACTGCCTTGTAGAAGTATCTTCCCTTCAGGGAAAGAGATCTTTTCACAATGTTAAGGCTTTCTAGCTCCAAGAACAGCGTAAATTTTCCCATTTATCTAAGTTTCTCTTAGTTTCTTGTCGTTAGGACTGTAGTTCTCCCCGACCAACTCTGTTGTTTCTCGAGTTAGATTTATTCTTAGGTACTGTTTCTTTTCAGGAAATATGGTAAATAGTCTGAATCTGATGATTTCTCCATTGACAATCTCGTTTCTGTAAAGGAACCTTACTGATTTACTTAGGTTTCTCTGGTATCCTGAGAATTCGCTGATCCCTCCTATCAGTTTGAGTTCTTACTTAAAGATTCCTTGAGATTCTCAGCCTGTACCGTTGTATGATCGGCTAAAGGGAAAAAACAATGCTGTAACTTGTACTGGGACTGCCTTATAGAATTAGGTTCTCTTCTGGGAAGGAGACCTTTTCACAGTGTTAATTCTTCCTATCTCCAAGAACAGCGTAGATTTTGCCAGTTATCTAAGTCTCTCTTAGTTTCTTGTAGTTAGGGCTGAGAGGTCTGTCTGTAAATATTTGTAACTTCTCTGGGTAGATCAATCACTATGTCCTTTCTCTTGTTACTATATGTTCTAAATCGTATGGAACAGATGACTTCTCCATTCACTGTCTCATTGTTTATGTCTAGGAATCCCATTGATTTTCTGAACTTTCTCTGGTATCCTGTTACTTTGCTGTACTCTCCTATCAGTTAGAGAGTGTACTTATAAATTCCCTGTGATTCTCGGCATGTACAATCATATCATATGCTAAAAAGGAAAGAATGATGCTGGAACTTGTCCTGGGAGTGCCTTATAGAAGTAGGCTCTTTTCTGGGAAAGAGATCTTTTCACAATGTTAAGTACTGTTATCTCCATGAGCAGCATAGATTTTCCCATTTATCTAAGTCTCTCTTAGTTTCCTATAGTTACAGCTTGGAGTAATCTGTGTAAACCTCTGTAACTTCTCTGGGTAGGTGAATCACTATGTCCTTTCTCTTTGTCCTATCTGTTCTAAATCGTATGGAAATGATGATTTCTCCATTCACTGTCTTGTTGTTTCTCTCAAAGAATCCCATTGATTTACTGAAGTTTCTCTTGTATCCTGTGACTTTGCTGTACTCTCCTAGCATTTAGAGAGTGCACTTATAAATTCCCTGCAATTGTCCGGATGTACAATCGTATCATTTGCTAAAAAGGAAAGAATGATGCTGGAACTTGTCCTGGGAGTGCCTTATAGAAGTAGGTTCCTTTCAGGGAAAGAGATCTTTTCACAATGCTAAGTATTCCTAACTCCATGAACAGCGTAGATTTTCCCATTTATCTAAGTCTCTCTTAGTTTCCTGTAGTTACGGCTGGGAGTTCTCTGTGTAAATCTCTGTAACTTCTCTGGGTAGATGTATCACTATGTACTTTCTCTTGTTACTATCTGTTCTAAATCGTACAGAACTCATAATTTCTCCATTCACTATCTCGTTGCTTCTGTCAAGGAATCCTACTGATTTACTGAAGTTTCTCTTGTGTCCTGTGATTTTCGTATACTCCTCTATCAGTTAGAGGGTTTATTTATATTTTCCTTGCGATTCTCGGCATATACCATCGTATCATCTGCTAAAAAGATATGAATGATGCTGGAACTTGTGCTGGGAGTGCCTTATAAAAGTAGATTTCTTTCTGGGAAAGAGATGTTTTCACAAAGCTAAGCACTCCTAACTCCATGAACAGCGTAGATTTTGCCAGTTATCTAAGTCTCTCTTAGTTTCTTGTAGTTAGGCCTGGAAGTTCTCTCTATAAAACTCTGTAACTTCTCTCTGGCTAGATGAATCACTATGTACTTTCTGTTGTTACTATCTGTTCTATCCTTGTATCTATCTCTTGTATCCTGTGAATCTGGTATACTGCCCTATCAGTTAGAGGGTTTATTTATATTTTCCTTGCGATTCTCGGCATGTACCATCGTATCATCTGCTAAAAAGATAAGAATGATGCAGGCACTTGTACTGCGAGTCTCTTGTAGAAGTACATTTCTTTCTGGGAAAGAGATGTTTTAACAACGCTTAGTACTCCTATCTCCATGAACAGCGTAGATTTTGCCAGTTATCTAAGTCTCTCTTAGTTTCTTGTAGTTAGGCCTGGGAGTTCTCTCTATAAAATGCTGTAACTTCTCTGGGTAGATGAATCACTATGTATTTTCTCTTGTTACTATCAGTTCTAAATCGTGTGGAAATGATGATTTCTCCGTTCACTGTCTCATTGTTTCTGTCAAGTAGTCCCATTGATTTACTGACCTTTCTCTGGTATCGTGTGACTTTCCTGTACTCCCCTATCAGCTGGAGAGTGTACTTATAAATTCCTTGTGATTCTCGGCATGTACAATCATATTCATCTGCTGAAAAGACAGGAATGATGCTGGAACTTGTAGTCAGACTGACTTACAGAAGTAGGTTCCTTTCTGGGAGAGAGACTTTTTCACAATACTAAGTACTCCCATCTCCATGAACAGCGTAGATTTTGCCAGTTATCTAAGTCTCTCTTAGTTTCTTGTAGCTAGGCCTGAGAGTTCTCTCTATAAAATGCTGTAACTTCTCTGGCTGGATGAATCACTATGTATTGTCTCTTGTTACTATCTGTTCTAAATCATACGTAACTGATGATTTCCCCGTTCACTGTCTCATTGTTTGTGTCCAAGAATCCCATTGATTTACTGAAGCTTCTGTTGTATCCTGTGACTTTGCTGTACTCCCCTATGAGTTAGAGAGTGTACTTATAAATTCCCTGTGGTTGTAAGCATGTACAATAGGTATCATCTGTTAAAAAGGAAAAAACGATGCTGGAATTTGTACAGGGAGTGCCTTATAGAAGTAAGTTTCTTTCTGGTAAAGAGATGTTTTCATGATGCTAAGTACTCTTGTCTCCATGAACAGTGTAGATTTTTGCAGTTATCTAAGTCTCTCTTAGTTTCTTGTAGTTAGGGCTGGGAGTTCTCTGTATAAATCTCTGTAACTTCTCTGGGTAGATTAATCACTATGTACTTTCTCTTATTAACATCTGTGGTAAATCATATGGAAATGATAATTTCTTCATTCACGGTCTTCTTCCTGTCAAGGAATTCCATTGATTTTTGAAGTTTCTCTTGTATCCTGTCAATTTGGTATACTCCCCTATCAATGAGAGAGTTTATTTATATATTCCTTGCAATTCTCAGCATATACCATCGTATCATCTGCGAAAAACATAAGAATGATGCTGGAACTTGTAGTGGGAGTGTCTTATAGAAGCAGATTTCTTTCTGGGAAAGAGATGTTTTCACAATGCTAAGTACTCCTATCTCCATAAGCACCGTAGATTTTGCCAGTTATCTAAGTCTCTCTTAGTTTCTTGTAGTTAGGGCTGAGAGTTCTCTGTGTAAATCGCTGTAATTTCTCTGGGTAGATGAATCACTATGTACTTTCTCTTATTACTATCTGTTCTAAATCGTATGGAATTCAGTTTCTCCATTCACTGTCTCGTTATTTCTGTCAAGTAATCCTACTGATTTACCGAAGTTTCTCTTGTATCCTGTGTATTTGGTATACTCCCCTATCAGGTAGAGGGTTTATTTATATATTCCTTGCGATTCTCCACATGTGCCGTCTTATCATCTGCTAAAAAGATAAGAATGATGCTGGAACTTGTACTGCGAGTGTCTTACGGAAGTAGATTTCCTTCTGGGAAAGAGATGTTTTCACAGTGCTTAGTACTCCTATCTCCATGAACAGCGTAGATTTTGCCACTTATCTAACTCTCTCTTAGTTTCTTGTAGCTAGGCCTGGGAGTTCTCTCTATAAAACTTTGTAACTTCTGTGGGTAGATGAATCACTACGTACTTTCTCTTCTTAATATCTGTGGTAAATCTTACGGAAACGATGTTTTCTTCGTTCATGGTCTTGTTGATGCTGTCAAGGAATCCCATTGATTTACTGAAGTTTCTGTTGTATCCCGTGGCTTTGCTGGACTCCCCTATCAGTTAGACAGTCTACTTATAAATTCCCTGTGATTCTCGGCAGGTACAATCGTATCATCAGTTAAAAGGGAAGAAATGATGCTGGAACTTGTACAGGGAGTGCCTTATAGAAGTAAGTTCCTTTCTGGTAAAAAGATGTTTTCACGATGCTAAGTAGTCCTGTCTCCATGAACAGTGTAGAGTTTTACAGTTATCTAAGTCTGTCTTAGTTTCTTGTAGTTAGGGCTGGGAGTTCTCTGTATAAATCTCTGTAACTTCTCTGGGTAGATGAATCACTACATCCTTTCTCTTGGTCCTATCTGTTCTAAATCGTATGGAACTCGTAATTTCTCTGTTCACTATCTCATTATTTTTGTCAAGGAATTCTACTGATACGCTGAAGTTTCTCCTGAATCCTGTGAACTTAGTATACTCCCCTATCAGGAAGAAGGTTTATTTATATATTGCTTGCGATTCTCGGCATGTACCATCGTGTCATCTGCTAAAAAGATAAGAATGATGCTGCAGCTTGTGCTGGGAGTGTCTTACAGAAGTAGATTTCATTCTGGGAAAGAGATGTTTCTACAATGCTAAGTACTCCTATCTCCATGCACACGGTAGGTTTTGCCAGTTATCTAAGTCTCTCTTAGTTTCTTGTACTTAGGACTGAGAGTTCTCTCTGTAAATCGTTGTAACTTCTCTGGCTAGATGAATCACTATGTACTTTCTGTTGTTACTATTTCTTCTAAATCGTAAGAAACCCATAATTTCTCCGTTCACTATCTCGTTGTTTCTGTCAAGGAATCCTACTGATTTACTGAAATTTCTCTTGTATCCTGTGAATTTGGTATACTCCCCTATCAGTTAGAGCGTTTATTTATATGTTCCTTGCGATTCTCGGCATGTATCATTTACTAAAAAGGTAAGAGTGATGCTGGAACTTGTACTAGGAGTGTCTTATAGAAGTAGATTTCTTTCTGCAAAAGAGATATTTTCACAATGCTTAGTACTCCAATCTCTATGAACACCGTAGATTTTTCCAGTTATCTAAATCTCTCTTAGTTTCTTGTAATTAGGCCTGGGAGTTCTCTCTATAAAACTGTGTAACTTCTCTGGGTAGATGAATCACTATGTATTTCTCTTGTTAATCTCTGTGGTAAATCGTATGGAAATGATGATTTCTTTGTTCACGGTCTTGTTAATGCAGTCAAGGAATCCCACTGATTTATTGAAGTTTCTGTTGTATCCTGTGACTTTGCAGTACTCCCCTATCAGTTAGAGAGTGTACTTACAAATTTCCGGTGGTTCTCGGCATGTACAATCGTATCATCTGTTAAAAAGGAAAAAACGATGCTGGAACTTGTACAAGGAGTGCCTTATTGAAGTAAGTACCTTTCTGGTAAAGAGGTGTTTTCACGATGCTAAGTAATCCTGTCTCCAAGAACACTGTAGATTTTCACAGTTATCTAAGCCTCTCTTAGTTCCTTGTAGTTAGGGCTGGCAATTCTCTGTATAAATCTCTGTAACTTCTCTGGGTAGATGGATCACTATGTACTTTCTTTTGTTACTATCTGTTCTAAATCCTATGGAACTCATAATTTCTCCATTCACTGTCTCGTTATTTCTCTCAAGGAATCCTACTCATTTGTTGAAGTTTCTTTTGTATCCTGTCAATTTGGTATACTCTCCTATCAGGTAGAGGGTTTATTTATATATTCCTTCTGATTCTCGGCATGTGCCATCGTATCATCTGCAAAAATGATAATAATGGTGCTGGAAATTGTACTGGGAGTGTCTTACAGCAGTAGATTTCTTTCTGGGAAAAAGATGTTTTCACAACACTAACTACTCCATTCTCCAGGAACAGCACAGATTTTGCCAGTTGTCTAAGTCTCTCTTAGTTTCTTGTAGTTAGGACTGAGAAGATCTCAGAAAATTTAAGAGTATTTCCAAAGTCTTAAGGGTAAATGTAATGTGTTCTGTTGACTTACCTGTTGCATGTTAATGCCTTCTATGCCTGCATTTTCTGACATTTGTAATGGAAAATCTCTAACTTGTGGCGATTCTGTCATTGTACCTTTAGAAGCAGATAGCTTACCTTCTCGGTTTCGCAGATATAGACGAATTTTTGTATTTTGGACTTGGAACTGATTTAAGATTTTTGTTGTATGGGATGGACAGGATTTTGCTAGGTGAGGTGAATGTGTTAAATGTTTCTGTGTTGTGATTCTTGGGTTGTGAAAGGGGGAGATGTCATGGGTTGAATTGTGTCCCCAAAAAATACATGTAGCCATGTGGCTGGGACATGATTCCCAGTATCTTGTGACTGTCCTCCATTTTGTGGTGTTCCTAAATTGTATGTTAAGGGATTGATGAGGGTGCTGTAAATTCCTTCAATTGCATTACTTCCCTGATCTGTTGTAAAGGGAGTTTCCGTGGAGTGTGGCGGGCCCCATCCTTAATGCATTCAGCCCGCAAGAGCTTATATGGAAAGAGAAGAAAGCAGAGAATTGGGAACCTCACACCATCAAGCAAGCGGTACGGGGACAAGAGCACGTCCTTCAGACATGGGGCTGATGGGCCATCACGCTCCCTGGACAAAGACAGATGCAATACTGGTCTTTTCTTCGGAGCCCACAAGCAGAAAGCCTCCCCTTGGTGCACACACCCTGAATATGGACTCGCAACCGACCGGACTGTGTAAGAGTAAACTTCCTTTGGTAAAGCCTTCCACTCTGTGGTATTTCTGTTAGAGCAGAACCAGCATTCTAAAACACAGTTTGGCGCCGTCAACGTGTGATGCTACTCTAGCCAATACCTAAAACGTGGAAGCCTCTTTGAAACTGCGAACAGATAGAAGATTCAAAGAAACAAAGAAGGTTGACATGGTGAGAAACAACACAGGACCTGCAGCAACAGCTGCGGGGCTGGAGCCATCCCATGGAGCGAGAGAGGTCAGAGCCTGGGCAGAGCTTTCCTGGCGGAACGGGGTGACTCTCGGCACTTAAATCGCTGGAGCTGGCCGTGCTGACCCACAGAGCTAGATTGCTGAGTGCCTTTGGGCAGGCTTCTTTCCAGCAAGAGTGGGGTGCCTCCAGCCACTGAAATCAGTGGAGCTACAGAGCTTTGGAACACTTGCCTGGCAGGGCCGATCTGGGCCTGAGGGACAGGCCAGGCGGTCATAGGAAGCTGAAGCTGAAGAGACAAACAGCGTGAGAAGCTGAGGGGCCCGAGTCTCTAGAGGTATGGCCATGACCTAAGAGGTTTGAAAGGGTGGAACCACGGCGTCCTTTGTTCGTAGGGGTGGAATTGCCACTCAGTTGGGCTTGGGGTGATCCTAAAGCCGATGGGGCAGAGTTTCGGACCAAGTAGGCCTTGAAGGCAGGGTTGTAGCAGAGGGCTGGGGTGTCCATTCAGAATCCAGAGTGTGGCCAATACCTGAGTCTGGAGGGCAGAGTCATTGTGTAGAAGATCTCAGAAAATGTAAGACTATTTTCAAGTCTTTCAGGGCTAATGTAATGTGTTCTGTTGACTTGCCTGTTGCCTGTTAATGCCTTCTTTCTCTGCAAATTCTCCCATCTGTAATAGAAAATGTCTAAGTTGTGCCTATTCTGCCATTGTACCTTTAGAAGCAGATAGCTTACCTTCTGGGTTTCACAGATATAGACCAATTTTTGTACTTTGGATTTCGAACTCATTTAAGACTTCTGTTGTATGGGCTGCACAGGATTTTGCTATGGTCAGATGAATGTGTTAAATGTTTCTGTGATGTGATTCTTGGGTTGTGAAAGCAAGAGATGTCGAGCAAGCAGCACGGGGACAAGAACGCGTCCTTCAGAAATACGGGTCGTGCGTTATCACTCTCCCTGGACAAAGATGGATGCAATACCGGACTTTCCTCTAGAGCCAATAAGCCGAAAGCCTCCCCCTGGCGCGGACACCCTGAATATGGACTCGCAACCGACCGGACTGTGTAAGAGTAAACCTTCCTTTGTTAAAGCCTTCCACTCTGTGGCATTTCTGTTAGAGCAGCCTCAGCTTTCTCAAACAGAATTTTTTGCCGTGAGAGTGGGATGCTGCTCTAGCCAATACCTAAAACGTGGAAGCCTCTTTGAAGCTGCGAACGGATAGAAGATTCCAAAGGAACAAAGAAGGTTCAGATGGTGACAAACAACAGAGGACCGGCAGCAGCAGCGGCAGGGCTGGAGCCGCCCCGTGGAGCGAGAGAGGTCAGAGCCTGTGCAGAGCTTTCCTGGCGGAACGGGGTGCCTCTGGGCACTTAAATCGCTGGAGCTGGCCTTGCTGACCCACAGAGGGAGAGAGCTGAGTGCCTTTGGGCAGGCCTCTTACCAGCAAGAGTGGGGTGCCTCCAGCCACTGAAATCAGTGGATCTACGGAGCTTTGGAACACTTGCTTGGCAGGGCCGATCTGGGCCTGAGGGACAGGCCAGGCGGTCATAGGAAGCTGAAGCTGAAGAGACAAACAAGCTGAGCTGCCTGAGCTGCCTGAGTCTCTAGAGGTATGGCCATGACCTAAGGGTTTTGAAAGGGTGGATCCAGGGAGTCCTGTGTTTGTAAGGGTGGAATTGGCACTCAGGTGGGCTTGGGGTGATCCTAAAGCCGATGGGGAAGGGTTTCTGTCCAAGTGGGCCTTAAAGCAGGGTTGTCGCAAAGGGCTGGAGTGTCCAGACAGAATACAGAGTGTGGACAGTATCTGAGTTTGGAGGGCGTGGTCATTGTATGGAAGGTCTCAGAAAATGTCAGAGTATTTCCAAGTCTTTCAGTGTTCTGTTGACTTGCCTGTTGCCTCTTAATGCCTTCTTTCTCTGCAATTTCTCCCATCGGTACTAGAAAATGTCTAAGTTGTGCCTATTCTGCCATTGTACCTTTAGAAGCAGATAGCTTACCTTCTCGGTTTCTCAGATATAGACGAATTTTTGTATTTGGGTCTTGGAACTGATTTAAGACTTCTGTTGTCGTTGACGGGCAGGATTCCGCTATGGTGAGGTGAATGTGTTAAATGTTTCTGTGATGTGATTCTTGGGTTGTGAAAGGGGGAGATGTCATGGATTGAATTGTGTCCCCCCAAAAATACGTGTAGCCCTGTGGCTCGGACAGGATTCCTAGTATCTTGTGGCTGTTCTCCATTTTCTAATTTCCCTAAATTGTATGTTAAATGATTGGGGGGGTTATAAATTCCTTCAATTGGATTACTTCCCTGTTGTGTTGTAAAGGGAGATTCCGTGGAGCATGGCTGGCCCCATCCTTAACGCTTTCGGGCCGCAAGGGGTAAAAGGAAAGACTAGCAGGTAGAGAATTGGGAACCTCCCACCATCAAGCAAGTAGCACGGGGTCAAGAGTGCATCCTTCAGACATATGGGTCGTGCGTCATTACGCTCCCTGGACAAAGACGGATGCAATACCGGTCTTTCCTCCACAGCCAACAAGGGGAAAGCCTCCCCCTGGCGCGAACACCCTGAATATGGACTCGCAACCGGCCGGACTGTGTAAGAGTAAACCTTCCTTTGTTAAAGCCTTCCACTCTGTGGTATTTCTGTTAGAGCAGCCCCAGCCTTCTGAAACAGAATTTGGTGCCGTGAGAGTGGGATGCTGCTCTAGCCAATACCTAAAACGTGGAAGCCTCTTTGAAGCTGCGAACGGATAGAAGATTCCAAAGGAACAAAGAAGGTTCAGATGGTGACAAACAACAGAGGACCGGCAGCAGCAGCGTCAGGGCTCTAGCCTCCCCGTGGAGCGAGAGAGGTCAGAGCCTGTGCAGAGCTTTCCTGGCGGAACGGGGTGCCTCTCGGCACTTAAATCGCTGGAGCTGGCCTTGCTGACCCACAGAGCGAGAGAGCTGAGTGCCTTTGGGCAGGCCTCTTACCAGCAAGAGTGGGGTGCCTCCGGCCACTGAAATCAGTGGAGCTACAGAGCTTTGGAACACTTGCCTGGCAGGGCCGATCTGGGCCTGAAGGACAGGCCAGGCGGTCATAGGAAGCTGAAGCTGAAGAGACAAACAAGCTGAGCTGCCTGAGCTGCCTGAGTCTCTAGAGGTATGGCCATGACCTCAGGGGTTTGAAAGGGTGGATCCAGGGAGTCCTGTGTTTGCAAGGGTGGAATTGCCACTCAGGTGGGCTTGGGGTCATCCTAAAGCTGATGGGGAAGGGTTTCTGTCCAAGTGGGCCTTAAAGCCGGGTAGTAGCAAAGGGCTGGGGTGTCCAGACAGAATCCAGAGTGTGACCAGTATCTGAGTTTGGAGGGCATGGTCATTGTATGGAAGGTCTCAGAAAATGTAAGAGTATTTCCAAGTCTTTCAGTGTTCTTTTGACTTGCCTGTTGCCTCTTAATGCCTTCTTTCTCTGCAATTTCTCCCATCGGTACTGGAAAATGTTTAAGTTGTGCCTATTCTGCCATTGTACCTTTAGAAGCAGATAGCTTACCTTCTCGGTTTCTCAGATATAGACGAATTTTTGTATTTGGGTCTTGGAACTGATGTAAGACTTCTGTTGTAGTGGACGGGTAGGATTCTGCTATGGTGAGGTGAATGTGTTAAATGTTTCTGTGATGTGATTCTTGGGTTGTCAAAGGGGAGATGTCATGGGTTAAATTTTGTCCCCCCAAAAAAGCGTGTAGCCCTGTGGCTCGGACAGGATTCCCACTATCTTGTGGCTGTCCTCCGTTTTGTGATTTCCTTAAATTGTACATTAAAAGATGGAGGGCGGGGTGGCTGTAAATTCATTCGAGTGCATTACTTCCCTCTGTGTTTTAAAGGGAATTTAAGTGGTGGATGGCTGCCCCATCCTTAATACTCTCAGCCCAGCAAGAGGTAAAGGGCAACCGAAGCAAGCAGAGAATTGGGAACGTCGCACCATCGAGCAAGCAGCACGGGGACAAGAACGCGTCCTTCAGACATATGGGTCGTGCGTTATGACTCTCCCTGGACAAAGACGGATGCAATACCGGACTTTCCTCTAGAGCCAACAAGCCGAAAGCCTCCCCCTGGCGCGGACACCATGAATATGGACTCGCAACCGACCGGACTGTGTAAGAGTAAACCTTCCTTTGTTAAAGCCTTCCACTCTGTGGTATTTCTGTTAGAGCAGCCCCAGCTTTCTAAAACAGAATTTGGTGCCATGAGAGTGGGATGCTGCTCTAGCCAATACCTAAAACATGGAAACCTCTTTGAAACTGCGAACGGATAGAAGATTCCAAAGGAACAAAGAAGGTTCAGATGGTGACAACAACAGACGACCGGCAGCAGCAGCGGCAGGGCTGGAGCCGCCCCTTGGAGCAAGAGAGGTCAGACCCTGCGCAGAGCTTTCCTGGCGAAACGGGGTGCCTCTGGGCACTTAAATCGCTGGATCTGGCCTTGCTGACCCACAGAGCGAGAGAGCTGAGTGCCTTTGGGCAGGCCTCTTTCCAGCAAGAGTGGGGTGCCTCCGGCCACTGAAATCAGTGGAGCTATGGAGCTTTGGAACACTTGCCTGGCAGGGCCGATCTGGGCCTGAGGGACAGGCCAGGCGGTCATAGGAAGCTGAAGCTCAAGAGAGAAACAGCGTAGAGAAGCTGAGCTGCCTGAGTCTCTAGAGGTATGGCCATGACCTCAGGGGTTTGAAAGGGTGGAACCACGGCGTCCTGTGTTCGTAAGCGTGGAATTGCCACTCAGTTGGGCTTAGAGTGATCATAAATCGATGGGACAGAGTTTCGGACCAAGTAGGCCTTGAAGGCAGGGTTGTAGCAGAGGGCTGGGGTGTCCACAAAGAATGCAGAGTGTGGCCAATACCTGAGTCTGGAGGGCAGAGTCATTGTGTAGAAGGTCTCAGAAAATGTAGGAGTATTTCCAAGTCTTTCAGGGCTAATGTAATGCGTTCTGTTGACTTGCCTGTTGCCTGTTAATGCCTTCTTTCTCTGCAATTTCTCCCATCCGTAATGGAAAATGTCTAAGTTGTGCCTATTCTGCCATTGTACCTTTAGAAGCAGATAGCTTACCTTCTCGGTTTCTCAGATATAGACGAATTTTTGTATTTGGGTCTTAGAACTGATTTAAGACTTCTGTTGTAGTGGACGGGCAGGATTCTGCTATGGTGAGGTGAATGTGTTAAATGTTTCTGTGATGTGATTCTTGGGTTGTGAAAGGGGAGATGTTGGGTTGAATTGTGTCCCCGCAAAAATACGTGTAGCCCTGTGGCTCGGACAGGATTCCTAGTATCTTGTGGCTGTTCTCCATTTTGTGATTTCCCTAAATTGTATGTGTAACGATTAGGGGGTTATAAATTCCTTCAATTGGATTACTTCCCTGTTGTGTTGTAAAGGGAGATTCCGTGGAGCATGGCTGGCCCCATCCTTAACGCTTTCGGAACGCAAGGGGTAAAAGGAAAGACTAGCAGGTAGACAATTGGGAACCTCCCACCATCAAGCAGGTAGCACGGGGTCAAGAGTGCATCCTTCAGACATGTGGGTCATGCGCCATCACGTTCCCTCGACAAAGACGGATGCAATAGCGGTCTTTCCTCCAGAGCCAACAAGGGGAAAGCCTCCCTCTGGCGCGGACACCCTGAATATGGACTCGCAACAGACCGGACTGTGTAAGAGAAAACCTTCCTTTGTTAAAGCCTTCCACTCTGTGGTATTTCTGTTAGAGCAGCCCCAGCTTTCTCAAACAGAATTTGGTGCCGTGAGAGTGGGATGCTGCTCTAGCCAATACCTAAAACGTGGAAACCTCTTTGAAACTGCGAACGAATAGAAGATTTCAAAGGAACAAAGAAGGTTCAGATGGTGACAAACAACAGAGTACCGGCAGCAGCAGCGTCAGGGCTGGAGACTCCCCCTGGAGCGAGAGAGGTCAGAGACTGTGCAGAGCTTTCCTGGCGGAACGGGGTGCCTCTGGGCACTTAAATCGCCGGAGTTGGCCTTGCTAACCCACAGAGCGAGAGAGCTGAGTGCCTTTTGGCAGGCCTCTTACCAGCAAGAGCGGGGCGCCTCCGGCCACTGAAATCAGTGGAGCTACAGAGCTTTGGAACACTTGCCTGGCAGGGCTGATCTGGGCCTGAGGGACAGGCCAGGCGGTCATAGGAAGCTGAAGCTGAAGAGACAAACAAGCTGTGCTGCCTGAGCTGCCTGAGTCTCTGGAGGTATGGCCATGACCTCAGGGCTTTGAAAGGGTGGATCCAGGGAGTCCTGTGTTTGTAAGGGTGGAAGTGGCACTCAGGTGGGCATGGGGTGATCCTAAAGCCGATGGGGAAGGGTTTCTGTCCAAGTGGGCCTTAAAGCAGGGTTGTAGCAAAGGGCTGGAGTGTCCACACTGACTCCAGAGTGTGGCCAGTATCTCAGTTTGGAGGGCATGGTCATTGTATGGAAGGTCTCAGAAAACGTAAGAGTATTTCCAAGTCTTTCAGTGATCTGTTGACTTGCCTATTGCCTCTTAATGCCTTCTTTTTCTGCAATTTCCCCAATGGGTACTGGAAAATGTTTAAGTTGTGCCTATTCTGCCATTGTACCTTTAGAAGCAGATAGCTTACCTTCTCGGTTTCTCAGATATAGACGAATTTTTGTATTTGGGTCTTGCAACTGATGTAAGACTTCTGTTGTAGTGGACGGGCAGGATTCTGCTATGGTGAGGTGAATGTGTTAAATGTTTCTGTGATGTGATTCTTGGGTTGTGAAAGGGGAGATGTCATGGGTTAAATTTTGTCCCCTCAAAAATACGTGTAGCCCTGTGGCTCGGACAGGATTCCTAGTATCTTGTGGCTGTTCTCCATTTTGTGATTTCCCTAAATTGTATGTTAAACGATTGGGGGGTTATAAATTCCTTCAATTGGATTACTTCTCTGCTGTGTTGTAAAGGGAGATTCCGTGGAGCATGGCTGGCCCCATCCTTAACGCTTTCGGAACGCAAGGGGTAAAAGGAAAGACTAGCAGGTAGACAATTGGGAACCTCCCACCATCAAGCAAGTAGCACGGGGTCAAGAGTGCATCCTTCAGACATGTGGGTTGTGCGCCATCACGCTCCCTGGACAAAGACGGATGCAATACCTGTCTTTCCTCCACAGCCAACAAGGGGAAAGCCTCCCCCTGGCGCGGACACCCTGAATATGGACTCGCAACCGACCAGACTGTGTAAGAGTAAACCTTCCTTTGTTAAAGCCTTAAAGTCTGTGGTAGTTCTGTTAGAGCAGCCCCAGCTTTCTAAAACAGAATTTGGTGCCGTGAGAGTGGGATGCTGCTCTAGCCAGAACCTAAAATGTGGAAGCCTCTTTGAAACTACGAACGGATAGAAGATTCCAAAGGAACAAAGAAGGTTCAGATGGTGACAAACAACAGAGGACCGGCAGCAGCAGCGTCAGGGCTGGAGACTCCCCCTGGAGCGAGAGAGGTCAGAGACTGTGCAGAGCTTTCCTGGCGGAACGGGGTGCCTCTCGGCACTTGAATCGCTGGAGCTGGCCTTGCTGACCCACAGAGCGAGAGAGCTGAGTGCCTTTGGGCAGGCCTCTTACCAGCACGAGGGGGGTCCCTCCGGCCACTGAAATCAGTGGAGCTACAGAGCTTTGGAACACTTGCCTGGCAGGGCCGATCTGGGCCTGAGGGGCAGGCCAGGCGGTCATAGGAAGCTGAAACTGAAGAGACAAACAAGCTGAGCTGCCTGAGTCCCTAGAGGTATGGCCATGACCTCAGGGGTTTGAAAGGGTGGATCCAGGGGGTCCTGTGTTTGTAAGGGTGGAATTGGCACTCAGGTGGGCTTGGGGTGATCCTAAAGCCGACGGGGAAGGGTTTCTGTCCAAGTAGGCCTTAAAGGAGGGTTGTAGCAAAGGGCTGGGGTGTCCAGACAGAATCCAGAGTGTGGCCAGTATCTGAGTTTGGAGGGCATGGTCATTGTATGGAAAGTCTCAGAAAATGTAAGAGTATTTCCAAGTCTTTCAGTGTTCTGTTGACTTGCCTGTTGCCTCTTAATGCCTTCTTTCTCTGCAATTTCTCCCATCGGTACTGGAAAATGTTTAAGTTGTGCCTATTCTGCCATTGTACCTTTAGAAGCAGATAGCTTACCTTCTCGGTTTCTCAGATATAGACGAATTTTTGTATTTGGGTCTGGGAACTGATTTAAGACTTCTGTTGTAGTGGACGGGCAGGATTCTGCTATGGTGAGGTGAATGTGTTAAATGTTTCTGTGATGTGATTCTTGGGTTGTCAAAGGGGAGATGTCATGGGTTAAATTTTGTCCCCCCAAAAAAGCGTGTAGCCCTGTGGCTCGGACAGGATTCCCAGAATCTTGTGGCTGTCCTCCGTTTTGTGATTTCCTTAAATTGTACATTAAAAGATGGAGGGCGGGGTGGCTGTAAATTCATTTGAGTGCATTACTTCCCTCTGTGTTTTAAAGGGAATTTAAGTGATGGATGGCTGCCCCATCCTTAATACTCTCAGCCCGCAAGAGGTAAAGGGCAACCGAAGCAAGCAGAGAATTGGGAACGTCGCACCATCGAGCAAGCAGCACGGGCACAAGAACGCGTCCTTCAGACATATGGGTCGTGCGTTATGATTCTCCCTGGACAAAGACGGATGCAATACCGGACTTTCCTCCAGAGCCAACAAGCCAAAACCCCCCCCCCTGGCGCGGACACCCTGAATATGGACTCGCAACCGACCGGACTGTGTAAGAGTAAACCTTCCTTTCTTAAAGCCTTCCACTCTGTGGCATTTCTGTTTAGAGCAGCCTCAGCTTTCTAAAACAGAATTTGGTGCCGTGAGAGTGGGATGCTGCTCTAGCCAATACCTAACACATGGAAACCTCTTTGAAACTGCAAACGGATAGAAGATTCCAAAGGAACAAAGAAGTTTCAGATGGTGACAAACAACAGACGACCGGCAGCAGCAGCGGCAGGGCTGGAGCCGCCCCGTGGAGCAAGAGAGGTCAGAGCCTGCGCAGAGCTTTCCTGACGAAATGGGGTGCCTTTTGTCACTTAAATCGCTGGAGCTGCCCTTGCTGACCCACACAGCGAGAGAGTTGAGTGCCTTTGGGCAGGCCTCTTTCCAGCAAGAGTGGGGTGCCTCCGGCCACTGAAATCAGTGGAGCTATGGAGCTTTGGAACACTTGCCTGGCAGGGCCGATCTGGGCCTGAGGGACAGGCCAGGCGGTCATAGGAAGCTGAAGCTCAAGAGACAAACAGCGTGAGAAGCTGAGCTGCCTGAGTCTCTAGAGGTATGGCCATGACCTCAGGGGTTTGAAAGGGTGGAACCACGGCGTCCTGTGTTCGTAAGCGTGGAATTGCCACTCAGTTGGGCTTAGAGTGATCATAAATCGATGGGGCAGAGTTTCGGACCAAGTAGGCCTTGAAGGCAGGGTTGTAGCAGAGGGCTGGGGTGTCCACAAAGAATGCAGAGTGTGGCCAATACCTGAGTCTGGAGGGCAGAGTCATTGTGTAGAAGGTCTCAGAAAATGTAAGAGTATCTCCAAGTCTTTCAGGGCTAATGTAATGCGTTCTGTTGACTTGCCTGTTGCCTGTTAATGCCTTCTTTCTCTGAAATTTCTCCCATCCGTAATGGAAAATGTCTAAGTTGTGCCTATTCTGCCATTGTACCTTTAGAAGCAGATAGCTTACCTTCTCGGTTTCTCAGATATAGACGAATTTTTGTATTTGGGTCTTGCAACTGATTTAAGACTTCTGTTGTAGTGGACGGGCAGGATTCTGCTATGGTGAGTTGAATGTGTTAAATGTTTCTGTGATGTGATTCTTGGGTTGTGAAAGGGGAGATGTCATGGGTCAAATTTTGTCCCCCCAAAAATACGTGTAGCCCCGTGGCTCGGACAGGATTCCTAGTATCTTGTGGCTGTTCTCCATTTTGTGATTTCCCTAAATTGTATGTTAAACGATTTGGGGGCTTATAAATTCCTTCATTTGGATTACTTCCCTGCTGTGTTTTAAAGGGAGATTCCGTGGAGCATGGCTGGCCCCATCCTTAACGCTTTCGGAACGCAAGGGGTAAAAGGAAAGACTAGCAGGTAGAGAATTGGGAACCTCCCACCATCAAGCAAGTAGCACGGGGTCAAGAGTGCATCCTTCAGACATGTGGGTCATGCGCCATCACGCTCCCTGGACGAAGACGGATGCAATACCGGTCTTTCCTCCACAGCCAACAAGGGGAAAGCCTCCCCCTGGGGTGGACACCCTGAATATGGACTCGCAACTGACCGGACTGTGTAAGAGTAAACCTTCCTTTGTTAAAGCCTTCCACTCTGTGGTATTTCTGTTAGAGCAGCCCCAGCCTTCTGAAACAGAATTTGGTGCCGTGAGAGTGGGATGCTGCTCTAGCCAATACCTAAAACGTGGAAGCCTCTTTGAAGCTGCGAACGGATAGAAGATTCCAAAGGAACAAAGAAGGTTCAGATCGTGACAACAACAGACGACCGGCAGCAGCAACGGCAGGGCTGGAGCCGCCCCGTGGAGCAGAGAGGTCAGAGCCTGCGCAGAGCTTTCCTGGCGAAACGGGGTGCCTCTGGGCACTTAAATCGCTGGAGCTGGCCTTGCTGACCCACAGAGCGAGAGAGCTGAGTGCCTTTGGGCAGGCCTCTTTCCAGCAAGAGTGGGGTGCCTCCGGCCACTGAAATCAGTGAAGCTACAGAGCTTTGGAACACTTGCCTGGCAGGGCCGATCTGGGCCTGAGGGACAGGCCAGGCGGTCATAGGAAGCTGAAGCTCAAGAGACAAACAGCGTAGAGAAGCTGAGCTGCCTGAGTCTCTAGAGGTATGGCCATGACCTCAGCGGTTTGAAAGGGTGGAACCACGGCGTCCTGTGTTCGTAAGCGTGGAATTGCCACTCAGTTGGGCTTAGAGTGATCATAAATCGATGGGGCAGAGTTTCGGACCAAGTAGGCCTTGAAGGCAGGGTTGTAGCAGAGGGCTGGGGTGTCCACAAAGAATGCAGAGTGTGGCCAATACCTGAGTCTGGAGGGCAGAGTCATTGTGTAGAAGGTCTCAGAAAATGTAAGAGTATCTCCAAGTCTTTCAGGGCTAATGTAATGCGTTCTGTTGACTTGCCTGTTGCCTGTTAATGCCTTCTTTCTCTGAAATTTCTCCCATCCGTAATGGAAAATGTCTAAGTTGTGCCTATTCTGCCATTGTACCTTTAGAAGCAGATAGCTTACCTTCTCGGTTTCTCAGATATAGACGAATTTTTGTATTTGGGTCTTGCAACTGATGTAAGACTTCTGTTGTAGTGGACGGGCAGGATTCTGCTATGGTGAGGTGAATGTGTTAAATGTTTCTGTGATGTGATTCTTGGGTTGTGAAAGGGGAGATGTCATGGGTTAAATTTTGTCCCCCCAAAAATACGTGTAGCCCTGTGGCTCGGACAGGATTCCTAGTATCTTGTGGCTGTTCTCCATTTTGTGATTTCCCTAAATTGTATGTTAAACGATTGGGGGGGTTATAAATTCCTTCAATTGGATTACTTCCCTGCTGTGTTGTAAAGGGAGATTCCGTGGAGCATGGCTGGCGCCATCCTTAACGCTTTCGGAACGCAAGGGGTAAAAGGAAAGACTAGCAGGTAGAGAATTGGGAACCTCCCAACATCAAGCAAGTAGCACGGGGTCAAGAGTGCATCCTTCAGACATGTCGGTCATGCGCCATCAAGCTCCCTGGACAAAGACGGATGCAATAGCGGTCTTTCCTCCAGAGCCAACAAGGGGAAAGCCTCCCTCTGGCTCGGACACACTGAATATGGACTCGCAACCGACCGGACTGTGTAAGAGTAAGCCTTCCTTGGTTAAAGCCTTCCACTCTGTGGTATTTCTGTTAGAGCAGCCCCAGCCTTCTGAAACAGAATTTGGTGCCGTGAGAGTGGGATGCTGCTCTAGCCAATACCTAAAACGTGGAAGCCTCTTTGAAGCTGCGAACGGATAGAAGATTCCAAAGGAACAAAGAAGGTTCAGATGGTGACAAACAACAGAGGACCAGCAGCAGCAGCGTCAGGGCTGGAGCCTCCCCGTGGAGCGAGAGAGGTCAGCGCCTGTGCAGAGCTTTCCTGGCGGAACGGGGTGCCTCTCGGCACTTAAATCGTTGGAGCTGGCCTTGCTGACCCACAGAGCGAGAGAGCTGAGTGCCTTTGGGCAGGCCTCTTTCCAGCAAGAGTGGGGTGCCTCCGGCCACTGAAATCAGTGGAGCTACAGAGCTTTGGAACACTTGCCTGGCAGGGCCGATCTGGGCCTGAGGGACAGGCCAGGCGGTCATAGGAAGCTGAAGCTGAAGAGACAAACAAGCTGAGCTGCCTGAGCTGCCTGAGTCTCTAGAGGTATGGCCATGACCTCAGGGGTTTGAAAGGGTGGATCCAGGGAGTCCTGTGTTTGTAAGGGTGGAATTGGCACTCAGGTGCGCTAGGGGTCATCCTAAAGCCGATGGGGAAGGGTTTCTCTCCAAGTGGGCCTTAAAGCCGGGTAGTAGCAAAGGGGTGGGGTGTCCAGACAGAATCCAGAGTGTGACCAGTATCTGAGTTTGGAGGGCATGGTCATTGTATGGAAGGTCTCAGAAAATGTAAGAGTATTTCCAAGTCTTTCAGTGTTCTTTTGACTTGCCTGTTGCCTCTTAATGCCTTCTTTCTCTGCAGTTTCTCCCATCGGTACTGGAAAATGTCTAAGTTGTGCCTATTCTGCCATTGTACCTTTAGAACCAGATAGGTTACCTTCTCGGTTTCTCAGATATAGACGAATTTTTGTATTTGGATCTTGGAACTGATGTAAGACTTCTGTTGTAGTGGACGGGCAGGATTCTGCTATGGTGAGGTGAATGTGTTAAATGTTTCTGTGATGTGATTCTTGGGTTGCGAAACGGGCAGATGTCATGGGTTGAATTGTGTCCCCCCAAAAATACGTGTAGCCCTGTGGCTCGGACAGGATTCCCAGTATCTTGTGGCTGTCCTCCGTTTTGTGATTTCCTTAAATTGTACATTAAAAGATGGGGGGGGCTGTAAATTCCTTCAAGTGCATTACTTCCCTCTTTGTGATAAAGGGAATTTAAGTGGTGGATGGCTGCCGCATCCTTAATACTCTCAGCCCGCAAGAGGTAAAAGACAACCGAAGCAAGCAGAGAATTGGGAACGTCCCACCCTCGAGCAAGCAGCACGGGGACAAGAACGCGTCCTTCAGACATATGGGTCATGCGTTATGACTCTCCCTGGACAAAGACGGATGCAATACCGGACTTTCCTCCAGAGCCAACAAGCCGAAGGCCTCCCCCTGGCGCGGACACCCTGAATATGGACTCGCAACAGACCGGACTGTGTAGGAGTAAGGCTTCCTTTGTTAAGCCTTCCACTCTGTGGTATTTCTGTTAGAGCAGCCCCAGCTTTCTAAAACGGAATTTGGTGCCCTGAGAGTGGGATGCTGCTCTAGCCAATACCTAAAACATGGAAACCTCTTTGAAACTGCGAACGGATAGAACATTCCAAAGGAACAAAGAAGGTTCAGATGGTGACAACAACAGACGACCGGCAGCAGCAGCGGCAGGGCTGGAGCCGCCCCGTGAAGCAAGAGAGGTCAGAGCCTGCGCAGAGCTTTCCTGGCGAAACGGGGTGCCTCTGGGCACTTAAATCGCTGGAGCTGGCCTTGCTGACCCACAGAGCGAGAGAGCTGAGTGCCTTTGGGCAGGCCTCTTTCCAGCAAGAGTGGGGTGCCTCCGGCCACTGAAATCAGTGGAGCTACGGAGCTTTGGAACACTTGCCTGGCAGGGGCGATCTGGGCCTGAGGGACAGGCCAGGCGGTCATAGGAAGCTGAAGCTCAAGAGACAAACAGCGTAGAGAAGCTGAGCTGCCTGAGTCTCTAGAGGTATGGCCATGACCTCAGGGGTTTGAAAGGGTGGAACCACGGCGTCCTGTGTTCGTAAGCGTGGAATTGCCACTCAGTTGGGCTTAGAGTGATCATAAATCGATGGGGCAGAGTTTCGGACCAAGTAGGCCTTGAAGGCAGGGTTGTAGCAGAGGGCTGGGGTGTCCACAAAGAATGCAGAGTGTGGCCAATACCTGAGTCTGGAGGGCAGAGTCATTGTGTAGAAGGTCTCAGAAAATGTAGGAGTATTTCCAAGTCTTTCAGGGCTAATGTAATGCGTTCTGTTGACTTGCCTGTTGCCTGTTAATGCCTTCTTTCTCTGAAATTTCTCCCATCCGTAATGGAAAATGTCTAAGTTGTGCCTATTCTGCCATTGTACCTTTAGAAGCAGATAGCTTACCTTCTCGGTTTCTCAGATATAGACGAATTTTTGTATTTCGGTCTTGGAACTGATTTAAGACTTCTGTTGTAGTGGACGGGCAGGATTCTGCTATGGTGAGGTGAATGTGTTAAATGTTTCTGTGATGTGATTCTTGGTTTGTGAAAGGGGAGATGTTGCGTTGAATTGTGTCCCCGCAAAAATACGTGTAGCCCTGTGGCTCGGACAGGATTCCTAGTATCTTGTGGCTGTTCTCCATTTTGTGATTTCCCTAAATTGTATGTGTAACGATTAGGGGGTTATAAATTCCTTCAATTGGATTACTTCCCTGCTGTGTTGTAAAGGGAGATTCCGTGGAGCATGGCTGGCCCCATCCTTAACGCTTTCGGAACGCAAGGGGTAAAAGGAAAGACTAGCAGGTAGACAATTGGGAACCTCCCACCATCAAGCAGGTAGCACGGGGTCAAGAGTGCATCCTTCAGACATGTGGGTCATGCGCCATCACGTTCCCTCGACAAAGACGGATGCAATAGCGGTCTTTCCTCCAAAGCCAACAAGGGGAAAGCCTCCCTCTGGCGCGGACACCCTGAATATGGACTCGCAACCGACCGGACTGTGTAAGAGTAAACCTTCCTTTGTTAAAGCCTTCCACTCTGTGGTATTTCTGTTAGAGCAGCCCCAGCTTTCTGAAACAGAATTTGGTGCCGTGAGAGTGGGATGCTCCTCTAGCCAATACCTAAAACGTGGAAACCTCTTTGAAACTGTGAACGAATAGAAGATTTCAAAGGAACAAAGGAGGTTCAGATGGTGACAAACAACAGAGGACCGGCAGCAGCAGCGTCAGGGCTTGAGCCTCCCCGTGGAGTGAGAGAGGTCAGAGCCTGTACAGAGCTTTCCTGGCGGAACGGGGTGCCTCTGGGCACTTAAATCGCCGGAGTTGGCCTTGCTAACCCACAGAGCGAGAGAGCTGAGTGCCTTTTGGCAGGCCTCTTACCAGCAAGAGCGGGGCGCCTCCGGCCACTGAAATCAGTGGAGCTACAGAGCTTTGGAACACTTGCCTGGCAGGGCTGATCTGGGCCTGAGGGACAGGCCAGGCGGTCATAGGAAGCTGAAGCTGAAGAGACAAACAAGCTGTGCTGCCTGAGCTGCCTGAGTCTCTGGAGGTATGGCCATGACCTCAGGGCTTTGAAAGGGTGGATCCAGGGAGTCCTGTGTTTGTAAGGGTGGAATTGGCACTCAGGTGGGCATGGGGTGATCCTAAAGCCGATGGGGAAGGGTTTCTGTCCAAGTGGGCCTTAAAGCAGGGTTGTAGCAAAGGGCTGGAGTGTCCACACTGACTCCAGAGTGTGGCCAGTATCTGAGTTTGGAGGGCATGGTCATTGTATGGAAGGTCTCAGAAAACGTAAGAGTATTTCCAAGTCTTTCAGTGATCTGTTGACTTGCCTATTGCCTCTTAATGCCTTCCTTTTCTGCAATTTCCCCCATGGGTACTGGAAAATGTTTAAGTTGTGCCTATTCTGCCATTGTACCTTTAGAAGCAGATAGCTTACCTTCTCGGTTTCTCAGATATAGACGAATTTTTGTATTTGGATCTTGGAACTGATGTAAGACTTCTGTTGTAGTGGACGGGCAGGATTCTGCTATGGTGAGGTGAATGTGTTAAATGTTTCTGTGATGTGATTCTTGGGTTGTGAAAGGGGAGATGTCATGGGTTAAATTTTGTCCCCTCAAAAATACGTGTAGCCCTGTGGCTCGGACAGGATTCCTAGTATCTTGTGGCTGTTCTCCATTTTGTGATTTCCCTAAATTGTATGTTAAACGATTGGGGGGTTATAAATTCCTTCAATTGGATTACTTCCCTGCTGTGTTGTAAAGGGAGATTCCGTGGAGCATGGCTGGCCCCATCCTTAACGCTTTCGGAACGCAAGGGGTAAAAGGAAAGACTAGCAGGTAGAGAAATGGGAACCTCCCACCATCAAGCAAGTAGCACGGGGTCAAGAGTGCATCCTTCAGACATGTGGGTTGTGCGCCATCACGCTCCCTGGACAAAGACGGATGCAATACCGGTCTTTCCTCCACAGCCAACAAGGGGAAAGCCTCCCCCTGGCGCGGACACCCTGAATATGGACTCGCAACCGACCAGACTGTGTAAGAGTAAACCTTCCTTTGTTAAAGCCTTAAAGTCTGTGGTATTTCTGTTAGAGCAGCCCCAGCTTTCTAAAACAGAATTTGGTGCCGTGAGAGTGGGATGCTGCTCTAGCCAATACCTAAAACGTGGAAGCCTCTTTGAAACTACGAACGGATAGAAGATTCCACAGGAACAAAGAAGGTTCAGATCGTGACAAACAACAGAGGACCGGCAGCAGCAGCGTCAGGGCTCGAGCCTCCCCGTGGAGAGAGAGAGGTCAGAGCCTGTGCAGAGCTTTCCTGGTGGAACAGGGTGCCTCTGGGCACTTAAATCGCTGGAGCTGGCCTTGCTGACCCACAGAGCGAGAGAGCTCAGTGCCTTTGGGCAGGCCTCTTACCAGCAAGAGTGGGGTGCCTCCGGCCACTGAAATCAGTGGAGCTACGGAGCTTTGGAACACTTGCCTGGCAGGGCCGATCTGGGCCTGAGGGACAGGCCAGGCGGTCATAGGAAGCTGAAGCTGAAGAGACAAACAAGCTGAGCTGCCTGAGTCTCTAGAGGTATGGCCATGACCTCAGGGGTTTGAAAGGGTGGATCCAGGGAGTCCTGTGTTTGTAAGGGTGGAATTGGCACTCAGGTGGGCTTGGGGTCATCCTAAAGCCGATGGGGAAGGGTTTCTGTCCAAGTAGGCCTTAAAGCAAGGTTGTAGCAAAGGGCTGTGGTGTCCAGACAGAATCCAGAGTGTGGCCAGTATCTGAGTTTGGAGGACATGGTCATTGTATGGAAAGTCTCAGAAAATGTAAGAGTATTTCCAAGTCTTTCAGTGTTCTGTTGACTTGCCTGTTGCCTCTTAATGCCTTCTTTCTCTGAAATTTCTCCCATCCGTAATGGAAAATGTCTAAGTTGTGCCTATTCTGCCATTGTACCTTTAGAAGCAGATAGCTTACCTTCTCGGTTTCTCAGATATAGACGAATTTTTGTATTTGGGTCTGGGAACTGATTTAAGACTTCTGTTGTAGTGGATGGGCAGGATTCTGCTATGGTGAGGTGAGTGTGTTAAATGTTTCTGTGATGTGATTCTTGGGTTGTGAAAGGGGAGATGTCATGGGTTAAATTTTGTCCCCCCAAAAATGCGTGTAGCCCTGTGGCTCGGACAGGATTCCCAGAATCTTGTGGCTATCCTCCGTTTTGTGATTTCCTTAAATTGTACATTAAAAGATGGAGGGCGGGGTGGCTGTAAATTCATTCGAGTGCATTACTTCCCTCTGTGTTTTAAAGGGAATTTAAGTGATGGATGGCTGCCCCATCCTTAATACTCTCAGCCCGCAAGAGGTAAAGGGCAACCGAAGCAAGCAGAGAATTGGGAACGTCGCACCATCGACCAAGCAGCACGGGCACAAGAACGCGTCCTTCAGACATATGGGTCGTGCGTTATGACTCTCCCTGGACAAAGACGGATGCAATACCGGACTTTCCTCCAGAGCCAACAAGCCAAAACCCCCCCCCCTGGCGCGGACACCCTGAATATGGACTCGCAACCGACCGGACTGTGTAAGAGTAAACCTTCCTTTGTTAAAGCCTTCCACTCTGTGGTATTTCTGTTTAGAGCAGCCTCAGCTTTCTAAAACAGAATTTTTTGCCGTTAGAGTGGGATGCTGCTCTAGCCAATACCTAACACATGGAAACCTCTTTGAAACTGCAAACGGATAGAAGATTCCAAAGGAACAAAGAAGGTTCAGATGGTGACAAACAACAGACGACCGGCAGCAGCAGCGGCAGGGCTGGAGCCGCCCCGTGGAGCAAGAGAGGTCAGAGCCTGCGCAGAGCTTTCCTGACGAAATGGGGTGCCTTTTGTCACTTAAATCGCTGGAGCTGCCCTTGCTGACCCACACAGCGAGAGAGTTGAGTGCCTTTGGGCAGGCCTATTTCCAGCAAGAGTGGGGTGCCTCCGGCCACTGAAATCAGTGGAGCTATGGAGCTTTGGAACACTTGCCTGGCAGGGCCGATCTGGGCCTGAGGGACAGGCCAGGCGGTCATAGGAAGCTGAAGCTGAAGAGACAAACAGCGTGAGAAGCTGAGCTGCCTGAGTCTCTAGAGGTATGGCCATGACCTCAGGGGTTTGAAAGGGTGGAACCACGGCGTCCTGTGTTCGTAAGTGTGGAATTGCCACTCAGTTGGGCTTAGAGTGATCATAAATCGATGGCGCAGAGTTTCGGACCAAGTAGGCCTTGAAGGCAGCATTGCAGCAGAGGGCTGGGGTGTCCACTCAGAATCCAGAGTGTGGCCAATACCTGAGTCTGGAGGGCAGAGTCATTGTGTAGAAGGTCTCAGAAAATGTAAGAGTATTTCCAAGTCTTTCAGGGCTAATGTAATGTGTTCTGTTGACTTACCTGTTCCCTGTTAATGCCTTCTTTCTCTGCAATTTCTCCCATCCGTAATGGAAAATGTCTACGTTGTGCTATTCTGTCATTGTACCTTTAGAAGCAGATAGCTTACCTTCTCGGTTTCTCAGATATAGACGAATTTTTGTAGTTTGGTATTGGAACTGATTTAAGACGTCTGTTGTAGTGGACGGGCAGGATTCTGCTATGGTGAGGTGAATGTGTTAAATATTTCTGTGATGTGATTCTTGGGTTGGGAAAGGGGGAGATATCATGGGTTGAATTGTGTCCCCTCCAAAAATACGTGTAGCCCTGTGGCTCGGACAGGATTCCCAGTATCTTGTGGCTGTTCTCCATTTTGTGATTTCCCTAAATTGTATGTTAAACGATTGGGGGGCTTATAAATTCCTTCATTTGGATTACTTCCCTGCTGTGTTTTAAAGGGAGATTCCGTGGAGCATGGCTGGCCCCATCCTTAACGCTTTCGGGCCGCAAGAGGTAAAAGGAAAGACTAGCAGGTAGAGAATTGGGAACCTCCCACCATCAAGCAAGTAGCACGGGGTCAAGTGTGCATCCTTCAGACATGTGGGTCATGCGCCATCACGCTCCCTGGACGAAGACGGATGCAATACCGGTCTTTCCTCCACAGCCAACAAGGGGAAAGCCTCCCCCTGGGGCGGACACCCTGAATATGGACTCGCAACTGACCGGACTGTGTAAGAGTAAACCTTCCTTTGTTAAAGCCTTCCAGTCTGTGGTATTTCTGTTAGAGCAGCCCCAGCTTTCTAAAACAGAATTTGGTGCCGTGAGAGTGGGATGCTGCTCTAGCCAATACCTAAAACATGGAAACCTCTTTGAAACTGTGAACGGATAGAAGATTCCAAAGGAACAAAGAAGGTTCAGATCGTGACAACAACAGACGACCAGCAGCAGCAGCGGCAGGGCTGGAGCCGCCCCGTGGAGCAGACAGGTCAGAGCCTGCGCAGAGCTTTCCTGGCGAAACGGGGTGCCTCTGGGCACTTAAATCGCTGGAGCTGGCCTTGCTGACCCACAGAGTGAGAGAGCTGAGTGCCTTTGGGCAGGCCTCTTTCCAGCAAGAGTGGGGTGCCTCCGGCCACTGAAATCAGTGGAGCTACAGAGCTTTGGAACACTTGCCTGGCAGGGCCGATCTGGGCCTGAGGGACAGGCCAGGCGGTCATAGGAAGCTGAAGCTCAAGAGACAAACAGCGTAGAGAAGCTGAGCTGCCTGAGTCTCTAGAGGTATGGCCATGACCTCAGCGGTTTGAAAGGGTGGAACCACGGCGTCCTGTGTTCGTAAGCGTGGAATTGCCACTCAGTTGGGCTTAGAGTGATCATAAATCGATGGGGCAGAGTTTCGGACCAAGTAGGCCTTGAAGGCAGGGTTGTAGCAGAGGGCTGGGGTGTCCACAAAGAATGCAGAGTGTGGCCAATACCTGAGTCTGGAGGGCAGAGTCATTGTGTAGAAGGTCTCAGAAAATGTAAGAGTATCTCCAAGTCTTTCAGGGCTAATGTAATGCGTTCTGTTGACTTGCCTGTTGCCTGTTAATGCCTTCTTTCTCTGAAATTTCTCCCATCCGTAATGGAAAATGTCTAAGTTGTGCCTATTCTGCCATTGTACCTTTAGAAGCAGATAGCTTACCTTCTCGGTTTCTCAGATATAGACGAATTTTTGTATTTGGGTCTTGCAACTGATGTAAGACTTCTGTTGTAGTGGACGGGCAGGATTCTGCTATGGTGAGGTGAATGTGTTAAATGTTTCTGTGATGTGATTCTTGGGTTGTGAAAGGGGAGATGTCATGGGTTAAATTTTGTCCCCCAAAAATACGTGTAGCCCTGTGGCTCGGACAGGATTCCTAGTATCTTGTGGCTGTTCTCCATTTTGTGATTTCCCTAAATTGTATGTTAAACGATTGGGGGGGGTTATAAATTCCTTCAATTGGATTACTTCCCTGCTGTGTTGTAAAGGGAGATTCCGTGGAGCATGGCTGGCCCCATCCTTAACGCTTTCGGAACGCAAGGGGTAAAAGGAAAGACTAGCAGGTAGAGAATTGGGAACCTCCCAACATCAAGCAAGTAGCACGGGGTCAAGAGTGCATCCTTCAGACATGTCGGTCATGCGCCATCAAGCTCCCTGGACAAAGACGGATGCAATAGCGGTCTTTCCTCCAGAGCCAACAAGGGGAAAGCCTCCCTCTGGCGCAGACACCCTGAATATGGACTCGCAACCGACCGGACTGTGTAAGAGTAAACCTTCCTTTGTTAAAGCCTTCCACTCTGTGGTATTTCTGTTAGAGCAGCCCCAGCCTTCTGAAACAGAATTTGGTGCCGTGAGAGTGGGATGCTGCTCTAGCCAATACCTAAAACGTGGAAGCCTCTTTGAAGCTGCGAACGGATAGAAGATTCCAAAGGAACAAAGAAGGTTCAGATGGTGACAAACAACAGAGGACCAGCAGCAGCAGCGTCAGGGCTCGAGCCTCCCCGTGGAGCGAGAGAGGTCAGAGCCTGTGCAGAGCTTTCCTGGCGGAACGGGGTGCCTCTCGGCACTTAAATCATTGGAGCTGGCCTTGCTGACCCACAGAGCGAGAGAGCTGAGTGCCTTTGGGCAGGCCTCTTACCAGCAAGAGTGGGGTGCCTCCGGCCACTGAAATCAGTGGAGCTACAGAGCTTTGGAACACTTGCCTGGCAGGGCCGATCTGGGCCTGAGGGACAGGCCAGGCGGTCATAGGAAGCTGAAGCTGAAGAGACAAACAAGCTGAGCTGCCTGAGCTGCCTGAGTCTCTAGAGGTATGGCCATGACCTCAGGGGTTTGAAAGGGTGGATCCAGGGAGTCCTGTGTTTGTAAGGGTGGAATTGGCACTCAGGTGCGCTAGGGGTCATCCTAAAGCCGATGGGGAAGGGTTTCTCTCCAAGTGGGCCTTAAAGCCGGGTAGTAGCAAAGGGGTGGGGTGTCCAGACAGAATCCAGAGTGTGACCAGTATCTGAGTTTGGAGGGCATGGTCATTGTATGGAAGGTCTCAGAAAATGTAAGAGTATTTCCAAGTCTTTCAGTGTTCTGTTGACTTGCCTGTTGCCTCTTAATGCCTTCTTTCTCTGCAATTTCTCCCATCGGTACTGGAAAATGTCTAAGTTGTGCCTATTCTGCCATTGTACCTTTAGAAGCAGATAGCTTACCTTCTCGGTTTCTCAGATATAGACGAATTTTTGTATTTAGGCCTTGGAACTGATGTAAGACTTCTGTTGTAGTCGACTTGTAGGATTCTACTATGGTGAGGTGAATGTGTTAAATGTTTCTGTGATGTGATTCTTGGGTTGCGAAACGGGCAGATGTCATGGGTTGAAATGTGTTCCCCCAAAAATACGTGTAGCCCTGTGGCTCGGACAGGACTCCCAGTATCTTGTGGCTGTCCTCCCTTTTGTGATTTAATTAAATTGTACATTAAAAGATGGGGGGGGGGAGCTGTAAATTCCTTCAAGTGCATTACTTCCCTCTTTGTGGTAAAGAGAATTTAAGTGGTCGATGGCTGCCCCATCCTTAATACTCTCAGCCCGCAAGAGGTAAAAGACAACCGAAGCAAGCAGAGCATTGGGAACGTTGCACCATCGAGCAAGCAGCACGGGGACAAGAACGCGTCCTTCAGACATATGGGTCGTGCGTTATGACTCTCCCTGGACAAAGACGGATGCAATACCGGACTTTCCTCCAGAGCCAACAAGCCGAAAGCCTCCCCCTGGCGCGGACACCCTGAATATGGACTCGCAACAGACCGGACTGTGTAGGAGTAAAGCTTCCTTTGTTAAAGCCTTCCACTCTGTGGCATTTCTGTTAGAGCAGCCCCAGCTTTCTAAAACAGAATTTGGTGCCGTGAGAGTGTGATGCTGCTCTAGCCAATACCTAAAACGTGGAAGCCTCTTTGAAACTACGAACGGATAGAAGATTCCAAAGGAACAAAGAAGGTTCAGATCGTGACAAACAACAGAGGACCGGCAGCAGCAGCGTCAGGGCTCGAGCCTCCCCGTGGAGAGAGAGAGGTCAGAGCCTGTGCAGAGCTTTCCTGGTGGAACAGGGTGCCTCTGGGCACTTAAATCGCTGGAGCTGGCCTTGCTGACTCACAGAGCGAGAGAGCTGAATGCCTTTGGGCAGGCCTCTTACCAGCAAGAGTGGGGTGCATCCGACCACTGAAATCAGTGGAGCTACAAAGCTTTGGAACACTTGCCTGGCAGGGCCGATCTGGGCCTGAGGGACAGGCCAGGCGGTCATAGGAAGCTGAAGCTGAAGAGACAAACAAGCTGAGCTGCCTGAGCTGCCTGAGTCTCTAGAGGTATGGCCATGACCTCAGGGGTTTGAAAGGGTGGATCCAGGGAGTCCTGTGTTTGTCAGGGTAGAATTGGCACTCAGGTGGGCTTGGGGTGATCCTAAAGCTGATGGGGAAGGGTTTCTGTCCAAGTGGGCCTTAAAGGAGGGTTGTAGCAAAGGGCTGAGGTGTCCAGACAGAATACAGAGTGTGGCCACTATTTGAGTTTGGAGGGCATGGTCATTATATGGAAGGTCTCGGAAAATGTAAGAGTATTTCCAAGTCTTTCAGTGTTCTGTTTACTTGCCTGTTGCCTCTTAATGCCTTCTTTCTCTGCAATTTCTCCCATCCGTACTGGAAAATGTCTAAGTTGTGCCTATTCTGCCATTGTACCTTTAGAAGCAGATAGCTTACCTTCTTGGTTTCTCAGATATAGACGAATTTTTGTATTTGGATCTTGCAACTGATGTAAGACTTCTGTTGTAGTGGACGGGCAGGATTCCACTATGGTGAGGTGAATGTGTTAAATGTTTCTGTGATGTGATTCTTCGGTTGTGAAAGGGGGAGATGTCATGGATTGAATTGTGTCCCCCCAAAAATACGTGTAGCCCTGTGGCTCGGACAGGATTCCTAGTATCTTGTGGCTGTTCTCCATTTTGGGATTTCCCTAAATTGTATGTTAAACCATTGGGCGGTTATAAATTCCTTCAATTGGATTACTTCCCTGCTGTGTTGTAAAGGGAGATTCCGTGGAGCATGGCTGGCCCCATCCTTAACGCTTTCGGGCCGTAAGCGGTAAAAGGAAAGATTGCAGGTAGAGAATAGGGAACCTCCCACCATCAAGCAAGTAGCACGGGGTCAAGAGTGCATCCTTTAGACATGTGGGTCATGCGCCATCACGCTCCCTGGACAAAGACGGATGCAATAGCGGTCTTTCCTCCAGAGCCAACAAGGGGAAAGCCTCCCTCTGGCGCGGACACCCTGAATATGTACTCGCAACCGACCGGACTGTGTAAGAGTAAACCTTCCTTTGTTAAAGCCTTCCACTCTGTGGTATTTCTGTTAGAGCAGCCCCAGCCTTCTGAAACAGAATTTGGTGCCGTGAGAGTGGGATGCTGCTCTAGCCAATACCTAAAACGTGGAAGCCTCTTTGAAGCTGCGAACGGACAGAAGATTCCAAAGGAACAAAGAAGGTTCAGATGGTGACAAACAACAGAGGACCGGCAGCAGCAGCGGCAGGGCTGGAGTCTCCCCGTGGAGCGAGAGAGGTCAGAGCCTGTGCAGAGCTTTCCTGGCGAAACGGGGTGCCTCTGGGCACTTAAATCGCTGGAGCTGGCCTTGCTGACCCACAGAGCGAGAGAGCTGAGTGCCTTTGGGCAGGCCTCTTACCAGCAAGAGTGGGGTGCCTCCGACCACTGAAATCAGTGGAGCTACAGAGCTTTGGAACACTTGCCTGGCAGGGCCGATCTGGGCCTCAGGGACAGGCCAGGCGGTCATAGGAAGCTGAAGCTGAAGAGACAAACAAGCTGAGCTGTCTGAGCTGCCTGAGTCTCTAGAGGTATGGCCATGACCTCAGGGGTTTGAAAGGGTGGATCCAGGGAGTCCTGTGTTTGTAAGGTTGGAATTGGCACTCAGGTGGGCTTGGGGTCATCCTAAAGCCGATGGGGAAGGGTTTCTGTCCAAGTGGGCCTTAAAGCCGGGTAGTAGCAAAGGGCTGGGGTGTCCAGACAGAATCCAGAGTGTGGCCAGTATCTGAGTTTGGAGGGCATGGTCATTGTATGGAAGGTCTCAGAAAATGTAAGAGTATTTCCAAGTCTTTCAGTGTTCTTTTGACTTGCCTGTTGCCTCTTAATGCCTTCTTTCTCTGCAATTTCTCCCATCGGTACTGGAAAATGTCTAAGTTGTGCCTATTCTGCCATTGTACCTTTAGAAGCAGATAGCTTACCTTCTCGGTTTCTCAGATATAGACGAATTTTTGTATTTGGATCTTGGAACTGATGTAAGACTTCTGTTGTAGTGGACGGGTAGGATTCTGCTATGGTGAGGTGAATGTGTTAAATGTTTCTGTGATGTGATTCTTGCGTTGCGAAACGGGCAGATGTCATGGGTTGAATTGTGTCCCCCCAAAAATACGTGTAGCCCTGTGGCTCGGACAGGATTCCCAGTATCTTGTGGCTGTCCTCCCTTTTGTGATTTCCTTAAATTGTACATTAAAAGATGGGGGGGCTGTAAATTCCTTCAAGTGCATTACTTCCCTCTTTGTGGTAAAGAGAATTTAAGTGGTGGATGGCTGCCCCATCCTTAATACTCTCAGCCCGCAAGAGGTAAAAGACAACCGAAACAAGCAGAGAATTGGGAACGTCCCACCCTCGAGCAAGCAGCACGGGGACAAGAACGCGTCCTTCAGACATATGGGTCATGCGTTATGACTCTCCCTGGACAAAGACGGATGCAATACCGGACTTTCCTCCAGAGCCAACAAGCCGAAAGCCTCCCCCTGGCGCGGACACCCTGAATATGGACTCGCAACAGACCGGACTGTGTAGGAGTAAGGCTTCCTTTGTTAAAGCCTTCCACTCTGTGGTATTTCTGTTAGAGCAGCCCCAGCTTTCTAAAACAGAATTTGGTGCCGTGAGAGTGGGATGCTGCTCTAGCCAATACCTAAAACATGGAAACCTCTTTGAAACTGCGAACGGATAGAACATTCCAAAGGAACAAAGAAGGTTCAGATGGTGACAACAACAGAGGACCGGCAGCAGCAGCGGCAGGGCTGGAGCCGCCCCGTGGAGCAAGAGAGGTCAGAGCCTGCGCAGAGCTTTCCTGGCGAAACGGGGTGCCTCTGGGCACTTAAATCGCTGGAGCTGGCCTTGCTGACCCACAGAGCGAGAGAGCTCAGTGCCTTTGGGCAGGCCTCTTACCAGCAAGAGTGGGGTGCCTCCGGCCACTGAAATCAGTGGAGCTACGGAGCTTTGGAACACTTGCCTGGCAGGGCCGATCTGGGCCTGAGGGACAGGCCAGGCGGTCATAGGAAGCTGAAGCTCAAGAGAGAAACAGCGTAGAGAAGCTGAGCTGCCTGAGTCTCTAGAGGTATGGCCATGACCTCAGGGGTTTGAAAGGGTGGAACCACGGCGTCCTGTGTTCGTAAGCGTGGAATTGCCACTCAGTTGGGCTTAGAGTGATCATAAATCGATGGGGCAGAGTTTCGGACCAAGTAGGCCTTGAAGGCAGGGTTGTAGCAGAGGGCTGGGGTGTCCACAAAGAATGCAGAGTGTGGCCAATACCTGAGTCTGGAGGGCAGAGTCATTGTGTAGAAGGTCTCAGAAAATGTAAGAGTATCTCCAAGTCTTTCAGGGCTAATGTAATGCGTTCTGTTGACTTGCCTGTTGCCTGTTAATGCCTTCTTTCTCTGAAATTTCTCCCATCCGTAATGGAAAATGTCTAAGTTGTGCCTATTCTGCCATTGTACCTTTAGAAGCAGATAGCTTACCTTCTCGGTTTCTCAGATATAGACGAATTTTTGTATTTGGGTCTTGCAACTGATGTAAGACTTCTGTTGTAGTGGACGGGCAGGATTCTGCTATGGTGAGGTGAATGTGTTAAATGTTTCTGTGATGTGATTCTTGGGTTGTGAAAGGGGAGATGTAGGGTTGAATTTTGTCCCCGCAAAAATACGTGTAGCCCTGTGGCTCGGACAGGATTCCTAGTATCTTGTGGCTGTTCTCCATTTTGTGATTTCCCTAAATTGTATGTGTAACGATTGGGGGGGTTATAAATTCCTTCAATTGGATTACTTCCCTGCTGTGTTGTAAAGGGAGATTCCGTGGAGCATGGCTGGCCCCATCCTTAACGCTTTCGGAACACAAGGGGTAAAAGGAAAGACTAGCAGGTAGACAATTGGGAACCTCCCACCATCAAGCAGGTAGCACGGGGTCAAGAGTGCATCCTTCAGACATGTGGGTCATGCGCCATCACGCTCCCTCGAGAAAGACGGATGCAATAGCGGTCTTTCCTCCAGAGCCAACAAGGGGAAAGCCTCCCTCTGGCGCGGACACCCTGAATATGGACTCGCAACCGACCGGACTGTGTAAGAGTAAACCTTCCTTTGTTAAAGCCTTCCACTCTGTGGTATTTCTGTTAGAGCTGCCCCAGCTTTCTCAAACAGAATTTGGTGCCGTGAGAGTGGGATGCTGCTCTAGCCAATAACTAAAACGTGGAAGCCTCTTTGAAGCTGCGAACGGATAGAAGATTCCAAAGGAACAAAGAAGGTTCAGATGGTGACAAACAACAGAGGACCGGCAGCAGCAGCGGCAGGGCTGGAGCCTCCCCGTGGAGCGAGAGAGGTCAGAGCCTGTGCAGAGCTTTCCTGGCGGAACGGGGTGCCTCTGGGCACTTAAATCGCTGGAGCTGGCCTTGCTGACCCACAGAGCGAGAGAGCTGAGTGCCTTTGGGCAGGCCTCTTACCAGCAAGAGTGGGGTGCCTCCGGCCACTGAAATCAGTGGAGCTACGGAGCTTTGGAACACTTGCCTGGCAGGGCCGATCTGGGCCTGAGGGACAGGCCAGGCGGTCATAGGAAGCTGAAGCTCAAGAGAGAAACAGCGTAGAGAAGCTGAGCTGCCTGAGTCTCTAGAGGTATGGCCATGACCTCAGGGGTTTGAAAGGGTGGAACCACGGCGTCCTGTGTTCGTAAGCGTGGAATTGCCACTCAGTTGGGCTTAGAGTGATCATAAATCGATGGGGCAGAGTTTCGGACCAAGTAGGCCTTGAAGGCAGGGTTGTAGCAGAGGGCTGGGGTGTCCACAAAGAATGCAGAGTGTGGCCAATACCTGAGTCTGGAGGGCAGAGTCATTGTGTAGAAGGTCTCAGAAAATGTAAGAGTATCTCCAAGTCTTTCAGGGCTAATGTAATGCGTTCTGTTGACTTGCCTGTTGCCTGTTAATGCCTTCTTTCTCTGAAATTTCTCCCATCCGTAATGGAAAATGTCTAAGTTGTGCCTATTCTGCCATTGTACCTTTAGAAGCAGATAGCTTACCTTCTCGGTTTCTCAGATATAGACGAATTTTTGTATTTGGGTCTTGCAACTGATGTAAGACTTCTGTTGTAGTGGATGGGCAGGATTCTGCTATGGTGAGGTGAATGTGTTAAATGTTTCTGTGATGTGATTCTTGGGTTGTGAAAGGGGAGATGTTGGGTTGAATTTTGTCCCCGCAAAAATACGTGTAGCCCTGTGGCTCGGACAGGATTCCTAGTATCTTGTGGCTGTTCTCCATTTTGTGATTTCCCTAAATTGTATGTGTAACGATTGGGGGGGTTATAAATTCCTTCAATTGGATTACTTCCCTGCTGTGTTGTAAAGGGAGATTCCGTGGAGCATGGCTGGCCCCATCCTTAACGCTTTCGGAACACAAGGGGTAAAAGGAAAGACTAGCAGGTAGACAATTGGGAACCTCCCACCATCAAGCAGGTAGCACGGGGTCAAGAGTGCATCCTTCAGACATGTGGGTCATGCGCCATCACGCTCCCTCGAGAAAGACGGATGCAATAGCGGTCTTTCCTCCAGAGCCAACAAGGGGAAAGCCTCCCTCTGGCGCGGACACCCTGAATATGGACTCGCAACCGACCGGACTGTGTAAGAGTAAACCTTCCTTTGTTAAAGCCTTCCACTCTGTGGTATTTCTGTTAGAGCTGCCCCAGCTTTCTCAAACAGAATTTGGTGCCGTGAGAGTGGGATGCTGCTCTAGCCAATAACTAAAACGTGGAAGCCTCTTTGAAGCTGCGAACGGATAGAAGATTCCAAAGGAACAAAGAAGGTTCAGATGGTGACAAACAACAGAGGACCGGCAGCAGCAGCGGCAGGGCTGGAGCCTCCCCGTGGAGCGAGAGAGGTCAGAGCCTGTGCAGAGCTTTCCTGGCGGAACGGGGTGCCTCTGGGCACTTAAATCGCTGGAGCTGGCCTTGCTGACCCACAGAGCGAGAGAGCTGAGTGCCTTTGGGCAGGCCTCTTACCAGCAAGAGTGGGGTGCCTCCGGCCACTGAAATCAGTGGAGCTACAGAGCTTTGGAACACTTGCCTGGCAGGGCCGATCTGGGCCTGAGGGACAGGCCAGGCGGTCATAGGAAGCTGAAGCTCAAGAGACAAACAGCGTAGAGAAGCTGAGCTGCCTGAGTCTCTAGAGGTATGGCCATGACCTCAGGGGTTTGAAAGGGTGGAACCACGGCGTCCTGTGTTCGTAAGCGTGGAATTGCCACTCAGTTGGGCTTAGAGTGATCATAAATCGATGGGGCAGAGTTTCGGACCAAGTAGGCCTTGAAGGCAGCGTTGCTGCAGAGGGCTGGGGTGTCCACTCAGAATCCAGAGTGTGGCCAATACCTGAGTCTGGAGGGCAGAGTCATTGTGTAGAAGGTCTCAGAAAATGTAAGAGTATTTCCAAGTCTTTCAGGGCTAATGTAATGTGTTCTGTTGACTTGCCTGTTGCCTGTTAATGCCTTCTTTCTCTGCAATTTCTCCCATCCGTAATGGAAAATGTCTACGTTGTCCCGATTCTGCCATTGTACCTTTAGAAGCAGATAGCTTACCTTCTCGGTTTCTCAGATCTGGACGAATTTTTGTATTTGGGTCTTGGAACTGATTTAAGACTTCTGTTGCAGTGGACGGGCAGGATTCTGCTATGGTGAGGTTAATGTGTTAAATGTTTCTGTGATGTGATTCTTGGGTTGTGAAACGGGGGGATGTCATGGGTTTAATTGTGTCCCCCCAAAAATACATGTAGCCCTGTGGCTCGGACAGGATTCCCAGTATCTTGTGGCTGTCCTCCGTTTTGTGATTTCCTTAAATTGTACATTAAAAGATGGTTGACGGGCTGTAAATTCCTTCACTTAGATTACTTCCCTGCTGTGTTATAAAGGGAATTTAGTGGTGGATGGCTGGCCCCATCCTTAATGCTTTCAGCCCGCAAGAGTTAAAAGGTAACCGAAGCAAGCAGAGAATGTGAAACGTCGCACCATCGAGCAAGCAGCACGGTGACAAGAACGCGTCCTTCAGACATGTGGGTCGTGCGTTATGACTCTCCCTGGAGAAAGACGATGCAACACCGGACTTCCCTCCACAGCCAACAAGCGGAAAGCTTCCCCCAGTGGGAACACCTTGAATATGAACTCGCAACCCACCGGACTGTGTAAGAGTATACCTTCCTTTGTTAAAGCCATCAACTCTGTTGTATTTCTGTTAGAGCAGCCCTTTCTGATTAAAATATACAGAAATTTCTTTCTTAAGCAGCATTAATGGAACTTAAAGTTAGCCTGTTAAAAATGCTGAGGTACTCTATATCTGTTAGAAACTTTTTCCTTTTTTATATTTCCTTCTGTTGTTTTGACTTATGTCAGAAAATGTTTTCTATGATTACAAGTTATTTAAGTAAGTATCACACATCTACTTGTGATCAATATTTTATTTCAAAGCATGTCTTCAGTGACTAACTTTGATGCTTCTTATTGCTGTGTTTTTAGGTGTCCTTGAGTCAACTCTGACTCTTAGCAATCCTATGTGCAACAGAAGGATACACTGCCTAGTTGTGTGCAATCCTCACAATCATATTTATGCATAAGCCTGCTATTGCAGCCACTGTATCAGTCCGTCTTATTCAGGGTCTTCTTCCTTTTTGATAACCTTCTACTTTACCAACCATGATGTCCTCTTCCAAAGCCTAATCTATTCTGATAATATGCTCAAAGTATATGAGACATACTCTCACCATTCTTGCTTCTAGGGGCATTCTGATTGTACTTCTTCCAAGGCAAATTTGTTAGTTATTTTGGGAATCCATGGTATATTCAACATTCTTCATGAACACCACAATCAAAAGGCATCAATTTTACTTCAGTCTTCCTTATTCATTATCCAGTGTCTTAATGTCATTTCACAACTTGCCTGATTTTTAATCCTTAAAGTTCAGTATGTGAAACTGATTTTTGACATGGTATCTAAATTCATCTGGGGTATATTCAAAGTCACACTTTGGCTCTTACAGACTTTTTCCAGTTTTCTTCCCAGGAGCAACTGATGATTTGTTTTTCCGTGGTCGCTGGCCTTTTTCTGACTGATGGTACTGAGCATCATGTCTTTCCACAGACGTAGTTTAACTCCTGTATATATCTGGTTAGGTCCACATATGTAGTTGCTGTTTATGTTGGTTAAAAAAAGTATTTGTAATGAAGAAGTCATTCATCTTGTAAAATTGTTAAGAGATCTCTGGTATCCTTTCTATTTACCAAAGCCATATTTTCCAAATACCTATTGTTGTTTCCAACTTTCAGATTCCAATCATCAGTAATTATCAATGCTTCCAGATAGCATGTTTAATCAGTTTTGTTTTCTTTTACTATAATCTTTTTTTCTGTGGTTACAGAAAAGTTACAATTGAAGTCAATTTTCCATGTTCAAGTGCATACAGAGAGCCCTATGCAACTGTATCCAGTATCCCAGCACATTCTTCCTTTCCATTTCTATTCTTCCCATATTCATTCAGCATAGTCCTATCCCCACTTCTCCACCCTCTCACCTCATTACTATAGGGGATCTGCTCCAGTCCAATTTTGTATAAAGAGTTGGTTTCAGTTCTGGGATAGGAGTGAAACCAAGGGCCATGCATGTTTGATCAACTTTGTATTGCAGATGTTGGTAAAAATCTTCAGTGACTTCTTCTTTGGCTTTCATGGTTGGTGGGTACATTTGAATAATAGTTGTATTAACTAGTCTTCCTCATAACCCACCACCATTCAGTTGATTCCAACTCGCAGTGACCGTATGCGGCACAGTAGTACTTCCCGACAGAGTTTCCAAGGAGTGTGTGGTAGATTTGAACTGCTGACCTTTTGGTTAGCAGCCATATCACTTAACCACTACATTACCATGGTTTCCAATCTTTCACATAGGTGTATGGATATTATCTTACTACTGATGGGGTAAATCCTGAAGTATTGACTTAGTGTTGACTTAATGGATGATGAAGACTCCAATGTCCAGTTATAGCACTGCTGTAACAGAAATGCCTCAAGTGAATGCTTTTAACAAACAAATTTATTTCCTCATGTTTTAAGGAGCTAGAAGTCCAAATTCAGGACAATGGCTTTAGAGGAAGTCTTTCTTTCTGTCTTCAGGATGGATCCTGAAGTGGGCATAGTTGACCACATGAGTGTCTGATTCAAAATGACCAATACTAATTCATTTCAGCTTACTAATGCCTAGGATACTGATGTTTCATTTTTTGACAATTCTCAATTACGCCAAGTTCACAGTTCATACATTTCATTCTCTGATTGTTAATGGAAGTTTGTAGCTTTGGTGCTTGGTATACATTAAAATAAATTCATAGGTATTTACAAAAAAAAAAAAACCCAAAATTTAAAGAGTACAAAAGCTTCCTGAAGTCAGAATGAGTGTGTATCATGTACATGGCTATTTTCCATGATTTACACCAATGCCTGACACACAGCAAGCATTTACTAGAAATATGTCAGCAAATATGGGAGTGTCCATACTTTCTGTAGCAGTCAAAATGCTCAGTGACAACCAGCAAAATACAGAAGTTTAAGCAGAAACTGGACTTGTTAAGTTAGGTAACTGTCAGAACTTACATGAGAAAAAGAAGGAAAGACCTGTAGGCTCTGCATTTAGAAACATTTCCTATACCCATGGCTCTGGGCACTGGATGGCAATGGTCCCTTAAAATGTACACTACTTCTGTGCCTTTTCTTCTCTGAGCTTATTGCTTTCTTGCTATTTCTTCTTGATTCTATCAGCAACAACCAACACTGAGTGTTAACATCTGCTTTCTGATCATTTCCTCTAGTGGTAGTATCATTAAGCACATGATCCTCTTTCTAGGTGACAATTTTAACCAATGTTTTCTTTAACAAGATACAGCATTGTTAGGATTGAATTGCAACCTTTGAAACATGTGTCCATAAATCCTGCAAATAGAGATATTTTTATATGTTCCTTACCAGTGCAGATGCCCTTTATTTCTTTATCACGTCTTCTTTCTTTGTCTTCTCTCGCTAGAGCTTCTGGCACGACACTGAATAAAAGTGATGATGATGTACATCCTTGTCACATTCCTGTTCTCAAGGGGAATGCTTTCAGTCTCTCTACATTTAGGACAATGTTGGCTGTTGGTTTTGCATAGAAGTCCCTTGTTACATTCAAGAATTACTCCCCTATTCCTATTTTCGTGAGAGTTTTTAACATGAATGGGTGTTGGACTTTGTCAAATGCCTTTTCTGGGTCAATTGATAGAATCAAGGGATTCTTGTATTTATGTAGTTGCTTACAGTGATTGTTTTTCTAATATTGAACCATCCCTGCACTCCTGGTGTGAATCCTACTTATGGTAAATTATTTTTTTGGTATGTTGTTGAATTCTATTGGCTAGAATTCTGTTGAGCATTTCTGCATCTAGGTCGTGAGACACATTGGTCTATAGTTTTCATTTTTTGTGCTGTCTTTACCTGACTTTGGTATCAGGGTCATGCTAGCTTCATAGAATGCATTTACAAGTATTTCCTCCTTTTCCATGCTGTGAAATACCTTAGTAATAGTGATGACGACTCCATCCGGGCCAGGACTTATTTTGGTTGGGAGTTTTTAAATTACCTTTTCAATCTCACATTGTGTGACAGTTTTACTAAGTTGTTCTACTTACAATTGTGTTAGTTTTGGTAAGTTTCTAGAAATCTGTCCATATCCTCTGTGTTTCAAATTTATTATAGTTTTTCATAGCATCCTAACAAGTTGGTCTTGTTTGTGTGTGTGTGTGTTTATTTCAGTTAGGTCAATTGTGATAGGCCCATCTCATTTCTTATTCAAGTTGTTTGCTGTCCTGTTTCTTTTGCCAATTTGGCCAGTGGTTTGTCAATTTTGACGATTTTCTCAAAATAACAGCTTAATTCTTTCAACCGTTTTTCTGGTCTCTATTTAGTTCTGCTCTAAATCTTATGAGTTGGATCCAACTTGACGGCACTTGGCTGGCTAATTCTTATTATCTCTTCTGGTGTTTGAAGGGTTCTTTTTGTTGCTCTTTTCTTACTTGTTTGAGTTGTACAGTTAATCCTTTGGTTTGGGCCCTTAAGTCTTTACAGATGTGTGCATTTATTGAGATAAACTGACCTCTGAACACTGCCTTTGCTGTGTCCCATAGGTTCTGGTAGGATGTGTTTTCATTCTCATTTGATTCTATGGATTTCTTTATTCCATCATTGTTTTTTTTTTCCTACAACCCAAAAGTATTTGAACATGATGTTTTCCAGTTTCCAAGAATCTGATTTTAGGTGCTTACTTTTTCTACTGTTGATTTAAACTTTTATAGCTTTATGGTCTGAGAAGCAGCTTGGCAATATTTCAGCATTTTAGATTTTCTTGAGAATTGCTTTATGGCTAATAAGTGGTCTATTCTGGGAAACATTTCATGTGCATTGAAAAAGAAGATGTACCTCTCTGTTGACAGGTAGAGTGTTCTGAATATGTCTATGAAATCATTTATTTCATGATTGAACTTCTTTCCTGTTGTTCTATCCTTCACCCAAAATGGTATATTTAAGTCTTCTACTATTATTGTGGACCTATCTACCTTGTTTTTCAGCAATGTTACAGTTCATTTGACATATTTTTTTTTTCTTTTTAAGTACAATTTAGTAGTCATAGAGATAGGGGAAGCACAACTCACGGTGGAAAAGTAGCTGCTTTTTCTACAAGAGAAAATGTGATCTTTTGCAAGAATATTTTACAGAAAATGGAAGTAGAGGTGCTGATGTTGGAAAAATACTACAAAAATACATCTCCTAACAGGAGCCATCTTACTTGCAAGGTTCAGTGACAAAGCCAAGATTCCTGCTTTCACAATGAAATCCAGGTTAAGATTCTCTGGTTGACACTTGACCTGCTTCTAGCTCAAATTGTTCTTGTCATTCAGCTTTCAACGCTCAGTGAAGAGTGTTGTCTTTATTTTCATAAAATGCTGATAATTCTGGAGTTCTCCCAAAGATAACTGAAGTGGAAGTGAAACACCATCCATTTTCTTTCATTGAGGTTCCACTTGAATTCTCCAGGATCTTTGTGGTGTCCAGCCAGCATCTTCCTCTTTTCACTGATGTGTCATTTCACACATTGAACACCTGTCATTTGGTGTGCAAATATTTAATACGTTTATGTCCTCCTGACTCATGACTCATGGGTCGCCATGAGTCGGATCCAACTAAACGGCACTTGGCTTGGCATGTCCTCCTGATGTGTTGACACTTTAAGCAATATATAGTGACCCTCTTATAGCTTAATGTTGTCCTTACTTACTTACTGAGACATCTGATTTCCTCTTTTTAGTACTGAAAATGTTTATTTTTATGGATACCCTGTTTATGCTGATATACATATGTTCCATTCTGCAATGTATTTATGAGTGTATGTTGGATGTTACTGATTTTCTAGTTAGAGAACTTCTTCGGGATTTCTTGTAATTTTGGTACGGTTTTAACAAATTCCCCAAATTTCTGTTTATCTGAGAATGCCCTAATTTCACTTTTGTATTTCAGAGGCAATTTTTCCAGATCTGTAATTCTTGGTTGGTAATTTTTTTCCCTAAAGACTTTGTGTATGTCATCTCATTGCCTGTGTAACAGCATCATTTGGCTGAATAACTGGAGCTAGTTCTCGAGGCTGAGCTTTGTATTTTATATTTTGTATACATCTTGAAGCATTTAAAGCTTTTTCTTTGTCTTTTGTTCTTTGTTCTATTAAATTTGATGATAATATGTCTTGATGTCTTTGTGGGTCAAACTTGTGTGGAATTCAGTGAGCATCTTGGATAGCAATTTTCTCATCTTTCATAATATCGTGAAACTTTTCTTTCACTTCAGTTTCAACAACTATGTTTCCTGGCTTCCCACTCTGTTCCGGAACTCCAGCTAGTCATAAGTTATTCCTTTGGATGGAGTCCCGCAAGACTCTTAGTGAATCCTCATTTTTAGAAAATCTTTTATCTGATTTTTCCTCCAATATGCTTGTTGCTTTATCTTTAATATCACTGATTCTGTATTCTATTGTCTCAATTGTACTCCTTTGCCTTTCTACCGAGTTGCTGTAATTGGTAGTTTTATTGTTAATCTGCTGAATTTCAGATCTTTCTTGCTCAATCATTTCTTGTAGCCTGTTTAATTTTTCAGTGTGTTGTGTTGCAGTTTGTCTAATTTCCTTCCAAATTTCTATGAGATCTCATAATTTAATTCTTCTGTATTCTGCTTCTCATAGCTGCAGAAATACTTCTTCAACTCGAACATTTTTTAATTCATTTTTTTGAGAGTTTTCTGAGGCCATGGTGGTCTGCCTCTTTAAATGTTTTGAAATAGATCATTGCCATCAGAAGATTGTTTTAATTTCAATTACCATGTTTTGAGCTAAGCATGTACGTAAATTTTGTTTTTTAAGTGTCAAAGTAGAATACTTGTGTATGTTATTTTTCTTTTTTCGTTTTTATTTATTATGACTGACTGGAAGTGTGCTATCGAGTTTAAATTTGTATGCCTGCTTATGTGCAGCTCCTACTGCTCTGCTTGCTTGGTGACAACATGCTCCTCCTTTGCATTCTGTGTATGTCATATCATCTTAACAATCTCCTGTCCCCTCTTCTCCACCCTCTCCACTCTCCTCTAGTAAGATGCAAGTTGGATGACATCCTATAGATGTGTAGAACCATAAAGTGCACACATGATAGGGTCACTCTGTGCCACCGAGTCCAATGCACTCCTGTCCAAGGAGTTGACCTCAGGAATGTTTTCTGATCAGGGTCAACATCAGGTCTATGGGTCATGCTCCTAGGGGAATGCACAGACCTTCAGACCATCAATTGCAGTCTTTTAGTGGAGTTTTCAGGGTGCAACCCATTTTAATCTCGAGTTGCCACTGGGACTCAACTTTGTGAGCCCTATCACAGCTGTCATTGGAGATGGCCAGGCACCATCTGATTCTCTGGTTACCTGTTGATTTAGTTACACATTCACATGGGTCTTTCTGTCATCTGGGTTCTCATTTCTGCATGTCATTTTCGTCCTTGGTGACTATCTGTTCGGGCTGAGTTGAAACCATTTGGTGTACCTCAGATGACAGCTTGCTAGCTTTTAAGACCCCAGATGCCACTCACCACTATGCAGTGCAAAAGACTCTCTTAGCAAAAGACTAGTTATGCCAACTGGCCTTGATCTCTCTGAGAACATGGTTCCTGGACCCCTACCCCTGCTACTCTGTCTTTGTGATACTGGGTTAGGATTGGAAGAGTTTTCAGGTTATGTTGAAGTCCAGTTAAACTGATCTTCTTTCTACTGTGTGTTGTCACTTATTTCACCTAACCAAAATTCTATCAACTATCTAATCTATAACAGCCCTTTCCCTCCCTCCGTCCCTTCCCTTGCAGCCATCAAAGAGTCTCTTTTTTTTGGTACATGAGTCTGTTTTTAAGTCCTTATAGTAGGGGTCTCATACAGTATTTGTCCTTGAGCCACTGACTAATTTCACTCAACGTAATGTCTTCCAATTGAAACCAAGTTATGAAATGCTTCCTAAAATCATCATTGTTCTTTATCATTGTGTAGTGTTCCGTTGAGTGTATGTACCGTAGTTTATTTATCCATTCATCTGTTTCGGGCATCTGCGTTGATTCCATCTTTTTGCTGTTGTGGACTGTGGTGCAACAGACATTCGTGTGGATGTATCTGTTTGTGTGACTGCCCTTGCTTCTGTAGGATGTATTCAAAGCAGAGCAGTGGGATTGCTGGGTTAAATGGAATATATACTTACAGCTTTTAAAGGAAGTGCTAGATTGCCTTCCAAAGAGGTTGTATCATTTTGCAATCCCACCAAATATGTAGGCCAAAAAGCCAGCCAAGTGCCTTCGAGTTGGAGTTCTAATTTCTCCACAGCCTCTCCAGAATTTGTTGTTCTGTGTTTTTGGATCATGGCTAACTTTGTTGGGGTGAGATGACATCTCATCATAGTTTTGATTTGAATTTCCTCAACAGCTAACGATCGCGAGCATTTACACATGAGCTTTTTGGCTGCTAGGATATTTCCTTTAGAGAAGTGTCTGTCTGTCTACTTTGCCCATCACTTAATTGGATTGTTTGTCCTTTTCTTGTTGATATTTTGCAGTACCTTACAGATTATGGAGATCAGATGTCAATCTGATATATAGTTGCTAATTTTTTTTCCCATTCTGTAGGTGGTCTTTTAGTTCTTTTGATGAAGTCTTTGGATGAGCAAAGGTGTTTGATTCTTAGTAGTTCTCATGTATCTATTTTCTCTTCTGTTGACTGTGTTTTATTTGTCAGATTTTGAAGTCTGTCTACATTGTGTATTAAAACTTCCATTTTTGATCCTATTTTTTTCTTGCATGATCTTTATCATTATAGGTTTGCTATTTAGGTGTTTTATCCAGTTTGAGTTATTTTTTTTGTATAAGGTGTGAGATATGGGTCTTGTTTTAATGTTTTGCAGATAGATATCCAATGTTCCCAGCACCATTTGTTAAAGAGACTGTTTTCACACCAGTTTACAATCTTAGGGCCCTTGTCAAATATCAGCCATTTATAGGGGAATGGTGACATCTCTGATGTCTAAACTCTGTTCCATTGGCCTGTATGTCTCTTTTTGTACCAGTACCAGTCAGTTTTGATAACTGTGGCAGTGTAATTGGTTCTAAAATTGAGAAGTGAGAGGCTTCCCAGTGAGTTCTTTTTCTTCACTGGTGCTTTACTTACCTGGGGCTTTCTTCCCTTTCCAAACAAAGTTGGTGATTTGTTTCTCCATCTCATTAAAAAATGTCACTGGAACTTGTATTGGGATTGCATTATGTATGTGTATTCCTTTGCATAAAATGGACAGTTTTGCAATGCTAAGTCTTCCTATCTATGAGCAGGGTAAGTTTCTCCATTTATGTAAGTCTCTTTTAGTTTCTTGCAGTAAAGTCTTGTAGTTTTCTTCATAAAGGCCTGTTATTTCTGTAGTTAGATTTATTCCTAGATATTTGATCTTCTTGGGGCCTATAGTAAATGCTACTGATTTGGTGATTTCTTCTTGAATGATCTCTTTGATGGTATAAAGGAATCCTACTGATTTATTTATGTTTATCTTGTATCTTGATGTTTTGCCTGAACTCTTCTATCAGTTTGAGTAGTTTACTTATCAATTCTTTAGGATTCTCTACATATACAATCATACCATCTGCAAATAGGGAGATATTTACTTCTTCTTTGCTAGCACAGATGCCCTTCATTTCTTGATCTTGTCTAATTGCGCTGGCTAGAATTTCTAGCACAATCTTGAATAGAGGTGGTGAGAGTGGGCAACATTGTCTAGTTCCTGCTCTCAAAGGGAATTCTTTCAGTCTTTCACCATTCAGGTGCTACTGATTACATTGAGGAATTTCCCCTCTTCTTATTTTTCTGAGAGTTTTAAGCATGAAAGGGTGTTGAGCTTTGTCAAATACCTCTTCTGCATCAATTGACAAAATCGAGTGATTCTTATCTTTTGTGTTATTAATGTGGTTGGTTACATTAATTGTTTTTCTGATGCTCAGCCGGCCTTGCATCCCTGGAATGAAACCAACTTGATCATGGTGAATGATTTTTTTTATATGCTGTTGAGTTCTGTTGGCTAGAATTTTATTGAATATTTTTGCATCTAGGTTCATGAGTGATACTGGTCTGTAATTTTCTTTTTTTGTGGGATCTTTCCCTTGTTTTGGTATCAGGGTTATGCTGGCTTCGTAGAATGAATTTGCGAGTATTCCATCCCTTTCTATGGTGTGAAATAGCCTCAATAGTATCGGAGTTAACTCTTCTCTAACAGTTAGGTAGAATTCTCTGGTGAAGCCTTCTGGGCCCGGACTTTTTTTGGTTGGTAGATTTTTGGTGACTTTTTCAATCTCTTCCTTTATGATAGATTTATTAAGTTGATCTACTTCTTGTGATAATCTTGGTGAGTCATATGAATCTAAAAATTTGTCCATTTCCCCTAGGTTTTCAAACCTGTTAGAGTACAGCCTTTCATAGTATTCTGTTATGATATTTTTTATTTTAGCTGGGTCTATTGTAACATCTCTCATCTCATTTCTTAATCGGGTTGTTTGTACCTTCTGCTGTTTTTCTTTTGTAAGTTTAGCCATGCTTTACCAATTTTGTTGATCTTTTCAAAGAACCAGCTTTTGGTTTTGTTAATTTTTTCAATTGTTTTTCTATTCTCTAATTCATTTAGTTCTACTCTCATCCTTATAATCTGTTTTCTTCTGGTGTCTGAGGGTTTCCTTTGTTGCTCTCTTTCTAATTGTTCAAGCTGTAAAGTTAATTTTTTAATTTGGGTCTTTTCTTCTTTCCAGATGTGTGCAGATTGTAGAGATAAACTGACCTCTGAGCACTGCTTTTGCTGTATCCCATAAATTGTTCTCGTTCTCACTTGAATCCATACATTTCTTTATTTTGTTCTTAATTTTGTCTATAACCCAGACTTTATGAGCAAAGTGTTGTTCAGTTTCCACAGATTTGAGTATCTACCTATAAATTTTGTTACTAATTTCAACTTTTATAGCTCTATGGTCCGAGAAGATACTTTGCAACAAATCAATGGTTTGGGTTTTATAGAGAATTGCATTGTGACTTAACACATAGTCTATTCTGGAGTATATTACTTGTGCATTGGAGAAGAAGGTGCACTTATCTGCTGATGGATGAAAAAATCTGTATATGTCGATAAGGTCGAATTGGTTGATTGTTGCAGTAAGATTTTCTGTATCTTTACTGAGCTTTTTTTCTTGATGATCTAGCCATAACTGAAAGGGGAGTGTTGAAGTCTCCAACTATTACTGTGGAATGACCTGTCTCATTTTGCAGTGTTGTCAGTATTTGTTCAATGTATTTTGGTGCTCTGGTATTGAGCACATAAATGTTTAATAGTGTTAAGTCCTGCTTGAGTATCAAACTTTTCAGCAATAAATAGCACTTGTCCACAATAGTGTATTTTACATTAACATATGTTTTATCTGAGATTAGTATTGCCACACCTGCTCTTCTTTGTGTATTGCTAGCTTGATATATATCATTCCAATCTTTAATTCTCAACTTGTTTATGCCTTTAAGTCTAAGGTATGTTTCTTGTAAGCAACATATAGACAGGTCATGTCTTTTTGATCCAGTATGTCACTTGATGCCTTTTTACTGGAGGGTTCAGTCCATTTACATTCAATGTAATTTTTGATAGATATGTGCTTAGTGCAATCATTTTGATGGAATTGCTTTTGTGTTGATGTTCTGGGGCATTCTTCTTTATAGGTTGTTGTTTCACTGTTGGTTTTGTGTTCATTGAGACTCTTGTATTGCATTTCTTATTCTGATACAATGCATTGTTAATCTGCTTTATAGCTACATGTATCATTCCCCTTGACATACTGAGATTAAACCTAATTTTGACTACCTCATAACGCTGAAACTTTCAGTGCATCTAAAACAACTATAAATATTGTAGTGTACCCCTCTTTTAATGTGATGGTATTATAGTTGTCATGATATGATCACAGATTCCCTTATTATAGTACTGTAGCTTTGGTGAAGTTTTGTGACTTCCTTAACTGATTAGAATTTTGGATGAAATGTCCTGAATTGTCACCTGAAATATACACGTAGGGAAGAGCTTCTTTCAATATTTCATGTAATTTTGGTTTAGTTTTTTAGGAAGTCTCTAAATTTCTCTTTATTTTCAAAAGTCTTAAGTTCACCATTATATTTGATAGACTCGACGGCACTGGGTTCATCTGATAGACAATTTTGCAGGATAAATAATTCTAGGATGGAAGGTGTTCTCCTTCAGGGCTTTGAATGTGTCTGCCCACTGTTTTCTAACCAGCATTGTTTCAGTAGAAAAGTTGAACGAAAGCCTACAGGGTTTCCCTCGGAATGTTAGTTTTGCTTTGAGCCTTGCTGCCTTCAGAAGCACCTGTTTATGTTTTAGCTTATTAAGCTTGGTTATAATATACCTTGGCATCTTTCTTTTGGGGTCTAGCTTTTGTGGTGGTTGATAAACATCTTGGATACCTATGTTCTCTTTGCTTTTAATCTCAGGAAAGTTTTCTGCCAGCATCTCTACAGCAATACTCTCAATATTGTCATTAATCCCTCCTTGTTCAGGAACTCCCATCAAATGTAAATTATTCCTCTTCATGGAGTCCCACATGTTTCTTAATGCTTCTTCATTTTTCTTTTTCCTTTTCTCTGATTACACCTCATAGATGCTGATGTCAGTTACTCTGTCTTTTAGGTCACTGAGTCTAATTTCCATCTGTTCAATCCTACTCTTTTGGCTTTGGATAGAATTATCTAATTCTGTAATTTTGTTGTTGATCTGATGTACTTCAGATCATTGATGTTCCATCAGTTCAAATAGCTTACCAAATTTTTCATTTTGTTCTACTGCATTTTGTTTAATCTCTAGGAAGGTTCTATACATAAATCTCTTGTATTCAACCTCTGATAGATTCAGAAAGTCTTCTTCATCTAGGAAACTTTTTGAATCTTTATTTATGGAATTTTCTGGAGCACTTGAAGACTGCTTCTTTAAATGATTAATTATGGTCAGCTGCCTGCGTGTCACCTAGACACCTTTTGATTTCTCTGGTATTGGATTTAAGAGAATTGCTGGTCACCAGTTGACTCTAATACTCTAGTGGGCCCTCAAGGGTGGAAGACTCTGCTTATTGGGTAGCAAAGAGGCTGCTGTGATTATGGACAAACTGGGGACTGTCAGCCAACCCTACAATGTGAGTTACAGAAGAGAGGGAGGAAAAGCTGAGGCCTCTCAAAGGACAGATCTCCAGGCAGATACATAGGCCTCTCAGCTTTAAACGTAAACTGCACTTTTATACAGGGAGCTGTCTAGGTGCTGAACTGGGAGCTGGGAGCTGTCAGGAGCAGCAGACTACACCTGCCAGCTGATAATGAAAGTATGTTACCAGAAGTTTGCAGAAGCTGAAGTTTCTCTATACAATGAAACAGCAGAAGCGGAGGTCAGATGGCTGCTGGATCATTTTTGAGAGGGGAAGATTAGTCTGATACTGTTGTCTAGTCAAATATGCTAGGTCCTAAGGCTCCCCAGATGTTACACGCCCCATACAAATATTATTCAGGCCTTAGTTCTCAGAGGGAAATGAAGCGATGTCTATTTACTCTGCCATCTTGCAATGGATTTTATGTCTTTGTGATCTGAGAAGATGCTTTGCAATAATTCAGTGGTTTAGACTTTGTTGAGATTTGTTTATGTCTTAACACATGGCTTATTGTGGAAAATGTTCCATGTGCACTGGAGAAGAAGGTGTAGTTATCTGCAGATGGATAGAGAGTTCTGAGCAATACTGAAAGTGGAGTGTCGACATCTGCCTCTGTTATTGTGGAGTGATCTATCTCATTTTTTTTAATGCAGTCAGTGTTTCTTCATGTATTTTGATATTCTTGTATTGGGTGCAAAAAAATTTAACATTGTTAAGTCCTGCTTGTGTATTGAACCTTTCAGCAATGAATAATGTCCATCCTTGTCCAAGATGGTGGATTTTTCCATTAAAATCTATTTTATCTGAGACTAGCACTGCCACCCCTGCTGTCCTTTGTATATTGTTAGCTTGGTATATGTTCTTCCATCCTTTAATTTTCAGTTTGTTCATATCTTTAAATCTAAGGTGAGTTTCTTGTAAGCAACATATAGAGTGGTTGTGCCTTTTGATCCAAGAAGTCACTTGATTTCTCTTTACTGGAACATTCTGTCCATTTACATTCAATGTAATTATTGATAGGTATGTGTTTAGTGCTGTCATTTGATGTATTCATTTTTCTGTTTTTCTTACCATTCCATTCTGGGACATTCTTCTTTATGGGTTGATTTTCACCCTTTTCAGTGTTGGTTTTGTGTTTGCTGAGACCCTTGTATTACGTTTCTTGTTTTGCTGTGTCACATCTTTGTTGTGTTTTGCAGTTACCCCTACGATCTCCTTTAATAATCTACACTTCAACTCAATTTTAACTTCTACATATCTTATTAACTTCCTCTCCATTTGGAAGGACTATAACTACTGTCATATATCCCTCTTTTTAATGTGATGGTATCACAGTTTTCATGGTATGCTCATTGGATCATTTCTTTTAATATTATAGCTTTGATGAAGTTTAGTGCCTTCCCTAGCTGCCAGCCAAGTAGCCAAGTGCCGTAGAGTTGGATCTGAGTAGGCGTTTTTCTTTTCTTTCTTTTTTTTTTATTGGAGCCACAAAAGTTTTGAAGCTTATCTCAGGTTGGTTAGTTCTATAGTTAGGCACAGAACCCTCATGTTTATTTACTTACGTGTTTGCAGCCCAGGTGCCAATTGGACAGCCCCCAAGTGTGCAGTATCTGTGGGTGGGGGTAACGGCAGTGGTAGGCTCAAGTTGTGTGTTTCTCAAGCTGTGGAAGGTAAGATGCTCACTCACTCCCAGAAAGGTTAGAATTTTGCAGATCTGAGCCTAGGGAAGCCATCTGCTTCTGCAATCAGGTTCATTTATTGGTAGTTTACCACTGCTTCAGGAACTATGTATCCAATTCAGGCACTAATACAGCATAGAAATAAAAGGGGAGGATGCCTGACAGAAACAGAGATTTTATGTCCCCAGAGAAAAAGCTTTGTTCTCCATGCTACTGCCTGAGCTTATCTTTTAACATCTGATGGGAGAAAGCTGCAGTTCTGTTGCCCTGTGTCTGTCTAAGCCTAGGTTTGTCCACTGGAAAAAAAAACAAAAAACAAAAACAAAACACTTTCCTGATGTCACTGTGGATCTTGGCCAGCTGCTCTCCCAGGTGTTGGCTTTGTTTGCTGGTGCTGGCTCAAGTATCACCCCGAGGAGTGCTGATTTTGCCGGTCTTCCCCATATTCCCCTCTGTGTCAGCTGCTCAGGCCCCAGCTTCTTTCTGTGTTCGGAGACCCAAGGGTATCCCTTTAAATTCTGTTAAAAGTTGTTTTCCTGTGCCTTTGCTAGAAGGATCAGAGGATGGCTCTACTCAGTTGGCCATGTTGGCCCTGCCTGTCTCCTGTTTATTTTTGTATATATATATATCACAGTATGAATTTTGTTCCCTCTGAAATGTGTGTACAATTTGGCTATACCATTATTTCTGGTGTTGTGTGATGTTTCTATATGTTGTAAAACTTGTCTCTGTGATGTTAATGAGGGAGGATAAGCAGCAGTTGTGTTGGTGGGGCAGGACTCAGCAGGTACAATTGTGTTATGCCTTGAGACAATGTCTTGGGATATAAAGGAAGGAGAATAAGTGGAGAGTTGGGGACCTCATATCATCAAGAAAGCAATGCCAGGAGCAGAGTGCGTCTTTTGGACCCAGGAGCCTTGTGACTTAGAAGACTCCAGTCCAGGGGAAGATTAACTACAAGGAACCAGAAGCTGGAGAGACAAGGAAAACAAGGAGCTAAGTTGCCTCAGTCTCAACAGGTACAGTCATGAGCCTGGAGGCTTCAAAGGGTGGACCCATGGCCTCTGGTGCTTTGAAGGGTACAGTTGCCACTCTAAACTAGGAAAATGGTGCATCTAAAGCAGAAGGAGCAGAGTTGCTGTCCCAGTGGACCTGGAAGGTGGAGCTGAAGCCCAGAACTGAAGGACCACCACTCAGAATCCAGAGAGTGTGGTCAATACTTGGAGACTGGAGGGCAGGGCTGTTGTGTAAAATGGCTCAGAGAATGGAGTACTCTTTTTTAAAGTCTTGACAGCTAATGTAAATGTGTTCTGCTAATTTGCTTGGTGTCTGTTATGCCTTCTTTGCGTATAATTTCTCCCATTTGTAATGCAAATATCTAACTTGTGCATGACTTTTCTGCCATTGTATTCTGGAAGCAGTTAACTTGTACTCTGCATTTCACAGTTGAAGAGGAATTTCTGGATTTTGTCTTTGAACTTGCTATTTTTGCTACGACATGAATGCGTTTTGCATGTTGCAAGGCTGTGATTATTGGGGGCTAAAGGGTTGAATGTAATGGATTAAATTCTGCCCCCCTCAAAATGTGTGTAGCAATTTGGCCAGGCCATGATTCCTAGTATCGCATGATGTTCCTCTGTGGTGTAAATCTTGTCTCTGTGATGTTAATGAAGGAGAATGGGCAGCATCCTATAAAGTAAGGGGAAATAATTGGAGAGTTGAGGACGTCATACTACCAGGAGAACAGTGCCAAGAATAGGGTGCATTCTTTGCACCCAGGGTCCTGGAGCCTCAAAAGTTCCCAGTCCACAGGAAGATTGAAAACAAGGACCTTTCTCCAGAGCCAGCAGAGGAGGCCTTCCCCTGGAGCTAACACCCTGAATTTGCACTCATAGTCCAAATTTATTCTAGACTGAGACAGAAAAAATTTCTCTTTGTTAAAGCCATCCACTGGTGTTATTTCTTTTATAACAGCACTAGATGATTAACACACTATATATTTATGCACTTTACCAATTTTGCTTCTCTAGAGACAGTATCTTAATGGTGTGGATGATGACAAAAGCAGAGTACCTATGTTTGTTGCTATAGCCTTTGCCCACTGAGGGTCTTATAGCCTATGAAATTGACATAATGACTGTAGAATGCAGAGCTATCAGTGTTTCATTTCACTTTAGGCATGGAGTTTTATCTAAAAGTAAACAAAAAATTCACATTGCATGTCAAGTATCCTGCAAGAAGTGGGAAACAGAAGGACAACAAAGTATAAGGCATGATCTTTGTCTATTTAGAGACAAAGGATCCATCCATCTGGTAGTGTAGACAAGGGGTTAATTCATTCTTAATCAATGATCTTAGGCAGTTTTCAAGAGCTAGGCATTCTTTCTTTCATTTATTATCAGACATAGCACAGATTGGAAGTAAGAAGGTGGAGTAGTCAGATGCTTCCTACAATCTCTCTAACAAAGACCCAACAAAGCAAATAGATTACATACGAGGTCTGACAACTAAGTTTGCTAACTTTCTACTATACGCTTACATTGGCAGCACTGTATAAAGAATTATAGATACAACAGTGTCTCACAGTTACGCTAGTGTCAGCATGTAGTGGTGTCTTGCTAAGTGGCATTTATTATTGCTGTTGTATGTTTTTATATGAGATTACAATAATGTTGGAGCTTAAATTAGGGCAACAAACAAACATTAAATTTCTTGTTAAATTTAAGAAGAGTAGAAGTGAAATCAGGGATGTGTTAGTCCAATTTTAGGGAAATAAAGCTGTGAAAAAAATGTCAGTGTAGAAATAAACTAAATGTTTTACTGAGTGAAAGCATCATTGATAAAGACAGTCAGGAAGACCAGTAATGAGCAGAACTGATGAAAACATTGCAAAAACTTGTCAAATTGGGTGTCAAAATTGTTGGCTGCCTGTGAGAAGCATTGTAAAGCAAGCAAACACTGATAGAAGAACAGTTAGGAAAATCTTAACTGGAAATCTTGGCATGAGAAAGGAGTGTGCAAAAATGATCCCAAAGGAGCCCACTGATGAACAAAAGCAAAGGAAAGTTAGAGTTGCTAAGACTTTTTGGAGAGGCAAAATGATATTTTGGGCTGTATTATCACAGTGATGAAACATGGGTGTACCAATAAGACCCTAAAACAAAGCATCAAATGCACAAGTGGAAGTCAGCCATGATTGTTCCATGACCCCAAAAGTTCAAATTAAGTGTCAAAACAATGTTGCTAACCTTTATTGGTATCAGGGGGATTCCTTATGAATTTGTACCAGCTGGACAGTTAACTAAGTTTTCTATTTCAAAGTACTGAAAAGGCTTCATGACTAAGTTAGATGAAAACTATGTGAAATTTTTACTAAGTCATGACTCTCACATTATGACAATGCACCATTTCACATGGCACTGTCTGTGAGGGAGTTTTTAGCCAGTAAACAACTAACTATATTGGAGCACCCTCCCTACTCACCTGATCTGGTCCCCAGTGACTTTTTTCTTTACCAAAAGACACAGGAAATATTGAAAGGAAGACATTTTGATGACATTAAGGACATCAAGGGTAATATGTTAACAGCTCTGATGGCCATTCCACAAAAAGAATTCCAAAATTTCTTTGAACAGTGGACTAGGGGCTAACACCACTGCATAGCTTCCCAACAGAAGTACTTCAAAGCTGACCACAGTGATATTCAGTAGTGTAGCACTTTTTCTAGGATGAGTTTTTGAATTTAATTGTCTGGCCTGGTGTGACACCCTAGGAGCCCTGAACATCAAATAGAAAGTTAGAAATTGGACTGAGCAACAGCAAAGGGAGAGTAGGTTCAGGGATACTCAGGATGGGCCAGGTCTGACATGCCATGAATAGACTGTGGCCAGCATGGTGAATGCAGGTGTGACATTTGGAGCATGTCCTCCTCAGCAGGAGAAACTGACCAGAAAATCTACTCACACCTCAAGAAACAGTGAAAAACAGCACTAGATAGTCAAAAGCTTCTGACCTACCATTCTTGAATCTAAATCTTTCTTTTGGGATAAAACTATCTCTCTTCTCCCAGTGATTCACCCTCTCTTGTCTGCAATATGCTTGACTCTGGAGTCTGAACTGCAGGTAGGACTCCTTAAGCCCTCTCTGAGCGACCCTCTGAGACTTGGAGCGGAAACAATTTAAAAACTGGGAGAAAGGTGGGAAAAAAATTGCAGACTACCCTGAGCCAGAAATTCAGAGCAGAAGCAGATTCTTCCTCTAGAATCAAATGTAACAAGACATATCTCATCATAGAAACTGAGAAACAGCTGTTACCACCTGCCTTTCTCGGTGTCAGACATCAGACCCCTGTGTATACACCAATCACTCCTGCCCATCTAGGACAGTAGGGGACAGTCTGCACCACAGACCCAGAATTCATACAAGAAAACTAAATGGGTTTGGGGCTCACATGTCTATTAACAGCTCTAACTACCTGGTGACAGGACATTAGAGCATCAGAAGCAACAATAACCAAATCAATACACATGACTGGCCTGTTTAGAACTTTCAAAACAAAATAAAACAGAAAACTAGAACACAGTAGGTGTGGTGGTCAGGATTGTGTCAACTCGGCTACTCCACATTTGGCTGCTGTACCAAGTGGGACAGCATAGCCCGTAGTGGCTTCCCTCCCCTCAGCTCTCATCTCTCCGTCTTCTACCACCTACTTCTTTCTGCTCAGTAGTCAGCAGCTCCTGCTGTCTTCTGGAGTCTGGTCCCTGGACCTGAACTAGCGGCTGTTGGATTCATCAGCACTTACAGCTGGTGCTAGAGAGTCCTGTTCCGTCACCTGCTGATCCTGGGTTTGTCAGCCTCTACAGCTCTGTGAGTCAGCAGAGACCTCACAGTCTCGCAGCCGCTTGGGATCCGCCGACCTACACAACCAGTGATCTAGAAACCTGTGGGTTCACCAGCTCTCATGGCCACATGAAGCTTGTGCTGGTGACTGTGGGTTCACCAGCTCTCATGGCCACATGAAGCTTGTGCCAGGACTGAGGATATTCGGATTCTACAATTGTGTGAGCTGTTTCCTTTATACATAGATTTTTCCTTGTACTTTGTATATAAGTCTTTCCTTGTACATATAGGTGTTACTGGTTTTGCTTCCCTAGAAAACCTAGCCCAAGACACTAGGTAAACATAAAATAAACAAGTACAACTTACTGATGGCTCAAAGAGAACAACCAATATCAAATCACTTAAAGAAGCAGTACTTCAGTAAGACATAACCATGCTAAGTTCATAAGGCTCCAAAATATGTAAAATGACATCTAACTGCATTGAAAACAGAAATAGTTTTACAATAAAAGTAACAGACTTCAACACAGTAATTTCAGAGAATTTCGGACTATCCAGAAAAAAACTCAATAAAAACATGGAAGATCTAAATGCCACAATCAACGATATTGACCTTATAAACATACCCAGAACACTCCACCAAAAAGCAACGAAGTATATTTTCTTTTCCAATGCACCTGTAGCATTCTCCACAGTAGACCACATATTAGGCAATGAAGCAAGTCCTAATAAAATTGAAAGCACCAAAGTGGGAAGATGAGACATGTATGGAGCAGAGAGGAATAATGTGCTGTCACCGGGAAGGGAGAGCAGGGGAAGCGGCATGTAGGTGGGCATGTAAATTTATTTTCACCGAATCACAAATTTTTTTGTTTTTTATTTTTTTATTTAATATAACTGAGTGAAAATGTACATTCCCATATAAATTTACATGCCCACCTGTATGCAGCTTCCACTGCTCTCCCTGCCCGGTGACAGCACACTATTACTCTCTGCTCCATACATGTCTCATTCTCCCAACAGCCTCTTTTTCACCTCCTCTCCATCCACTCTCCTTCCTCCAGCCAGAGGTCAGCAGGATGACATCCTATAGATGTGTAGAACCATAAAGTGCATCTAATATATGGTCACTCTGCATCGCCAAGTCCAATCCATTCGTGTCCTAAGAGTGGACCTTTGTTATGATTTACGGTCAAGGGCAGCATCAGGGCCAGGGGCCATGTTCCTGGGGGAACCCCGAAACTGCTGGACCACCAATTGAGGTCTTTTAGTGGGGATCTCAGGGTGCACCCCCTTTTTATTCTTGTGTTGCCAGTGAGACTCAACTTAGTAAGCTTCATCGCAGCTGTCACTGGTGGTGGCCAGGCACCATTCTGTTCTTCCGGTCCCAAGTCAATGTAGGCACCCACGGATGTGGGTCTCTTTATCTTCTGGGTTGTCTTTCCCCCATGTCATTTTGGCCCTCGGTGAGCATTTGTTCCTGCTGAGTGGGGACCATTTGCTGTGCCCTCGGATGGCAGCTTGGCAGCTTTTAAGACCCCAGGTGCCACTCACCAATGTGGGGTGCAGACAGCCCTCTTAACAAAATGCTAGTTGTGCCAGTTGGCCTCACTTTCACCTAAGAGCATGGTCCCCCGCCCCCTGCCCCAGCTACCCTATTGCAATATTGGGTTAAGATGGAAGGAGCACTCATGTTATGCTTAAGTCTACTTAATATTGTTCTTGTTTCTAATGTCTGCTATCACTGATTTTACCCAACCAGATTCCTAGCAACTATCTAATCTAAACCCTCCCCTCCTCCCTTCTTCCCTCCCTCCCCTCCTTTGCAGCTGTCAAAGAGTCTTTTCTTCTATACACAAGTCTGTTTTTGAGATCTTATCATAGAGGTCTCGTACAATATTTGTCCTTTTGTCACTGACTACTTTCACTCAACATAATGTCTTCCATTTGAAACCAGGTCATGAGATGTTTCCTAGAGTCATCGTTATTCTTTATCATTGCGTAGTGCTCCATTGAGTATATATACCATAGTTTACCTATCCATTCTTCTGTTGTTGGGCATCCGGGTTGATTTCATCTTTTTGCTATCATGGACTGTGCTGCGATAAACATTCTTGTGTATGTGTCCATTGGTGTGAAAGGCCTTGATTCTGTAGGATATATTCCAAGTAGTGGAATTACTGGGTCAAATGGTATATTGATATCCATTTTTTTAAGGAAGCGCCAGGTTGCTTTCCAAAGAGGCTGGACCATTTTACAACCCCACCAACAGTGTAGGAGGGTTCCCCTTTCTCCACAGCCTCTCCAGCATTTGTTGTTTTGTGTTTTTTGGATCATGGCCAACCTTGTTGGGGTGAGATGGTATCTCATTGTCATCTTGATTTGAATTTCTTTAATAACTGAAGATCGTGATCATGTCCACATGTGTTTTTTGGCTGCCTGCATCTCCTCTTTAGTGAAATGTCTGTCCATCTCCTTTGCACATTGCTTAATTGGATGATTTATCTTCTTCTTGTTGATATTTTGTAGTATTTTGTAGTATCTTACAGATTGTGGAGATCAGGCATCGGTCTGACATAGAGTTGCCAAATATTTTTTCCCATTCTGTAGGTGTTCTTTTAATTCTATTAATAAAGTCTTTGGGTGAGCAAAAGTGTTGGATTCTTAATAGTTTCCACTTATCAATTTTCTGTTCTGATGATTGTGGTTTGTTTGACAGATTTTGGAGTCTGTCCACGTTCTGTATTAAAACTTCCATTGTTGTTCCTACCTTTTCTTGGATGAGCTTTATCGTTTTAGGTTTGATATTTAGGTCTTTGATCCAATTGCAGTTGGTTTTTGTATCTTAAGGTGTAAGATATGGATCTTGTTTCAGTTTCTTGCAGATGGATATCCAATTTTGCCAGCACCATTTTTGGAAGATAATGTTTTTACCCCAGTTTAATGTCTTAGGGCCTTTGTCGAATATCAATTGTTCATAGGCAGATGGTGTCATTTCTGGGGTCTCAGTTCTGTTCCACTGATCTATATGCCTGTTCTTATACCAGTACCAGGCTGTTTTGACCACTGTGGCAGTGTAGTATGTTCTAAGGTCGGGTAATGAGAGGCCTCACAGTGTGTTCTTCTTCTTTAGTAGTACCTTACTTAACCAGGGCTTCTTCTCTTTCCAAACAAAATCGGTGATTTGTTTCTCCATCTCATTAAACAGTGTCGCTGGAACTTGTATTGGGATTGCATTATATAGATAGATGGCTTTGGGTAAAATAGACATTTTACCAATGTTAAGTCTTGCTATCCATGAGCAGGTTAGGTTTTTCCATTTATCTCAGTCTCCCTTAGTTTCTTGTCGTAAGGGCTTGTAGTTCTCTTTGTAAAGGTCTGTTATTTCTCTGGTTAGATTAATTCCTAGGTACTTTATCTTCTTAGGGGCTATTGTATATGGTATTGATTTGATAATTTCTGCCTTAACAGTCTCGTTGGCATAAAGGAATCCTACTGATTTACTTATGTTTACTTGTATCCTGAGACTTTGCTGAACTCTTCTATCAGTTTGAGTAGTTTACTTATAGATTCCTTGGGATTCTCTGCATATGCAATCATATCATCTGCAAACAGGGAGATTTTAACTTCCTCTTTGCCGATGCAGATGCCCTTTATTTCTTGGTTTTGTCTAATTGCTCTGGCTAAAACTTCTAGCACAATGTTGAATAGAAGAGGTGAGAGTGGGCATCCTTGTCTAGTTCCTGATCTCAAGGGAAAGTCTTTCAGTCTCTCTCCAATTGGCTTTGTATAAATGGCCCTTATTGTGTTGAGGAATTTGCCGTCTATGCCCATTTAGCTAAGAGTTTTTAGCATGAATGGGTGTTGGACTTTATCAAATGCCTTTTCTGCATCAATGGACTAAACAGATGATCCTTGTCTTTTGTGTTATTTATGTGATTAATCACATTAATTGTTTTTCTCATGTTGAACCAGCCTTGCATCCCTGGTATGAATCCCACTTGGTCATGATGGATTATTTTCTGGATATGTTGTTGTATTCTATTGGCAAGAATTTTGTTGAAGTATTTACATCTAGATTCACGGGTGATATCGGTCTGTGGTTGTCTTTTGTTGTTGGGTCTTTCCCTGGCTTAGGTATCAGGGTTATGCTGGCTTCATAGAATGAGTTTGGGAGTACTGCATCCCTTTCTATACTGTGAAATAGTCTCAGTAGTATTGGAGATAACTCTTCTCTATATGCTTGGTAGAATTTTGCAGTGAAGCCATCTGGGCCCAGACTTTTTTTGGTTGGCAGTGTTTTGATGACATTTTCAATCTCTTCCTTTGTTATGGATTTATGAAGTTGTTCTGCTTCATGTTGAGATAATTTGGGTAGGTGGTATGAGTCAGGGAATTGGTGCATTTCCCCTAGGTTTTCAATTTTGTTAGAGTACAGTCTTTCATAGCATTCTGTTATGATATTTTTGATTTCTGTTGCATCTGTAGTGACAACCCCCCTCTCATTTCTAATTTGGGTTATTTGTTTCCTTTCCTTCTTTTCTTTAGTAAGTTTAGCCAGTGGTTTGTCAATTTTGTTGATCTTTTCAAAAAACCAGCTTTTGGTCTTTTCAATTTTTTCAATTGTTTTTGTATTCTCTAGTTCATTTAGCTCTGCTCTAATCTTTATGATCTCGTTTCTTCTGGTGACTGATGGGTTCCTCTGTTTTTCTCTTCCTACTTGTTCAAGGTAATTCCTTGATTTGGTTTCTTTCTTACCTCCAGATGTGTGCATTTATGGAGATAAACAGATCTCTGAGCACTGCTTTGGCTGTATCCAATAGGTTCTGGCAGGAAGTGTTTTTGTTCTCATTGGAATCCATGAATTTCTTTAATTCATCCTTGATTTCCTCTATAGCCCATGTTTTTTGAGCAAGATATTGTTCAGTTTCCAAGAGTTCCACTTTCTATGTATGTTTTTTCTGCTATTGATTTCAACTTGGATGGCTTTATCATCTGAGAAGATGCTTTGCAGTAATTCAATGGTATGGCCTATCACATGGTCAATTCTGGAGAATGTTCCATGTGCACTGGAGAAGAAGGTGTAGTTGTCTGCTGATGCATCAGAAGTTCTGTATATGTCAATGAGGTTTAGTTGGTTAATTGTGGCAATGAGGTCTTCTGTATCTTTACTGAGCTTTTTTCTAGATGATCTGTGTAGTATTGAGAGTGGAGTGTTGAAGTCTCCCATAATTATGGTGGAGTCATCTAACTCTCTTTTGATGTAGTCAGTGTTTCTTCAACGTATTTAGGTGTTCTGATATTAGGTGCATAAATATTTAATATAGTTAAGTCTTGCTTGTGTACTGAACCTTTCAGCAATAGTGTCCATCTTTGTCCACGATGGGGGATTTGACATTAAAATTGATTTTGTCTGAGATTAGAATTGCCACCCCTACTCTTCTTTGTTCATTGTTAGCTTGATATATATTCTTCTTTAATTTTTCAGTTTGTTCCTATCTTTAGGTCTCAAGTGAGTTTCTTATAGACAACATATGGATAGGTCATGTCTTTTGATCCAAGATGTCACTCAATGTCTCTTTACTGGAGCATTCAGTCCATTCACATTCAATGTAATTATTGATAGGTATACGTTCAGTGCTGCCGTTGTGATATGTTTATTTCTATGCTGATGTTTTCTCTGTTGTTCTTATTAGCCTGTTCTGGGACATCGTTTTTTGTGAGTTGATTTTTCACCTTTTTCAGAGCTGGTTTTTTAGTTGTTGAGACTCCTGTGTTACATTTCTTGATATGGTATGATACATCTTTGTTGTGCTTTACAGCTGCCCCTGTGATCCCCCTTAATAAACTATATATAAATCCAATTTTAATTACTACCAGTCTTGTCATCTTCCTCTCCATCTGGAAGGACTATAACAAAGGTAGTATATCCCTCTTTTTAATATGATGACACCATAATTTTCATGATGATCACTGGATTGCTTCTTTCTGTATCAAAGCTGTGACTGGCTTTGGAGGCTTCCCTGTCTGAGGAGAGTTTTGAGTAGTGTGTCTTTCTCAAATACAAAGTTAGTGGTTTCATTCTTCTAAGCCAGAGCCAAGAACTTCTTTCAGTATTTCTTGTAGTTTGGGTTTGGTTTTTACAAAGTCTCTGAGTTTCTGTTTATCTGGGAATGTCTTAATTTCATTTTCATATTTTAAAGATAGTTTTGCAGGATATATAATTCTTGGTTGTAAGTTCTTCTCCTTCAAGGCTTTGAATGTGTCATGCCACTGTCTCTGTGCCAGCATGGTTTCTGCTGAGAAATCTGAAGAGAGCCTACAGGGTTTCCCTCTGAATGTTAGCTTTGCTTTGAGTCTTGCTGCCTTTAAGAGTTGCTGCTTATGTTTCATTTTGTTAAGCTTGATTATAATATGTCTTGGAGTCTTTCTTTCAAGATCTATATTGGGTGGCGTATGATATGCATCTGAGATGTCTATATTCTCTTCCTTCATGTTTTCTGGGAAGTTTTCTTTCAGCAGCTCAGCAACAATACTCTCTGTGTTCTCAGATGTCTCACCCTGTTCAGGGACTCCAATTAATCGAAGGTTGTTCCTCTTAATAGAGTCCCACATGCTTCTTAATGTTTCTTCATTTTTCTTGTTTCTTCTTTCTGATTTCTCCTCATAGATGTTGGCATCAGTAGCTCTGTCTTCCAAGTCAGAAATTCTTTTTTCTATTTGTTCCATTCTGTTTTCTTGGCTTTGCATCGAAGCTTCTATGTCTTTAATTTTGTTCTTGATCTGCTGGATTTCAGAGTACTGGTGTTCCATCCTATCGAACAGCTTGCTTAATTTTTCCCTTTGTTCTGCTACATTTTGTATAAGGTCTAGAAGGGCTCTGTATATAATCATTTTGTATTCACTTCTTGATGCTTTCATAAAAGTTTCTTCATCTGGAAAACTCCTTTGTTGCTTTGTCTGGGAGCCTTGTGAAGCCACGGTGATTTCTTGTATGCCACAAGTGTCTGCTTTTTTTGGGTGCCATGTGAGTATGTAGAGGCTGGAAGAGGTACTGTGAGGATGGACTGCAGATGTTTCTCTAGGCTGTCTTAAAATGTAAAGCGAAAGGTATCTGACCACTTCACAAGTCGGTTAGGTTTTCAGATGTAGACATCTCTGTTCTCAACTGGCAAAGTAAGTGCCAGTATATCCAACCCTGATGATACAAACTAGTTCAGAATACAGCAATGCTACTGCCCTGTTGGCCTCTGCTGACAGGGCATAGCCTTAGGTGATGCTGCATAGAGTACTGCTTTTCTGGTAGAAAAGTACTCTCTTGTGGGCAGGCTCTGGCTCCCAAGCTAAGAATTAGGTCCAGCTGCAGCCACCATATCCAAGATGGCATCCTCCACGCAGGCAGCAGACAGTAGGGCTAAAGGTGCCAAAAGGTAGTGATTCCTCTGATTCAGTTGCAGGACCCCCAAAGCAGATGGCACTGGGTAAATTAGTGCTTTTCTGTCAGAGAAGCGCTGTTCTGTTTGCAGGCGCTGGCTCCCAGGATAAGGATGAGGTCCCGCTAGAACCTCTGTATCCAAAATGGCACCCCGCACACTGACTGCGGAATTCTGTAGAAACACCACTGAGGCAGATGTAAAACGACAGGCTTAAAGTGACTGGATTAACAGAGTCCCAAGCCTGGCCCTCAAAATATGGGAATTTCACCTGCCTATCCCCCCAGCAGTGTGTCTGAGTCTAGCCACTAGGCAAGACTCTGCTCCGCCTGCCAGCCAAGACAGAGGGAAAAAAAAAAGTAAAAATGATGAGTTTACCTTCAGTCCGTGAGAGCCAGGGCTAACCAGGCACGGGAGTCAGCAAGAGAGGAGGTTTTTCGCTCAGTGGTATGAAGTCCAAAGTAACAGCCCTGTGCCGTGTCCTGGGGCTGATTTAGGTGATCAGAAGGCTCTGTTTGATTATCAGCTCAGGTCTTGGTTTCCAGAGGGATATAAGGAGACGTGTGCTTAGTCCGCCATCTTGACTCCGCCCCAATCGTAATTTAAAAAAAAAAAACAGAAAAAAGTATATTACAAAGCATCTTTTCAGACCATAAAGTCACAAAAGTAGAAATCAAGAACAGAAAAAGGAAGGGAAAAACAATCAACCACATGGTAACTGAACAATACCTTGCTTAAAAACTACTGAGTTATAGAAGAAATCAAAGATTGAATTAAATTCACAGACTCAAATGATAATGTAAACACATACTACCAGAACTTTTGGGTCAGTAAATGTCAACATCCAAAAAGAACAAATGGCCCAAATCAAAGCATTAATACTACACTTGAACAAGTACAAAGAGAATGGCAGAAGACCCATGCAGGTAACCCAAGAAAGAAAATAATAAAAATTAGAACCAAACTAAATGAATTAGAGAATATAAAAAATGAAAGAATTAAAAAAACTCAACAAAATCAATAAACCACTGGTCAAACTGACAGAAGAAAAACAAGAGAGGTAGCAAATAACCAAAATTAGACATGAGATGGTTGACATCACAACAGAGCCAACCAAAATTTTAAAAAAAAAAAAAAATCATAACAGAATACTATGAAAAACTGTACTCAGAAATTTGAAAACCTAGAGGATATGGAAAAATTCCCAGAAACACACAGCTGCCTAAAGTAACACAAACAGAAATAGAACAACTGAGTAAACTCATTGTAAAGGAGAACAACAAGCTGATTAAAAAAACTCCCAACCAAAATAAAACCCTCGCCTGACACTTTTCCTGGACGATTCTACCAAATTTTTAGAGAAAAGTTAACACCGTGATTCATAAAGTTATTTCAAAGCATAAAAAGGGATGGAATACTCTCAAATGCCCTCTATAACCTTGATACCAAAACCAGGTAAAGAAACCTCAAAAAAGGGCAAATTACAGACAAATACCTCACATGAACTTTGATGCAAAGAAAATCCTCAACAAAACTTCAGCCAATAGAATTCAATAATGTTTTAGTCAGCTAAGGCTGCTCTAACAGAAATACCAGAGAGTGCACGGCTTTAACAAAGGAAAGTTTGTTCTTACACAGTCCGGTAGGCTACGAGCCCAAATTCAGGACGTCTGCTCCAGGGGAAGGTTTTCCCCTTGTCAGCTCTGGAAGAAAGTCTGATATTGTATCAGTATTTGTCCAGGGAGCATCTTAATGCAGGAACCTCAGATCTCAAGGACTCTCTTCTCCCGGTGCTGCTTGCTTGAAGATGTGAGGTTCCCAATTGTCTTTCTCCTTCCCTTTCCTTTTATCTCTTGCAGGATGAGAGGATTAAGGGTGGGGCAAGCCATACTCCAGAGAAACTCCCTTTACAATGGAGCAGGGAGGTGATCTTATAAAAAGATTTACAGCCCCACCCTAATGCTTTAACACACAGCATAGGAAATCCACAAAATGGAAGACAGTCACAAAATACTGGGAATCATGGCCCAGCCACATGGCTACACATATTTTGGGGGGAACACAATTCAATCTATGATGAATAATATATCAAAACTGTATATGTGTGTGTGTGTGTGTGTGTGTGTGTGTATGTATAAAATGACTTACTATGACCAAGTGGGATACATACTAAGGATGCAGAAACGGTTCAACATTAGAAAAGCAATCAGTGCAACCAACTACGTAAATAAGAAACAGGAACCACTTGTTTTTATCAACTGATCCAAAAAATACATTTGACAAAGTTCAGCACCCAGTCTTCTTAAAAACTCTTGGCAAAAAAGGAAAAGAGGGAAATTCTTTGACATAATAAAGGACATTTATACAAAGCAATAACTGACATCATCCTTAATAAAGAGAGCCTGAAAGCATTCGCACTGAGAGTAGAAACCAGACAGTAAGCCCCTTGTCACTGTTTTTACTCAACATTGTACTGAAGTTTCTAGCCAGACAAATCAGGCAAGATAAAGAAATAAAGGGCATCCAAAGTGGTAGGAAAGAAGTAAAAGTATCTCTATTTGCAGATATGATCTAAGACACAGAAAAACCCTAAGGAATCAAAAAAAAACTACTAGAAGAATTCAGTGAAACATCAGGATATAAGATAAACCTGAAAAACTCAGCTGGATGCCTCTACACCAACAAAAAGAACATCAAAAAGGAAATCACTAATTCAATACCATTTACGGTAGTCCGCAAGAAGACAAAATACTTGGGAACAAATCTAACCAGAGACATAAAGGACCTACACAAAGGAAGTTATGAGAGACTACTGAAAGACAACAAAAGAGGCCTACATAAGTGGAGAAACCTACCTTGTTCAGGGATACAGAGACTCAATATTCTGAAAATATCTGTTCTAGCCAAGGAATCTATAGATACAGCAGAATCCAATACAAATTCCAATGGCATTGTTTAATGAGATGGAGAAACAAATCACCATTTTCATGCAGAAAGGGAAGACACCCACAATAGGTAAAGAATTGCTGAAGAAGAACAAAGCAGCAGGCCTCACCCTACTTCATTTTTGAACCTATTACACTGTCACCATAGTCAAAACAGCTTGGTACTAATACAAAAACACATTCATAGACCAATGGAACAAAACTGAGAATCCAGATGTAAACTTATGCACCTATGAACAGCTGATATTTGACAAACATCTGAAGTCTCTAAACTTGGGAAAAGACAGTCTCTAACAAATCATATTGGCATAACTGGATACCCATCTAAAAAAAAAGTGAAAGAAGACATATATCTGACACCATACACAAAAACTAAAAATGAATCAAAGACCTAACTATAAAATCTAGGATGTTCATGGAAGAGAAAATTGAAACAATATCGGGACCTCTAAAACACAGCATAAACAGGCTGCAAAATATTACTAACAGTGCACAAACATGAGAAGATAAAATGGATAATTGGAAACTCATAAAAATCAAACACTTATGCTCATCCAAAGACTTTACCAAAAGAATAAAAAGACTACTTACTGACTGGGAAAAAATGGGGCTATGACAAATCAGATCAGCATCTAATCTCCATAATTTATAAGATACTGCAAAACTTCAACAACAATAAAGAAAGTAACCTAATTAAAAGGATAAAAGGATAAAAAAGGATAATTAAAAGGATAAAAGGATAAAAGGGCAAAGGATAAAAAACAGACACTTCAACAAAAAGGACATCCAGGAGGCTAACAGATACATGAGGAAATGCCCAGGATCAGTAACTATTAGAGAAATTCAAATCAAAACTACAATGAGATACCCTCTTCACCAACAAGGCTGGCACTAATCCAAAAAAAACACAAAATAATGAATGTTGGAGAGACTGGGGAAAGACTGGAACACATATGCACTGCTGGTGGCAAAGTAAAATGGTACAACCACTTTGAACTTGATTTAGCACTTTCTTAAGAACTTAGAGATAGAAATACCATGAGGTCCAGGAATCCCACTTCTTGGATTATAGTCTACAGAATTTAAGCTGTCACACTAGTAGATACATACATGCCAACATTTATTACAGCACTGTCCACAAGAGCAAAAAGACAGAATCAACCTATGCGCTCATCAGTGTATAAATGGGTAAACAAACCGTAGTATATTCACACATATGGAATTCTATGGAATAATGAAGAACAACGTTGATCTTGGGAAACATAACATGGAGGAAACTAGGGGGCATTATGCTAAGTGAAATTAGTTGCAAAAGGACAAATAGTGTATGAGACTATTAGTATAAAGATACAAAAAACATTTAAATACAGAAGAAAACAGTTCTTGATGGTTACAAGGGTGGGGAGGGTGGGAGAGGGATATGCATTATTTAGATAGTAGATACTAATTGGATTAGGTGAAGTGAGTGACAGCATCCAGTGGGAGGGTGGTCAGTACAGCTAAACAAAAAGCTAAGAGGTTTCCTAAATTCGAGGCCTGGCAATTAAGTCTATGAATTTAATTGTTCTAAGCGCTACATACCTCATTGCTGAATATCACTACAGTCACCTTTGAAGTACTTCCCTTCCCAGCTATGCACTGATGCCAGCACCTAATTTACTCTTCAAAGCAATTTTAGAATTCTTTCTTGAATGCCCATTTCTCATAGTGGCAAGGCAGCAAGTTTGCGAACTTAATTGAATAGTTGTCTGTGAGGGAATTTTAGCCAGTAAACAAATAACTGTATTGGAACACCCTCCATACTCACTTGATTTTGCTTCCAATGAAGATAAAGGAGACAGAAGACATTTTGATGATATTCAGGACATCAAGGGTAATATGATGACAGCTCTGATGACCATTCCAGAAAAAGAGTTCCAAAACTGCTTTGAAGGGTGGACTAGGGCTCATTACTGGTGTATAACTCCTCAAGGGGAGTACTTCAAAAGTGATCATGGTGATATTCAGCAGTGAGGTATGTAGCATTTCTTCTAAGATGAGTTTGTGAACTTAATTGGCTGTCCTCATATAACCCAAAACTTTAATGGCAGAGTAACAAGGGCAGGGATCTAGGGACCATGGTTTGAGGGGACATCTAAGACAACTGACATAGCAAAGCTTTATTAAGAAAATGCGCTGCATCCCACTTTGGTGAGTGACCATCTAGATAGCATCAGTTTGTTCCAACCCACCTGGAGCAGAGGAGAACACAACACATCAAAGACATAAGGAAAACATGAGCCCAAGAGACAGAAAGGGCCATGTAATCCAGAGGCTACATCAGCATGAGACCAGAAGAACTAGATAGAGCTGCCCCACCAGTAATTGCTCTGACAAGGAATACAACAGAGTCCCTAATGTGGTCGGGAAAAAATGGATATGCAGAACTAGAACTCCATTAAAAAATATCAGAGTTGATCATCCAACAGACTGGAGGATCCTAGGAACATGTGGCACCTGGCTTCTATTAGCCCAGAGCCAAAACCATTCTTAAAGCTAGTACTTCACACAAAGATTTGACCAAACTGTAAGACATAAAATGATACTGTCAAAGAGTGTGCTTCTTGGCTTCAGTTTATACATGAGGCTAACTGGGCACCTTATGTCCAAAAGTGAGATGGGAGGGCAGAGGGGGACAGGAGCTGGTTAAATGGACAGGGGAAATACATGGTGGAAAGGAAGAGTGTGCTGTCACAGAGTGGAGAGAACAGATAGAATTATGTAGCAGTGTGTGTGAAAGTTTTTGAATCACAAACTGATTTGGATTGTAAACTTTAACTTAAAGTACAACAAAATATTTTAAAAAATAAAATGTTGAAAGTGAAAGGGAGTCTACTTCATTGCTTTTGTATGCCAGGAACACGCAAAAATCATCTTCCCTTCCTTTGTGTAAACCAAAGAAAATCATCAGTGGCTGCCATGGACCAAATCTGATGGTCAAGTCTGTTTTTTATTGATTCAACTTGTCAGTAGACTTTTCTACATTTGAATATTCTCTTCTTTTTAAAATATATACTTATTTTTTATTTGATTTCCTGAGTATTGTCTTTTGGGGTTTCTTCTGTTTCCTTCTCCTTTGGTGGATTCTGATTATTTTTCTCTAGTCATGTCAGTGTCTTGGGGATCAGAACTTGAATTGCTGTTTTTCTCTTTCAGTGTTATTTTCCTAGATAATCCCAGTCCCTTCCAGTATCGTGGGAAGACTCACTGCATGCATGTGAGTGATTCACAAATATATCTCTAGTCAGACATCTTCCCATGTTTGTTGAATGAGTAGTAGGATTAAAAAAGGTAAATTTGACTACAAACTATAGCAGTACGGTTAAAATTATAATGACAAGCGAATTCTATTATCTGAAAAAAAATCAGGATTCTGAAAAACAGACTGCAAATTACAAGAACATAAAATATCACTTAGGAAACTTCAACAGCAATTTGTGAATATAAAATTCAATAACTTTGCCAATCTTTGAATTTCAGAAGCAGTATTACAGTTTGCAAAGTGTAACACATTAAAGATAAGTTATCATTATTATCATCATTAACGAAGGACTGCACAAAAGACAACCAAAGAATGTTTTCTTCTGTGTTTATTCTTGGGTCCTTACAACAGTGATCTCATATAAATATTTTTCCTTTCACAATTGACTAATTTCACTCAGCATAATGCCTTCAAGATTCTTTCATTTTATAATTGTTTTAGGTTCATTTTTTATGTTCATTTATGGTTGTTTCATTCATGATTGTTCTTTATTACTGCATAATATTCCATCATGTGAATATACTGTGGTTTGTTAATCTATTCTTCCACTGATGGGCACCTACAGTGATTCCATCTTTTTGCTATTGTGGTCACTGCTGTGCTTGCATCTATTTGTATGGTAGCTATTATTTTTCTCAGACATATCCCAAGAAGTAGGATTTCTGAAGCATATGGTATTTCTATTTCTAGCTTCTTAAGAAAGTGGAAAGCCTATTTTCAAAGTGGTTGTACCATTTTACAAACTCACCAGTACAGCGTAAGTATCCACTTTCTCCATATCCTGTACAACATTTGTTACTTTGTGTTTTTTGGATTAATGCCATTGTTGATGTGGTTGATGTAGTATCTCTCTGATCAGCAATGATAGTGAGCATTTTCTCACGTAACTGTTAGCCACTTGAATGTCTTCTTTGATGAAGATGCCTGTTCATATCCTTTGCCCACTTTCAATTAGGCTATTTGTGTTTTTGTGTGTGTTGCAGTTTTGCAGTATCTATTGGATATTAGTGGTTAGAAGCTGATTGGATTTGTGGTAGTGAAAATTTTTTCCCCAGTATGCAGGTTGTCTTTTTACTCTTCTGGTGAAGTCTTTGAATGGGCACAAGTGTTTGATTTTTAGGATTTCCCAGCTACTGATTTTGTCTTCTGATGTTTGTGCATTGTTAGAAATACTTCATATCTGTTTATGCCAGATATTAAGGCTCCCAGCATTGACCCTAGTTTTTCTTCCATGATCTAAAGATGTAAAGTATTTTAGATTTTATATTTATGTCTTTGATACATTTTGAGTTACTTGTTGTGCATGGTGAGAGATATGGGTGTTGTTCCATTTTTTTGCAGATGGATATATAGTTATGCCAACATTATTTATTTCCTTATCTTTTCCACAGTTTGATGACATTGAGCTTTTATCAATTATCAGCTACCAATAAGTGGATTATGTCTGTATTCTCAGTGCTGTACCATTGGTCTGTGTGTCCTCTGTTGTTATACCAGTAACAGGCTGTTTTGACTGCTGTGACATTGTAATAGGTTCTAAAGTCAGGAAGTATGAGGCCTCCCACTTTGTTCTTCTTTTTCAATAATCCTGTGCTTATCTGGGACATCTTCCCTTTCCATAGGAAGCTGCTCATTTCTTTTTCCATCTCTTTAAAAACTGCCATTGGAATTTGTATTGGGATTGTGTTGTATCTATAAATCTATAAATGGATAGAATAGACATTTTCATGATGTTAAGTCACCCTATGCATGAGCAAGATAGTGTTCTCCACTTACGTGGGTCTCTGTCAGTTTCTTGCGGAACTGTCTTGCAGTTTTCTTTGTATAGGTCTTTTACATCTCTGATTAGTTTATTCCTAAGTATTTTATCATCTTGGGGGCTATTGTTAATGGTATCGATTTAGTGATTTCCTCTTTGGTATTGTCTTTTTTGGTGTAGAGGTATCCCACTGATTTTTGTATGTTTATTTTGTGTCCTCATCTGCTGTAGAACTCTTCTATTAGTGCCAGTAGTTATTTTGTGGATTCTTAGGGTTTTCATGTCATCTGCAAATAGAGAGAATTTTACTACTTTCTTAGCAGTTGGAATGCCCTTCATGTCTTTATCCTGCCTGATTACTGTGGCTAGATCCACCAGTACAATGTTGAATAAAAGCTGTGACAAAGGACATACTTACTGTTTCCTGTTCTCAAGGAGAATAAAGAACGGTGATGATTTTAGGAAGCATCTCATAACCTGGTTTCTACTGGAAGACATTACATTGAGTGAAGTCAGTCAGTGGCACAAGGGCAAATACCGCATGAGACCTCTACTATAAGAACTTAAAGCAGACTTATGAACAGAAGAAAAGACTATCTTACAGCTGCAAGGGAGAGGAGGGAGGGAGGGAGGGAGTGAAAGGGCTTTTTATAGATTAGATAGTTGATAGAAATTTGGTTGGGTGAAAGCAGTGACAGCACACATCAGAAAGAAGAGCAACTTAACTAGACTTCAACATAAACTGAAAATTCTTTCAATCTTAACTAAATATTTCAAGGATAGAGTAGCAGGGTGGATGTCCGGGAACCATGCTTTCAGGGGAAACTGAGAAACATCAGTATAACTAGCCTACAGCTAGAAGAGTCTTCTGCCCTCTGTATTGGTGAGTAGTGTCTGGGGTCTTAACATTTAGCAAGCTGCCATCTGAAGCACACCAAATGGTCCCAACTCAGCCAGAACAGATGATCACCAAGGACAACAAAGACATGAGGGAAAAAAGGTCCAGAAGACAGAAGGACCCACATGAATGGGTGACTGTATCAACAGGTGACCAGAAGAACCAGAGGTGCCTGGCCACTACCAATGACAGCCGTGATGGGGCACACAATGTCGAGGTCCCAGTGACAACACAAGAAAAGAGGAGTGCACCTTAAGTACTCCACTAAAAGACTGAAATTGATTCTCTGAAGGCCTCAGAGTTCCCTTAGGAGCATGGCCCATAGACCAAAGACAGCCCCTAGACCAAAGAGGTCAAATCTTCAGACAGGAATGAATTGGACTTGGAGACACAATAAGGCCATATTATGTGTTCACTTTACGGCTATGCATCTATAGGGTGCTGTCCTACTGGCCTTTTATTAGAAGGGAGTGGAAAGGGTGGAGAGGAGGGGACGGGAGATTGCTAAGAGGATATGACATATATAGGATGGAAAGGAGGAGTGTGCTGTCACCGCACAAGATCAGAAGGAGCTGCAGATAGGCGGTCACATAAATTTAACTCAAATTGTATAATTTCACTCAATCACAATGAAAAAAAAAATGCCATTGAAATTTATACTGGGATTTCATTGTATCTATAACTTGCTTTGAACAGAATAGACATTTTCAAAATGTTAAAGTCTCCCTGTCGGTGAGCAAGGTAGATCTCTCCATTTACTTAGGCTTCTTGATTTCTTGCAGTAGAGTCTTGTAATTTTCTTTGTGCAGGTCTTTTATGTCTCTAGTTAGATTTATCCCTAGGTATTTTATCCTCATGGGGGCTATTGTAAATGGTAATGATTTGTTGATTTCCTCTTTGAAGGTGTCTTTGTTAGTGTAAAAGAATCCAACTAGTTAGTGTGTGTTTATCTTGTATACTGATACATTGCTGAACTTCCCTATTAGTTCTAGTTATTCTTTTGTGAATTTTGCAGGATTTTCTATGTATATGATCATATCATTTGCAAATAGAGATACTTTGAATTCTTCTTGACAAATCTGGATGTACTTTATTTCTTTATCTTGCCTGATTGCTCTCGCTGCAACCTCCAGTACAACACTGAAGAAGAGTAGTGGCAATGGGCATCCTTGTCTGGTTCCTGTTCTCAATGGGGAAGCGTTCAAACACTCTCTATTTAGGATAATGTTGGCCGTTGGCTTTGCGTACATGCACCTTGTTGTGTTGAGGAATTTCTCTTCCCTTCTTATTTTGCAGAATGGGTGTTGGAATTTGTCAATGCCTTTTCTGTATCAATTGATAAAATGAAGCAGTTCTTGTCCTTTGTTTTATGTGGTTGATTTAATTGGTTTTCTAATGCTGAGCCATCTCTGCACTCCTGTTATAAATCCCACTTGTTTAAGGTGAATTATTATTATTATTATTGATATGTTGTTGAATTCTTTGGCCAGAATACTGTTGAGGATTTTTGCATTTAAGTTCATGAGGGATATTGTTCTATAATGTTTCCTTTTTTCGTGGTTTCTTTACCTGGTTTTGGAATCAGGAATATACAGGCTTTATTGGGGAGTATTCCATTGTTTTCTACGTTTGGAAGTACCTTTGCTAATACTGGTATTACCTGTTCTCTGAAAGCTTGGTAGAATTCTAGTGAAGTTGTCAGGGCCAGGGCCAGGGCTTCCCCCCGCCCCCGCTGGGAGTTTTTTAATTACCTTTTCAATCTCTTTTGTGGTAGGTTAACTCAGTAGTTCTGCTTCAATTAGTGTTAATTTTGGTAGTTGAACTGCTTCTAGAGGTTTTTCCATTTCCTCTAGGTTTTTGAATTTACTAGAGTACATTTTTTCCCAATATTCTCTTATGATTCTTTTAATTTCAGTTGAGTCTTTTGGGATATGATCCATTTCTTATTTGAGTTTTTTGCTTCCTCAACTGTCTTTTGTCGACCTTTTCAAAAAAGTAGATTTTGTTCTTGTTAACTCTTCCAGTCATTTTTCTATTCTCTGTTTCATTTAATTCTGCTGTACTTTTTATTACTTGCTTTCTTCTAGTGCCCGAGGATTTCTTTCACTGCTCTCTTTTCGTGTGTTCAAGTTGTAGAGTTAATGGCTTGATTTAGGCCCTTTCTTCTTTCTGGATGTGTGCATTTAATGAAATAAATTGATCTCTGTTCACTGTTTTGGCTGTACCCCATTGATTCTGGTAGGATGTTTTCATTCTTATATGATTCTGTGAATTTCTTTATTTCATCCATTTTTCTATACTCCAGTGGTTTTTGAGCAAGGTGTTGTTCAGTTACCATACGTTTAATGTTTTTTTCTTTCTTTTGTCTTTTATTGATTTCTACTTTTATGGCTGCATGCTCTGTAATATTGTAATATTTGTAATATTTCTATATGCTGAATTTTGTTAAGGATTGCTTTGTGGCTTAATTTGTGTTCAGTTCTGTAGAACGTCCCATGTGCAGTGGAAAGAAAACATCATTGGATGCCATTGGGTGGAGTGTTTTTTGTATGTCTGTGCGATCAAGTTGGTCACTTGTTACATTTAGATCTTCCACATCTTTATTGAACTTTTTCTTAAATGCTCTGTCCTTCACTGAGAGTGGTGTGTTGAAGCCTCCTACTATTACTGCAGCTATTTATGTTTTCAATTCAGTTAATGTTTGTTTCATACATTGTGGAGCCCTGTCACTGGGTGTGTAGGTACTTTATACGATTATGTTCTCCGGGAGTATTGATCCTTTAATCATCATATAATATCTGCTTTTACAATATGGTGGATTTCATTTTACCTTTTTTTTTAATTGTGATTGAGTGAAAGTATACAATCCAAGTTAAATTACCATGCCTGCCTATCTGCAGCTCCTCCTGCTCTCCTTGCCTGGTGACAGCACATTCCTCCTTGACATTCTATACGTATCATATTCTCTTAACAATCTCCTATCCCCTCCTCTCCATCCTTTCCTCTCCCTTCTAATAAGAGGCCAGCAGGACACCATCCTACAGACGCATAGAACCGTAAAGTGCACACATCACATAATCTCATTCTGTCCTCAAGTCCAATAGATTCCTGTCTGAAGAGTTGACCTCAGCAATGACTTATGTTCAGAGGCATTATAGGTCTAGAGGCCGTGCTCCTAAGGAAACTCCAAGGCTTTCAGACCAGACCATCAGTTGCAGTCTCTTAGTGGAGTTCTTGAGGGGACGCCCCTCTTTTCCTCATGTTGCCACTGGGACTCAGCATTGTGTGCCCCATTGTGGTTGTCATTGGTGGTGGCTGGGCAACACCTGGTTCTTCTGGTTAGCTGTTGATACAGTCACCCATTCATGTGGGTCCTACTGTCTTTTGGGATCCTTTTCCCACATGTCTTTGTTGTCCTTGGTGATCATCTGTTCTTGCTGAGTTGGGACCATTTGGTGTTCTTCAGATGGCAGCTTGCTAGTTTTTAAGACACCAGATGCCACTTACCAATATGGAGTGCAGAAGACTCTCTTAGCAGTAGGCTAGTTATGGCAACAGGACTTGATATCCCCTCAAAGCGTGGTCCCCAGACACTCACCCTGCCACTCTATCCTTGCAATATTGGGTGAAGATTAGAAGTTTTCGGTTTGTGCTGAAGTCCAGTTAACTTGATTTTCTTTCTAATGTGTGCTGTCACTGCTTTCACCCAACTACCTAATCTATAACCAGCCCTCTCCCTCCCTCCATTCCCTCCCTTGCAGCCATCAAAGAGTCTTTTCTTCTGTACATGAGTCTGTTTTTAAGTCCTTATAGTAGGGGTCTCATACAATATTTGTCCTTGTGCTACTGATGTCACTCGATGTAACATCTTCTGATTGAAACCACGTTATGAAATGCTTCCTAAAATCATCACTATTCTTTATCATTGTGCAATCTTCTGTTGAGTGTATATGCCATGGTTTTGTTATCCATTCATCTGTTGTTGGGTATCTGGGTTGATTCCTTCTTTTTGCTCTTGGGAACTGTACTGCAATAAACGGTTGTGTGCATGTATCTGTTCCTGTGACTTCCCTTGATTCTGTAGGATATATTCTAAGCAGTGGGATTACTGGGTCCAATGGCATATCTATTTCCAGCTTTTTAAGATAGCACTAGATTTCTTTCCAAAGAGGCTGGACCATTTTGCAACCCCACCAGCAGTGTAGGAGAGTTTCAATTTCTCCACAGCCTCTCCAGCATTTGTTATTTTGTGGTTGTTTTTTTTTTTTTTTTTTTTGTATCATAGCCAACCTTGTTGGGGTGAGATGGTATCTCATTGTAGTTTTGATTTGGATTTCTTTAATAGCTAGTTGTGAGCATTTATGCATGTGTCTTTTGGCTGCCTGGATGTCCTCTTTAGTGAAGTGTCTGCCAATCTCCTTTGCCCAGTGCTTAACTGGTTTATTTACCCTTTTGTGTTGCTATTTTGCAGTACCATCTGGATTATGGAGATCAGACGTCGATCTGAAATACAGTTACCAAATATTTATTCACATTCTGTGGGTGGTCGTTTAATTCTTTCCATAAAGTCGTTGGATGATCAAAAGTGTTTGATTCTTAGTAGTTCCCATTTACCTATTTTCTCTTCCATTGATAGTGCTTTGTCAGATTTCAAAGTCTGTCTAAGTCGTATATTAAAATTTTCATTGTTGATTCTATTTTTTCTTGCATGTTTTAGGTTTGATATTTAGGTCTGTTATTCAACTTGAGTGCTACCACTGCTAACCAAAAGGTTGGCAGTTGGCATCCCCCGGGTGCTCCTTGGATACTCTATGGGGCAGTTCTACTCTGACCTCTAGGGTTGCCATGAGTCAGACCCAACTCAACAGCACTGGGGTATACAATTTGAGTTGGTTTTTGTGTGAAGTATGAGACCTGTGTCTTGTTTCAATTTTTTGCAGAGAGATATCCACTTTTGCCAACACCATTTTTTAAAGAACATGTTTTTACTCCAGTTTACAGTATTAGGGCCTGTCATGGATTGAATTGTGTTCCCCCACCCCCACCCCCTGCCCAGATACGTGTAGCCATGTGGCTGGGCTGTGATTCCCAGTATTTTGTGATTGTCCTCTATTTTGTGATTTTCCTATGCTATATGTTAGAGGATTAGGGTGGGGCTGTAAATCCCTTCATAGGACCACCTCCCTGCTCCACTGTAAAGGGAGTTTCCCTGGAGTATGGTTTGCACCACCCTTAATCCTTTCATCCTGCAGAAGATAAAAGGAAAAGGAAGCAAGGAAGCAGAGAATTGGGAACCTCACACCACCAAGACAGCTGCACCAGGAGAAGAGCACAGCCTTCAGACCTGAAATTCCTGTGCTAAGATGCTCCCTGGACAAAGACTTTCTTCTAGAGCCAACAAGGGGGAAAGCCTTCTCCTGGAGCCAGCCAAGTCGCCAAGTGCCGTCAACAACCTAAATTTGAACTTGTAGCCCACCGGATGTGTAAGCACAAACTTTTCTTTGTTAAAGTCATCCACTTTGTGGTATTTCTTTAGAGTAGCACTAGCTGACTGAAACAGGGCCTTTGTTGAATCTCAACTGTTCACAGGAGTATGGTGGCATCTCTGAGGTCTCAACTCTATTCCATTGGTCTGTATGTCTCTTTTTGTACCAGTACTAGGCTGTTTTGACTACTGTGGCAGTATAGTAGCTTCTAAAGTTGGGTAGTGAGAGTCCTCCCACAGTGTTCTTCTTCAACAGAGCTTTTCTCATCCGAAGTTTCTTCCCTTTCCAAACAAAGTTGGTGATTTGTTTTTCTGTCTCATTGAAACATGTCACTGGAATTTGTATGGGAATTGCATTGTATCTGTAGATTGATTTGGGTGATACAGACATTTTCACAATGTTAAATCTTCCTATCCATGAGCAAGGTAGGTTTCTTCATTTATGTAAGTCTCTTTTGGTTTCTTGCAGTAAAGTCTTTTAGTTCTCTCTGTATAGATCTCTTATTTGTCTAGTTAGATGTATTCCTAGATATTTTATCTTCTTGGAGGCTGCAGTAAATGGAATTGATTTGGTGACTTCTTCTTTAATGATTTGTAGTGGATTTTACTTTAAAATCTATTTTTTCAGAGATAAATATTTCTATTTCTGCTTCTTTTAATGTTGGTAGCTTGATGTATTTTTTTCTATCCTTTGAGTTGTAGTTTGTATCTTTGTGTCTAAGGCAAATCTCATTTAGACAGCATGTAGATGTATCAGTTTTCATTCAATCTGCCACTGTCTGTCTTTTTATCAGTGCATGTCTTCTATTCACATTCAGTGTGATTGTTGACAGTTATGAGCTTAGTGCTATCATTTTGATGTCTTTTTGTGTGTGTTGTAGACAACTCCTTTGTTCCCTTTGATTTTGTGTGCTGAGTCCTTTTTATGTGTTTTGTTTTCATCTTTTTTAGTGTTGGTGATTTTGTGTTTGCTAAGACTTCATGTTTTTCTTGTTTTTCGTTTTGATGCATAAGATTAGGATGTCATATATATTGGATTTATTTGTTCATGGTGCTGCGGCTCTGTTTGGCCACTGGCTGCTATGCCACACAGCTCTGCTTGGCTTGCAGAAGCAAGTGCCTCTACAGGGTGCAGATTTCATTTTGGCCGAAGTAGTTGCTTCTGGACCTGCTCTCCCATTCCTGTCACCCAGTCTTATCTCTCAGCTTTCCCCCTGATATTCAGGGCTCCAAGAATGTCCTTCATAATGCATTAAGTTTTTTTTATGGCTCTCTGTTGTTTCAAAGATTAGCAAATACATTTGGCTGCTCACCATCTTACCCCACCTCTGCTTTTTGCTACTATAATCACTTCTGCAATAAAGAATATCATAGCCATATATATGTACTTATCCTAATTATTTATTTCATTCCTGGAAGTAGAATTCCTGAGTTAAATTATATTTTTCATTCAGGTTTTAAAGTACATATTGTTAGATAGTATGCATCAACTTGTGCTTCCATTAACAGTGTTTTAGTGCTAGGTTCTCCACACACCTTCCAACACCAAATATTGTCATTAACAAAATATTTTCAATTTAAGTTTTGTTTGCCTAATTTCAAAGTCACAGTTCAAGCTGAAAATTTTCCACATGTTTCTTATCTAATCGTAAGCCTCATGAGGTGAGTTAGTTCTTAATTTTCTTTGTATAAGTTCTAGAAAATATTTATGATAAGGTAACTTTTTATCCAATACTCATTTACTTCCAAGGAAAATAATCCTAAGAAAGAGTCTTTTTACTAAAAGAATGTTTTACATGTAATTAAGTGAGGGTATGCGTGAGAGTGCAAATATGAGGGATTAACAGAGAACTAAATTTCTAATCAGGAGGCCTGGGGTGGCACAATTAGTTAACCACTCAGCTGCTAGCTGAAATATTGGGAATTTGAACCCACAGAGGTGCCTCAGAGGACAGACCTCGTGATTTTTTTTCTGAAAGGTTATGCCCTTTAGAACCCTGTGGAACAGTTCTAGCCCTCACACATGGGGTCACTATGAATCAGCTGGAATTTATTTGAAGGAAACTAACAACAGCATCAACAACAAAATCCTCATCTTTAAGGAAAAAAATAATAAGACAAATGAGGTGAAAGAAAAACGTGGTTGGGAAAGGGTTGTGAGAGGAAGGCTGATAGAGAGAAAGACCTGAGAAAAGCATTCATAGGAAGATTGGAGACAGAAAAAATGAGGCAATCAAATACAAGGAGAAACTTGAGAGACAGAAGTGTTTACATGGGGTAGAGTGACCACATATCTACAGTTTCCCCGAAGAGTTCTGAAATATTCATATTGACCAGAGGAAATTATTAAATTACCCTGGCTTAGGTGGTAAACCACATGGTTACTTAATAGGGGCACCAAGTGCCTTTAAAAAGTGTTTACAACCCAGATGCCCAACAACAGAAGAATGGATAGGTAAACTATGGTATATATACTCAATGGAGCACTACGCAATGATAAATAACAGCGATGACTCCAGGAAACATCTCATGACCTGGTTTAAACTGGAAGACATTATGTTGAGTGAAAGTAGTCAGTGACAAAAGGACAAATATTGTATGAGACCTCTATGATAAGATCACAAAAATAGACTTGTGTATAGAAGAAAAGACTCTTTGACAGCTGCAAGGAAGGTGAGGGAGGGAGGGAGAAGGGGGAGGGTTTAGATTAGATAGTTGCTAGGAATCTGGTTGGGTGAAATCGGTGATAACACACATTAGAAACAAGAACAATATTAAGTGGACTTAAGCATAACATGACTACTCCTTCCATCTTAACTCAATATTGCAAGGATAGAGTAGCTAGGGCAGGAGGCGGGGGACCACACCCTTAGGTAAAAGCGAGGCCAATTGGCACAACTAGTGTTTTGCTAAGAGGACTCTCTGAACCCCACATTGGTGAGTAGCGTCTGGCGTCTTAAAAGCTGCCAAGCTGCCATCCGAGGGCACAGCAAATGGTCCCAACTCTGCAGGAACCGATGCTCACCGAGGACCAGAATGACATGGGGGAAAGACAACCCAGAAGATAAAGAGACCCACAGCAGTGGGTGCCTACATTGACTTGGGATCGGAAGAACCAGATGGTGCCCGGCCATCAGTGATAGCCACGACGGAGCTCACTAAGTTGAGTCTCACTGGCAACACAAGAATAAAAAGGGATGCACCCTGAGATCCCCACTAAAAGACCTCAATTGATGGTCCAGCGGTTTGGGGGTTCCCCTGGGAGCATGACCCCTCGCCCTGATGCTGCCCTTGACCATAAATCATAACGAAGGTCCACGCTTCGGACCGTGGATTGGACTTGGCGATGCGGTGACCATATATTGGATGCTCTTTATGGTTCTATACATACATAGGATGTCATCTTGCTGACCTCTGGCTGGAGGAAGGAGAGTGGGTGGAGAGGAGGGGAAAAAGAGGCTGTTGGGAGAATGAGGCATGTATGGAGCAGAGAGGAATAGTGTGCTGTCACCAAGCAGGGAGAGCAGTGGAAGCTGCATATAGGTCAGCATGTAAATTTATACGGGAATGTACATTTTCACTCAGTTATAGTAAATAAAAAAATAAAATTTTTTAAAAAGTATTTACAGAATAGATTGTGATGTAATTAACCATCTCTGTTCTCACATGGAATCGTAAGTGAAATGCTCATTCTTCATTAATACAGTGTAATTAATCTCTAAGACTGGCTTAATTTTTTAAGATGAAACATCTATTTCAACCTGTAGTTGAGTAATTGATACTGTGTTGTTTCACTTCCTGCACACTTACATGTGGTATTTCATTTTATATTTATTAATTAATTTTAAATTAAAATAAGTGCATGAGAGAGTCATAAATTTACCAAATTACTTTTTAAAAATTCCCTAATTGACCAAAAGACTCACATAGCTAAAATCCAGGTCTCTTGCCTTCAAGTTTAAGAATTTTTTTTTTTATTGTGGTTAAGCAAAAGTATACAATCCATATCAGTTGTGCTTGGCTGCCTATCTGCAGCTCCTTCTGCTCTTGTTGCCCCATGACAGCACATTCCTCTTTTTCATTTTATATTTGTTGTGTCCTCTTAACAAGCTCCTGCTCCCTGTTTCTATGCTCTTCTCTCCCATCTAGAAAGAGACCAGTAGGACAGCATCCTATAAATGCATAGAACCATAAACTACAAACACCATATGGTCACATTGTATCCCCAAGGAATGTATACTTATCTGTTGATGGGTAAAAAGTTCTGTGTATGTCGTTAAAGTCTAGTTGGTTAGTTGTTGAGGACCTCTCTTTAGGTTTCATTTTATTAAGCTTGATTATAATGTTCTTGGTGTCTTTCTTTGGGGTATAGGTTTCGTGGCATTCAATATGCATCTTGGATATCTATGTTCTCTTCTTTCATAATTTCTGTCAACAACTCTACAACAGTGCTGTATGCATTTTCATCTTTCCCTCCCTATTCAGGAACTCCAATTATTCATTGATTATGCTTCTTAATAGAGTTCCACATGTTTCCTAACTCTTCTTCATTTTTCTTATTTCTTTTCTCTGATTTCTCTCCTAAGTGCTGGTGTCAGTTGCTCTATCCTCAAGATCACTAAGTCTGACTTCTAGCTCCTCAGTTCTGCTCTTTTTGCTTTGGAATGAAGTGTCTAATTCAGTAATTTTGTTATTGATCTGCTGGATTTCAGATTGTTGATGTTCCATCAATTCAAATGGCTTTCTTAATTTTTCATTTTTTTCTGCTCCACTGTGTTTAATCTCTAGAAGGGCTCTCTATATAACTATTTCTCACCTGACCTCCGATAGTTTCAGAAGGGCTTCTTAATCTGGGAAGTTTTTTACTCTTTATCTTGATAGTTTACCAGAGCCATGGTGGCTGCTTCTTTAAATGGTTAGCAACTGACTGTTCCCTCCATCTGGAAGCTATTCGGTTTCTCTGGTGTTACCTTAGTAGGAGCTGAGGCATAGTTCTGAGAGGAAAGTTGGTCACCAGCTGTCTTTGTGTACTCTAGTAACTAACACCAAGTAGTATCTCTGGGGTGACAGGCTCTGCCTCAAGACACACTATAGCCTTACACATTGAGTCCTGCCTCAGCAACAGAATTACTGCCCATTCTCCCTCACTAACATCATAGGCAGAATTTACAATGTATAACAACATCACACAATACCAGAATCATGGCCTAGTGAAATTTATACACACCTGTTTTTTTTTAATTGGATGCAGTTCAATCCACAACAGTTTCCGCTATAGGACTTTCATGACAACAATAGAGGATTGCTGCTAACAGATAAATAGGGTGCAAAGACTGCACCCTACTCATGGAGTCACTTGGGGGCCATCACCGTATAATGTGGATCAGTGGGTAGTTGAAGAAATGTCCACCAGGCCTCTTAGCAGTCAGTTCTCCAGATTGTCTTATTTTAAAAGACATTTACTGCTGTGCAGGGAGCTGTCCAACATCTGCTGAAAACAACTTTTCAAGTGTGTCAGGCCCTGATTTCCAGCTGCCAAGGAAATTACCTAATAGGCTGTCCCCAGATGCTATAATGTGGTTCAAAGTAGGGAGATGTTAGGGCCTTCCTGCCATCCTCTTCCAGGTCCCACCTCTAAATCTAGGCACTAATTGTCTGAAACACAACTTTTCTGCTGGAGAAGCACCTGCCAGACAGGGACAGTTGCTCCACTTGAAAATCAGCCACAGCTAAGGCCCCTGGCTGGGTGACTCTGCCTCGCAGCTGACTAAGATGGCATTCTGACCAAGCTGCCCTTCATGCTGTGAAACTGCAGAATCCATGGTGCAGCTCAGACAAGAGAGGGTACAGGAGCAGTGATGTCTTCAGGCAGCAGCTGGGCTCTCGCTATGTGGTTATTCCATAGACAGTCTCTCTGCTGTGCTATATACTGTTTACTTAAACACTGCAGTTCTCCATACTTGCCAGTTCATGACCAGTCCCTGCCTCCCATATAACAAAGAAAGTTGTCACTACCTGCAGTCCTCACAAGCAGTGATTGAGCAGGAGTGGAACTCAGTGGCCACAGGTGTCCTTTGAGAGGTAGTTTAGTCCATTTCTGGTGCCTAGTAAAATCTCACAATTTTTTACCAGATCCTAGGGCTTCATGGATGCCCACACTGCCCCATTCTGTTATCATCCCAGACCTTAGTTCTCGGAAGGAATTGAGGAGACATGTGTCTAGTCTGCCATCTTGGCCCCACCCCAGTGTCAAGTTTAGGAGTCTAAAGTACCTTATAGATTTCAATAAATGTCTTTAAACTGAATCAGAGGTGGCGTGAGGGAAATTCCACAACATACATAGAAGTACAATGTTTACTAGCTTAGAGTAATTTTGAGTAGCTCTTACAGTGATTTATCCTGGGTGCAATGGATATGTCCCTTTAGTTGAGCAAATTGGAAACAAAAATATGGTTGGTTCTTGTCTTAGTGGTCAAGTGCTGCTGTAATAGAAACACCGTAAGTGATTGGCCTAAGTCCAAATTCAGGGCTTCTCTTCCAGAGGAAGGCTTCCCTGTTGGCTCAGGAGGAAGATCCTTGTCATCAGTCTTCCCCTGGACTTGGAACTTCTAAAGGGTTGGGACCCTTGATCCTTTCCAAAGTATGCACTCTGCTTCCAGCAATGCTTCTTAGTGGCATGAGTTATCCAAATCTCTCTGCTAGTTTCTTTCTTCTATATCTCGGGAGTTTCCCTCAAGACACACTATAGTCTTACACGTTGAGTCCTGCCCCAGCAACACAATTACTGCCCATTCTCCCTCATTAACATCATAGGCAGAATTTACAACATATAACTACATCACACAATACCAGAATCAGGCCTAGTGAAATTTATACACACATGTTTTTTTTAATTGGATGCAGTTCAATCCACAACAGTTTCCACTACAGGACTTTCATGACAATAATAAGGGATTGTTGCTAACAGATAAATAGCTTTCATCTATCAACAGAGGAATGAACGCAACCCTTCTTCCAGTGAGCTACTAATTTTCACCTTTTATCATCCATCTCACTAGTGGTAGATATCAAGATACTTCAACAGATGTGCTGAGATTGGTAAGTTATTAGAGAAAGGTTTGTCCCTTCATGTTTCTGAAACCTTAGAAGTTCAAATTGGGAGACTTTGAAAATTTGTGTGTTGGGGGGGTGATAAATTATATATTTTGTAGACAACATTCAGCTTTTCAAAGTAGCTAAAAAGTCTTTGCCTGGACAGTGTTTCTTAAATCAAGCACTAAAAATAAATAAAGTTTATTTAAAGAGAAGTGATTCTCTGCTCCATACATGTCTCATCCTCCCAACAGCCTCCTTTCCTCTTCTCTCCGTCCACTCCCCTTTCTCCAGCCAGAGGTCAGCAAGATGATATCCTGTAGATGTACAGAACCATAAAGTGCTTCCAATATATGGTCACTCTGCATTGCCAAGTCCAATCCATTCCTGTCCAAAGAGTGGACCTTTGTTATGATTTATGGTCAAGGGCAGCATCAGGGCCGGGGGCCATGCTCTCAGAGGAACCCCAAAACCGCTGGACCAGCAATTGAGGTCTTTTAGTGGAGATTTCAGGGTGCCCCCCTTTTTATTCTTGTGTTGCCAGTGAGACTCCTCTCTGTGAGCTCCATCGTGGCTATCACTGGTGGTGGCCAGGCACCATCTGGTTCTTCCAGTCCCAAGTCGATGTAGGCACCCACTCTTGTGGGTCTCTCTGTCTTCTCGGTTGTCTTTACCACATGTCATTTTGGTCCTCGGTGAGCATCCGTTCCTGCTGAGTTGGGACCATTTGCTGTGTCCTCGGATGGCAGCTTGGCAGCTTGGCAGCTTTTAAGACTCCAGACGCCACTCACCAATGTGCGGTGCAGAGAGCTCTCTTAGAAAAACTCTAGTTGTGCCAATTGGCCTGGAATTCGCCTAAGAGCATGGTCCTCCACCCCCCTCCCCAGCTACTCTATACCTGCAGTATTAAGATGGAAGGAGTACTCAAGTTATGCTGAAGCCCACTTAATGTTGTTCTTGTTTCTAATGTGTGCTATCACCGCTTTCTCCCAACTAGAATTCTAGTAACTATCTAAACTAAACCCTCCCCCCTCACCCTCCCTTCCTTCCCTCCCTTGCGGCTGTCAAAGAGTCTTTTCTTCTATACACAAGTCTGTTTTTGAGATCTTATCGTAGAGATCTCATACAGTATTTGTCCCTTTGTCGCTGACTACTTTCACTCAACATAATGTCTTCCAGTTGAAACCATGTTAGGAGATGTTTCCTGGAATCATCATTATTCTTTATCATTGCGTAGTGCTCCATTGAGTATATGCACCATAGTTTACCTATCCATTCTTCTATTGTTGGGCATCTGGGTTGATTCCATCTTTTTGCTATCATGGACTGTGCTGCCGTTAACATTCTGGTGCATATGTCCGTTGGTGTGAAAGGCCTTGATTCTGTAGGATATATTCCAAGTAGTGGAATTACTGAGTCAAATGGTATATCGATATCCATTTTTTTAAGGAAGCACCAGATTGCTTTCCAAAGAGGCTGGACCATTTTGTAACCCCTTAATTTTTTTTAATGTATGAAAACAATATTTCTGGGAGTAGTAAAGAGGTATGTATGCATCCTGTAAAGATTTCTGATGGGCTTATACTGGGAGACACTTCACTTTGAGAGTTACATTCATTCTGTAAGGACTAAAGTTGAGGCATTGTGGAATAATATGGTATTTCGGGTCAAATTGGGTTCCCTTTAAATAATAGCCATCAATATTTGTACAGCATGATAATAATATAGTGGACTTAATTACCATTACATATTAACCATATCTGTTAGCAACTGTGTCAGATACACTGATTTTGTTTGTAAACTGATCAATATTACATGTTATCGGGAGGGATTGGACCCTGAAGAACATGATGCTTTGTAGATTAAAGAGTTAGCAAACGAGTGGAAAACCCTCAATGGGATTGACATAGTGGTTGCAACAATGGGCTCAGACATAACAATTAGTGTGAGAATGGTGCAAGACTGGACAGTGTTTCAGTCTGCTGTACATCAGCTCACCATGAGTCATAACTGACTTGATCGTACATAGCAACAACTAATACTATGCATTAGTCTTAGATCAAAATACTGTATTTTCCTTTAAAAGTGCATTCAGTAAGCATTCGCTGATTGTCACATGCAAAGGAACTACATGAGCCACTTTGAGACATACAGCACTGTATAACCATTAGATTTGGGGGTCAGAAATTTCCACTTGCTTAGAACTTTCCTTAAATCTCAGGTTATTTCCTACAACATCCTGCTTAATACTACTGTTGTCATGGATTTAACTGTATCCCTCAAAAATATCTTTCAACTTGGCTAGGTAGTGATTCTCACGTTATCAACTGATGTGATTTGTTTATGTGTTATAAATCCTGTCACTATGGTGTGACGAGTTGGATTAGTAGCAGTTTATATTGACGAGATCTACAAGATTAGATAGTGTCTTAAGCCAATCTTTTATGGGATACAAAAGAGAGAAGAGAGCAGAAAGATAAGGGGACCTCATACCACCAAGAAAGCAGCAAAGGAAACAGAGCATGTCTTGGACAGTGAGTTCCTGCGCACAGAAGCTCCTCAAGCAGGGGAAGATTGAAGACAAGGACCTTCCTCAGGAGTCGACAGAGAGAGGGAAATCTTCCCCTGGATTTAGTGCCCTGAATTGGGACTGCTAGCCTACCTGACTGAGAAAATAAATTTTCTTTGTTTTTCTAAGTAGATAGTATACATCTACTTGCGGTATGGTGAAAGGACACAACCCTAAAAACACCTTTCTTGACTTTAAACAGTGCTGTGTCCCCTTGTTCTGTTTGCACTACTGCCTTTTGGTCCATATACAGATTCTTCATGACCACAATTAACTGTTACGGAATTCCCATTCTCTGCAGTGTTATCCACAATTTGTTATGATCCACCCAGATGAATACCTTTCCATAGCCAATGAAACACAGGTAAACATTTTTCTGGTATTTCCTGCTTTGAGTCAAGATTCATCTTATATTATCAGTGAAATCCCTGGTTTCACGTCCTCTTTTGAATCTGGCTGGAATTTCTGGCAGTTGTCTGTCAATATACTATTGTAGTCACTTTTGAATGACCTTGAACAAAGTTTTACTTGCACGGGGTATTAATGATATTGTTCTATAATTTCTGCATTTGGTCAGATCACCCCTCTTGGGAGTAAGAATAAATCTCTTCCAGTCAGTTGACCTGGTAGCTGTCCTCCAAATTTCTTGGCATAAATGAGTGAGCATTTCTGTTACTGCATACATTTGTTGAAACATCTCAGTTGAAATCACATCAGCTCCTGAAGCCTTGTCTTTCACCAATGCCTTCAATGAAGCTTCTACCTCTTCCTTCAGTACCATCAGTTCCTGATCATATGCTAGCTCTGGAAATGTTGAACATCAACCATTTCTTTCTGGTGTAATAACTTTGTGTATTCCTTCCATCTTACTTTGATGCTTCTTGAGTCATTTAATATTTTACTTGGAGAATACCACACTATTGCAACTTGAGGCTTGAATTATTTCTTCTATTCTTTCTGCTTGAGAAATGCAGAGTATGATCTTCTCTTTTGGTTTTCTAGTTCCAGCTCTTTGCAAATGTCGTTATGATACTGTATGAAGAAGACTGAGAGTTTGAGGAAGACTCATTAATAACCTGCATTTTGTAGGTGAAACAACCCTGCTTGCTGCAAGTGTAGAGGATTTGAAACACTTACTGATGAAATCAAAGGCCACAGCCTTCAGTACGGATTGTACCTCAACATCAAGAAAACAAAAATCCTCACAACTCGACCAGCGAGGAACATCATCATAAACAGACAAAGGATTGAGGTTTTCAAGGATTTCATTTTACTTGGTTCCACAATCAACACCCATCGAAGCAACAGTAAAGAAATCAAAAGACACACTACTGCAATGGACTCTTTTAAAGTGTTGAAAAGTAAAGATGTCACCTTGAAGACTAAGGTGCACCTGACCCCAGCCATGTCACGTCATATGTGTGTGAAAGTTGGATAATGACTAAGACAGAAGAAGAACTGATACTTTTGAACCAGGTGTTGGAAAATAGTATTGAATGTACCATAGCTGCCAAAAGAACAAACAGATCCTTTCTGGAAAAAGTACAACTAGAATGCTCCTTGGAAGCAAAGATGGTGAGACTGCGTCTTACATACTTTGGAAATGTTGTCAGGAGGGGTCAATCCTGGGAGAAGGATGTCTTGCTTAGTAGAGCAGAGGGTCAAGAAAACCCTTAAAAGAATGAAGTGACATAGTGGCTGCAACAACAGGCTTACACATAAAAATGATTGTGGACATGGCACAAGACCACACAGTGTTTCCTTCTGTTGTGCATAAAGTGTCAGAACCAACTTGACAGCACCTAACAACAGCAACTTGTGGTATTTCTGTTATAGCAGCACAGATGACTAACAGAAGTGTAAACATTCACTTTTTCTTTTATTATTCTTAGCAATTTACATGTTTCTCTTCTCTACTAGATTTCTTGAGGAAGGTATCTGCATTTTTAACAGTGTTTCCTATTGCATTTTGTACATGGGACCAATGGATGTAATGAAGCATGATCTTTGTAAGAGAGATAAAATCCTGTGAATGGTAGAGTTATGTCATAGACATGTTTACTCAAATAATCAGATGACAGAGACTGAGTCATAGAAATACAGACAGACAGACACACAGACACAAGAAACAAAACTAAAAACCAAACCCTTTGCCCTCTAGTTGACTCTGACTCGTAGCAAACATACAGGACAGTAGGGTTTCTAAGGAGCATGTCTTGGATTTCAACTGCTGACCTTTTAGTTAACAATCATAGCACTTAACAACTATGGAACCATTTTTATGTAGCAATTTACTGGTGTTTTCTTTTATAGCCTCTGTGTTTTGGGTATAGCTAGAAATTCTTTTCCCACATCAAGGTAAAGAGGTATTCATCTATTATTTTTTCTTTTAACATTTCTGTGGTTTTACTTTATATGAGGTCTGACAAGTCTGCAAACGTAATTGTTCTGAGTACTGCATATTTCATTGCTGAATATCACTATGGTCACTGTCTTAGGCTGGGTTTTCTTAGGGAAGCAAAACCAGTAACATGTGTAGGTACAAGGAAAGATTTATAAGAGATAGGTATAGATACAGGAAACAGCTCATGCAATCACAGAAGCTGAATGCCCCAAGCCCTGGCACAAGCCTCACATAACCACGGAAGCTGATGAACCCAAAGTCAGCAGATTGGAGACCAAAGTTCTAGATCACCAGTTGTGTAGGTCAGTGGATCCCAAGCTGGCAGCGAGACGGAGCTGCAGAGGCTGGCAAACCCAGGATTGGCAGGTCAGGGAGCAGGACTCTCAAGTGCTGACCTTAAGGATTGATGAATCCAGCAGCTGCTAGCTCAAGTCCAGGAACCAGATGCTGGAAGAAGAGAGCAGGATCTCCTGGCTAGGTGAGCAGACTAGCAGTAGTAGTGGAAGGTCGAGAGATGAGAGTTGAAGGGTGGGAAGCCACCACAGACCCTGCCCTGCTTCTTAATACAGCAGCTAAATATGTAGTAGCCAAGTTGACATAATCCTGACCACTACAGTCACCTTTGAAGTACTGCCCTTAAGAAGCCATGCACTTATGTCAGTGCCTAGTCCTCCCTTCAAAGAAACTGAAACTTTTTGGTTTAAGTGGCCTTTTTGTCTCTTGGGCTCATGTTTACTAAAAAAAGGAAAATAAATTTTAAAAACATCACAGTTTAAAGATGAATTATAGTTGATTGTGCTTCTCTCTCTGACAGCTAAGATTTCCTACTCATCCAAAGAGAAGCCTTAGGAAAGAAAATTCTAGAATAGTAGAGTCACTACCTGATTGATAAGGATATCAGATTAAGTGTCACTTTTTTTTCCCATTCATGTTTCACGGCTTAGTCATTGGTAAGTTAGATGATTATCAGCAAAATATTTTTGGACTTCACACTTCCAGAACCCTAATCAAATGCTCTTTTAAATGCATATACTTTAATTATAACTAGTGTAATAAGAATTTTCCAATTTGAAACAAAATGAAAACATCCAAGTGTTATCTAGTGGCAAACTTAAAACCAATGAAATCACATGCTTTTTGAAAGCAGAGACAGATAACTGAATTTGTCTTCAAGGCATAAGAATTTGTTAGAGTACTCTAAGATCTTCTGAACAAAATCATACAGTCCCATCCCAGAACGCTATGATTCTTTTCCCCATGCTTCATCTTAGTACCATTCTATTTCCCAGACTCTTTACCCAAACTGAACTTCTGATTCCTGTTATGATGTAGAAAGCCATAAGAGATCACCATTCCTACCCTAACAACAAAAACAAGCTGAGCAATCTTCAAAATCATGGCTTTTGCTTGTTTTTCATTTTAAATACCCAGAATGCTGAAGAAACCTCCATGAAATAAATCCAGAAGCCAGTGAGCTTTTCCTGTAATGGTAGAGATCTCCAGTTACTGTCATTCCAGGAAGAGCAGCAAGAAGAATTAGCCATAGTGAGTAAGGGGAAACTCTCTGAACTTTGAGAAGTAACAAATTTATAATGCTCTCGTCTTGGTTGGCATTATGATTTAGAATCCCAAGAAGCCTCAGATACAGAGTAAGCCCCATCAAGTTTTTCCTGTGAGCCTTCAAGAAGTGCACAAAGGTAGTATGTAGAAGATGGAGAGAGAAGCTTGAGAGCTGAGACACTCCTTTCAACTCTGAGGCACACTATTTACTCAGATATGAGAAAATCTCTCAGAATCATTCCAGGCCTCTTTCAAACAAACAAAGCTGTTGTGGTGATGTCAGTTCTGATTCACGGTAACCTGTGGGACAGAGTATAACTGCTCTCATAGAGTTTCTAAGGATGGCCTGGTGAATTGGAATTGTTAACCTTTTGGTTAGCAGCCATAGCACATAGCCCCTATACCACCAGGGTTTCCATGTCAAGTGTAAAGCAGTGGTTACTGAGGACTGGGGACAGAGCAGAAAATGTGAGAGAAAATCTTTGAAAGCACATCAGGCATTCACTGGCTTTGAAGCAGCAGCTCTGCAGCTAGTTGTGGACAAGCGGGCCAGTTGAGGGTAATGTCTCTACAGTGCTTCGGACCTTTATTGAGTACAAAGCTGGAGGGTGAAGAAGAATTGAGAAATATCTTCTTGAGTTTATTTCTGACCTTCACTGAATTCATTGAAAGCTGAGAATAGGAAAGTTTCCAGAGAGAGTTCTCTTAAAGTGTTAAAAATCAGGAGCAGGAATATATAGCAAAGAGAATTCTCCAACAACCCAAAAAGCAGCATTCAGGATTAGAAGCAGCAAAAAATCTCTCTCAGTTCATAAAGCTCATAGCTTGGCTGTAAAATACTAGGTTTTCTCTGGGTCTTTCTAGTTAAAAATCACAAAGAAACACCATTTTAAACCCACTAAAATGATTTAAAAAAATTTTTTAAACTGACAATGGCAGATATAGGCCATGATGTGGTACAACTGCAACTTATATACACCACTAGTGAGAGTTTAAAATTGACTGAACACCTACAGAACTCTATCAGTTTCTTATAAAGTTTAATATACATGACTTAGTGAATCCACTGTGTAAGTGAAATGAAATCTACAAAAATATGTGTACAGAGAGACGATGCCAAGAAAGTGAACCAGACACATGTCTCCTCAATTACCCATGAGAACTAAGGCCTGGAATGGTAACTGAATCAAGTAGCATGGACACCCAGGAGCCCTGGAATCTGGCATACAGTTATCATATTGAACTATGTGCCAGAAACAGACTACCTCTCTCTAGAATGAGGCAACCGTCAGTCCTGCTTCTGCTGACTCACTACTTGGGAAGACTGCAGGTAATGACACCATCTTTGCTACATGGGAGATGGGGGCTGAGGATGAGCCAACTAATACACTGAACTGCAGTGCTTAAGTAAATAGCTTATACAGTAACAGAGAGACTGTGCTTGAAATAGATTCATCTTGAGAGCACAGTTGCTGACTGAGGTAACCATTGCCACTCTACACTCTCTTTCAGAGCTACATGATAGACTCTGCTGTTTTACAGTAGGCAGGTTACTTGGGTGAGATGCCATCTTGGTTAGCTGAGAGGCAGAGCCAACTACCCAGAGAAGTTAGCTGGGGCTAATTATTGCATGGAACACAGTGCCTGTTTGGAAAGTGCTTATAGAGGTGCCTAGAGTTTCAAGTGGGGCCTGGCAAAGAATGGCAGGAAGGTCCTAACCCCTCCCTACTTTGAACCACGCCATGACATCTGGGGATGGCCTATGAGGTACTTTTGTCATTAGCTGGAAGGCAGGCCTGCCACACCCGAAGGACTGACTGATTTTGGCAGCTGTTCAACAACTCCTTGCTTAGCAGTAAAGTACTCTTTTAAAAAACTATCTGGAGAACTGACTGTTGAGCAGCCCAGCATCTCCTCCATGCTTCACTGATCTACATCATAGCATCAGCTGATGGTAACCCAGTGACTCCATAAGAAGAGTACCATCTTTTCAGCCAGGAGGTAGAGCCTACCACCACCCCAGAGAGTCCACTGGGGGCCAGTCACTAGAGTATACAGAAATGACGGGTGACCAACACCTCTCTTAGCACCTGTTGAGGTAACATCAGAGAAACTAAACAGCTTCTAGATGACACGCAGACAACAATCAGTGGCTAACCATTTAAAGAAACAGTCCACTATGGCTCCAGAAAATTCCTAAAATAAAGTATCCACAAACTTTCCAGATGAAGAAGTCTTTCTGAAGCTATCAGAGGTCAAATACAAGAGAATTATATAGAGAGCCCTCCATGAGAGTAAACACAGTACAGCAGAACAAAATGAAAAATGAAATAAGCTCTTGAAAACAATGGAACAAAAACAATCTGAAATCTAGCAGATCAATAACAAAATTAAGCATTAGCCAACTCAATTCAAAACCAAAATGGAAGAATTGAGGAGACAGAGGCCAGCGTTAGTGAGCTTGAGGATACAGCAACTGAGACCAGCATTTATGAGGAGAAACCAGAGAAAAAAATAAGAAAAATGAGGAAGAATTAAAAATGTGGGACCACATTAAAAGGAATAATCTATGAATAATTGGAATTCCTGAATAGGGAGAGAGAGATGAAAATACAGACAGCATTGTTGCAGAGTTGCTGACAGAAAACTTCCCTGAAATTATGAAAGAGGAAATAGACTTTTAAGACGCATATTGAACACCCCAAAAACTAGACACCAAAAAAAAGACACCAAGTGTTTTATAATCAAGCTTAATAACAAGAAACACAAAGAGAGGCTGTTAAAGGCACTGAGGCTTAAAGCAAAACTAATATACAGAGGCAAGCCATGTAGGCTTTCATCAAACATCTTGGCAGAAACAATGTTGGCAAGAAGGCAATGGGATGACATATTCAAAACCCTAAAGAAGAAAAACTTCCAAGAATTATATATCCTGCAAAATTGTCTGCCAAATATGATGATTATGCACAGATAAACAGAAGCCTAGAGACTTTGTAAAAACCAAACAAAAACTACAAAATGTATTGAAAGAAGATCTTTGCATAGAAAAACAAAAACATTAATTGTATACTCAAGGAAGCAATGCAAGACGTAGCATCCAGAATCCTTCACAGTTAGGGGAGTCACAAAGCTCAATCAAAGCTACAATATTAAAATAAAGGAACCAGTAATCATAACATAAAAACTATGATGTGATCAAACTAGAAAAGAGAGATATATTACAGTAGTTATAACCCTTTCAGATGGAGACAAAATTAAAAAGATGTGCAGAAGTTAAAGTCTGGTTTAAACTTAGAATAGTAAAGGGGTTGAGAAGGGTAGTCACCAAGAAAAATTACAGTGTGATGTATCAAAACAAGAAACATAATACAGGAGTCTCAACAAACACAAAACCAATACTGAAAAAGAGGAAAAGTCAATCAATAAACAAGAATGATCCTCAACAGAATATGAAGAGCAACACAAAAAACATCAACAACACAAAAATAAAGGCATAAAAATGACAGCACTAAACACATACCTATCAATAATTACACTGAATGTACACAGATTGAGCACACCAGTAAAGAGACAGCAATGTACATCCTGGATCAAAAGACACGTTCCATCTGTATGTTACTTACAAGAAACACTCCTTAGACACAAAGATAAGAACAAAATGATAATCACAGGATGGAAAAATATATACCAAGCCAACAACATACAAAGAAAAGCAGGAGTGGCAATACTAATCTCAGATGAAACAAGCTTTAATGTAAAATCTACCATCTTGTACAAGGTTGGTCACTATTTATTGCTGAAAGTTTCAACACATATATAGGAAATAACAACATTAAATATTCACACACACAATATCAGAGCATCTAAATCAAACACAACATTGAAAAATCAGAAAATCGCTCTGCAATAATCTTTGGAGATTTCAACACTCCACTTTCAGTAATGGACAGATCATCCTGAAAAAAGCTCAGTAAGGATACAGAAGATCTTATTCCAACAATTAACCAGCTAGACATCATCAACATACATAGAACTTTTTATCCATCAACAGATAAGTACACCTTGATCTGCTGGAATATTTTCCAGAAGAGATCAAATGTTAGGACAGAAAGCCAGTCTCAAAAAAATCTAAACCACTGAATTATTACAAAGAATCTTCATGGACCAGAAAGCCATAGAAGTTAAATTCAATAGCAAAAAAAAGAAAAAAGAAAAAGAAAAGAAAAAGGCAGATATTTGAACTTATGGAAACTGAATACAACCTTGCTGAAAAATCCTTGGGTTATAGAAGAAATCAAGGATGAAATAAACTGTGGAAACAAATGAGAATGAAGACACATCCCACCAGAACCTATAGGATACAGAGCAAAAGCAATGTTCTGAGGTCAATTTATTTCTATAAATGCACACATCAGGAAGGAAGAAAGGTCCAAAACCAGAGAATTACCTCTACAGCTTGAAGAAGTAGAAGGAAAGCAACAAAGGAACCCCTCAGGCACCAGAAGGAAACAGATAATAAAGATTAGAGCAGAAATAAATGAATTAAGGATCAGAAGAACAACAGAAAAAATTAACAAAACCAAAAGCTTGTTCTTTGAAAAGATCAACAAAATTGATAAACCATTGGCTAAACTTACAAAACAAAAACAGGAGAGGAAACAAATAACTTGAGTAAGAAATTAGATAGATGTCACAACAGACCCAACTGAAATCAAAAGTATCATAAAAGGATATTATGAAAGAAGGCACTCCAATAGATTTGAAAACCTAGATGAAAAGGACAGATTTCTAGATTCATATCCCCTGCAAAATTATTAGAAAGAGAAGTAGAAAAACTTAAGAAACACATCCAAAAGGAAGAGATTGAAAAAGTCATCAAAAAACTATCAACCAAAAAAGTACTGGCTCAGATGACTTCACTAGAAAATTCAGCAAACTTTTCAAGATGATTTATCTCCAATAGTACTGATAGTATTTCACAGCATAGAAAGAGATGGAATACTCCCAAATTCATTCTTTGAAGCCAGTGTAACCCTGATACCAAAGCCAAGGAAAGATCCCACAAAAAAAGAAAATGACAGACCAATATCACTCATGAACCTGCGTGCAAAAATCTTCAGCAAAATCCTGGCCAATAGAACTCAATGACATATCAAAAAAATAATTCATGACCAAGTCGCATTCATACCAGGGATGCAAGACTGGTTCAACATCACAAAAACCATTAATGTGATCAACCACATAAATAGCACTAAAATTAAGAATCACCTGATTTTGTCAACTGATGGAGAAAAGGCATTTAACAAAGTCCAACACTAATTCATGCTAAAAACTCTCAGCACAATGGGAATAGTGTGGAAATTCCTGAATGAAATAAGAGACATCCGTGGAAAGCCAACTGCCTACATCATCTTGAATGGACAGAGACTGAAAGAATTCCCTTTGAGAATGGGAACTATAAAAGGATGCCCATTCTAACCACTACTGTTCAACACTGTACTAGAGCTTCTAGCCAGAGCAATTAGACAAGACAAAGAAATAAAAGGCATCCACATCAGCAAAGAAGTAAAAATCTCCATGTTTGCAGATGATGTGATTGCATATACAGAGAATCCTAAAGAATCTGTAACTATTTACAGCTAAGTATGAGAATACAAGATAAACTTAGGTAAATCAGTAGAATTCCTTTACACCAACAAAGAGATCACCAAAGAAGAACTCACCAAATCCATACCATTTACTACAGCCCCCAAGAAAATAAAATACCTAGGAATAAATGTAACTAGAGGAATAAGAGACCTATACAGAGAGAAATACAAGACCTTACTGTAAAAAACTAAAAGAGACTTACATAAACACAGAAACCTACCCTTCTCATAGATAGGAAAACTTAACATTGTGAAAGTGTCTATTTTACCCAAAGAGATCTACATATATAATGCAATCACAATACAAATTCCAGCGACATTTTGAATGAGATGGAGAAACATATCACCAACTTTGGAAAGGAATGAAACCCTGGGTAAGTAAGACACTAGTGAAGAGGAAGAACACAGTGGGAGGCCTCACACTACTCAATCTTAGAACCTATTACAGTAGTTAAAATAGCCTGGTACTGGTACACAAAGAGACATATAGACTGGTGGAACAGAGTTGAGACCCCAGAGATGCCATCATCCTCTTATGAACAGTTAATATTCAACACAGTCTCTAGGATCGTAAACTTGCATGAGAACAGTCTCCTTAACAAATGGTGCTGGCAAAACCGGATATCCATCTGCAAAAAACTGAAACAAGACCCATATCTCACACCTTTTTTTTATTATGACAGTCAAAATGTACATTCCCGTATAAACTGAAAGCCCACCTATACGTAACTTGCATTGCTCTCCCTGCCCGATGAGAGCACACTATTCCTCTCTGCTCCATACATGACTCATCCTCCCAACAGTCTCCTTTCCCCTCCTCTCGACCCACTCTCCTTCCTCCAGCCAGAGGTCAGCAGTATGATATCCTATAGACGCATAGAACCATAAAGTGCACCCAATATATGGTCACTCTGCATCACCAAGTTGAACCCATTCGTGTCCAAAGAGTGGACCTTTGTTATGATTTATGGGCAAGGACAGCGTCAGGGCCAGAGGCCATGCTCCCAGGGGAACCCCGAAACTCCTGAACCATCAATTGAAGTCTTTTAGTGAAGATCTCAGGGTGCACACCTTTTTATTCTTGTGTTGCCAGTGAAACAACTTAGTGAGCTCCACCGTGGCTATCACTGGTGGTGGCCGGGCATCATCTGGTTCTTCTGGTCCCAAGTCGATGTAGGCACCCACTCATGTGAGGCTCTCTATCTTCTGGGTTGTCTTTACCCCACGTGACCATATATTGGGTGCACTTTATGGTTCTATGCGTCTATAGGATATCATACTGCTGACCTCTGGCTGGAGGAAGGAGAGTGGGTCGTGATTTTGGTCCTCAATGAACATCCGTTCCTGCTGAGTTGGGACCATTTGCTGTGCCCTCGGATGGCAGCTCAGCAGCTTTTAGGATCTCACCAATGTGGGGTGCAGAGAGCCCTCTCAGCAAAACGCTAGTTGTGCCAACTGGCCTCGATTTCACCTAAAAGCATAGTCCTATGCCCCCTGCCCCAGCTACTCTATCCTTGCAATATTGGGTTAAGATGGAAGGAGTATTCAAGTTATGCTGCAGTCCACTTAATATTGCTCTTGTTTCTAACGTGTGCTATCACTGATTTTAGCCAACCAGATTTCTAGCAACTGTCTAGTCTAAGCCCTCCCTCACTCGGCTTCCCTCCGTCTCCTCCCTCACAGCTGTCAAGGAGTCTTTTCTTCTGTACGTAAGTCTGTTTTGGAGATCTTATTGTAGGGGTATCATACAATATTTGTCCTTTTGTCACTGACTAATTTCACTTAACATAATGTCTTCCAGTTGATACCAGACTGAGATGTTTCCTGGAATCATCATTATTCTTTATCATTGCGTAGTGCTCAATTCAGTATATATACGATAGTTTACCTATCCATTCCTCTGTTGTTGGGCATGTGAGTTGATTCCATCTTTTTGATATCACGGACTGTGCTGCGATAAACATTCTTGTGCATGTGTCCATTGGTGTGAAAGGCCTTGATTCTGTAGGATAAGTTCCGGGTAGTGGAATTACTGGGTCAAATGGTATATCTATATCCATTTTTTAAGGAAGCACCAGATTGCTTTCCAAAGAGGCTGGACCATTTTGCAGCCCCACCAACAGTGTAGAAGAGTGCAACTTTCTCCACATACTCTCCAGTATTTGTTGTTTTGTGCTTTTTGGATGATGGCGAACCTTTCTAGGGTGAGATGGTATCTCATTGTAGTCTTGATTTAAATTTCTTTAATAAGTAAAGATCATGAACATGTCCTGACATGTTTTTTGGCTGCCTGGATCTCCTCTTTAGAGAAATGTCTGTCCATGTGCATTGTCCATCACTTAATTGGATGATTTATCTTCTTTGTATAAGTATTTTGCAGTGTCCTATAGATTATGGAGATCAAGCATCAGTCTGACGTAGAGTTGCCAGATATTTTTCCCATTCTGTAAGTGGCCTTTTAATTCTATTAATAAAGTCTTTGGATGAACAAAAGTGTTGGATTCTTACTAGTTGCCATTTACCTAGTTTCTCTTCTATTGATTGTGGTTTGTTTCACAGATTTTGAAGTCTGTCTACATTGTGTATTAAAACTTCCATTGTTGTTCCTACCTTTTCTTGGATGAGCTTTATCGTTTTAGGTTTGATATTTAGGTCTTTTATCCAGTTGGAGTTGGTTTTTGTATAAGGTGTAAGATATGGATCTTGCTTCAATTTATTGCAGGTGGATATCCAATTTTGCCAGCACCATTGGTTGAAGATACTGTTTTTATCCCAGTTTAACGTCTTAGGGCTTTTGTCTAATATCAACTGTTCATAGACAGATGGTGTCATCTCGGGGGTCTCAATTCTGTTCCATTGATCGATCTGTCTGTTCTTGTACCAGTACCAGGCTGTTCTGACCATTGCGGCAGTGTAATATGTTCTGAGGTCGGGTAATGAGAGGCCTCCCAGTGTGTTCTTCTTCTTTAGTAATGCTTTACTTATCCAGGGCTTCTTCCCTTTCTAGACAAAGTGGATAACTTGTTTGTCCATCTCCTTAAAAAATGTCTGTAGAACTTGTATTGGGATTGCATTATGTAAGTAGATTGCTTTGGGTAAAATAGACATTTTCAGAATGTTAAGTCTTCCTATCCATGAGCAGGGTTGGTTTTTCCATTTATCTAAGTTTATCTTAGTTTCTTGTAGTAAGGGCTTGTAGTTCTCTTTGGAAAGGCCTCTTATTTCTCTGGTTAGCTTAATTCCCAGGTGCTTTGTCTTCTTAGGGCTATAGTAAATGGTATTGATTTGATGATTTCTTCATCAACAGTCTCATTGGTATAAAGGAATCCTACTAATTTACTGATGTTTATCTTGCATCCTGAGACTTTGCTGAACTCTTTTATCAGTTTGAGTACCTTACTAATAGATTCTTTGGGATTCTCTGCATATACAATCATATCATCTGCAAACAGGGAGATTTTGACTTCTTCTTTGCCGACGCAGATGCCCTTTATTTCTTGGTCTTGTCTAATTGCTCTGGCTAGAACTTCTAGTACAATGTTAAATAGGAGAGGTGAAAGTAGGCATCCTTGTCTAGTTCCTGTTCTCAAGAGAAAGTCTTTCAGTCTCTCCCCATTCAGGATGATGTAGGCAATTGGCTTTGCTTAAATAGCCCTTATTTCATTGAGGAATTTTCCATCTATGCCTATTTTTCTAAGAGTTTTTAGCATGAATGGGTGTTGGACTTTATCAAATGCCTTTTCTGCATCAATGGACGAAGTCAGGTGATTCTTGTCTTTTGTGTTATTTATGTGGCTAGTCACATTAATTGTTTTTCTGATGTTGAACCAGACTTGCATCCCTGGTATGAATCCAACTTGGTCATGATGGATTTTTTTTTTTTTTGACATGCTGTTGTACTCTATTGGTAAGAATTTCGTTGAAGATTTTTGCATCTAGATTCATGAGTGATAGCGGTCTGTGTTTCGCCATTTTCTATTGGGTCTTTCCTTGGCTTTGGTAACAGGGTTATGCTGGCTTCATAGAATGAGTTTGGGAGTATTCCATCCCTTTCTATAGTGTGAAATAGTCTCCGTACTGTTGGAGATAACTCTTCTCTAAAAGTTTGGTAGAATTCTGCAGTGAATCCATCTGGGCCAGCACTTTTTTTGGTTGGCAGTGTTTTGATGACCTTTTCAATCTTGTCCTTTGTGATGGATTTATTAAGTTGTTCTGCTTCACATTGTGATAATTGAGTAGGTGAGATGAGTCAAGAAATTTGTCCATTTCTTCTGTGTTTTCAAATTGTTAGAGTACAGTCTTTCATAGTATTCTGTTATGATATTTTTGATTTCTGTTGGATCTGTTGTGACCAGTCCCCTCTAATTTCTAATTTGGGTTATTTGTTTCCTTTCCTGCTTTTCTTCAGTTTCCAAAAGTTCCACTTTCTATTTATGTTTTTTCTGCTATTGATTTTCACTTTTATGGCTTTATGGTCTGAGAAGATGCTTTACAGTAATTCAATGGTATGGATTTGTTGAGAATTGTATTATGTCCTAACACATGGTCAATTCTGGAGAATGTTCCATGTGCACTGGATAAGAAGGTATTGTTGTCCGCTGATGGGTGGAAAGTTCTGTATATATCGATGAGGTTTAGTTGGCTAATTGTGGCAATGAGGTCTTCTGCATCTTTACTGAGCTTTTGTCTAGATGATCTGTCCAGTATTGAGAGTGGAGTGTTGAAGTCTCCCACTATTATTGGGGGGTGATATAACTCCTTTTTGAGTGTAGTCAGTGTTTCTTTGACATATTTAGGTGCTCTGATATTAGGTGCATAAATACTTAATATAGTTAAGTCTTGCTTGTGTACTGAATAGTGTCCATTTTTGTCCACGATGGTGGATTTGACATTAAAATTGATTTTGTCTGAGATTAGAATTGCCACACTTGCTCTCCTTTGTTCATTGTTAGCTTGATGTGTATTCTCCCATCCTTTAATTTTCAGTTTGTTCCTGTCTTTAGGTCTCAAGTGAGTTTCTTGTAGACAACATATGAATGGGCCCTGTCTTTTGATCCAAGATGCCGTTCGGTGTCTCTTTACTGGAGCATTCAGTCCATTCACATTCAATGTAATTATTGATAAGTATGTTTTCATGGCTGCCATTGTGATATGTTTATTTTTGTGTTGACGTTTTCTCTGTTGTTCTTATGAGTCTCTTCTGGGACATTCATTTTCATGCGATTTTTCACCTTTTTCAGAGCTGGTTTTGTGGTTGTTGAGACTCCTGTGTTACATTTATTGAAATGGTATGATACATCTTTGTTGTGCTTTACAGCTGCCCCTATGAGTCCCCCTTAGTAAACTATATATAAACCCAATTTTAATTCCTACCAGTCTTGTCATCTTCCTCTCCATCTCGAAGGACTATCACGACTGTAGTACATCCCTCTTTTTAACATGATGGCACCATAGTTTTCATGACAACCACTGGATTGCTTCTTTCAGTATTAAAGCTGTGATTGACTTTGTAGCCTTCCCTAACTGAGTAGAGTTCTGAGTAATGTGTCGTTCTAAAACATAAAGTTAGTGGATTTGTTCTTCTAAGCCGAAGCCAAGAACTTCTTTCAGTGTTTCTTGTAGTTTGGTTTGGTTTTTACCAAGTGCCTGAGTTTCTGTTTATCTGGGAATGTCTTAATTTCATTTTGGTATTGGAAAGGTAGTTTTTCAGGATATATAATTCTTGGTTGTAAGTTCTTTAAGACTTTGAATGTGTCATGCCACTGTCTCCATGCCAGCATGGTTTCTGCTGAGAAATTTGAAGAGAGCCTACAGGGTTTCCCTCTGAATGTTAGCTTTGTTTTGAGTCTTGCTGCTTTTAAGAGTTGCTGCTTACGTGTCATTTTGTTAAGCTTGGTTCTAATACATCTTGGAGTCTTTCTTTTGAGATCTATATTGGGTGGCATACGATATGCAACTGAGATGTCTATATTCTCTTCCTGCATGATATCTGGGAAGTTTCCTGTTAGCAGCTCAGCAATGATACTCTCTGTGTTCTCAGGTGTCTCATCTTGTTCAGGGACTCCAATTAATCAAAGGTTGTTCCTCTTAGTAGAGTCCCACATGCTTCTTAATGTTTCTTCATTTTTCTTGTTTCTTTTTTCTAATTTCTACTCATAGACGCTAGCATCAGTAGCTCTGTCTTCCAAGTCAGAAATTCTTTTTTCAATTTGTTCCATTCTGTTTTCTTTGCTTTGAATGGAACTTTCTATGTCTTTGATTTTGTTCTTGATCTGTTGGATTTCAGAGTACTGGTGTTCCATCTGATCGAACAGCTTGCTTAATTTTTCGTTTGGTTCTGCTGCATTTTGTACAAGGTCTAGAAGGGCTTTGTATATAATAATTTTGTATGCACTTTCTGATGCCTTCATAAAAGTTTCTTCATCTGGAAAACTACTTCGTTGTTTTGTTTGGGAACCTTCTGAAGCCATGGATGATTTCTTGTATCCCACAAGTGTCTCTTGCTTTTTAGGTCCCATATGAGTAAGTAGAGGCTAGAAGAGATTCCGTGAGGATGAACTGCAGAAGTTTCTCTAGGCTGTCTTAAAATGTAAAACAAAAGGTATCTGACAACGTCCTAAGTCAGTCAGATGTTCAGGTGTAGAGGCACCTCTTCCCAACTGGCAAAGTAAGCACCATTATATCCAACCTCAGATGATACAAACTAGTCCAGAATACAGCAATGCTACTGCCCTGTTGGCCTCTTTTGACAGGGCCCAGCCTTAGGTGACACTGTGTAAACTACTGCTTTTCTCGTAGAAAAGTGCTCTCCTGTGGGCAGGTTCTGGCTCCCAAGCTAAGAAATAAGTCCAATTGTGGCCACCATATCCAAGTTGGCGCCCTCCACAAAGGCAGCTGATAGAGGGGCTAAAGGTGCTGAGAGGTTGTGATTCCTCTGCCTCTGTTGCTGGGCCCCCACCTTAGGTGACACTGTGGAAATTACTGCTTTTCTGTCAGAGAAGCACTGTCCTGTTTACAGGCACTGGCTCCCAGACTAAGAATTAGGTCTTGCTAAAATCTCCGTATCCAACATGGCATCCCGCATTCTGTCAATGCGGTTCTGTACAAAACACACTGTGACAGTGAGAAAATGACCGGCCCAAAGTGGCTAGATTAAGAGAGTCCTTAGCCTGGCTCTCAAAATGTGGGAAATTCACCTGCCTATCCCCCCAGCAGATGTCTGAGTCTAGCCGCTAGGCAAGACCCAGCTCTGCCCGCCGGCCAAGACAGAGGAAAAAATAAGTCAAAATGGTGCATTTACCTTCAGTCCACGAGAGTCAGGGCTAGCCAGGAGTGGGAGTCAGTGAAAGAGAAGGTCTTTCTCTCAGTGGTATGAAGTCCAAATTGACAGCCCTATGCCGTGTCCTGGAGGCTCGCTAGGTGACCAGACGGCTCCGTTTGATTATCAATTCAGGTCTTGGTTTCCAGAAGGACATAGGGAGACGTGTGCTTAGTCCTCCACTTGACTTCAACCCCCCATATCTCACGTCTTATACAAAAACTAACTCAAAATCGATCAAAGACCTAAATGTTAAACCTAAAACAATAATGAAAGAAAAATAGGGTAAACAATGGAAGTTTGAATATACAGCCTAGACAGACTGCAAAGTCTGACAAACAACGCATGAACAACAGAAGAGAAAATGTAACTGCAATCATGGATCTTTGCCACCTGTCTGCAAAGCCAGTGTTGAGACAGGAGGTAGGGTGATTAAATGAGGACATTTACTGAGTGCTGACACACAAGAGGCAAGGAGGAATCAGTTCCTCCAAAGCTTCATGTCTGCATAGGCTAAGCCTGGAGGCTATATAGGTTGAGGTCGGGGAGTGCTGGTTAATTTTTTTCCTGTTTCATGCAAACAATTTTTTTGATGTTTCAACAATATTTTTGGGAGTGGTCTCCATGTCTACAACAAGTTGAACCTTGATAATTATCCAACTACCTGGTGATTTAGTTCAGTAGTCTTAGAAAATAACTAAAAGGGTATAAACAGAACAATTAATCAGTGTTTCTAAGAGGAAAGAATAGCATGTGACTTATGACCAGTACAAGGTAAATTCTAACAGATGGGGGAAATAAGCTCTCAAGACCCAATGTTTATAGCATGGTTGTCTTAATTTCTGTTTTAACTACTGTGCTACTGTTTGTAGTAAGATGGAGCAGGGCTGTCTAAGGGCCTCCCGTTCAAAAATACATAAATTGGAACTACAAAGAATCAAACATTTTTGCTTGTCCAGAGACTTTACCAAAAGAGTTAAGAGACCATTTATAGAATGTGAAAAAATGTTTGGCAACTATGTGTCGGACTGACATCTGATCTCCATAATCTACAAGGCACTGCAAAACATCAACAAGAAAAGGGTAAATAACCCAATTAAGTGACGGGCAAAGAAGATGGACATATACTTCACCAAAGAGGACACCTAGGCAGCCAAAAGACACATGAGGAAATGCTCATAATCATTAGCTATCAGAGTAATCCAAATTAAAACTGCAGTGAGATACCATCTCACTCCAACAAGGTTGACCATAATCCAAAAAACTAAACGACAAGTACTGGTGAGGCTGTGGATAGATCAGAACTCTCCTACACTGCTGGTGGTATTACATAATGGTACAACCTCTTTGGGAAGCAGTTTGGTGCTGCCTTAAAAAGCTGGAAATAGATACACCATTTGATTCAGTAATCCTGCTGCTCAGAATATATCCTACAGAAAAAAAGGCTGTCACACCAACAGACACATGTGCACGAATGTTTATTGCAGCACATTCCACAATAGTGAAAAGATGAAATCAACCCAGATGCCCATCGACAGATGAACGGATAAGCAAACTATGGTACACATACTCAGGACACTATACAATAATAAAAGATATAATGCAATGATAATGCATTGTAAGCTATTATTGTGTATAAGCTATACTTCAATATAACACAATGATATGAGGGCAGTGATGATTTTAGGAAGTATGTCATAACCTGGTTTCAATTGCAAGGCATTATGTTGAGTGAAATCAGTCAGCAGCAAAAGGGCAAATAATGTACGAGGCCCCTGCTATCAGAACTTAAAAATAGACTTATGTACAGAAAAAAAGACTCTTTGATGGCTACAGTGGTGGAAAGGGTGGGTGATGGTTGGTCATAGGTTAGGTAGTTGATAGAAATTTGGTTAAGTGAAAGCAGTGGCAGCACAGTAGAAAGTAAATCAACTTAAGTGGACTTCACCATTAACTGCAAACTCTTCTAATCTTAACCCAATATTGCAAGGAGAGAGTAGCAGGGGTAGGGTCCAGGTACCATGCTCTCACGGGATGTCGAGACCAACTGTCATAATCAGCCTATCACTAGAAGAGTCCTCTGTATCCCATATTGGTGAATGGCGTCTGGGGTCTTAAAAGCTAGCAAGCTGCCATCTGAGGTTCACCAAGTTGTTCTAACTCATCTGCAACAGGTGATCACCAAGAACAACAAGGATATGATGAGAAAAGAGCACAGGAGACAAAAGGACCCATGTGAATGAGAGACTGTATCAAGATGTGACCAGAAGAACCCAACCACCAGCAAAGATAGCCTTTATGGGGTACACAACTTTGAGTCCCTGTGGCAATATGAGAAATAGGGGGATGCAGCTCAGGAACTCTCTTAAAAGACCACAACTGATGGTCTGACAACTTGGGGGATCCTCTGCAGTCATGGCCCCTAAACATGCTGCTGCGTCTGTCCAGAAAAACCCTACTGAGGTCAATTCTTTGGAAAAAATGGACTGGACTCAGCGACACAGTGCAGCCATATGGTGTGTGTACTTTATGGTTCTGTGCATTTACAGGATGCTGTCTTACTGGTCTCTTTCAAGATGAGAGACAGTGAAGAGGAGGGTACAAGAGATTAAGAGGATAAGACAAGTGTAGAATGAAAAGGAGGAACGTGCTGTAACCAGGCAAGTAGAGCATAAGCAGCTGCACATAGGCAGGCATGCAAATTTTACTTGTATACTGTCACTTAATTACAATTTTTTAGAAAAGGGTACAAAAATGGTTACAGCAGTCTTATTTATAATAAACCAGACTGAGAGCTGATGCTCATCAGCTGGAGAATAGATAAATTATTTTTTATCTTTATAAATCAATATTACAAAAAAAAAAAAAACCACTGCCATCAAGTTGATGCCTACTCATAGTGACCCTATTGGACAAAATAGAACGCCTATAGAGTTTCTGTGGATCACCTGGTACATTTGTATTTCCAGCCTTTTGTTTAGCAGCCATACCTCTTAACCACTAAGCCACCAGAGTTTCCCAAACGGAATATTACTCATCAGTAAAAAGGGGGAACCATGGATGCGTGCATATTTGATATTACATAGAGTGAAAGAATTAAAAAAAAGTATAAACTATAGAATTTTCATTTCTATGACATTTAAGTGTAGGCAAGATTAACTTTTGGTGAGAGAAAATGTGTGTGGGTGGATTTATTGGAAGAAGTTATGAGGAACACTTCTGTAATGATAGAAATGGTGTATATCCTGCTTTGAGTGATAGTTCTAGGGATGTATGCAATTGTCAGAACTCATCAAACTAAACAGTAAGATCTGTAGATTTTATTGTATATAAGCTATACTTCAAATCTAAAAAAAAGAAGAAGGGAGACAAAAGCCTTTGTTGGATTGGCACTTGGCCTCAGACATGGGATTCAATGAGAGTGGAAGAGGTGGCAGCAAACAGAAAACATAAAAGTCACAAAGAAAAACACAGACGTAAAAAAACATTCAGACACACTAACACACAAATCAACCGGCTCGAACTCTCATTGCAACCAAATTTGGTCTTCAATCTTTTTTTCTCAGGGCTAAAAAAAAAGAAAACAAGGAAAAAACCACTTTATTATTCATATAAAAACCATTAGTCTCTGCAAAATAATCAAGCTGAATGTCAAATGACAAAAAGCAAAAATCCTAACATCTACTTGAAATCAAAACTTAAAAATTTTGCTGAATATGTTACAGATCTCTGTCTGATCACATCACATATGTTCACACAAAAGAGCTCTTGATGGTTAAAATAGCCTATTTCTTTATAACAAAAACATTACATGAATAATTCTGCAGGCCCCAAGAAAATTTCAAAGTCAGAATTTGGGTGTCTGGGACATTTGCTTATTTTTGTTTTTTCACTTTTCCAATATTAATTGAAGATTTGAAAATACAGTTTTAGTTTAGGAATTTACTTATCACAAAAGTATGCAAAGGACTCACAAAAACAGAAATAACAAGTTGTACAAACAACAAGTCATGAAGTTTGGAGAGTAGTGTCTGGGATCTTAAAAGCCTGTGAGCAGATACTTAAGATACACCACTGGTCTCACTACTTTGGGAGTAAGGGAGAATGAAGAAGACTAAAGACATAAAGACCTCAACTAACGTGGCCTCCACCAGACTGAGTTCAGTACAACTAGGTGGTACTTTGCTACCACCACTGACTGGTCTGATAGACATCACAACACAGGGCCCCAGCAAGGGTCTAAGAAAAATGTAGAACAAAATTCTAGCTCACAAAAAAGACCAGACTTACTGACCTGACAGACTGGAGAAACTCTGAAAGTATGGCTCCAGGACACTCTTTAGTTCAGTGATGAAGTCATTCCTGCGGTTCACCCTTTAGCAAAAGATTAGGCAGACCAATAAAACGAAAAATGCTAAAGGGCCACAACAGCTCAGGGACAAGGACCTGAAGGCAGGAAGGGACAGGAAATTTGGTAATAGGGAACCCAAGATTCAGAAGGGAGTGTTGACATGTCATAGAGCTGGCAATCAAATATATTGTCATAAAATAATACGTATACTGTTTGAAGAGAAGCTAGTTTGGTCTGTAAACCTTTTGCTAAAGTACAGTTTGAAAAACAGTCACAAAATTGTATTTTGATTTACATACCCATATTCAAAAATACCAAGCATAATGAAAAGAACTATCAGTTGCTAAATAATTTCTACATAAATAAATAAATAAATTCAATCATTAACCTATGTGATTTATGTATGCTTTTAAATTTAATCCTCATAGCAATATTTGAGACAGGCATTATCATTACATTTTTCCTGAGGAAACTCTGTCTGAAAGAATTAGGTGACTTGCCTAAGATAAAATAGCTGGCAAATAAAGTAATCCATTAGCCAACTTCTGACAAATGAAAAAATAGGACTTAACTACAGGTAGGTGACACATTACATAACAAAATGCAGCTTAGAGTAGTATTTAGAGTACTGATTTGGGGACCAGACTTCCTGGGAGCAATTCCTGGCTCCACTGCTTACCTGATGGTTGATCTTAGGTAAATTATGTAATCACCATGTGCATTAGCTTCTTCATATAATGATCAGGATAATTATGATGAAAACAATACAAACTGGTAGAGTTATGAAGATAAAATAGTATAATATTTGTAAAATACTAGAATACACTTAACCCACAGTAGGTGCCTGATATATATAAATAGAAATAGTGCAGCTGTGATTATGATTCCCAGGTTTGTACAGAGGCCACTAAATTATGTGATCATATAATTTATAATATATACTAGGATTTATTTGAAAGTGAAAGAGTTTGTAATACCTGTAAACCGGGACTATCCAAGTCAAACCAAACATTTTGTCATCACACCACTAGTAATGTTAGTCAAAGCTGGAAAATGATGGTTAAGGATATTATTTAACACTTACAAAGCACTCACTAAATGCTGTTGTAAGTGCTTGAGAAGTTATCTCATTTGATCTTTGCACTAACAATTTGACAAAGTAGTCACTACTGCTATAATTCCTGTTTTCCAGGTGCCAAAACCGAGGCAGAAAGAAATTAAGGTCTTAACCACTGTGCCATCTTCTGTTCTGAAGATGTCAGAACGTTTGGATCACAAAGCATGCTGATTTGAAGAAAGAAAGTAGAATTTGAATGAACATTTCATTCTTTTTCAATTTCAGGTTTGGCTGATTAATGTACATTATCAAGAAGCAATAGTTTAAAATATCTAATAATTTTATTCATGATGACAATTTCGAGCAATGCATTATACATTCTACTTTTCTTGCTCTAACTCATAAAATCAAGAAGTATTTTAGTCTTCAGAAACTTAAAATTTTATATGGATTTTTTCAAACTTTTGTAGCAAAACTCTAAAGAGTTCCACTGTTTTGAACTTTTTCAAAAACAGGTATTTGAGCCTCACAACAAATATTTTAATATGTATTATTTCCTTTTGGAAACCCTGGTGGTGTAGAGGTTAAGTGCTACAGCTGCTAACCAAAAGGTCAGCAGTTCAAATCCACCAGGTGATCCTTGGAAACTCTATGGGGCAGTTCTACTCTGTTCTATGAGTCAGAATTGACTGAACAGCAGTGGAATGTTGTAGTTATTTCCCTTTCTGGTAAGAAATGACTTCATTCACAGGCTATTATTTTTGTTGCATGAAATTAGATGATCTTTGAAAAACTGATATTTATATCCAGAATTTATTTATATTTTTCCCTGCTTTTCTTTCTCTCCCTGGTAGCCAGGTAGGAAAGAAAGAAAGAATTTAATCTCATGAGACTAGCTCCCATTAAAAAAAGAAGTAACTCTACATCTGTTTGAGGTTTCCAAAGTTGTATTATTAAAGGAATTGGACTAAAAATGTCTGATACAAAAAGAAAATATTGCTCACAAGTTCAAACTCTTAAAATTAAAAGACTGGAACAAGGTAGAGGCATTTGATATTTCCAAGGCGGACAAAAATATTCAAGTTACTGTCTATAAGAATATATTTATTTCTTTAAAATAACATTTTTTTGTGTTTCAAAGAAATGTCTTATTTTTCCTCATTGGACATAACATGTTTGGACTATGTTGAAAGATGTGTCATTACTAGGAGTGATAAATATTTATAAGATAAATACAGTTTATTTCTATAGAATTATTATGATATGAAATGGTCCTACACATGGTGCCTCTTTTGTTGTTAATGTTAGAGACTTTTAGCTACAGAAATTATAAGAGTCACTTCAACCGAGTAATATTGCAGAAACTGTTGAGTAGCATGTTTTGCACGGTAGGTATATTCTAAGTTATTTGCATGAAAGTTGAGTTTTTATTTACAGAAAATCATTGAAAATTCATTAGAAGAATTTGTTACTTAAAAAGATATTCATGAAATGGGGACAAATGGTGGAGAACTTAGGCACTTCCTCTGGTCCCTCTTACAACAGTGACTCAAAAAAAAACAAGTGAATAAATTTTATACAACAATTTAGGAGCCCTGAACATCAAAGACAAAGTTGAGAAATTAAATTGAGCAGGAAAAGGGAGCAACAGTTCAGAAACAGTGAGAGTTGACAGAACTGACCTGATAAGCACTGGCACCCTGAAAGCTGGATTGATTGCTGCAAGTGGTAAGGCAAGTAGTAGCATTCAGAATTCATGTTGCATATCAGGAGAGACAGAGCAGTGGAGAGTTTGCTCAAATATCCAGAATCAGCAATAAATTGCTCTCAATCAGGAAAAGATAAATACGAGCATCTAAACTACTATGTGGATTAAAGCAGCAACAACATACCTTTTGAGAAGTACCTCTCTCCCATTTACCTGATTTCTACACACTTTGCTCAGAGTCCCAGACTGATTCAGTGATTGTTGTCAGTCCTGGGCTGGAATTAGGACTCATTGTGTGCCCTGAGCCATTTTTCCTGGCTTTGGAGAATGACCAGATTAACAAATAGGTCTGCCAGGTTCCCTAACCCAGGAACATGGAGTAAACATGGCCCTTGGGCTTGTTTCAATAGCGTAGTCCTTCATTAGCACAGTGTAACAGGGCATATACCTAAAGCCTATTTTCACTTGTATCTGCTATGAAAGCAAGTGGCATATTTGTAATATTTGACTCCACCTTACCCATTAAGCAGTGTTCTAACCCCCCACACATAACAGGGGCCTGAGGACTGGTGGCTCTACTCACACCATCTAGCCAACTTTGACATGGCCTCAGGAATAAGTAGTGCCTACTAGTCCTTACAGCCAATGGTAATTGGGTGCTCATGGTCCATCTGCAAAATCCACCTATCTATGTACACTAGGGAATAGGGGTATCCTTCCCCCCAGCTGCTGAGTGGCAGCAGTTGGCCCTCTGCCTAACTTTGCATGATCCCCTACTATAGCCAGACACCTAAGCTTATTCTAATCACCTTGCCTACCTAGAACAGTAAGTGACAGCCTGAAACAACATACTTAGTGACTGAAGACCTGAACACCTGAGCTGAGCCCATACGAGAAAAGTAAACAGACTCCTAGGCTCACATACTTAGTGAGAGCTTCTAGCAACTAGTGCACTGGAGAAGAAGGTGTAGTTGTCTGCTGATGGGTGGGAAGTTCTGTATATATCAATGAGGTTTAGTTGGTTAGTTGTGGCAATGAGGTCTTCTGTATCTTTACTGAGCTTTTTTCTAGATGATCTGTCTAGTATTGAGAGTGGAGTGTTGAAGTGTCCCACTGTTATTGTGGAGTCATCTAACTCTCTTTTGAGTGTAGTCAGTGTTTCTTTGATGTATTTAGGTGCTCTGATATTAGGTCCATAAATATTTAATATAGTTAAGTCTTGTTTGTGTACTGAACCTTTCAGCAATAAACAGTGTCCATCTTTGTCCACAATGGTGTATTTGACATTAAAATTGATTTTGTCTGAGATTAGAATTGCCACCCCTGCTCTTCTTTGTTCGTTGTTAGCTTGATATATATTCTTCTATCCTTTAATTTTCAGTTTGTTCCTATCTTTAGGTCTTAAGTGAGTTTCTTGTAGACGACATATGGATGGGTCTTGTCTTTTGATTCAAGATGTCACTCGATGTCTCTTTACTGGAGCATTCAGTCCATTAACATTCAATGTAATTGTTGATAGGTATGTGTTCACTGCTGCCATTGTGATATGTTTATTTTTGTGTTGATGTTTTCTCTGTTGTTCTTATTAGTCTCTTCTGGGACATTCTTTTTTGTGAGTTGATTTTTCACCTTTTTCAGAGCTGTTTTTGTAGTTGTTGAGACTCCTGTGTTACATTTACTGAAATGGTATGATACATCTTTGTTGTGCTTTACAGCTGCCCCTATGATTCCCCCTTAATAAACTATATATAAACCCAATTTTAATTCCTACCAGTCTTGTCATCTTCCTCTCCATCTCGAAGGACTATAACAACTGTAGTACATCCCTCTTTTTATTATGATGACATCATAGTTTTCATGATGATCGCTGGATTGCTTCTTTCCATATCAAAGCTGTGATTGACTTTGGGGCCTTCCCTAACTGAGTAGAGTATTGAGTAGTATGTCGTTCTAAAATATAAAGTTAGTGGTTTCGTTCTTCTAAGCCAGAGCCAAGAACTTCTTTCAGTATTTCTTGTAGTTTGGGTTTGGTTTTAACAAGATGGCGTCCTCCACACAAGCAGCAGACAGAAGGGCTAAAGGTGCCGAGAGTTAGTCATTCCTCTGATTCTGTTGCAGGGCCCCTAATGTAGGTGGCACTGGGTAAATTATTGCTTTTCGTCAGAGAAGCTCTGTCCTGCTTGCAGTCACTGGCTCCCAGGTAAGAATGAGGTCCTGCTAGAATCTCCATACCCAGCATGGTGTCCCGCACACTGACTGCGAAATTTCGTACAAACCCCGCTGTGGCAGATATAAAATGACAGGCTCAAAGTGGCTAGATTAACAGAGTCCTAAGCCTGGCTCTCAAAATATGGGAATTTCACCTGCCTATCCCCCCAGCAGCGCATCTGAGTCTAGCCACTAGGCAAGACCCAGCTCTGCCCGCCAGCCAGGACAGAGGAAAAAAAACGTCAAAATGGTGCGTTTACCTTCAGTCTGTGAAAGCCAGGGCTATCCAGGAGTGGGAGTCAGTGAAAGAGAGGAGGTTTTACACTCAGTGGTATGAAGTCCAAAGTAACAGCTCTATGCCGTGTCCTGGGGCTGGTTAGGTGATCAGAAGGCTCCGTTTGATTTTCAATTCAGGTCTTGGTTTACAGAGGGATGTAAGGAGACATGTACTTAGTCCGCCATCTTGAATCTGCCCCTGTTAGCGAGCTCTAGCAACTCGGAGATAGGATATAAGAGTTTCAAAGATACCAATAATAAAATGGCACGTGAGCAGCTTATTTGAGAATATTAAAACAAAACAAAGGAAGATGCTAGGACACAGTATGCAAATATGAAATAAATAAATATGATAATTTATTGATGGCTTGGCAACAACAGTCAATGACCACATTGCATAACGAGACAGACATTGTCATGGGTTGAACTGTATCCCCCCAAAAATTTGTGCTGCAACTAGGCTGGGCCATGAGTCCCAGTATTGTGTGATTACCCTCCATTTTGTGATTTTCCTATGCTATAAATCCTAATCTCTGTAGATTGATAGACTAGATTATGTTAAGATGGGTTAAGGTGGGCCTGTAACACCCTTACTAAGAGAGTTGCCTTGAAGAGTGGCTTGCACCACCTTTTATCCTACAACAGATTAAAGGAAAGGCAAGCAAGTAGTGCCGGGAGAAGAGTACTTCCTTTAGACCTGAGGTTCCTTCACTGAGATGCTCTCAGACCAAAGAAAACTGATGTAATGTAAGTATTTTCCTCCAGAGTCAACAGAGAGTGAAAGCCTTCCCCTGGAGCTACTGCCCTGAATTTGGTCTTGCAGCCTACTTGACTGTGTAAGAATAACCTTATCTTTATTAAAGACATCAACTGGTGTTTTTTTCCTTTTACAGTAGTAACAGATAACTAAGACTATGATGTTTCAGTGATCCACAAAAACAAAGAATCAAGAAACCTTCTGAAGGAAGAGAATTTCTTGGAATTTTACCTGAGTTGCTGCTTATGTTTCATTTTGTTAAGCTTGATTATAATATGTCTTGGGGTCTTTCTTTTGAGATCTATATTGGGTGGTGTACAATATGCATCTGAGATGTCTATATTCTCTTCCTTCATGATTTCTGGGAAGTTTTCTTTCAGCAGCTCAGCAACAATACTCTCTGTGTTCTCAGATGTCTCACCCTGTTCAGGGACTCCAATTAATCGAAGGTTGTTCCTCTTAATAGAGTCCCACATGCTTCTTAATGTTTCTTCATTTTTCTTGTTTCTTTTTTCTGATTTCTGCTCATAGACACTGGCATCAGTAGCTCTGTCTTCCAAGTCAGAAATTCTTTTTTCCATTTGTTCCATTCTGTTTTCTTGGCTTTGCATGGAAGTTTCTATGTCTTTGATTTTCTTCTTCATCTGTTGGATTTCAGAGTACTGGTGTTCCATCAGATCGAACAACTTGCTTAATTTTTCATTTTGTTCTGCTGCATTTTGTATAAGGTCTAGAAGGGCTCTGTATATAATCAATTTGTATTCATTTCCTGATGCTTTCATAAAAGTTTCTTTATCTGGAAAACTCCTTGGTTGCTTTGTTTGGGAGCCTTCTGAAGCCATGAGTGATTGCTTGTATGCCACAATTGTCTGTTGCTTTTTGGGTCCCATGTGAGTATGTAGAGGCTGAAAGAGGTACTGTGAGGATGGATTGCAAATGTTTCTCTAGGCTGTCTTCAAATGTAAAGCAAAAGGTATCTGACCGGTTCACAAGTCAGTTAATTTTTCAGGTGTAGAGGTCCCTCTTCTCATCTGACAAAGTAAGCGCCACTATATCCAACCCCAGATGATCACAAACTAGTTCAGAATACAGCAATGCTACTGCCCTGGTGGCCTCTGCTGACAGGGCCTAGCCTTAGCCAACACTGCGTCGAGTACTGGTTTTGTGATAGAAAAGCGCTCTCCTGTGGGCAGGCTCTGGTTCCCAAGCTAAGAATTAGGTCCAGCTGCGGCCATCGTATCCAAGATGGCTTCCTCCACACAGACAGAGGGGCTAAAGGTGCCGAGAGGCAGCGATTCCTCTGCTTCTGTTGCAAGGCCCCCAATGTAGGCAGCACTGTGCAAAATCACTACTTTTCTGTTGGAGAAGCGCTGTCCCGTTTGCAGGCGCTGGCTCCCAGGCTAAGAATGAGGTCCTGCTAAAATCTCGGTACCAACATGGCGTCCTGCACTCTGACCGCAGAGCTCCGCACAAACCCCACTGAGGCAGCTACAAAACGAAAGGCTCAAAGTGTCTAGATTAAGAGTCCCGAGCTTGGCTCTCAGAATATGGGAATTTTGCCTGCCTATCCCCCCAGCAGTGCGTCTGAGTCCAGCCACCAGGCAAGGCCCAGCTCCACCCGCCAGCCGAGACAGAGGAAAAAAAAAGTCAAACTGGTGCGTTTACCTTCCGTCCGTGAGAGCCGGGGCTAGCCAGGAGCAGGAGTCAGCAAAAGAGAGGAGATTTTTCACTGAGTGGTATGAAGTCCCAATTAACAGCTCTGTGCCGTGTCCTGAGGCTGATTAGGTGATCAGAAGGCTCCGTTTGATTGTCAATTCAGGTCTTGGTTTCCAGAGGGATATAAGGAGACGTGTGCTTAGTCGGCCATCTTGACTCCGCCCCCCGAATTTTACCTGAGGTAGAACTCAAAGACAAAGATACAGAACTTTGTAAGATATCAGGACAGCGATTGGGCAAAATGCAGAACAAGCCAAGGAACACACACAGACAAAGCAATAAAAGAACTTAAGAAGATTGTATAACAGCATAATGACAAACTTAACAGGCTGGAAGAATCTGTAGAAAGACCGAAAAGAGAAATCCAAACCACAAACAATGTCGGATCTGACTCGATGGCACTTGGCTTTGGCTTGACAACTCAGTAGAAGGCCACAGGAACAGAATTGAGGCAATGGAATTCAGAACCAGTGAGACTGAAGATAAAGAAGAAGACACCAAATTATTTGAGGAAAAAATAGATGAAAAAGTTAAAAAAATAAATTCTAAGAATTGTGTAGGATTCCCTCAAAAGGAATAACCTACAAGTGATTGGAGTAACAGAAAAAGCAGGTAAGCTTAATAGAAAATTCAGAGTACTCTTAAAAATTTGTTGGTAGAAAGCATCGCTGATATCATGAAAGGCAAGAAGATGTTTATTGAAGAAGCTCATCAAACTCCGCACAAGACGGATCACGAAAGAAAGTTACCAAGCCATACTACAGGTGTCAAAACCAAAGACATAGTATTTTAGGAGCAGCTAGGAATAAACAAAAAGTCATCTACAAAAAAGAGTCAATACAACTAAGCTTGGACTACTCGGCACAAGCCATCCAAGCAAGAAGGCAATGTGATGACATATATAAAGCTTTGAAGGAAAACATACTGCCAGTTAAGAATTACATATTCAGCAAAATTGTTTCTCAAATACAATAGTGAAATTAGGGGCATTTCCAGATAAACATAAGTACAGGGAATTTGTAAATCCAAACCAAAATTGCAGGAAACATTAAAGGGAATCCTCTGTTCAGAAAATCAGTAACATCAGTTAACAACCCAAGACTACAACCCAACACAGGACAGAGCAAACAGATATCAACCTAGATAGGTAAATCACAAAAATCATTGAAGCTGAAACACTGAAAATGGAAAACGGACATCAATATGTAAAAGACAACAACATTAAAACAAGAAAAGAGGGAATAAAGAATGTAGTCATAGATCTTTCATATGAAGAGGAAGTCAAGGTGATATAAAGAAATAAAAGACTGGCTTAATGTTATAAAACCAGAGGTATATATTAAAGTAACCACAGCGGAAACTAACAATACTACAAAACAAGACCAAAACATAAAGACTCAGCAAACACAAAATCAACAACAATGAAAATGATGAAATGAAAATACGTAAAGAAAAGTGACTCAGAGAGACTGTTAAATGATGGTGGACTAGACACACATCTCCTCATTTCCCTCTGAGAAGTAAGGCCTGCAATGATATTTGTATGGAGTACTGAACATTCGGGGAGCCCTAGGACCTAGCATATTTGACTAGGCACAAGTATCAGACTAATCTTCCCCTCTCAAAAACAAGAGCAACTGTCTGACCCCCACTTCTGCCATTTCATGGTATCAGAGAACTGTAGCTTCTGTGAACAGCTGGTAACATACTTTCATTATCAGCTGGAAGATGGAGTCTTGCTGATCCTAATGGCCTGTTTTCAGCTAGCACACTGGACAGCTGGACAGCTCTCCTGGATAGCTCTCCACATACGAGTCAAGTTTACTTTTAAGCCTGAGAGGCCCATGTATTTGTCTGGAGATCTGTCTGTTGAGAAGCCCGGAAACTTTTCCTCCCACCCTTCTCTGACACACATTGTAGGGTTGGCTGACAGCCCCAAATTTCTCCATAAATAGGGTAGTGTCTTTGTCAGATGTCATGGATTGAATTGTGTCCCCCCGAAAACATGTGTAGCCATGTGGCTGGGCCATTATTCCCAGTATCTTGTGACTGTCCTCCATTTTGTGGTTCTCTTATGCTGTATAGTAAAGGATTAAAGTGGGATTGTAAATCCCTTTATAAGATCATCTCCCTGCTCCACTGTAAAGGGAGTTTCCCTGGAGTATGGCTTGCCCCATCCTTAATTCTTTCATCCTACAAGAGATAAAAGGAAAGAGAAGCAGGCAGAGAATTGGGAACCTCATACCACCAAGCAAGCAGCACCAGGAGAAGAGCACGTCCTTCTGACCTGACTTTCCTGCGGCAAGATGCTCCCTGGACAAAGACTGATGCAATACTGGATTTTCCTCCACAGCCAACAAGGGGGAAAGCCTTCCCCTGGAGCGGATATCCTGAATATGGACTTATAGCCTATTGGACTGTGTAAGGATAAGCTTTCCTTTGTTAAAGCCATCCACTCTGTGATATTTCTGTTAGAGCTGCCCTAGCTGACTAAAACACCACCCAATAAGCAGAGAATTCCACCACAGAGAATCGACCTGGGACAAATCACTAGAGTTTTACAGACAATTCTCCTAGATCTAACACCAGAGAAATCAAACAGTGTGTAGAAGGCATGCAGTCAGCAGACCGTAATTAATCATTTAAAGAAGCAGCCTTCAAATGCTCCAGAAAGCTCCCAAAATAAAGATTCAAAAAAATTCCCAGATGAAAAAAACCTTTCTGAATCTATCAGAGGTCGAGTACAAAATAATTATACACAGAACCCTCCAAGTGATTAAACAAAATGCAGCAGAACAAAATGAAAAATTAAGTAAGCTGTTTGAACTGATGAAACATCAATGATCTGAAATACATCAGATCAATAACTAAATTGCAGAATTAGATCATTCAATCCAAAGCCAAAAGAGTAGGATTGAACAGATAGAAGTTAGACTCAGTAACCTTGAAGACAGAGCAACTGCCACCATCATTTATGAGAAATCAGAGAAAAGAAATAAGAAAAATGAAGAATCATTAAGAAACATGTGGGACTTCATTAAGAGGAACAATTTACTTTTAACTGGAGCTCTTCAACAAGGGGGGATAAATGACAGTATAGAGAGTATTGCTGTAGAGATGATGACAGAAAACTTTCCTGAGATAATGAGCATGGAGAACATAGGTATCCAAGATGTTTATCAAACACCACAAAAGCTAGGCCCCAAAAGAAAGACACCAGGACATATTATAATCAATCTTAATAAAATGAGACATAAACAGATGCTTCTGAAAGCAGCAAGGGTAAAAGCAAAGCTAACCCTCTGAGGGAAACCCTTATCTGACTTCTCTTCAGAAACGATACTGGCTAGAAAGCAGTGGGATTACACACTCAAAGCCCTGAAGGAGAAACACTTCCAACCAAGAATTATTTATCTTGCAAAATTGTCTATCTAATATGATGGTGAAATTAAGACTTTTGCAGATAAAGAGAAGCTTAGAGGCTTCATAAAAACTAAATCAAAACAACATAAAACACTGAAAGGAGCTCTTTGCTTAGAAAAACAAAACCACTAAATGTGTATTTAAGGTGACAGTGGCGGACATCTCATCTAAAATTCTAATTTATTATGAAAGTCACAAAACTTAAAGCTACAATATTAAAATGAAGGAATCTGTGATCATATCATGACAACTATGATACCATCACATTAAAAGAGGGATACACTATAGTAGTTATAGTCATTTCAGATGGAGAGGAAGCCAAAGAGTTATGCAGTAGTTAAGATTGGATTTAATCCTGAAAACACAACAACTGGTAGTCCAGGGGCTTCGGAGTTCCCTTGGGAACATGGCCCCTGACCCTGATGTTGCCCTCATCCATAAATCATAATGAAGATCAACTTTCCCGACAGCAATGGATTGGACTTGGTGATGCAGAGTGACTGTGTCTTGTGAGAATTTTATGGTTCTGTGCATCTATAGGATGTCATTTTGCTGACTTCTTGGAGGAAGGGGAGCAGGTGGGGAGAAAGGGATGGGAGACTGTTGGGAGGATAGGACATGTATTAAGCAGAGAGGAGGGGTATGCCGTCACCAGGCAGGGAGAGCAGTGGAAGCTGCATACAGGTGGGTATGTGAATTTATATGGCAATGTATATTTTCATTCAATCATAACAAAAAAAAAAAAAACCTGGGTTTAATCTTAGTATGTTAGGAGGGATAATATATGTAGCCATAAAGCAAATTGACAATGCATTATATGACAATAAGAAACGCAACACAGGCGTCTCAACAAACACAAAACCAACACTGAAAAGTCAACCCATAAAGAAGAATGGCCCAGAACAGAACATTAAGAACAATATAGAAAAACATCAACATAAAAATAATTACATCAAAATGATGTCGCTAAGCACATACCTATCAATAATTACACTAAATGTAAATGAACTGAATGTTGCAGTAAAGAGACAGCGAATAACATCCTGGATCAACAGACATGACTTGTTTATATGTTGCTTACAAGAAATATACCTTACACTTAAAGATATAAAAAAAACTAAAAATCAAAGGATGGAATAATATCTACCAAGCTAACAACATACAAAGAAGAGCAGGTGTGGCAATACCAATCTCAGATAAAAGAGATTGTAATGTAAAATCCACTATTGTGGACAAGGATGGCCACTATTGCTGAAACATTTACTACTCAAGCAGAACTTCACAATATTAAATATTTATGCACCCAAAACCAGAGCATCTAAACACATTGAACAAATACTGACAAAACTGAAAAATGAGATAGGTCATTCCACAATAATAGTTGGAGACTTCAACACTTCCCTTTCAGTTATGGATAGATCATCCAGAGAAAAGTTCAGTAAAGATGCAGAAGATAATTATTGCAACAATCAACCAACTTGAACTTATCTACATATACAGATCTTTTCATCCATCAACAGATAAGTACACCTTATTCTCTAGTGTGCGTTTTCCCGAATAGACCATGTGTTAGGTCATAAAACAGTTTTCTATCAAATCCAAAACACTGATTTACTGCAAAGTAAATTCTCAGACCACAGAGCTAGAAAAGTTGAAATCAATAACAGAAAAATCATAAGCAGAAATTCAAACTTATGGAAACTAAACAATACTTTGCTTGGGCTACAGAAGAAATCAAGAACAAACTAAAGAAATTTATGGAATCCAATGAGAATGAAAACACATCCTACCAGAATGTACAAGATACAGCAAAAGCAGTGCTCAGATGTCAGTTTATCTCTGTAACTGCACACATCCAGAAAGGAGAGCCCAAATTAAACAATTAACTTTACAGCTGGAACAAGCAGAAAGAGAGCAACAGACAGACTCTCAGTCACCAGAAGAAAACAGATAATAAAAATTAGAGCAGAACTAAATGAATTAGAGAAGAGAAAAATAATCAAAAAAAAATAACAAAACCAAAAGCTAGTTCTCTGAAAAGATCAACAAAATTGATAAGCCATTGGCTAAACTTACAAAAGAAAAACAGCAGAAGATACAAATAATCCTATTAAAAAATGAGATAGGAGTTGTTACAACAGACCCAGTTGAAATAAAAAATACCGTAACAGAATACTATGAAAGACTGTACTCTTACAGATTTGAAAACCAAGAGGAAATGGACACATCTCTAGATTCATATCACCCATCAAGATTATCACAGGGAGAAGTAGATCAACTTAATAAATCTGTCATAAAGAAAGAGATTGAAAAAGTCATCAAAAATTTACCAACCAAAAAGTCCTGGCCCAGATGGTTTCACCAGAGAATTCTACCTAACTTTTAAAGACGAGTTAACTCCAGTAATATTGAGGCTATTTCACACCACAGAAGGGGGTGGAATACTCCCAAACTCATCCTATGAAGCCAGCATAACTCTAATACCAAAGTCAGGGAAAGATCCCACAAAAAAAAATTACAGACCAATATCACTCATGAACCTAGATGTAAAAATCGTCAACAAAATTCTAGCCAATAGAATTCAAGAGCACATAAAAAAAATTAAGTCATCATGATCAAGTTGATTTCATTCCAGGGATGCAAGGCCAGTTCAACATCAGAAAAACAATAAATGTAATCAACCACATAAATAACACAAAAGATAAGAATCACCTGATTTTGTCAGTTGATGGAGAAAAGGCTTCTGACAAAGTTCAACACACATTCATGCTAAACACTCTCAAAAAAATAGGAATAGTGGGGAAATTCCTCAACACAATCGGTAGCAGCTACACAAAGGCAACTGCCTTCACCATCTTGAATGGTGAAAGACTGAAAGAATTCTTTCTGAGAACGGGAACTAGATAAGGATGCCCACTCTCACCACTTCTATCCAACTTTGTGCTAGAAAGATAAGACAAAGAAATAAAAGACATTAATATTGGCAATGAAGAAGTAAAAACCTCCCTATTTGCAGACAATATAACTGCATATACAGGGAATCCAAAGGAATCCATAAGTAAACTACTGGAACTAATAGAGGAGTGTTTTAGTCAGTTAGAGCTTCTCTACCAGAAAATGCCACAGAGTGCATGTTTAACAACGGAAAGTTTGTTCTTACACAGTGTGGTAGGTTACAATTCCAAATTCAGGATGTCCACTCCAGGGAAGGCTTTCCCCCTTGTCAGCTGAGGGGGAAAGTCTGATAGTACATCAGTCTTTGTCCAGGGGGTGTCTTGGCACAGGAACCTCAGATCTGAAGGACCTGCTCTTCTGCCGGTGCTGCTTGATGCTGTGAGGTTCCCAGTTCTCTGCTTGTTTCTTTTTATCTCCTGCAGGATGAAAGGATTAAGGGTGGGACAAGCCCTCCTCCAGAGAAACTCCCTTTGCAGTGGAGCAGAGAGGTGATCGGTGAAGAGATTTACAGCCCCAGCCTAATCCTTTAACAAGGAATTTAGGAAAGTCTCAGGATACAAGATAAACATAAGTAAATCAGTAGCATTCCTTTATACCAACAATGAGATTATACAAGAAGAAATCACCAAATTAATTCCATCTACTATAGCCCTCAAGACAATAAAACATCTCAGAATAAATCTAACTAGAGACACAAGACCTTTACAAAGAAAACTACAAGACTTGACTACAAGAAACTAAGAGAGATTTACATAAATGGACTAATCTACCCTGCACACGGATAGGAAGACTGAACATTGTGAAAATCTCTTATTTTACCCAAAGCAATGTACTTATATAATGCAATCCCAATACAAATACAGAGACATTTTTTTAAGGAAATGGAGAAACAAATCACCAGCTTTGTTTGGAAAGGGAAGAAACCTCAGATAAATAAAGCACCTGTAGAAGAAGAACACACTGAGAGGCCTCTCACTCCCCAAATTTAGAACCTATTACACTGCCACGGTTGTCAAAAGAGTCTGGTACTGGTACAAATAGAGATATATAGACCAATGGAACAGAGCTGAGACACCAGAGATCCCACCATCCTTCTATGAACAGTTGGTATTCAACAAAGGCCCTAAGACATTAACTGGGGTAAAAACAATCTCTTTAAGAAGTGGTGATGGCAAAATTGGACATCCATCTGCAAAAATACTGAAACAAGACCCATATCTCACACCTTATACAAAAACCGACTCAACTGGATGAAAGACATAAATATCAAAACTAAAATGATAAAACGCATCCAAGATAAAATACGATCAACAATGGAAGTTTTAATACACAGCTTAGACAGACTTCGAACTCTGTCAAATAAAGCATGATCAACATAAAGGAAAATAGATAAATGGTAACTAAAAAGAATCCAACACTTTCGCTCATCTAAAGACGTCATCAAAAGAATTAAAAGACCACGTACAGGATGGAAAAAAATATTTGGCAACTGTTTGTCAGATCAGCATCTGATCTCCGTAATCTATAGCGTACTACAAAATCTCAATAAGGAAAAATAGTCTAATTAAGTGATGGGCAAAGGAGATGGACAGACACTTCTCTAAAGAGGAGATCCAGGCAGCCAAAAGACACATGTGGAAATGCTCACGATCATTAGCTATTAAAGAAATCAAATCAAAACTATGATGAGACACTATCTTGCCCCAACAAGGTTGGCCCCGATCCCAAAACGCAAAACAACAAACGCTGTAGAGGCTGTGGAGAACCTGGAACTCTCCTACACTGCTGGTGGGATTGTAAAATGCTACAACCTCTTTGGAAGATGATCTGGCACTTCCTTAAAAAGCTGGAAATAGATGTACCATTTGATCCTCTAATTCCGCTACTTGGAATTTATCCTTCAGAAACAAAAGTTGTCACACAAACAGACACATGTACGCAAATGTTTGTTGCAGCACAGTCCACAATAGTGAAAAGATGGAATCAACTCCGATGTCCAGCAACAGATGAATGCATAAACAAACTATGGTACATACACTCAATGGAACACTATGCTATGATAAAAAACAATAACAATTTTAGAAATCATTTTGCAACACGGTCTCATTTGGAAGAGATCTTGCTGAGTGAAATCAGTGTCAAAAGGACAAATTTTAGCTCTTATAGAGCTAAAAAGAGGCTTATCCACAGAAAAAAATGGCTATGTTGGCTACAAGGGTGGGTGAGGGCCTGAGGATTTATAATAGATGCGATAATTGGTAGATGTTAGAAATTTTATTCTTTTACCGTAATTAATAAAAAATAAAATTAAAAAAGAGAAACAGTGACTCAGCACAGTAAATTAAGCGGAAAAAGAAACTGTCAACAGCACACAGAGAGACACCAAACTGACAGCACTAAATTCATACCTATCAGTATTATCCTGTATGTAAATGGATTAAATGTACCAATAATGAGACTGAGATGAAAGAATGGATTAAAAACACAATCTATATGCTGCCTGGAAACCTTGGTGGCATAGTGGGTTAAATGCTATGTCTGCTAACCAGAAAGTCGGCAGTTCAAATCCTCCAGGCGCTAGTTGGAAACTCTATGGGGCAGTTCTACTCTGAGCAGTAGGGTCACTAAGAGTTGGGCCTCAGTCGATGGGAGTGGGTATATGCTGCCTACAACAGATACACATTAAAGACAAAAGCAAAATAAAACTAGAGGATGGGAAAAATGTATCCAGCAAATAACAAAAAAGAGCAGAAATATTAGTAGTAATTTTTGGCAAAATAGACTTTAAGGTGAACTCCACTACAAAGAATAAGGAAGGACACTGTCATGGGTGAAAGTGTGTCCCCCTCAAAAATGAACATGTATCAGTTTGGCTGAGTCATGATTGCCGTTATTGTGTGATTTTTCCTCCATATGTTATAAATCTTGCCTTTATAATGTTAACGAGAGAGAACGGGTGGCAGTTGTCTTTGTGAGACAGGGCTCAGTCTAAAAGCTTTTATTGTCTTGAGGCAATGTCCTGGGATAAAAAGAAAGGGAAACAAGAAGAGTCAGCGACACTATATAGCAGGAAAGAAGCACCAGGAGAACAGTATGGCCTTTGGACTTAGGGTCCCTATGCCTCAGAAACTCCAAGTTCAGTGGAACGTTAACAACAAAGACCTTCTTCCAGAGCCAATAGCCAAACCCTTCCCTTGTGATGCTCTAAATCTAGACTTTAGACTATAGGCTACATTTCTGTGAAAAATAAATTTCTGTTTGTTAAAGCCATCCACTCGTGGTACTTCTCTTATAGCAGCACTAGATTCCTAAGACAGACACTATATAATGATTAGAGGATCGATAAATCATGTGGACATAATCATAATAAATATTCATGCACTGAACTACAAGGCTCCAAAGTACCTAAAACAAACTCTAATAGCATTTGTCATCGATTTAATTGTGTGCCCCTCTAAAAGTAAATGTAGCTGGCTGGGCCCACTGTTGTGTGGTTGTCCTCTGTTTTGTGGTTTTTCTAAGCTGTAAATCGTATCTCCACCTGTAGTTAATACAGCAAGACTGGATTATATCAAAGAGGATTAGAGTGGGACTGTAACAACCTCACTAAGGTCACCTCCTGATTCAGAGTGAAAAGAATTTCCATGGGGTATGGCTTGCATTTCCTTTTATCCTTTTTTTTTTCCTGAAAGAGATAAAAGGAAAGGGAAGGAAGCAGAGAATTGGAAGCCTCATACAACCAAGAAGCTGGTGATGGGAACAGAGCACATCCATTGGACACAGGACCCTATGAGCTGAGATGCTTGTAGATGAAGGGAAGAATAATACACAGTAGACACAGAGATAAAGCCTTTATGTGGAGCCAGCTTCCTGAATTTGGACATCCAGCCTAAAGGACTGTGAGAGAATAAACTTGTCTTTGTTGAGGCCATACACTTGTGGTATTTTATCTCACAGCAGAACTAGATGAGTAAGACAGCACTGAAATGAGAAATAGATAGCTGCACAACAGTGGGAAACTTTGGCACACCACTTTCAGTGAAGGACAGAATATCCAAAAAGAAGCTCAACAAAGATACCAAAGACCTAAATCCCACAATCAACAAACTAAAGAACCCTCCAACCAATGGCAACCAACTATGCTTTATTCTCCAGTGCACAGTGAATGCTCTTGAGAATAGGTCACATACTGGGCCGTAAAGGAAACCTTAACAGAGTTCAAACCATCAAAATATTAATAGAGCACCTTTTCTGACCATAAAGCCATAAAAATAGAAATAAGTAACAGGGAAATCAAGGAAAGAAAGCCAGCCAACTGGAAACTGAACAAGTCTTTGTTCAAAAACTGCTGGGTAATAGAAAAAATTAAGGACGGAATGAAGAAATTCACAGAATCAAATATGAATGAAAACACATTATACCAGAACCTTTGCAACACAGAAAAAGCAGTGCTCAGGGTCAATTTTTAGCAATAAAAGCACACATCAAAAAGAAGGGCCCAAAATCAAAACACAGGGGGAAAAAAAGCTACAAAAGGGGGCCTCAGGTAGCAGAAGACAGAAAATAGCAAAAATAAGAGCAAAATTAAATGAAATAGAAAGTAGCAAGAAAGAGTTAAGAAGATCAAAAACTGATTCTTTGTTCTAGTTCATTTTTCTTTATGGGTTTTCTTTCCACCCTTTTGATGTTGGTTTTGTGTCTCTTGAGACTTCTGTATCATGTTTCTTGTTTTGATATGCAGTGTTGTTAGTTTGCTTTGCAGCAACCCCAGTGTTTCCCTCTAATCTTCTAAGTTTAAACCAGTCTTTAACTTCCTTGTATTTCCTTCATGTCCTCTCCATTTGAAAGGTCCATGAATATAATAATATGTCCTTTTTTTATAGTGTAATGTCAAAATTTGTGTGTTGAGATCTCTGTTTCCTTAGTTTTATTACATTTTAGCTTCAACTGAGCTTTGTAACTTCCCTAACTAAGTAGGCCTCTGGATGTTGTGTCCTGCTTTGCATCTTAGAGTGTACATCTGGTGTTATTGGTTTTCTAATTGCAGAACTTCCTTCATTATTTCTTGTAATTTTGGTTTTGTTTTTGCAGTCTTTAAGCTTCTGTTTATCCAAAAATGTCCTAATTTCACCATCATATTCGAGAGACAATTTTTCAGGATATATAATTCTTGGTTGGAAGGTTTTTTTTTACCTTCCAGCCTTTGTCTATGTCACCCATTGTCTTTGTGCCAACATGGTTTCAACTGAATAACTGGAACCAGTCTAATGGACTCTGTTTTATAAGTTGGTTTTGGTTTAAGCCTGGCTTCATTTGGAGCCCCTCCTTGTATTTCACTTTATTAAGCTTGATTGTAATATAGCTTGGTATCTTTGTTTTGGGATTTACCTTTTGTGAAGTTCTATGAGCATCTTCAATGGACATCTTCTTGTATTCCATGATGTCAGGGAAGTTTCCTATCATGAACTCTTCGACAATTGTCTCTGTGTTTTCTGCTATGCATACCTGTTCTGGAACTCCAATTATTCATGAATTGTTCCTATTGTTAGAGCCCCACACAATTCTTAGTGATTTGTCATTTTTCTTGATTCTTTTATCTGATTTATCCTCATAAACTCTGGTGTCAGTTGCTTTATCTTCAACATTGCTAATTCTGCATTCTATTTCATTGGTCCTGCTCCTTTGACTTGCAGTTGAATTGTCTAACTCTGTAATTTTTTATTGATCTGTTGAGTTTCAGATCATCACTGTTCTAGCAGTTCATATAGCTTGTTGAATTTTTCATTTTATTTTTTTATATAACTTTCCTAGCTTTTATTAAAATTTCTAACATCTATCAATTATCTCATCTATGATAAAACCCCAGCCCCCACCCACCCATGTAGCCAACACATCCGTTTTCTTCTATGGATAATTCTCCTGTTAAGTCCTTATAACAGGCATCTCATACAAAATCTGTCCTTTTGACACTGATTTCACTCAGCAAGATTTCTTCAGAGACTTCAGAGGGAAATGAGGAGACATGTGTGTCTACTCCACCGTCTTTTAATGGTTTTTCATTTTCTCCTGCTGCACTTTGTCTAATCTCCATCCTAAGATCTAGAAGGGCTCTAAACATAATTCTTTTGTATTCTACTCCCAGTAATTTCAGGAATCCTTCTTCATCTGGGAAGTTTTGGGATTCCTTATTTTGGGAGTTTTCCAGAGCCATGGTGGTCTGCTTCTTTAAATGGTTACATGTTGATTGTTTTCTTCAATCCATCAGAAAGCCATTCAGCTTCTCTGGTGTTGCACCCAGGGAAGCTATGGCATAGCTCATAGAAGGGAGGGGGAAAGGGTATGTTGCCTTTGGCCACCAGCTTTTGCTGTGTTCTCTAAGTGCATCTGTCGTTAGTATAGCTTCTCTGCTGAGAGAGATGCTGTCCAGTCAGTCAATGCTGCTCAGCTTGGCAACCTGCCCCAGCTGAGTCCTCGGATGTGGCAGATCTCACCTCTCAGCTGACAAATATGGTCACCTACTTGTGCAGCCTCTCTAGAGTCACACCATCAGACTCTATGGCAGAGCTCACAGAAGGGAGGGTGGATTGGCACCACCACACTCGGCTGCAAGCTGCTGCTGCATCCTGTAGTTGCAGTTATCTCAGAAACAGTTTCTCTGCTGAGACAGGCACAGTCCAGTCATGTGATGCTGCTCAGTGGCAGCCAGTCCCAGCTGGGGACTTCAGGCATGGCTGACTCCACCTTTTGGCTGACTAAAATGGTGTCCTCTCCCGAACCATGCCAGCAGAATCTATGATGAAGCTCCTAGAAGAGAGGGAAGAAGGGTATTGCTGCACTCAGCTGCCAGTCACTACTGGTTTTCTAGATGTGACTGTCTTAAGTACAGCCTCTCTACTGAGAGAGAGGCTTTCTGCTCAGGCACTGTTGCTCAGCTTGGCTGCCAGTCCTAGCCAGGCTCTCAGGTGAAGCTTCCCCAGTCCCAGTCTCCCAGTTGATGAAGATGGCATCTGTACCTGTCAGTTTCACTGCCATTGAGCCAGCAGAACCAAGACCCTTTGTGCTGCTGTCTCACCTCTGACCAAGGTAGTTGTTCCCTTTCTGGTTGCCCAGTGTGATCTCAACTTTCTGCCTGATCTTGGGACTCCTAAAACGTCCACTCAGTTCCATTTATAGGTACCAATGAATGGAAGAATGGGTAAACAAATTATGGTATGTCAAACAATAGAATAGTATGTGACAATAAAGAAGAGTGATGAATCCATGAAACATCTTGTAACACTAATGAATCTGGAAAGAATTATGATGAGTGAAATTAGTTACTAAAGAAAAATATTGCATAAGATCACTATTATAAGAACTCAAGAAAAGGTTTCAACAGGGAAGAAAACATATTTTCATGATTCCAAAGGTGAGGAGGGAGGGAATTCACTAACTAGATGGTAGACAGGAATTATCATTAGTGAAGGGAACGGTAGCATGCATACAGAGAATGTCAACAGCACTGGACTAAACCACGTGAAATAAGTTTCCTGAACACACCCAAATACTTCAAGGGACAATGTAGCCATGGGCAGTGGTGTAGGGACTATTATTTTAGGGGCCATCCGCATCAATTGGCATAGGAAATTTATTAAGAAAATCTTCTGCCTTCCATTTGGTTGAATGGCATCTGGGGTCTTAACAGCTAGTGTGTGGCTACCTAAACATGCATCAGTTGATCACAATCCACTTGAAGAAAGGAGAGTAAATGACACGAAACAGTAAAGGAAACTTCTAGCCCAAGAGACAAAAGTAGCCACACAAACCAGAGACTCCATCAGCCTGAAACCAGAACAATTAGGTGGCACACCTAACTAACCCAAATGACCACCCTGACAGGGACTACAACAGAGTGGCTGACAGGAACAGGAGAAAAGTGGACTACAAAACTCAAATTCTACTAAAAAAACTTTACTTAATGGTATGACTGAGACTACAGTAACCCCAGAATATATGGCCCCCAGATTCTCTGTTAACCCACAATTAAAGCCATTCCCAAAGCCAACTCTTCAGAAGAAGAATAGACTGGACTGACTGTAAGACACAAAATGATACTCATAAAAAAATGTGCTTATTAGTTGAAGTAGAGGTATGAGGCTAAAAAACTGGCTCCTATCTGGTTGAACAGACAGGAAATCTGAGATGGGAAAGAGGAATGTGTGGTCACATTATAGGAATAGCAGCTAGGGTCAGTCTTGTGGTTTGAATTATGGCCCCCATAAAAAGTATGCACCAATTTGGTTGGGCCTTGATTCTCAGTGCTATATCACTGTCCACCATTTTGTCATTTAATGGAATTTTCCTGTGTTTTGCAAATTTTGTCACCATGCTTTAATAAGATGAATTAGCAGCAGTTACACCAATTAAGTCTATAAGGTTGGATAGTGTCTTAAATACATCTCTTTTGAAACATAAAGAAGCAAGTAGAAAGACATGGGGACCTCATACCACCAAAACAATGCCAGCCACGGAACATGGCCTTTGGACCTGAGGTTCCTGCCCAGAGATGCTCTCAGACCAAGGGAAGACTGATGACAAAGACCTTTCTTCAAAGCTGACAGAGAAAGAAGATCTTCCTCCAGAGCCAGTGACCCTATAGGACAAAGTAGACCTGCTGCATAGAGGTTCCAAGGAGCAGCCAGAAAATTTAAACTGCTGACCTTTTGGTTAGCAGATGTAGCATTTAATTACTATACCACCAAGGTTTCAACTATAATGGAAGAGGTCCACAATAATTAATTTGCTGCCATGCTGGTATCTCTCTCCTCAGTCACTACTTGTCATTACCGGTGGCCAGGAACCATCTAATTCTTCTGGTTCCATGCTGAAGTGGACTGAGGCTCATATGGTAGGGTTTATATTTTCTTCCTGTCCTTGATGTTCATTGTTTGCCTCTGGTCCAGATGAACTGGGACAATTTGGTGCTAATTAGATGGCAGCTTGGTAGCTTTTAAGATCCCAGACACCATTCACCCACGTGGTATGTGGAGCATTATCTTAAAACAGAGAGACAGAGAGAAAGCTTGGATATGCCAATTAGTCTGGATGTGCCCTGAGAGCAAGGTCTCTCAACCCCAGACCCTGTTTCTGTCCTACCAAAGAGGTAGGCCACATTAAGGGAACAAATTGATTTTGAAATTGAGTTGTTGTGAAAACCCAGCTTTTACTGCATGTTATGACATGCTACACCCAACCTCAATGCTAACCATTATCTAATTTGTGAAAATCTGTGTCCACTTTTCCACCCTTAAAACTTTCAAAGATTGATTTCTTCTGTGCTTAAATGATTCATTGAGTCCTTATAATAATGCTGTCATACAAAATTTATCCTTTTGTGTCTGGCTAATTTCTCTCAGCTTAATTTTCTCTAGGTAGTCCCACATTGGCAGATATTTCTCTATGCCATCTTTGTTTCTTATCTTTGCATAGTACTCCGTTGTATGAATATACTATAGTTGGTTCAACCATTCTTCTGTTGCTTCCAAGATTTTGCTATTGTGGAGAGAGCTGCAACAAACATTGGTGTGCACGTATCAATCTGAGTGGTGGCCATTATTTCTCTAAGATATATTCCAAGGAGTTGGATTGCTGCATCATGTGATATTTCTATTTCTAGTTTTCTAAGGAAGCAATAAATTCGTTTCCGTAGTGGTTGAAACATTTTGCCATCCCACCAAGGGATGGTAAAAGATGTAGAAGAGTTCCAGTCTCTCCACGTCTTCTGTGGTATTCATTATTTTTTGTTTTATGGATTACTGCCAGCTTTGCTGGAATGAGATGGTTTCTCACTGTGATATTGATTTGGATTTCTCTGATGACTAATGATCGTGAGCGTTTTCTTTTGTGTCTGTTGGAAACCTGCCTGTCTTCTTTGGTGAAATATATGTTCATGTCATTTGCATATTTTTTAATTGGGCCATCTTTTTTTTTTAATTGAATTTCAATTAAATTTTGCTTTATTGTGATTGACTGGAAGTATACAATCTGAGTTAAATTTTCACATCTGCCTATCTGTAGCTCCTTCTGTTCTCCTTCTCCTTTCTGTTCTATACCTGTCATATCCTTTTAACAATCTCCTGAGCCCTTCTCTCCACCCTCTGCTCTCCCTTTCACTAAGAGGCAAGTAGGAAAGCATCTTATCGATTCATAGAATCATTAAGTACAGATGCCATATGGTTACATTGTGTCCCTGAGTTCAGCCCATTCCTGTCCAAAGAGTTGATTTCAGTAATGTTTTCCAGTCAGCAGCAGCAGCGGGTCTAGGGGCCATGCTCCCAGGGGAACCCTCAGTCCTTCAGACCATCACTTGTGGTCTTTTAGTGGAGTTCTTGAGGTGCACCACTCTTTTTCTCATGCTGTCACTCGGACTCAACATTATGCTCCATCACAGCTGTCCCTGACGGTGACCAGGCACCATCTGGTTCTTCTGGTCACATGTTGACACAGTCACCCATTCACATATGTCCTGTCTTCTGGACTCTGTTTCCCTCATATCTTTGTTGTCCTTGATGATCATCTATTCTGAGTGAGTTGGGACAATTTGATGTACCTCAGAAGGCAGCTTGCTAGCTTTTAAGACCCCAGATACCACTCACCAATATGGGGTACAGGAGACTCTCTTAGCAGTAGGCTAGTTATGTGAATTGGCCTTGATGTCTCTTGAGAGCATGGTCTCCAGCCCCCTGTCTCTGCTACTCTATCCTTGCAATACTGGGTTAAGATCAGTTTGTGCTGAAGTCCAGTTAAGTTGATATTCTTTCTAATGTGTGTGGTCACTGCTTTCACCCAACCAAAGCTCTATCAATTATCTAATCTATGACCAGCCCTCTCCCTTTCTCTACACCCTTGGAGCCATCAAAGAGTCTTTCCTTCTGTTTATGAGTCTGTTTTCAAGTTCTCATAGTAAGGATCTCAAACAGTATTTGTTCTTGTGCTGCTGACTGATTTTACTCACCATAATGTCTTCCAATTGAAACCAGATTATGAGATGCTTCCTGAAATCATCATTGTTCTTTATCATAGCATCGTGTCCCACTGAGTATATTATATTTTATCCATTCATCTGTTGTTGGGCATCTAGGTTGATTCCATCTTTTTGCTCTTGTTGACTGTGCTGCAATAAACATTCATGTGCTTATATCTGTTCATGTGACTGCCCTTGCATCTGTAGGATATATTCCAAGCAATAGGATTACTTGATCAAATGGTATATCTTTTTCCAGATTTTTAAGGAAGCACCAGATTTCTTTCCCAAGCGGTTGTAACATTTTGCATTCCCACCAGCAGTTTCAATTTCTCCACAACCTCTCCAGTTTTTGTTGTTTCGTGTTTTGTGGATCATGGCCATCCTTGTTGGCATGAGATGGTATCTCATCATAGTTTTGATGATCCATTAGATCCAGTAGTTTTTGGTGGATTCTTTAGCATTTTCTGTGTTTAAGATCACTTCATCTGCAAATAGTGATATTTTAACTTCTTCTTTACCAGTTTCTATGTTCCTTATTTCTTTATCATGCCTAATTGCTCTGGCTAGGGCCTCCAGAATACTATTGAATAAAAGTGGTGACAGTGGGTATCTGTGTTTAGTACCTGTTTTTCACGTGAAGGTATTCAACTTCTCTCCATTAAGGGTGATGTTAGCTTTTGATGTAGTGTAGACGGCCTTTTTTATGTTGAGGAATTTCCCTTCTATTCCTATTTTGCTGAGAGCTCTTAACATGAGTGGGTGTTAAAGCCAAACCTACTGCCACTGAGTTATGTTGAATGGGTGTTGGACTTTATCAAATGCGTTTGCTGCATTGATTTACAGACTCAAGTGGTTCTTGTCTTTTGTTTCTGTGTTTGATTGTGTTAATTGTTTTTTTAATGTTGAACCATCCCTGAAACACTGGTTTGAATCCTACTTGGTCATGACGAACTATTTTTTTTTTAATCTGTTGTTGAATTCTGCTAGCTAGGACTTTGTTAATTATTTGTGAATCTTAGTTCATGAGGGATATTGGTCTGTAACTTTCCTTTCTTGTGCTGTCTTTTCCTAGTTTGGGTATCAGTGTTATGCCAGCTTGATAGAATGAATTTGGGAGTTTTTTAGCCTTTTCAATGCTTTGGAATACCTTTAGAAACAGTGGTGTTACCTCTTCTTTGAAAGTTTGATAGAATTCTATAGTGAAGCCATCTGGGCCAGGACTTTTGGGGGGTGGAAGTTTTTAGATTATCTTTTCAGTGCCTTCTTTTGTGATGGGTTTGTTTGTTTTATCTCTGTTTTGGCTGGGCTAAGAAGGGAAGGTTTTTCTAGAGAAGTGTCCAATCACCCTAGGTTTTCAAATTTATTACAATACAATGCTGGGTTAATAAGGGAGGACTAATCATGTTATTTTGAAGTCCAGTTAATATTGATCTTCTTTCTAATGCATGCTGTCACAGATTTCACCCAACCAAATTTCTATCAACTGTCTAATCTAAACCCTCCACCCCTCGCACTCTCTCTCCCCACACTTGCAGCCATCGAAGAGTCTTTTCTTCCGTGGATGAGTCTGTTTTTAAGTTCTTATCATAGGGGTCTCATACAACATTTGTCCTTTTGTCACTGACTACTTTCACTCAGCATAATGTCAGCAAACTGAAACCAGGTTATAAGATGTTTCCTAAAATCATCATTGTTGTTTATCATTACATAGCATTTTATTGAGTATATACACCATAGTTTATGTATCCATTCCTCTGTTGTTGGGCATCTGGGTTGATTCCATCTTTCTGCTATTGTGGACTGTGCTACAATAAACATTCTTCTGCATGTATCAGTTGGTGTGAATGGCCTTGATTCTAGCAGTGGAATTACTGGGTAAAATGGTATATCTATTTCCAGCTTTTTAAGGAAGTGCCAGATTGCTTTCCAAGGAGGTTGCACCATTTTGCAATCCCACCAACAGTGTAGGAGAATTACAATTTCTCCACAGCCTCTCCAGCATTTGTTGTTTTGTGTTTTTTGGTTTATGGCCAACCTTTTGGGGCAAGATGGTATCTCTTCACAGTTTTGATTTGAATTTCTTTAATAGCTAATGATTGTTAGCATATCTGCATGTGTTTTTTGGCTGCCTGGATCTCCTCTTTAGAGAAGTGTCTGTCCATCTCCTTTGCCTCTTGCTTAATTGGATTATTTATCTTTTTCTTATTGATATTTTGAAATACCTTATAGATTATGAGATCAACTGTTGGTCTGACATATAGTTGTCAAATATTTTTTCCCATTGTGTAGGTGGTCTTTTAATTCTTTTGATGAAGTCTTTGGATGAGCAAAAGTGTTTGATTCTTAGTACTTTTGCGTTTGTCTATTTTCTCTCCTGTTGATTGTGTTTTGTCAGATTTCGAAGTCTGTCTATATTGTGTATTAAAACTTCCATTGTTGATCCTACTTTTTGCTGGATGAGCTTTATGATTTTAGATTTGATATTTAGGTCCTTCACCCAATTTGAGTTGGTTTTTGTATAAGCTGTGAGATACGGGTCTTGTTTCAGTTTTTTGCAGATGAATATCCAATTTTGCCAGCACCATTTGTTGAAGACATTGTTTTTACCCAAGTTTAATGTCTTAGGGCTTTTGTCAAATATCAACTGTTCATAAAAGGATGATGGCATCTCTGGGGTCTCAACTCTGCTCCATTGATCTATCTGTCTCCTTTTGAACCAGTACCAGGCTGTTTTGACAACTGTGGCACTGTAATAAGTTCTAAATTCAGGTAGTGAGAGGCCTCCCAGTGTACTGTTCTTCTTTTAGCAGTGCTGTACTTATCACAGGTTTCTTCCTTTTCCAAACAACTTTGGTGATTTGTTTCTCCATCTCCTTAAAAAAAATGCCACAGGAATTTGTATTGGGATTGCATTATATAAGTAGATTTCTTTGGGTAAAATAGACATTTTCACAATGTTAAGTTTTCCTATCCATGAGCAGGGTAGGTTTCTCAATTTATGTAAATCTCTCTTGGTTTCTTGTAGTAAGATTTTGTGATTCTGTTTGTAAAGGTCTGTTATTTTTCTGGTTAGATTTATTCCTAGATATTTCATCTTCTTAGGTGCTACAGAAAATTATATCAATGTGGTGATTTCTTCTTTAATAATCTCAGTTTGGGTATTAAGGACTCCTACTGATTTACTTATGTTTATCTTGTATCCTAAGACTTTGCTGAACTCTTCAGTTTGAGGAGTTTAGTCATGGATTCTTTAGGATTCTGTGCATATACAGTTGTACCATATGCAAATAGGGAGATTTTTACTTTCTCTTTGCTGATGCAGATGCCCTTTATTTCTTGGTCTTGTCTAATTGTTCTGGCTAGAACTTCTAGTACAATGTTGAATAGGAGACGTGAGAGTGGGCATCCTTGTCCACTTCCTGTTCTCAAGGGGGGTAGTTTCAGTCTTTCTCCGTTCAGGATGATGTACGCAGTTGGCCTGTATAAATGGCCCTCATTGCATTGAGAAATTTGGTTCTATTCCTAAGTTGCTGAGATTTTAGCATGAATGGGTGTTGGACTTTAGATTGGATATTTAGGCCTTTTATCCAGTCTGAGTTGGTTTTTGTATAAGGTGTAAGATATGGATCTTGCTTCAATTTATTGCAGATGGATATCCAATTTTGCCAGTACCACTGTTTGAAGAGATTGTTTTTGCCCCAGTTTAATGTCTTAAGGCCTTTGTCGAATATCAACTGTTCATAGATAGATGGTGACATCTCGGGGGTCTCCATTCTGTTCCATTGATCCATCTGTCTGTTCTTGTACAAGTAACCGGGCTGTTGGACCACTGTGACAGTGTAATTGGTTCTGAAGTTGAGTAATGAGAGGCCTCACGGTGTGTTCTTCTTGCTTAGCAGTACTTTGTTTATCCGGGGTTTCTTCCCTTTCCAAATAAAATTGGGCATTTGATTCTCTATCTCATTAAAAAATGACAGTGGAACGTGTATTGGAATTGCATTATATAAGTAGATTGCTTTGGGTAAAACAGACCTTTCTGTTTTTAGGATCTATGGTAAATAATACGGATCTGATGATTTTTCTGTTCACAGTCTCATTGTTGCTGTAAAGGAATCCTATTGATTTACTTAGGTTTCTATTGTATCCTCTGGCTTTGCTATAATCCGCTATCAGTTAGAGGCCTTAATTAAAGATTCCTTGGGTTTCTTGACATGTCCAGTCGTATCATCTGCTAACAGGGCAAAAATGATTCCTTAACTTGTACTGGGACTGCCTTACAGAAGCAGATTGCTTTGGATGAAAGAGGTTTCCACAATGTTAAGTCTTCCTATCTCCATGAACAGCATAGATTTTTCCATTTATCTAAGTCTCTCCTAGTTTGTTGTAATTAGGACTGGTAGTTCTCAGTAAAAGTCTGTTGTTTCTCTGGTTAGATTAGGTCCCAGGTACTTTCTCTTTTTAGAGTCTATGATAAACAGCATGGACCTGAGGAATTCTATTTTCAAAATCTCGGTACTGTAAAGGAATCCTACTGATTTACTTAGGTTTTTCTTGTATCCTGGAATTTACTGATCTCTTCTATCAGAGAATTTACTTGTAGATTCCTTGGGATTCTGGGCATGTATAATTGTATCGTCTGCTAACCAGGCAAAAATGATGCTGGAACTTGTACCGGGACTGCCTTATACAAGTAGATTTCTTCCTGAGAATGAGACCTTTTCACAATGTTAAGTCTTCCTATCTCCATGAACAGCGTAGACTTTTCCATTTATCTAAGTCTCTCTTAGTTTCTTTTAGTTAGGACTGCTCGTTCTCTCTGTAAAAGTCTGTTGTTTCTCTGGTTAGATTAATTCCTAGGTACTTTCTCTTTTTAGGATCTGTGGTAAATGGTATGGATCTGATGATTTCTCCATTCACAATCTCGTTATTGGAAAGAAATCCTACTGGATTCACTGACATTTCTCTTGAAGACTGAGAATTTACTGATCTCTCCCATCAGTTAGAGGGTTTACTTATAGATTCCTCACGATTCTCGGCATGTACACTCGTATCATCTCCTGACAGGACAAAAATGATGCTGGAACTTATAATGGGACTGCCCTATAAAAGTAGATTTCTTTCGGGGAAAGAGACCTTTTCATAATGTTAAGTCGTCCTATCTCCATGAACAGCGTAGATTTTTCCATTTATCTAAGTGTCTTAGTTTCTTAATGTTAGGGCTTGGAGTTCTCTCGGTCAAACTCTGTAGTTTCTGTGGTTAGATTAATTCTTAGGTACTTTCTCTTGTTCTCTTCTGTGGTAAATCATATGGAACTGATGATTTCTTCATTCACTGTCTCGTTGTTGGTGTCCAGGAACCCTATTGATTTACTTAGGTTTCTATTGTATCCTGTGACTTTGCTGTACTCCCCTGTCAGTTAGAGGGTTTCCTTATAGATTCCTCGCGATTCTCGGCATGTCATCTGCTAACAGGGCATAAATGGTGCTGGAACTTGTACTGGGACTGCCTGATGCAAGTAGATTGCTTTTGGGGAAAGAGATTTTTTCACAATGTTAAGTCTTCCTATCTCCACGAACAGTGCAGATTTTCCAATTTATCTAAGTCTCTCTTAGTTTAGTATAGTTGAGACTGCTCATTCTCTCTGTAAAACTCTGTTGTTTCTCTGGTTAGATTAGTTCCTAGGTACTTTCTCTTTTTAGGGTGTATGGTAAATAGTATGGATCTGATGATTTCTCCTTTCACAATATCGGTACTGTAAAGGAATACCACTGATTTACTTAGGTTTCTCTTATATCCTGGAATTTACTGATCTCTCCTATCAGAGAACTACTCGTAGATACCTTGGAATTCTTGGCATGTATAATCGTATTCTCTGCTAACAGGGCAAAAATAATGCTGGAACCTGTACTGTACTGGGATGGCCTTATACACGTAGATTTCTTTCTGGGAAAGAGACCTTTTCACAATGTTACGTCTTCCTATCTCCATGAACAGCATAGAATTTTCCATTTATCTAAGTCTCTCTTAGTTTTTTGTATTTAGGGCTTGGAGTTCTCTCTGTAAAACTCTGCAGTTTCTGTGGTTAGATTAATTCCTAGGTACTTTCTCTTGTTCTCGTCTGTGGTAAATCGCGTGGAACTGATGATTTCTGCCTTCACTGTCTCGTTGTTAGTGTCCAGGAACCCTATTGATTTACTTAGGTTTCTATTGTATCCTGTGACTTTGCTGTACTCCCCTATCAGTTAAAGGGTTTACTTATAGATTGCCTAGGATTCTCAGCGTGTACAATCATATCATCTGCTAACTGGGTAGAAATGATGCTGGAACTTGTACTGGGACTGTCTTATAAAAGTACATTTCCTTCTGGGAAAGAGACCTTTTCACAATGTTAAGTCTTCATATCTCCATGAACAGTGGAGATTTTTCCATTTATCTAAGTCTCTCTTAGTTTCTTGTAGTTAGGTCTGGGAGTTCTCTCTATAAAAGTCTGTTGTTTCTGTGCTTACATTAATTCCTAGGCAATTTCTCTTTTTCGAGTCTATGGTAAATAGTCTGGATCAGATGATTTTTCCGTTCACAATCTCGTTACTGTAAAGGAACCCTACTAATTTACTTAGTTTTCTCTTGCATCCTGAGAATTTGCTGGTCTCTCCTATCAGTTAGAGGGTTTACTTATAGATTCCTTGCGATTCTCAGCCTGTACAATTGTATTATCTCTTTGAAGGGCAAAAACAATGCTGTAACTTGTACTGGGACTGCCTTATACAATTAGGTTCTTTTCTGGTTAAAGAGACCTTTTCACAGTGTTAAGTCCTCCTATCTCCATGAACAGCATAGATTTTTCCATTTATCTAAGTCTCTCTTGTTTCTTGTAGTTTGGTCTGGGAGTTCTCACTGTAGAGCTATGTAGTTTCTTTGGTTAGATCAATTCCTAGGTACTTTACCTTGTTAATATCTGTGGTAAATCATATGGAACTGATGATTTCTCTGTTGACAGTCTCACTGTTGCTGTCAAGGAATCCCATTGATTGATTTAGGTTTCTATTGTATCCTGTATCTTTGCTGTACTCCCGTATAAGTTAGAGGGTTTACTTACAGATTCCTTGTGATTCGCAGCATGCACAGTCATATCATCCGCAAAAACTGTAAAAATGGTTCTGGAACTTGTTCTGGGACTGCCTTATAGAATTAGTTTTTTTCTGGGAAAGAGACCTTTTCACAATGTTAAGTCTTCCTATCTCCATGAACAGTGTAGATTTTTCCATTTATCTAAGTCTCTCTTAGTTTCTTGTAGTTAGGTCTGGAAGTTCTCTCTGTAAAACTCTGTAGTTTCTCTGGTACATGAATTCCTAGGTACGTTCTATTGCTATTACCTGTGGTAAATCCTATGGAACTGATGATTTCTCCATTCCCAATCTCATTACTGTACAGGAACCCAAATAATCGACTTAGTTTTCGCATGTATTCTGAGAATTTGCTGATCTCTCTTATCAGTTACAGGGTTTACGTATAGATTCCTTGGCATTCTCGGCATATACAATCATTATCATCTCCTAAGAGGGAAAAAAACATGCTGTCACTTGTACTGGGACTGCCATATAGAAGTACATTCCTTTCACAGAAAGAGACCTTTTCACAATGTTAAGTCTTCCTATCTCCATGAACAGAGTAGTTTTTTCCACTTATCTAAGTCTCTCTTACTTTCTTGTAGTTAGCACTGGAAGTTCTCTCTGTAAAAGTCTGTGGTTTCTCGAGTTAGATGAATTCCTATGCACTTTCTCGTTTTAGGATCTATGGTAAATTGTATGTATGTGATTTCTCCGTTCAGTCTCATTACTGGAAAGGAACGCTACCGATTTGCTTAGGTTTCTCTTGTATCCTGAGAATTTGCTGATCAGTTAGAGGGTTTGCTTGTAGATTCTGTTGATTCTCGGTTTGCACAATCGTATCACCTGCTAAAAGAGCAAAAATGATGATGGAACGTGTACTGGGACTGCCTTCTAGAAATATGTTGCCTTCGGGTAACGAGACATTTCACAATGTTATGTTTTCCTACGTCCATGAACAGCATAGATTTTTCCATTTATCTAAGTCTCTCTTAGTTTCCTGTAGTTAGGACTGGTAGTTCTGTCTGTAAAAGTCTGTGGTTTCTCGAGTTAGATGAATTCCTAAGTACTTTCTCTTTCTAGGATCTATGGTAAATTGTATGTATGTGATGATTTCTCTGTTCACAATCTCATTACTAGAAAGGAATGCTACCAATTTACTTAGGTTTCTCTTGTATCCTGAGAATTTGCTGATCTCTCCTATCGGTTAGAGGGTTTGCTTGTAGATTCTGTTGATTCTCGGCTTGTATAATCGTATCATCTGTTAAAAGAACAAAAATGATGATGGAACATGTACTGGGACTGCCTCGTAGAAGTATGTTCCTTTCGGGGAAAGACACCTTTTCACAATGTTAAATCTTCCTATCTCCCTGAACAGCATAGATTTTTCCATTTATCTAAGTCTCTCTTAGTTTGTTGCAGTTGGGACTGGTGGTTCTCTCTGTAAAAGTCTGTGGTTTCTCGAGTTAGATGAATTCTTAGGTACTTTTTCGTTTTAGGATCTATGGTAAATCTTATGGATTTGATGATTTCTCTGTTTACAATCGCGTTACTGTAAAGGATCCCTCTTGATTTTCTTAACTTTCTCTTGTGTCTTGAAAATTTCCTGATCTCTCCCATCAGTTAGAAGGTTTACTTATAGATTTCTTGAGATTCTCAGCATGTACAGTTTTATCATCTGTTAAAGGGAATAAACAGTGCTGTAACTTGCACTGGGACTGCCTCATAGAATTAGGTTTCTTTGTGGGAAAGAGACCTTTTCACAATGTTAAGTCTTCCTATCTGCATAAACAGCGTAAATTTTTCCATTTATCTAAGTCTCTCTTAGTTTCGTATAGTAAATTCTGGGATTTCTCTCTGTAAAACTCCGTAGTTTCTCTGGTACATGAATTCCTAGTTACTTTCGATTGCTGTTATCAGTGGTAAATCGCATGGAACTGATGATTTCTCCGTTTACAATCCCGTTACTGTAAAGGAACCCTATTGAATTACTTAACTTTCACTTGTATTCTGAGAAATTGCTGATCTCTCCTATCAGTTAGAAGGTTTACTTACAGATTCCTTGCCATTCTTAGCATATACAGTTGTATCATCTGCTAAAGGGAATAAGCAATGTTGTAACTTGTACTGCCAAGCCAGCCAAGTGCCATCGAGTCGGAACTTGTACTGGGACTGCCTTATACAGTTAGGTTCTTTTCTGGGAAAGAGACCTTTTCACAAAGTTAAGTATTCCTATCTGCATGAACAGCGTAGATTTTTCCATTTATCTAAGTCTCTCTTAGTTTCTTGTAGTTAGGTCTGGGAGTTCTCTCTGTAAAGCTGTGTAGTTTCTCTGGTTAAATGAATACCTTGGTACTTTCTCTTGTTCAGAACTGTGGTCAGTCATATGGAACTGATAATTTCTCTGTTGACTGTCTTGTTGTTGCTGTCAAGGAATCCCTTTCATTTGCTTTGGTTTCTGTTTTATCCTGTGACTTTGCTCTACTCCTGTATCAGTTAGAAGATTTACTTATAGATTCCTTGCCATTCTCGGCATATGCAGTTGTATCATCTGTGAAAGGGAATAAACAATGTTGTAACTTGTACTGGGACTGCCTTTTAGAATTAGGTTCTTTTCTGGGAAAGAGATCTTTCCACAATGTTAAGTCTTCCTATCTCCCTGGATAGCGTAGATTTTTCCATTTATCTAAGTCTCTCTTCGTTTCTTGTAGCTAGGACTGGTAGTTCTCTCTGTAAAAGTCTGTGGTTTCTCAAGTTAGATGAATTCCTAACTACTTTCTCTTTTTAGGATCTATGGTAAATCGTATGGATTTGATGATTTCTCTGTTTACAATCCCGTTACTGTGAAGGAACCCTCTTGTTTTACTTAACTTTCTCTTGCATCCTGAGAATTTGCTGATCTCTCCCATCAGTTAGAATGTTTACTTATAAATTCCTCGAGATTCTCGGCATGTACAGTTGTATCATCTGCTAAAGGGTATATACAATGCTGTAACTTTTACTGGGACTGACTTATACAGTTAGGTTCTTTTCTGGTAAAAAGAACTTTTCACAATGTGAAATCTTCCTATCTCCATGAACAGCGTAGATTTTTCCGTTTGTCTAAGTCTCTCTTAGTTTCTTGTAGTTAGGTCTGGGAGTTCTCTCTGTAAAGCTAAGTAGTTTCTCTGGTTAGATGAATTACTAGGTACTTTCTCTTGTTAACAACTGTGGTAAATCATATGGAAGTGATGATTTCTCTGTTGACTGTCTCATTGTTGCTGTCATGGAATCCCATTCATTTGCTTAGGTTTCCATTGTATCCTGTGACTTTGCTCTACTCCCGTATCAGTTAGAAGGTTTACTTATAGATTCCTTGCCATTCTCAGCATATACAGTTGTATCATCTGCTAAATGGAATAAACAATGCTGTAACTTGTAATGGGACTGCCTTATAGAATTAGGTTCTTTTCTGTGAAAGAGGCCTTTCACAATGTTAAGTCTTCCTATCTGCATGAATAGCCTAGATTGTTCCATTTATCCAAGTCTCTCTCAGTTTCTTGTAGTTAGGTCTGGGAGTTCTCTCTGTAAAACTCTGTAGTTTCTCTGATACATGAATTCCTAGCTACTTTCTATTGCTATTATCAGTGGTAAATCATGCGAAACTGATGATTTCTCTGTGTACAATATCGTTACTGTACAGGACCCAACTAATCTACTTAGTTTTCGCTTGTATCCTGAGAATTTTCTGATCTCTCTTATCAGTTACAGGGTTCACTTGTAGACTCCTTGGCATTCTCGGCATATACAATCGTTGTCATCTCCTAAAAGGGAAAAAACCATGCTGTAACTTGGACTGGGACTGCCTTATAGAAGTACATTCCTTTCAGGGAAAGAGACCTTTTCACAATGTTAAGTCTTCCTATCTCCATGAACAGCATACACTTTTCCATTTATTTAAGTCTCTCTTAGTTTCTTGTAGCTAGGACTGGTAGTTCTCTCTGTAAAAGTCTGTGGTTTCTCGAGTTAGATGAATTCTTAGGTACTTTCTCTTTTTAAGATCTATGGTAAATAGTATGGATGTGATGATTTCTCCGTTCACAATCTCATTACTGGAAAGAACGCTACTGATTTACTTAGGCTTCCCTTGTATCCTGAGAATTTGCTGATCTCTCCAATCAGAGGGTTTCCTTGTAGATTCTGTTGATTCTCGGCTTGGACAATCGTATCATCTGTTAAAGAGCAAAAATGATGATGGAACGTGTACTGGGACTGCCTTGTAAAGTATGTTCCTTTCGTAGAAAGAGACATTTCACAATGTTATGTTTTCCTCTGTCCATGAACAGCATAGACTTTTCCATTTATCTAAGTCTCTCTTAGTTTCCGGTACTAAGGACTGGTAGTTCTCTTGGTAAAAGTCTGTGGTTTCTGGAGTTAGATGAATTCTTACGTACTTTCTCTTTTTAGGATCTATGGTAAATTCTATGGATTTGATGATTTCTCTGTTTACAATCCCGTTACTGTAAAGGAACCATATTGAATTATTAACTTTCACTTGTATCCTGAGAATTTGCTGATCTCTCCTATCAGTTAGAAGGTTTACTTATAGATTCCTTGAGATTCTCGGCATGTACAGTTGTATCATCTGCTAAAGGTAATATACAATGCTGTAACTTATACTGGGACTGACTTATAGAATTAGGTTCTTTTCTGGGAAAGAGACCTTTTCACAATGTTAAGTCTTCCTATCTCCATGAACAGCGTAGATTTTTCCATTTATTTAAGTCTCTTAGTTTCTTGTAGTTAGGACTGGTAGTTCTCTCTGTAAAACTCTGTAGTTTCTCTGGTACATGAATTCCTAGCTACTTTCTATTGCTATTATCAGGGGTAAATCACATGGTAGTGATGATTTCTCTGTTTACAATCTCATTACTGTACAGGAACCCAACTAATCTACTAAATTTTTGCTTGTATCCTGAGAATTGGATGATCTCTCTTATCAGTTAGAGGGTTCACTTATAGATTCCTTGGTATTCTTGGCATATATAATCGTTATCATCTCCTGAAAGGGAAAAAACCATGCTGTAACTTGGACTGGGATTGCCCTATAGAAGTACATTCCTTTCGGGGAAAGAGACCTTTTCACAATGTTGAGTCTTCCTGTCTCCCTGAACAGCAAAGATTTTTCCATTTATCTAAGTTTCTCTTAGTTTCTTGTAACTAGGACTGGTAGTTCTCTCTGTAAAAGTCTGTGGTTTCTCGAGTTAGATGAATTCCTATCCACTTTCTCATTTTAGGATCTATGGTAAATTGTATGTATGTGATGATTTCTCCGTTCACAATCTCATTACTGGAAAGGAACGTTACCGATTTACTTAGGTTTCTCTTGTATCCTGAGAATTTGCTGATCTCTCCTATCAGTTAGAGGGTTTACTTGTAGATTCTTTTGATTCTTGGCTTCTACAATTCTATCATCTGCTTAAAGAACAAAAATGATGATGGAATGTGTACTAGCACTGCCTTGTAGAAGTATGTTACTTTCAGGGAAAGAGACATTTCTCAATCTTATGTTTTCCTATGTCCACGAACAGCATAGATTTTTCCATTTATCTAAGTCTCTCTTACATGCCTGTAGTTAGGACTGATAGTTCCCTCTGTAACAGTCTGTGGTTTCTCGAGTTTCATGAATTCTTAGGTACTTTCTCTTTTTAGGATCTATGGTAAATCGTATGGATTTGATGATTTCTCTGTTTACAATCCCATTACTGTAAAGGAACTGTATTAAATTATTAACTTTCACTTGTGTCCTGAGAATTTGCTGATCTCTCCTATCAGTGAGAAGGTTCACTTATAGATTCCTTGAGATTCTCGGCATGTACAGTTGTATCATCTGCTAAAGGGAATATACAATGCTATAACTTGTACTGGGACTGCCTTTTAGAATGAGGTTCTTTTCTGGGAAAGACATCTTTTCACAATGTTAAGTCTTCCTATCTCCATGGATAGCGTAGATTTTTCCATTTATCTAAGTCTGTCTTAGTTTGTTGCAGTTAGGACTGGTGGTTCTCTCTGTAAAAGTCTGTGGTTTCTCGAGTTAGATGAATTCTTAGGTACTTTCTCTTTTCAGGATCTATGGTAAATAGTATGGATGCAATGATTACTCCGTTCACAATCTCATTCTTGGAAGAACGGTACTGATTTACTCAGATTTCTCTTGTATCCTGAGAATTTGCTGATCTCTCCTATCAGTTAGAGGGTTTGCTTGTAGATTCTTTTGATTCTTGGCTTCTGAAATTCTATCATCCGCTTAAAGAACAACAATGATGATGAAACGTGTCCTGGCACTGCCTTGTAGGTGTATGTTCCTTTTGGGAAAAGAGACTTTTCACAATGTTATGTTTTCCTATCTCCATGAACAGCATAGATTTTTTCATTTATCTAAGTCTCTCTTAGTTTGCTGTAGTTAGGACCAGTAGTTCTCTCTGTAAAAGTCTGTGGTTTCCCGAGTTAGATGAATTCTTAGGTACTTTCTCTTTTTAGGATCTATGGTAAATACTATGGATGCGATGGTTTCTCCATTCACAATCTCATTCCTGGAAAGGAACGCTACTGATTCACTTAGGTTTCTCTTGTATCCTGAGAGTTTGCTGATCTCTCCTATCAGTTAGAGGGTTTACTTGTAGATTCTGGCGATTCTTGGCTTGGACAATCGTATCATCTGCTAAAAGAGCAAAAATGATGATGAAACGTGCACTGGGACTGCCTTGTAAAAGTATCTTCCTTTCAGGGAAGGAGACATTTCACAATGTTATGTTTTCCTATGTCCATGAACAGCATAGATTTTTCCATTTATCTAACTCTCTCTTAGTTTGCTGTAGTTAGGACCAGTAGTTCTCTCAGTAAAAGTCTGTGGTTTCTCGAGTTAGATGAATTCCTAAGTACTTTCTCTTTTTAGTATCTATGGTAAATCGTATGGATTTGATGATTTCTCTGTTTACAATCCCGTTACTGTAAAGGAACCCTATTGATTTTCTTAACTTTAACTTGTATCCTGAGAATTTGCTGATCTCTCCTATCAGTTAGAAGGTTTACTTATAGATTCCTTGAGATTCTCGGCATGTACGGTTGTATCATCTACTAAAGGGAATATACAATGCTGTAACTTGCACTGGGACTGACTTATAGAATTAGGTTCTTTTGTGGGAAAGAGACCTTTTCACAATATTAAGTATTCCTATCTCCATGAACAGCACACATTTTTCCATTTACCTAAGTCTCTCTCAGTTTTTTTTTAGTTAAGTCTGGGAGTTCTCTCTGTAAAGCTATGTAGTTTCTCTGGTTAGATGAATTCCTAGTTATTTTCCCTTGTTAATATCTGTGGTAAAACTTATGGAACTGATGATTTCTCCGTTCACTGTCTCTTTGTTGCTATCAACGAATCCCATTGTTTTACTAAGGTTTCTCTTGTATCCTGTGTCTTTGCTGTACTCCTGCATCAGTTAGAGGGTTTACTTATAGATTCCTTGACATTCTCAGCATGTACCATCATATCATCTCCTCAAAGGGCAAAAATGATGCTGGAACGTGTACTGGGAGTGCATTATAGAAGTAGGTTCCTTTCTGGGAAAGAGATCTTTCCACAATGCTAAGTACTCCTATCTCCATGAACAGCGTAGATTTTGCCACTTATCTAAGTATCTCTTACTTTCCTGTAGTTATGGCTGGCAGTTCTCTCTATAAAATTGTGTAACTTCTCTGGGTAGATAAATCACTGTATTTTCTCTTGTTACTATCTGTTCTAAATCGTATGGAACTGATGATTTCTCCATTCACTCTCGTTGTTTCTGTCAAGGAATTCCATTGATTTACTGCAGTTTCTCTTGTATCCTGTGAATTTGCTATACTACCGTATCAGTTAGAGTGTTTACTCATACATTCCTGGGGATACTCGGAATGTACAATTGTATCATCTCCTGAAAACAATAGAATGATGCTGGAACTTTTACTGGGAGTGCCTTACATGAGTAGGTTCCTGGAAGTTCTCTCTGTAAAACTCTGTAACTTCTCTTGTAAGTTTCTGCAACTTTCTCTTGTATCTGGTGACTTTGGTATACTCCCCTATCAGTTAGAGGGTTTACTTATACATTCCTTGCGATTGTTGGCATGTACTATCGTATCATCTGCTAAAAAGATAAGAATGATGTTGGATCTTGTACCGGGAGTGCCTTATACAAGTAGATTCCTTTCTAGGAAAGAGATCTTTTCACAATGTTAAGTACTCCTATCTCCATGAACAGCATAGATTTTGCTAGTTTAATAAGTCTCTCTTAGTTTCTTGTATTTAGAACTGGAAGTTCTCTCTGTAAAACTCTGTAAGTTCTTTTGTAACTTTCTCTTGTATCCTGTGACTTTGGTATAATTCCCTATCAGTTAGAGGGTTTACTTATACATTCCTTGTGATTCTCGGCATATACTATCGTATCATCTGCTAAAAAGATCAGAATGATGCTGGAACTTGTACCAGGAGTGCCTTATACAAGTAGGTTCCTTTCTGGGAAAGAGATCTTTTCACAATGCTAATTACTCCTATCTCCATGAACAGCGTACATTTTGCCAGTTATCTAAGTCTCTCTTAGTTTTTTTGTAGTTAGGCCTGGAAGTTCTCTGAGTAAAACTCTGTAACTTCTCTGTCTAGATGAATCACTATGTACTATCTCTTGTTCCTATCTCTTCTAAATTGTATGGAACTGATGATTTCTCTGTTCACTGTCTCGTGGTTTCTGTCAAGGAATCCCATTGATTTCCTGAAGTTTCTCTTGTATCTTGGGACTTTGCGTTACTTGCCTATCAGATACAGGGTGTACTTATAAATTCCCGGTGATTCTCAGCACGTGCAATCGTATCATCTGCTAAAATGATAAGAATGATGCTGGAACTTTTACTGGGACTGACTTATAGAAGTAGGTTCCTTTCTGGGAAAGAGATCTTTCCACAATGCTAAGTACTCCTATCTCCATGAACAGCATAGATTTTCCCAGTTATCTACGTCTCTCTTAGTTTCTTATAGTTACAGCTGAGAGTTCTCTCTATAAAACTCTAACTTTTCTGGCTGGAGGAATTACTATGTAGTTTCTCTTGTTCCTATCTGTTCTAAATCGTATGTAACTGATGATTTCTCAGATCACTGTCTTGTTGTTTCTTTCAAGAAATCCCATTGATTTACTCATATTTCTCTTGTATCCTGGGACTTCTATACTCCCCTATCAGTTAGAGAGTGTACTTATCAATTCCCTGTGATTCTAGGCATGTAAAATCGCATCATCTGCTAAAAAGGAAAGAATGTTGCTCAAACTTGTACTGGGAGTGCCTTATCAAAGTAGGTTTCTTTCAGGAAAAGAGATCTTTTCACAATGCCAAGTACTCTTATGTCCATGAACAGCATAGATTTTGTCAGTTATATAAGTCTCTCTTAGTTTCTTATAGTTAGGCCTGGAAGTTCTCTCTGTAAAACTCTGCAAGTTCTCTTGTAACTTTCTCTTGTATCCTGTGGCTTTGGTATACTCCTCTATCCGTTAGAGGGTTTATTTATGTATCGCTTGCAATTCTTGGCAAGTACCATCGTATCATCGGCTAAAAAGATAAGAACGATGCTGGAACTTGTACTGGGAGTGTCTTATAGAAGCAGATTTGTTCCTGGGAAAGAGATGTTTTCACAAGGCTAAGTATACCTATCTCCATGAAAAACGTAGATTTTGCCAGTTATCTAAGTCTCTCTTAGTTTCTTGTAGTTAGGCCTGGGAGTTCTGTCTATAAAACACTGTGATTTCTCAAACTAGATGAATCATTAGATACTTTCTCTTGTTAATATCTGTGGTAAATCGTACGGAAATGAGGATTTCTTCGTTCACGGTCTTGTTGATGCTGTCACGGAATCCCATTGATTTACTGAAGTTTCTGTTGTATCCTGTGACTTTGCTGTACTCTCCTACCAGCTAGAGAGTGTACTTGTGAATTCCCTGTGAATCTCGGCATGTAAAATCGTATGAATGTTAAAAATGAAAAAAGATGCTGGAACTTGTACAGGGAGTGCCTTATAGAAATAAGTTCCTTTCTGGTAAAGAGATGTTTTCACGATGCTCAGTACTCCTATCTCGATGAAGAGTGCAGATTTTTACAGTTATCTAAGTCTCTCTTAGTTTCTTGTAGTTAGGGCTGGGAGTTCTCTGTATAAATCTGTGTAACTTCTCTGGGTAGATGAATCACTATGTACTTTCTCTTCTTCCTATTTGTTTTAAATCGTATGGAACTCATAATTTCTCCGTTCCCTGTCTCTTTATTTCTGTCTGGGAATCCTACTGATTTACTGAAGTTTCTCTTGTATCCTGTGAATTTGGTATACACCCCTATCATTTAGAGGGTTTACTTATATATTCCTTGCAATTCTTGGCATGTGTCATCGTATCATCAGCTCAAAAGATAAGAATGATGCTGAAACTTGCACTTGGAGTGTCTTATAGAAGTAGATTTCTTTCTGGGAAAGAGATGTTTTCACAGTGCTAAGTACTCCTGTCTACATGAACAGCGTAGATTTTAACAGTTATGTAAGTCTCAGTTTCTTGTAGTTAGGCCTGGGAGTTCTCTTTATAAAACTCTGTTACCTCTCTGGCTAGATGAATCACTATGTAATTTCTCTTGTTACTATCTGTTCTAAATCGTACAGAAATCATGATCTCTCCATTCACTGTCTCGTTTCTATCAAAGAGTGCCATTATTTTCTGACCTTTCTCTGGTATCGGGTGACTGTGCTGTACTCCTCTATCACTTAGAGAGTGTATTTATAAATTCCTTGCGATTGTTGGCATGTACACTCGTATCATCTGTTAAAAAGGTAGGAATCATGCTAGAAATTGTACTGGGACTGACTTATAGAAGTAGGTTGCTTTCTGGGATAGAGATTTTTTCACAGTGTTAAGTATTCCTGTCTCCATGAACAACATGGATTTTGCCAGTTATCTTAGTCTCTCTTAGTTTCTTGTAGTTAGGCCTGGGAGTTCTTTCTATTTAAACTCTATAACATCTCTGGCTAGAGGAATCACTAGGTACTTTCTCTTGTTACTATCTGTTCTAAATCGTATGGAACTGATGATTTTTCCACTGACTGTCTCGTTGTTTATGTCAAGGAATCCTATTGATTTACTGAAGTTTCTCTTGTATCCTGTGAATTTGGTATACTCCCCTATCAGATAGAGGGTTCATTTAAATATTCCTTGCGATTCTTGGCATGTACCACTGTATCATCTGCTAAAAAGATAAGAATGATGCTGGAACTTGTACTGCGAGTGTCTTATAGAAGTAGATTTCTTTCAGGGAACGAGATGATTTCACAATGCTAAGTACTCGTATCTCCATGAACACTGTAGATTTTGCCAGTTATCTAAGTCTCTCTTAGTTTGTTGTAGCTAAGGCTGAGAGTTCTCTGTGTAAATCACTGTAACTTCTCAGGGTAGATGAATCACTGTGTACTTTCTCTTGTTACAGTCTGTTCTAAATCATATGGAACTGATGATTTCTGTGTTCACTGTCTCGTTTCTGTCAAGGAATCCCATTGATTTACTGAAGTTTCTCTTGCATCCTCTGAATTTGGTATACTCCCCTGTCAGTTAGAGGGTTCATTTAAATATTCCTTGCGATTCTTGGCATGTACCACTGTATCATCTGCTAAAAAGATAAGAATGATGCTGGAACTTGTACTGCGAGTGTCTTATAGAAGTAGATTTCTTTCTGGCAAAGAGATGTTTTCACAGCGCTTAGTACTCCTATCTCCATGAACAGTGTAGATTTTGCCAGTTATCTAAGTCACTCATACTTTCTTGTAGTTAGGCCTGAGACTTCTCTCTGTAAAACTCTGTAACTTCTCTGGGTAGATGAATCAGTGTGTACTTTCTCTTGTTAGCAGCTGTGGTAAATTGCATGGAAATGATGATTTCTCCGTTCACGGTCTTGTTGTTGCAGTCAAGAAATCCGATTGATTTACTGAAGTTTCTGTTGTGTCCTGGGACTTTGTTGTACTCCCCTATCAGTTAGACTGTACTTATAAATTCCCTGTGATTCTCGTCATGTACAATGGTATCGTCTCTTAAAAGGCATACAATGATGCTTGAGCTTGTACAGGGGAGTGCCTTATACAAGTAACTTCCTTTCTGGTAAAGAGATGTTTTCATGGTGCTAAGTATTTCTATCTCCATGAATAGTGTAGATTTTTACTGTTATCTTAGTCTCTCTTAGTTTCTTGTACTTTCTCTTGTTACTATCTCTTCTAAATCATATGGAACTCATGATTTCTCCGTTTACTGTCGCATTCTTTCTGTCATGGAATCCTTGTGATTTACTGAAGCTTCTCTTGTATCCTGTCAATTTGGTATAATTCTCTATCAGTTAGAGGGTTTATTTACATATTCCCTGCAATTCTCGGCATGTGCCATCGTATCATCGGCTGAAAAGATAAGAATGATGCTGGAACTTCTACTGGCACTGTCTTATAGAAGTAGATTTCTTACTGGGAAAGAGACGTTTTCACAGTGCTAAGTACTCCCATCTCCACGAACAGCGTGGATTTGGCCAGTTATCTAAGTCTCTCGTACTTTGTTGTAGTTGGGCCTGAGAGTTTTCTCTAAAAAACTCTGTAACTTCTCTGGATAGATGAATGACTATGTACTTTCTCTTGTTAATATCTGTTCTAAATAGTATGAAACTCATACTTTCTCTGTTGACTGTCTGGTTGTCTTCTAGAAGTAGATTTCTTTCTGGGAAAGAGATGTTTTCACAATGCTAAGTACTCCCAACTCCATGAACTACGTAGATTTTGCCATTTATCTCAGTCTCTGTTATTTTCTTGTAGTTATAGCTGGGAGTTCTCTGTGTAAAGCTCTGTAACTTCTCTGGGTAGATGAATCACTGTCTACTTTTTCTGGTTACTCTCTGTTCTAAGTCGTATGAAACTCAAACTTTCTATGTTGACTGTCTCGTTTCTATAAAGGAATCCTACTGATTTACTGAAGTTTCTCTTGTATCCTGTGATTTTCCTATACTCCCCTATCACTTACAGGGTTTATTTATATATTTCTTGCGATTCTTGATTTCTACTAACATATCTTCTACTAAAAAGATAAGAATGATGCTGGAACTTGTACTGGGAGTACCTTATAGAAGTAGATATCTTTCTGGGAAAGAGATGTTTTCACAATGCTAAGTACTCCCAAGTCCATGAAGAATGTAGATTTTGCCAGTTATCTAAGTCTCTCTTATTTTCTTGTGGTTAAAGCTGGGAGTTCTCTGTGTAAATCTCTGTAACATCTCCAGGTAGATGTATCACTCTCTACTTTCTCTTGTTACTATCTGTTGCAAATCGTATGAAACTCATCTTTTCTATGTTGACTGTTTCTTTCTCTTATAGAAGTAGATTTGTTTCTGGGAAAGAGACATTTTCACAATGCTAAGTACTTCCCAGTCCATGAACAAAGTAGGTTTTCCCAGTTATCTAAGTTTCTCTTATTTTTTGTTTTTATACCTAGGAGTTCTCTGTGTAAATCTCTGTAAGTAGATTCTCTCATGGAAAGTGATGTTTTCAGAATGCTAAGTATTCCCAACTTCATGAACAATGTAGATTTTGCGAGTTATCCAAGTCTCTCTTATTTTCTTCTAGGTGTAGCTAGGAGTTCTCTGTGTAAATCTCTGTAACTTCTCTGTGTAGAGGAATCACTATGTACTTTCTCTTCTTACTATCTGTTCTAAATCGTATCAAACTCATACTTTTATATTCACTGTCTGGTTGTCTTATAGAAGTAAATTTCTTTCTGGGAAAGTGATGTTTTCACAATGCTAAGTACTCCCAACTCAAGGAACAACGTAGATTTTCCAAGTGATCTAAGTATCTCTTATTTTCTTGTACTTATAGCTGGCAGTTCTCTGTGTCAAGCATTGTAACTTCTCGGGTAGATGAAGCACAATGCACTTTCTTTTCTTACTACCTGTTCTAAGTCGTATCAAACTCATCCTTTCTATGTTGACTGTTTCTTTGTCTTATCGAAGTAGATTTCTTTCTGGGAAACTGATGTTTTCACAATGCTAAGTACTCCGAACTCTATGAAGAATGTAGATTTTGCCAGTTATCTAAGTCTCTCTTATTTTCTTGTGTTTAAAGACGCAGTTCTCTGTGTAAATCTCTGTAAATTCTCTGGGTAGAGGAATCACTCTCTATTTTCTCTTGTTACTACCTGTTCCAAATCGTATGAAACTCAACCTTTGAATCTGCACTGTTTCTTTGTCTTCCAGAAGTAGATTTGTTTCTGGGAAAGATATGTTTTCACAATGCTGAGTACTCCCAACTCCATGAATAACGTAGGTTTTGCCAGTTATCCAAGTCTCTCCTATTTTTTGTATTTATAGCTAGCAGTTCTCTGTGTAAATCTCTGTAAGTAGACTTCCTTCTTGGAAAGTGATGTTTTCAGAATGCTAAGTACTCCCAAAGTCAGAACAACGTAGATTTTGCCATTTATCTAAGTCTCTGTTATTTTCCTCTAGGTATAGCTAGGAGTTCTCTGTGTAAATCTCTTTAAGTTCTCTGCATAGATGAATCACTATGTACTTCCTCTTGTTTCTATCTGTTCTAAATCTTAAGAAACTCATTCTTTCTCTGTTCACTGTCTCGTTGTCTTAGAAAGTAGATTTCTTTCTGAGAAAGCGATGTTTTCACAATGCTAAGTACTCCCAACTCCATGTACAACGTAGATTTTGCCACTTATCTAACTCTCTGTTATTTTGTTGTAGTTATAGCTCGGAGTTCTCTGTGTAAACCTCTGTAACTTATCTGGGTAGATGAATCACTATGTACTTTCTCTTGTTTCTATCTGTTCTAAAACTTAAGAAACTCATACTTTCTCTGTTCACCGTCTCACTGTCTTAGAGAAGTAGATTTCTTTCTGCGAAAGTGATGTTTTCACAATGCTATGTACTCCCAACTGCATCAACAACGTAGATTTTGCCAGTTATCTAAGTCTCTCTTATTCTCTTGTAGTTGTAGCTGGGAGTTCTCTGTGCAAACCTCTGTAACTTCTCTGGGTAGATGAATCACTATGTACTTTTTCTTGTTCCTATGTGTTCTAAATTTTAAGAGACTCATACATTCTCAGTTCACTGAGTCGTATTAGAGAAGTAGATTTCTTTCTGCAAAAGTGATGTTTTCACAATGCTAAGTACTCCCGACTCCATGAACAACGTAGATTTTCCGAATTCTCTAAGTCTGTCTTACTTTCTTGTAGTTATACCTGGGAGTTCTCTCTGTAAAGCTCTGTAACATCTCTGGCTATGTGAATCACTATGTACTTTCTCTTCTTTCTATCTCTTCTGAATCTTAAACTCATACTTTCTAAGTTCGCTGTCTAGTACTGGAGAAGTAGATTTCTTTCTGCTAGAGTGATGTTTTCACAAAGCTAAGTACTCCCAAATCCACGAACAACGTAGATTTTGCCAGTTGTCTAGGTCTCTCTTATTTTCTTGTAGTTGTAGATCGGAGTTCTCTGTGTAAAGCTCTGTAACTCCTCTGGGTATATGAATCACTATGTATTTTCTCTGGTTTCTATCTGTTCTAAATTTTAAGAAACTCATACTTTCTCTGTTAACTGTCTCATTGTCTTAGAGAAGAAGATTTCTTTCTGCGAAAGTGATGTTTTCACAATTCTAAGTACTGCCAACTGCATGAACAACGTAGATTTTGCCAGTTATCTAACTCTCTCTTATTTTCTTGTATTTATAGCTGAGAGTTCTCTGTGTAAACCTCTGTAACTTCTCTGGGTAAATGAATCACTATGTACTTTGTCTTGTTTCTATCTGTTCTTTATCTTAAGAAACTCATACTTTCTCATTTCACTGTCTAGTCTTAGAGAAGAATATTTCTTTCTGCGAAAGTGATGTTTTCACAATGCTTAGTACTCCCAGCTCCAATAACAAGGTTGAGTTTACCAGTTATCAAAGTCTCTCTTATTTTCTAGTAGTTATAGCTGGGAGTTCTCTGGGTAAACCTCTGTAACTTCTCTGGGTAGATGAATCACTATGTACTTTCTCTTCTTTCTATCTGTTCTTAATCTTCAGAAACTCACACTTTCTCATTTCACTGTCTCGTTGTCTTAGAGAAGAAAATTTCCTTCTGCGAAAGTGATGTTTTCACAATGCTAAGTACTCTCAACTCCATGAACAACGTAGATTTTGCCAGTTCTCTAAGTCTCTCTTAGGTTCTTGCAGTTATAGCTGGGAGTTCTCTGTGTAAACCTTTTAAACATCTCTGTGTAGATGAGTCACTATATACTTTCTCTTGTTTCTATCTGTTCTTAATCTTAAGAAACTCACACTTTCTCTCTTCACTGCCTCGTTGTCTTAGAGAAGTAGATTTCTTTCTGCGAAAGTGATGTTTTCAGAATGCTAAGTACTACCAACTCCATGAACAACGTAGATTTTGCGAGTTATCTAAGTCTTTCTAATTTTCTTCTAGTTATAGCTGGGAGTTCTCTGTGTAAACCTCTGTAACTTCTCTGGATAGATGAATCGCTATGTACTTTCCCTTCTTTCTATCCATTCTTAATGTTAAGAAGCTCATACTTTCACATTTCACTGTCTAGTTGTCTTACAGAAGTAGATTTCTTTCTGCGAAAGTGATGTTTTCACAATGCTAGGTACTCCCAACTCCATGAACAACGTAGATCTTGCCAGTCATCTAAGTCTCTCTTAGTTTCTTCTAGTTATAGCTGGCAGTTCTCTGTGTAAACCTGTTTAACATCTCTGGCTAGATGAATCACTATGTACTTTCTCTTCTTCCTATCTGCTTTTAATTTTAAGAAAGTTACACTTTCTGATTTCACTGCCTCATTGTCTTCGAGAAGAAGATTTCTTTATCCAAAAGTGATGTTTTCACAATGCTAAGTAATAATACCTCCATGTACAACGTAGATTTTGCCTGATATCTAAGTCTCTCTCAGTTTCCTGTAGTTATAGCTGGGAGTTCTCTGTGTAAACCTCTGTAACTTCTGTAGGTAGATGAATGACTATATACTTTATCTTGTTTCTATCTGTTCTTAATCTTAAGAAACTCATACTTTCTCATTTCACTGCCTCATTGTCTTAGAGAAGTAGATTTCTTTCTGCGAAAGTGATGTTTTCACAATGTTAAGTACTCCCAACTCCATGGACTACATAGATTTTGCCAGTTATCTAAGTCTCTGTTACTTTCTTGTACTTATAGCTGGGAGTTCTCTGTGTAAACCTCTGTAACTTCTCTGGGTAGTGGAATCACTATGTACTTTCTATTGTTTCTATCTGTTTTTAATCTTAAGAAACTCATACTTTCTAAATTAACTGTCGCGTATTTGAGAAGTAGATTTCTTTCTGTGAACGTGAAGTTTTCACAATGCTAAGTACTCCCAACTCCATGAACAATGTAGATTTTGCCTGTTATGTAAGTCTCACTTAGTTTCTTGTAGTTATACCTGGGAGTTCTCTGTGTAAACCTCTGTAACTACTCTCGGTAGATGAATAACTATGTAATTTCTCTTGTTTCTATCTGTTCTTAATCTTAAGAAACTCATACTTTCTCATTTCACTGCCTCGTTGTCTTAGAGAAGTAGATTTCTTTCTGCGAAAGTGATGTTTTGACAATGCTAAGTACTCCCAACTCCATGAACAATGTAGATTTTGGCAGTTATCTAACTCTCTCTTACTTTCTTCTAGTTATAGCTGGGAGTTCTCTGTGTAAACCTTTTTAACATCTCTGGGGAGATGAATCACTATTTACTTTCTCTTGTTTCTATCTATTCTTAATCTTAAGAAACTCACACTTTCTCATTTCGTTGTCTTAGAGAAGAAATTTTCTTTCTCCAAAAGTGATGTTTTCACAATGCTAAGTACTAACACCTCCATGTACAACGTAGATTTTGCCTGTTATCTAAGTCTCTCTCAGTTTCCTGTAGTTATAGCTGGGAGTTCTCTGTGTAATCCTCTGCAAATTCTCTGGGTAGATGAATCGCTATGTACTTTCTCTTATTTCTGTCTGTTCTCAATCTTAAGAAACACACACTTTCACATTTCACTGCCTCGTTGTCTTACAGAAGTAGATTACTTTCCGCGAAAGTGATGTTTTCACAATGCTAAGTACTCCCAACTCCATGAACAATGGAGATTTTGCCAAATATCTAAGTCTGTCTTAGTTTCTTGTAGTTATAGCTGGGAGTTCTCTGTGTAAACCTCTGTAAGTACTCTGGGTAGATGAATCACTATGTACTTTCTCTTGATTCTGTCTATTGTTAATCTTAAGAAACTGATACTTTCTGAGTTCACTGTCTCGTATTTCAGAAGTAGATTTCTTTTTGCGAAAGACATGTTTTCACAATGCTAAGTACTCTCAACTCCGTGAATAACGTAGATTTTGCCAGTTATCTAAATCTCTCTTAGTTTCTTGTAGTTATAGTTGGGAGTTTTCTGTGTAAACCTCTGTAACTTCTCTGAGAAGATGAATCACTGTGTACTTTCTCTTGTTTCTATCTGTTATCAATCCTAACAAACAAATACTTTCTCGGTTCACTGTATCGTTGTATCACCGAAGTAGATTTCTTTCTGTGAAAGTGATGTTTTCAGAAGGTTAAGTACTCCCAACTCTATCAAAAACGTAGATTTTATCAGTTATCTAAGTCTCTCTTATTGTCTTTTAGTTATAGCTGAAGTTCTCTGCGTAAACCTCTGTAACTTTTCTGGGTAGATGAATCACTGTGTTTTTTCTCTTGTTTCTATCTGTTGTCAATCTTAAGAAACTAATACTTAGTCTGTTCACTGTATCGTTGTCTTAGAGAAGTAGATTTCTTTCTGTGAAAGTGATGTTTTCACATTGCTAAGTACTCCCAACTCCATGAACAACGTAGAATTTCCCAGTTACATAAGTCTCTCTTATTTTCTTGTAGTTTTAGTTGGGAGATCTCTGTGTAAACCTCTGTAACTTCTCTGGGTAGATGAATCACTGTGTTCTTTCTCTTGTTTCTGTCTGTTTTTAATCTTAAGAAACTCATACTTTCTAAGTTCACTGTCTCATATTTGAGAAGTAGATTTCTTTCTCTGAAAGTGATGTTTTCACAATGCTAAGCAATCCCAACTCCATGAACAACGTAGAGTTTGCCACTTATCTAAGTCTCTCTTAGTTTATTCTAGTTATAGCTGGGAGTTCTCTGTGTAAATCTTTTGAACATGTCTGGGTAGATGAATCACTATGTACTTTCTCTTTGTTTCTATCTGCCCTTAGTCTTAAGAAACTGACACTTTCTCATTTCACTATCTAGTTGTCTTAGAGAAGAAGATTTCTTTCTCCAAAAGTGATGTTTTCACAATGCTAAGTACTAACACCTCCATGTACAACTTAGATTTTGCCAGTGATCGACGTCTCTCTCAGTTTCCTATAGTTATAGCTGGGAGTTCTCTGTGTAAACCTCTGTAACTTCTCTGGGTGGATGAATCACTATGTACTTTCCCTTGTTTCCTTCTGCTGTTAATCTTAAGAAACTCATACTTTGTCATTTCACTGCCTCATTGTCTTACAGAAGTAGATTTCTTTCTGGGAAAGTGATGTTTTCACAATGCTAAGTACTCCCAACTCCATGAACTACGTAGATTTTGACAATTACCTAAGTCTCTCTTAGTTTCTTGTAGTTATAGCTGGGAGTTTTCTGTGTAAACCTCTGTAACTACTCTGCATAGATGAATCACTATGTACTTTCTCTTGTTGCTATCTGTTCTTAATTTTAAGAAACCCACACATTCTCATTTCACTGTCTCCTTGTCGTACAGAAGAAGATTTCTTTCTGCAAAACTGATGTATTCACAATGCTAAGTACTCCCAACTCCTTGAACAGCGCAGATTTTGCCAGTTACCTAAGTCTTTCTTAGTTTCTTGTAGTTATAGCTGGGAGTTCTCTGTGTAAACCTCGTTAACTACCCTGGGTAGATGAATCACTCTGTACTTTGTCTTGTTTCTATCTGTTCTTAATCTTAAGAAACTGACACTTTCTGATTTCACTGCTTCGTTGTCTTAGAGAAGTAGATTTCTTTCTGCGAAAGTGATGTTTCCACAATGCTAAGTACTCCTAACTCCATCAAAATCTAGATTTTGCCAGTTCTCTAAGTCTTTCTTATTTTATTGTAGTTATAGTTGAAGTTCTCTGTGTAAACCTCTGTAACTTCTCCGGGTAGATTAATCACTGTGTTCTTTCTCTTGTTTCTGTCTGTTCTCAATCTTAAGAAACTAATACTTTCTCCGTTCACCGTATCGTTGTCTTAGAGAAGTAGATTTCTTTTTGTGAAAGTGATGTTTTCAGAATGCTAAGTACTCCCAACTTCATGAACAACATAGATTTTGCTAGTTTTGTAAGTCTCTCTTATTTTCTGGTAGTTATAGCTGAAGTTCTCTGTGTAAACCACTGTAACTTCTCTGGGTAGATGAATCACTGTGTACTTTCTCTTGTATCTATCTGTTCCCAATCTTAAGAAAATAGTACTTTCTCTGTTCACTGTATCGTTGTCATAGAGAAGTAGATTTCTTTCTGTGAAAGTGATATTTTAACCTTGCTAAGTACTCCCAACTCTATGAACAAGGTAGATTTTGCCTGATATCTAAGTCTGTCTTATTTTCTTGTAGTTATAGTTTGGACATCTCTGTGAAAACCTCTGTAATTTCTCTGGGTAGATGAATCACTGTGTTCTTTCTCTTGTTTCTATCTGTTCTCAATCTTAAGAAACTAATACTTTCTCAGCTCACTGTATCGTTGCCTTAGCTAAGTAGATTTCTTTCTGCGAAAGTGATGTTTTCAGAATGCTAAGTACTCCCAACCCCATGAACAACGTAGATTTTCCCCGTGATCTAAGTCTCTCTTACTTTCTTGTAGTTACAGCTGAAGTTCGCTGTATAAACCTCTGTAACTAAATTGGGCAGATGATTCACTGTGTACATTCCCTTGTTTCTATCTGTTCTCAATCTTAAGAAACTAATACTTTCTCTGTTCACTGTATCATTGTCTTAGAGAAGTAGATTTCTTTCTCCGAAAGTGATGTTTTCAGAATGCTAAGTACTCCCAACTCCATGAACATCGTAGATTTTGCTAGATTTCTAAGTCTCTCTTATTTTCTGGTGCTTATAGCTGAAGTTCTCTGTGAAAACTTCTGTAACTTCTCTGGGTATATAAACCAATGTGTTCTTTCTCTTCTTTCTATCTGTTATCTATCTTAAGAAACTAATACTCTCTCTGTTCAGTGTATCGTTGTCTTAGAGAAGTAGATTTCTTTTGGTGACAGTGATGATTTCAGAATGCTAAGTATTCCCAACTCTATATACAACATAGATTTTGGCAGTTACCTAAGTCTCTCTTCTTTTATTGTAGTTATAGCTGAAATTTTCTGTGTAAACCTCTGTAACTTCTTTGGGTAGATGAATCACTGTGTACGTTCTCTTCTTTCTATCTGTTCTGAATCTTAAGAATCTAATTCTTTCTCTGTTCACTGTATCATTGTCTTAGAGAAGTAGATTTCTTTCTGTGAAAGTGATGTTTTCAGAATGCTAAGTACTCCCAACTCCGTGAACATAAATTTTCCCAGTTTTCTAAGTCTCTCTTATTTTCTTGTAGTTATAGCTGAACATCTCTCTTTAAACCTCTGTATCTACTCTAGGTAGATGAATCACTGTGTACTTTCTTTTGTTTCTGTCTCTACTCAATCTTAAGAAACATATACTTTCTCTTTTGACTGTATTCCTATCTTAGTGAAGAAGATATCTTTCTGCGAAAGTGATGTTTTCACAATGCTAAGTACTCCCAGTTTCGTGAAAAACATAGATTTTGCTAGTTTTCTAAGTCTTTCTTATTTTCTGGTAGTTATAACTGAAGTTCTCCGTGTAAACCTCTGTAACATCTCTGGGTAGATGAATCACTGTGTACTTTCTCTTGTTTCTATCTGTTCCCAATCTTAAGAAACTAATACTTTCTTTGTTCACTGTATCATTGTCTTAGAGAAGTAGATTTCTTTCTGTGAAAGTGATGTTTTCAGAATGCTAAGTACTCCCAACGCCATGAGCAACGTAGATTTTGCCACTTATCAAACTCTTTCTTATTTTCTTGTACTTACAGTTGGGACATCTCTGTGAAAACCTCAGTAACTTCTCTCGGTAGATGCATCACTGTGTACTTTCTCTTGTTTCTATCTGTTTTCAATCTTAAGAAACTAATTCTTTCTCTGTTCACTGTATTGATGTCTTACAGAAGATTTCTTTGTGTGAAAGTGATGTTTTCTGAATGATAAGTACTCCCAACGCCATGAGCAACATAGATTTTCCCAGTTTTCTAAGTCTCTCTTATTTTATTGTAGTTATAGTTGAAGTTCTCTGTGTAAATCTCTGTAACTTCTCTGGGTATATGAATCACTATGTTCTTTCTCTTGTTTCTATCTGTTCTCAATCTTAAGAAATTAACACTTTCTCTGTTCACTGTATCGTTGTGTTAGAGAAGTAGATTGCTTTTTGTGAAAGTGATGTTTTCGGAATGCTAAGTACTCCCAACTGCATGAACAACGTAGATTTTCCCCATGATCTAAGTCTCTCTTACTTTCTTGTAGTTATAGCTGTAGTTCGCTGTGTAAACCTCTATAACTTCTCTGGGCAAATGGATCACTGTGTACTTTCTCTTCTTTCTATCTGTTCTCAGTCTTAGGAAACTAATACTTTCTCTGTTCACTGTCTTAGAGAAGTATATTTCTTTCTTTAACTACAATAAAATAAGAGAGACTTAGATAACTGCCAAAATCTCCGTTGCATATAGAGTTGGGAGTAATTAGCATTCTGAAATCATCACTTTCACCGAAAGAAATCTACTTCTCTACGACAACGATACAATGAACAGAGAAAGTATTAGTTTCTTAAGATAGATAACAGATAGAAACAAGAGAACGAACACAGTGGTTCCTATACCCAGAGAAGTTACGAAAGTTTACACCGAGAACTTTAGCTATAACCAACAGAAAATAAGAGAGACTTAGAAAACTGGGAAAATCTGCGTTGTTCATGGGGTTGGGAGTACTTAGCATTCTGAAAACATCACTTTCACAGAAAGAAATCTACTTCTCTAAGACAATGATACAGTGAACAGAGAAAGTATTCGTTTCTTAATATTGGGAACAGATAGAAACAAGAGAAAGTACACAGTGAGTCATCTATCCAGAGAAGTTACAAAGGTTTACACAGAAAATTTCAGGTATAACTACAATAAAAGAAGAGAGACTTAGATAACTGCCAAAATCTACGTTGTATATAGAGTTGGGAGTACTTAGCATTCTGAAATCATCACTTTCACCAAAAGAAATCTACTTCTCTAAGACAACGATACAGTGAACAGAGAAAGTATTAGTTTCTTAAGATTGGGAACAGACAGAAACAAGAGAAAGTACACAGTGATTCCTCTACCCAGAGAAGTTACAGAGGTTTACACAGAGAACTTCAGCTATAAGAACCAGAAAATAAGAGAGACTTAGAAAACTAGCCAAATCTATGTTATTCATGAAGTTGGGAGTACTTAGCATTCCGAAAACATCACTTTCAAAAAAGAAATCTACTTCTCTAAGACAACGTTACAGTGAACAGAGAAAGTATCAGTTTCTTAAGATTGAGAACAGGTAGAAATAAGAGAAAGTACACAGTGATTCCTCTACCCAGAGAAGTTACAGAGGTGTACACTGAAATTTTCAGGTATAACTACAATAAAAGAAGAGAGACTTAGATAACTGCCAAAAATCTACGTTGTATATAGAGTTGGGCGTAATTAGCATTCTGAAATCATCACTTTAACCGAAAAAAATCTACGTCTCTAAGACAACGATACAGTGAACAGAGAAAGTATTAGCTTCTTAAGATAGATAACAGATAGAAACAAGACAAAGTACACAGTGAGTCACCTACCCAGAGAAGTTACAGAGGTTTACACAGAAAATTTCAGGTATAACTACAATAAAAGAAGAGAGACTTAGATAACTGCCAAAATCTACGTTGTATATAGAGTTGAGAGTACTTAGCATTCTGAAATCATCACTTTCACCAAAAGAAATCTACTTCTCTAGGCAACGATACAGTGAACAGAGAAAGTATTAGTGTCTTAATATTGGGAACAGATAGAAACAAGAGAAAGTACACAGTGAGTCATCTACCCAGAGAAGTTACAGAGGTTTACACAGAAAATTTCAGGTATAACTACAATAAAAGAAGAGAGACATAGATAACTGACAAAATCGACGTTGTATATAGAGTTGGGAGTACTTAGCATTCTGAAATCATCACTTTCACCAAAAGAAATCTACTTCTCTAAGACAACGATACAGTGAACAGAGAAAGTATTACTTTCTTAAGATTGGGAACAGACAGAAACAAGAGAAAGTACACAGTGATTCCTTTACCCAGAGAAGTTACAGAGGTTTACACAGCAAACTTCATCTATAACTACAAGAAAGTAAGAGCGACTTAGATCACGAGGAAAATCTCCGTTGTTCATGCAGTTGGGAGTACTTAGCATTCTGAAAACATCCCTTTCGCAGAAAGAAATCTACTTAGCTAAGGCAACGATACAGTGAACAGAGAAAGTATTAGTTTCCCAAGATTGACAACAGATAGAAACAAGACAAAGAAAACAGTGAATCATCTACCCAGAGAAGTTACAGAGGTTTTCACAGAGATGTCCAAACTCTAACTACAATAAAAGAAGAGAGACTTAGATAACTGGGAAAATCTACGTTGTTGATGCAGTTGGGAGTACTTAGCAATCTGAAAACATCACTTTCACAAAAAGGAATGTATTTCTCTAAGACCACGCTACACTGAACAGAGAAAGAATTAGTTTCTTAAGATTGAGAACAGACAGAAACAAGAGAAGGAACCCAGTGATTCATCTACCCAGAGAAGTTACAGGGGTTTACCAAGAAATCTCCCAACTAAAACTACAAGAAAAGAAGGGAGACTTAGATAACTGGCAAAATTGACGTTGTTGATAGACTTGGGAGTACTTAGCATTCTCAAAACATCACTGTCACAAACAGAAATCTACTTCTCTAAGACAAGGATACAGTGAACAGAGAAAGTATTTGTTTCTTAAGATTGGGAACAGATAGAAACAATAGAAAGTACACAGTGCTTCCTTGACCGAGAAAAGTTACAGAGGTTTACACAGAGAACTTCAGCTATAACTACCAGAAAATGAGAGAGACTTCGAAAACTAGCAAAATCTATGTTGTTCATGAAGTTGGGAGTACTTAGCATTCCGAAAACATCACTTTCACAAAGAGAAATCTACTTCTCTAAGACAACGATACAGTGAACAGAGAAAGTATTAGTTTCTTAATATTGGGAAGAGATAGAAACAAGAGAAAGTACACAGTGATTCATCTACCCAGAGAAGTTACAGAGGTTTACACTGAAAATTTCAGGTATAACTACAATAAAAGAAGAGAGACTTAGATAACTGCCAAAATCTCCGTTGCATATAGAGCTGGGAGTAATTAGCATTCGGAAATCATCACTTTCACCGAAAGAAATCTCTACGACAACGATACAGTGAACAGAGAAAGTATTAGTTTCTTAAGATTGAGAACAGATAGAAACAAGAGAAAGTACACAGTGATTCATCTACCCAGAGAAGTTACAGAGGTTTACACTGAAAATTTCAGGTATAACTACAATAAAAGAAGAGAGACTTAGATCACGGGGAAAATCTACGTTGTTTATGCAGTTGGGAGTACTTAGCATTCTGAAAACATCCCTTTCGCAGAAAGAAATCTACTTAGCTAAGGCAACGATACAGTGAAGAGAGAGTGTTTTAGTTTCCTAAGATTGAGAACGGATCGAAAGAAGAGAAAGGACACAGTGATTCATCCACCCAGAGAAGTTACAGAGGTTTTCACAGAGATGTCCAAACTATAACTACAAGTAAATAAGACAGACTTAGATATCAGGCAAAATCTACGTTGATCATAGAGTTGGGAGTACTTTGCAAGGTGAAAATATCACTTTCACAGAAAAAAATCTACTTCTCTAAGACAATGATGCAGTGAACACAGAAAGTATTATTTTCTAAAGATTGGGAACAGATAGAAACAAGAGAAAGTACACAGTGATTCACATACCCAGAGAAGTTACAGAGAATTACACAGAGAACTTCAACTATAACTACAAGAAAATAAGACAGACTTAGATAACTGGTAAAATCTACGTTGTTCATGGAGTTGGGAGTACGTAGCATTCTGAAAACATCACTTTCGCAGAAAGAAATCTTCTTCACTAAGACAGGAATACACTCAACACAGAAAGTATTTGTTTCTTAAGGTTGAGTACAGATAGAAACAAAAGAAAGTACACAGTGATTCATCTACCTAGAGAAGATGCAGAGGTTTAAAGAGATAACTTCAGCTATAACTACAAGAAAATAAGAGAGACTTACAACTGGGAAAATCTATGTTGTTCATGGAGTTGGGAGTACTTAGCATTCTGAAAACATCACTTTCACAGAAAGAAATCTACTTAGCTAAGGCAACGATACAGTGAACAGAGAAAGTACTTGTTTCTTTAGATTGGGAACAGATAGAAACAAGAGAAAGTACACAGTGCTTCCTTGACCCAGAAAAGTTACAGAGCTTTACACAGAGAACTTCAGCTATAACTACCAGAAAATGAGAGAGACTTCGAAAACTAGCAAAATCTATGTTGTTCATGAAGTTGGGAGTACTTAGCATTCCGAAAACATCACTTTCACAAAGAGAAATCTACTTCTCTAAGACAACGATACAGTGAACAGAGAAAGTATTAGTTTCTTAAGATTGAAAACAGATAGAAACAAGAGAAAGAACACAGTGATTCATCTACCCAGAGAAGTTACAGAGGTTTTCACAGAGATGTCCAAACTATAACTACAAGAAAATAAGACAGACTTAGATATCAGGCCAAATCTACGTTGTTCATAGAGTTGGGAGTACTTAGCAAGGTGAAAATATCACTTTCACCGAAAGAAATCTACTTCTCTAAGACAATGATACAGTGAACAGAGAAAGTATTATTTTCTAAAGATTGGGAACAGATAGAAACAAGAGAAAGTACACAGTGATTCATATACCCAGAGAAGTAAATGAGGATTACACAGAGAACTTCAACTATAACTACAAGAAAATAAGACAGACTTAGATAACTGGTAAAATCTACGATGTTCATGGAGTTGGGAGTACGTAGCATTCTGAAAACAGCACTTTCGCAGAAAGAAATCTTCTTCACTAAGACAGGAATACACTCAACAGAGAAAGTATTTGTTTCTTAAGGTTGAGTACAGATAGAAACAAAAGAAAGTACACAGTGATTCATCTACCTAGAGAAGATACAGAGGTTTAAAGAGATAACTTCAGCTATAACTACAAGAAAATAAGAGAGACTTACAACTGGGAAAATCTATGTTGTTCATGGAGTTGGGAGTACTTAGCATTCTGAAAACATCACTTTCACAGAAAGAAATCTACTTAGCTAAGGCAACGATACAGTGAACAGAGAAAGTATTAGTTTCCTAAGATTGAGAACAGATAGAAACAAGACAAAGAACACAGTGATTCATCTACCCAGAGAAGTTACAGAGGTTTTCACAGAGATGTCCAAACTCTAACTACAATAAAGGAAGAGAGACTTAAATAACTGGGAAAATCTACGTTGTTGATGCAGTTGGGAGTACTTAGCATTCCGAAAACATCACTTTCACAAAGAGAAATCTACTTCTCTAAGACAACGATACAGTGAACAGAGAAAGTATTAGTTTCTTAAGATTGAGAACAGATGGAAACAAGAGAAAGTACACAGTGATTCATCTACCCAGAGAAGTTACAAAGGTTTACACTGAAAATTTCAGGTATAACTACAATAAAAGAAGAGAGACTTAGATAACTGCCAAAATCTCCGTTGCATATAGAGTTGGGAGTAATTAGCATTCTGAAATCATCACTTTCACCGAAAGAAATCTACTTCTCTACGACAACGATACACTGAACAGAGAAAGTATTAGTTTCTTAAGATAGATAACAGATAGAAACAAGAGAAAGAACACAGTGGTTCATATACCCAGAGAAGTTACGGAAGTTTACACCGAGAACTTCAGCTATAACCACCAGAAATAAGACTTAGAAAACTGGGAAAATCTGCGTTGTTCATGGGGTTGGGAGTACTTAGCATTCTGAAAACATCACTTTCACAGAAAGAAATCTACTTCTCTAAGACAATGATACAGTGAACAGAGAAAGTATTAGTTTCTTAATATTGGGAACAGATAGAAACAAGAGAAATTACACAGTGAGTCATCTACCCAGAGAAGTTACAGAGGTTTACACAGAAAATTTCAGGTATAACTACAATAAAAGAAGAGAGACTTAGATAACTGCCAAAATCTACGTTGTGTATAGAGTTGGGAGTACTTAGCATTCTGAAATCATCACTTTCACCAAAAGAAATCTACTTCTCTAAGATAACGATACAGTGAACAGAGAAAGTATTAGTTTCTTAAGATTGGGAACAGATAGAAACAAGAGAAAGTACACAGTGAGTCATCTACCCAGAGAAGTTACAGAGGTTTACACAGCGAACTTCATCGATAACTACAAGAAAGTAAGAGCGACTTAGATCACGGGGAAAATCTCCGTTGTTCATGCAGTTGGGAGTACTTAGCATTCTGAAAACATCCCTTTCGCAGAAAGAAATCTACTTAGCTAAGGCAACGATACAGTGAAGAGAGAGTGTTTTAGTTTCCTAAGATTGAGAACAGATAGAAAGAAGAGAAAGAACACAGTGATTCATCTACCCAGAGAAGTTACAGAGGTTTTCACAGAGATGTCCAAACTATAACTACAAGAAAATAAGACAGACTTAGATATCAGGCCAAATCTACGTTGTTCATAGAGTTGGGAGTACTTAGCAAGGTGAAAATATCACTTTCACCGAAAGAAATCTACTTCTCTAAGACAATGATACAGTGAACAGAGAAAGTATTATTTTCTAAAGATTGGGAACAGACAGAAACAAGAGAAAGTACACAGTGATTCATAAACCCAGAGAAGTAAATGAGGATTACACAGAGAACTTCAACTATAACTACAAGAAAATAAGACAGACTTAGATAACTGGTAAAATCTACGTTGTTCATGGAGTTCGGAGTACGTAGTATTCTGATAACAGCACTTCCGCAGAAAGAAATCTTCTTCACTAAGACAGGAATACACTCAACAGAGAAAGTATTTGTTTCTTAAGGTTGAGTACAGATAGAAACAAAAGAAAGTACACAGTGATTCGTCTACCTAGAGAAGATACAGAGGTTTAAAGAGATAACTTCAGCTATAACTACAAGAAAATAAGAGAGACAGCTGGGAAAATCTATGTTGTTCATGGAGTTGGGAGTACTTAGCATTCTGAAAACATCACTTTCACAGAAGGAAATCTACTTAGCTAAGGCAACGATACAGTGAACAGAGAAAGTATTAGTTTCCTAAGATTGAGAACAGATAGAAACAAGACAAAGAACACAGTGATTCATCTACCCAGAGAAGTTACAGAGGTTTTCACAGAGATGTCCAAACTTTAACTACAACAAAGGGAGAGAGACTTAGATAAGTGGGAAAATCTACGTTGTTGATGCAGTTGGCAGTACTTAGCAATCTGAAAACATCACTTTCCCAAAAAGAAATGTACTTCTCTAAGACAACGCTACACTGAACAGAGAAAGAATTAGTTTCTTAACATTGAGAACAGATAGAAACAAGAGAAGGAACCCAGTGATTCATCTACCCAGAGAAGTTACAGGGGTTTACCAAGAAATCTCCCAACTAAAACTACAAGAAAAGAAGGGAGACTTAGATAACTGGCAAAATCTACGTTGTGGATACACTTGGGAGTACTTAGCATTCTCAAAACATCACTGTCCCAAAAAGAAATCTACTTCTCTAAGAGAAGGATACAGTGAACAGAGAAAGTATTTGTTTCTTAAGATTGGGAACAGATAGAAACAATAGAAAGTACACAGTGCTTCCTTGACCCAGAAAAGTTACAGAGGTTTACACAGAGAACTTCAGCTATAAGTATCAGAAAATGAGAGACTTCGAAAATTAGCAAAATCTATGTTGTTCATGAAGTGGGGAGTACTTAGCATTCCGAAAACATCACTTTCACAAAGAGAAATCTACTTCTCTAAGACAACGATACAGTGAACAGAGAAAGTATTAGTTTCTTAAGATTGAGAACAGATAGAAACAAGAGAAATTACACAGTGATTCATCTACCCAGAGAAGTTACAGGGGTTTACCAAGAAATCTCCCAACTAAAACTACAAGAAAAGAAGGGAGACTTAGATAACTGGCAAAATCTACGTTGTTGATAGACTTGGGAGTACTTAGCATTCTCAAAACATCACTGTCACAAAAAGAAATCTACTTCTCTAAGAGAAGGATACAGTGAACAGAGAAAGTATTTGTTTCTTAAGATTGGGAACAGATAGAAACAAGAGAAAGTACACAGTGCTTCCTTGACCCAGAAAAGTTACAGAGGTTTACACAGAGAACTTCAGCTATAACTACCAGAAAATGAGAGAGACTTCGAAAACTAGCAAAATCTATGTTGTTCATGAAGTTGGGAGTACTTAGCATTCCGAAAACATCACTTTCACAAAGAGAAATCTACTTCTCTAAGACAACACTACACTGAACAGAGAAAGAATTAGTTTCTTAACATTGAGAACAGATAGAAACAAGAGAAATTACACAGTGATTCATCTACCCAGAGAAGTTACAGGGGTTTACCAAGAAATCTCCCAACTAAAACTACAAGAAAAGAAGGGAGACTTAGATAACTGGCAAAATCTGCGTTGTTGATAGACTTGGGAGTACTTAGCATTCTCAAAACATCACTGTCACAAAAAGAAATCTACTTCTCTAAGAGAAGGATACAGTGAACAGAGAAAGTATTTGTTTCTTAAGATTGGGAACAGATAGAAACAAGAGAAAGTACACAGTGCTTCCTTGACCCAGAAAAGTTACAGAGGTTTACACAGAGAACTTCAGCTATAACTACCAGAAAATGAGATAGACTTCGAAAACTAGCAAAATCTATGTTGTTCATGAAGTTGGGAGTACTTAGCATTCCGAAAACATCACTTTCACAAAGAGAAATCTACTTCTCTAAGACAACGATACAGTGAACAGAGAAAGTATTAGTTTCTTAAGATTGAGAACAGATAGAAACAAGAGAAATTACACAGTGATTCATCTACCCAGAGAAGTTACAGGGGTTTACCAAGAAATCTCCCAACTAAAACTACAAGAAAAGAAGGGAGACTTAGATAACTGGCAAAATCTACGTTGTTGACAGACTTGGGAGTACTTAGCATTCTCAAAACATCACTGTCACAAAAAGAAATCTACTTCTCTAAGAGAAGGATACAGTGAACAGAGAAAGTATTTGTTTCTTAAGATTGGGAACAGATAGAAACAAGAGAAAGTACACAGTGCTTCCTTGACCCAGAAAAGTTACAGAGGTTTACACAGAGAACTTCAGCTATAACTACCAGAAAATGAGAGAGACTTCGAAAACTAGCAAAATCTATGTTGTTCATGAAGTTGGGAGTACTTAGCATTCCGAAAACATCACTTTCACAAAGAGAAATCTACTTCTCTAAGACAACGATACAGTGAACAGAGAAAGTATTAGTTTCTTAAGATTGAGAACAGATAGAAACAAGAGAAATTACACAGTGATTCATCTACCCAGAGAAGTTACAGGGGTTTACCAAGAAATCTCCCAACTAAAACTACAAGAAAAGAAGGGAGACTTAGATAACTGGCAAAATCTACGTTGTTGACAGACTTGGGAGTACTTAGCATTCTCAAAACATCACTGTCACAAAAAGAAATCTACTTCTCTAAGAGAAGGATACAGTGAACAGAGAAAGTATTTGTTTATTAAGATTGGGAACAGATAGAAACAAGAGAAAGTACACAGTGCTTCCTTGACCCAGAAAAGTTACAGAGGTTTACACAGAGAACTTCAGCTATAACTACCAGAAAATGAGAGAGACTTCGAAAACTAGCAAAATCTATGTTGTTCATGAAGTTGGGAGTACTTAGCATTCCGAAAACATCACTTTCACAAAGAGAAATCTACTTCTCTAAGACAACGATACAGTGAACAGAGAAAGTATTAGTTTCTTAAGATTGAGAACAGATAGAAACAAGAGAAAGTACACAGTGATTCATCTACCCAGAGAAGTTACAGAGGTTTACACTGAAAATTTCAGGTATAACTACAATAAAAGAAGAGAGACTTAGATAACTGCCCAAATCTCCGTTGCATATAGAGTTGGGAGTAATTAGCATTCTGAAATCATCACTTTCACCGAAAGAAATCTACTTCTCTACGACAACGATACAGTGAACCGAGAAAGTATTAGTTTCTTAAGATAGATAACAGATAGAAACAAGAGAAAGAACACAGTGGTTCATATACCCAGAGAAGTTACGGAAGTTTACACCGAGAACTTCAGCTATAACCACCAGAAATAAGAGAGACTTAGAAAACTGGGAAAATCTGCGTTGTTCATGGGGTTGGGAGTACTTAGCATTCTGAAAACATCACTTTCACAGAAAGAAATCTACTTAGCTAAGGCAACGATACAGTGAACAGAGAAAGTATTAGTTTCCTAAGATTGAGAACAGATAGAAACAAGACAAAGAACACAGTGATTCATCTACCCAGAGAAGTTACAGAGGTTTTCACAGAGATGTCGAAACTCTAACTACAATAAAGGAAGAGAGACTTAGATAACTGGGAAAATCTACGTTGTTGATGCAGTTGGGAGTACTTAGCAATCTGAAAACATCACTTTCACAAAAAGAAATGTACTTCTCTAAGACAACGCTACACTGAACAGAGAAAGAATTAGTTTCTTGACATTGAGAACAGATAGAAACAAGAGAAGGAACCCAGTGATTCATCTACCCAGAGAAGTTACAGGGATTTACCAAGAAATCTCCCAACTAAAACTACAAGAAAAGAAGGGAGACTTAGATAACTGGCAAAATCTACGTTGTGGATACACTTGGGAGTACTTAGCATTCTCAAAACATCACTGTCACAAAAAGAAATCTACTTCTCTAAGAGAAGGATACAGTGAACAGAGAAAGTATTTGTTTCTTAAGATTGGGAACTGATAGAAACAAGAGAAAGTACACAGTGCTTCCTTGACCCAGAAAAGTTACAGAGGTTTACACAGAGAACTTCAGCTATAACTACCAGAAAATGAGAGAGACTTCGAAAACTAGCAAAATCTATGTTGTTCATGAAGTTGGGAGTACTTAGCATTCCGAAAACATCACTTTCACAAAGAGAAATCTACTTCTCTAAGACAACGATACAGTGAACAGAGAAAGTATTAGTTTCTTAAGATTGAGAACAGATAGAAACAAGAGAAATTACACAGTGATTCATCTACCCAGAGAAGTTACAGGGGTTTACCAAGAAATCTCCCAACTAAAACTACAAGAAAAGAAGGGAGACTTAGATAACTGGCAAAATCTATGTTGTGGATACACTTGGGAGTACTTAGCATTCTCAAAACATCACTGTCACAAAAAGAAATCTACTTCTCTAAGACAAGGATACAGTGAACAGAGAAAGTATTTGTTTCTTAAGATTGGGAACAGATAGAAACAAGAGAAAGTACACAGTGCTTATTTGACCCAGAAAAGTTACAGAGGTTTACACAGAGAACTTCAGCTATAACTACCAGAAAATGAGAGAGACTTCGAAAACTAGCAAAATCTATGTTGTTCATGAAGTTGGGAGTACTTAGCATTCCGAAAACATCACTTTCACAAAGAGAAATCTACTTCTCTAAGACAACGATACAGTGAACAGAGAAAGTATTAGTTTCTTAAGATTGAGAACAGATAGAAACAAGAGAAATTACACAGTGATTCATCTACCCAGAGAAGTTACAGGGGTTTACCAAGAAATCTCCGAACTGAAACTACAAGAAAAGAAGGGAGACTTAGATAACTGGCAAAATCTACGTTGTTGATAGACTTGGGAGTACTTAGCATTCTCAAAACATCACTGTCACAAACAGAAATCTACTTCTCTAAGACAAGGATACAGTAAACAGAGAAAGTATTTGTTTCTTAAGATTGGGAACAGATAGAAACAAGAGAAAGTACACAGTGCTTCCTTGACCCAGAAAAGTTACAGAGGTTTACACAGAGAACTTCAGCTATAACTACCAGAAAATGAGAGAGACTTCGAAAACTAGAAAAATCTATGTTGTTCATGAAGTTGGGAGTACTTAGCATTCCGAAAACATCACTTTCACAAAGAGAAATCTACTTCTCTAAGACAACGATACAGTGAACAGAGAAAGTATTAGTTTCTTAAGATTGAGAACAGATAGAAACAAGAGAAAGTACACAGTGATTCATCTACCCAGAGAAGTTACAGAGGTTTCCACTGAAAATTTCAGGTATAACTACAATAAAAGAAGAGAGACTTAGATAACTGCCCAAATCTCCGTTGCATATAGAGTTGGGAGTAATTAGCATTCTGAAATCATCACTTTCACCGAAAGAAATCTACTTCCCTACGACAACTATACAGTGAACAGAGAAAGTATTAGTTTCTTAAGATAGATAACAGATAGAAACAAGAGAAAGAACACAGTGGTTCATATACCCAGAGAAGTTACGGAAGTTTACACCGAGAACTTCAGCTATAACCACCAGAAATAAGAGAGAATTAGAAAACTAGGAAAATCTGCGTTGTTCATGGGGTTGGGAGTACTTAGCATTCTGAAAACATCACTTTCACAGAATGAAATCTACTTAGCTAAGGCAACGATACAGTGAACAGAGAAAGTATTAGTTTCCTAAGATTGAGAACAGATAGAAACAAGACAAACAACACAGTGATTCATCTACCCAGAGAAGTTACAGAGGTTTTCACAGAGATTTCCAAACTCTAACTACAATAACGGAAGAGAGACTTAGATAACTTGGAAAATCTACGTTGTTGATGCAGTTGGGAGTACTTAGCAATCTGAAAACATCACTTTCACAAAAAGAAATGTACTTCTCTAAGACAACGCTACACTGAACAGAGAAAGAATTAGTTTCTTAACATTGAGAACAGATAGAAACAAGAGAAGGAACCCAGTGATTCATCTACCCAGAGAAGTTACAGGGGTTTACCAAGAAATCTCCCAACTAAAACTACAAGAAAAGAAGGGAGACTTAGATAACTGGCAAAATCTACGTTGTGGATACACTTGGGAGTACTTAGCATTCTCAAAACATCACTGTCACAAAAAGAAATCTACTTCTCTAAGACAAGGATACAGTGAACAGAGAAAGTATTTGTTTCTTAAGATTGGGAACAGATAGAAACAAGAGAAAGTACACAGTGCTTCCTTGACCCAGAAAAGTTACAGAGGTTTACACAGAGAACTTCAACTATAACTACCAGAAAATGAGAGAGACTTCGAAAACTAGCAAAATCTATGTTGTTCATGAAGTTGGGAGTACTTAGCATTCCGAAAACATCACTTTCACAAAGAGAAATCTACTTCTCTAAGACAACGATACAGTGAACAGAGAAAGTATTAGTTTCTTAAGATTGAGAACAGATAGAAACAAGAGAAATTACACAGTGATTCATCTACCCAGAGAAGTTACAGGGGTTTACCAAGAAATCTCTCAACTAAAACTACAAGAAAAGAAGGGAGACTTAGATAACTGGCAAAATCTACGTTGTGGATAGAATAGGGAGTACTTAGCATTCTCAAAACTTCACTGTCACAAAAAGAAATCTACTTCTCTAAGACGAGGATACAGTGAACAGAGAAAGTATTTGTTTCTTAAGATTGGGAACAGATAGAAACAAGAGAAAGTATACAGTGCTTCCTTGACCCAGAAAAGTTACAGAGGTTTACACAGAGAACTTCAGCTATAACTACCAGAAAATGAGAGAGACTTCGAAAACTAGCAAAATCTATGTTGTTCATGAAGTTGGGAGTACTTAGCATTCCGAAAACATCACTTTCACAAAGAGAAATCTACTTCTCTAAGACAACGATACAGTGAACAGAGAAAGTATTAGTTTCTTAAGATTGAGAACAGATAGAAACAAGAGAAATTACACAGTGATTCATCTACCCAGAGAAGTTACAGGGGTTTACCAAGAAATCTCCCAACTAAAACTACAAGAAAAGAAGGGAGACTTAGATAACTGGCAAAATCTACGTTGTGGATACACTTGGGAGTACTTAGCATTCTCAAAACATCACTGTCACAAACAGAAATCTACTTCTCTAAGACAAGGATACAGTGAACAGAGAAAGTATTTGTTTCTTAAGATTGGGAACAGATAGAAACAAGAGAAAGTACACAGTGCTTCCTTGACCCAGAAAAGTTACAGAGGTTTACACAGAGAACTTCAGCTATAACTACCAGAAAATGAGAGAGACTTCGAAAACTAGCAAAATCTATGTTGTTCATGAAGTTGGGAGTACTTAGCATTCCGAAAACATCACTTTCACAAAGAGAAATCTACTTCTCTAAGACAACGATACAGTGAACAGAGAAAGTATTAGTTTCTTAAGATTGAGAACAGATAGAAACAAGAGAAAGTGCACAGTGATTCATCTACCCAGAGAAGTTACAGAGGTTTACACTGAAAATTTCAGGTATAACTACAATAAAAGAAGAGAGACTTAGATAACTGCCAAAATCTCCGTTACATATAGAGTTGGGAGTAATTAGCATTCTGAAATCATCACTTTCACCGAAAGAAATCTACTTCTCTACGACAACGATACAGTGAACAGAGAAAGTATTAGTTTCTTAAGATAGATAACAGATAGAAACAAGAGAAAGAACACAGTGGTTCATATACCCAGAGAAGTTACGGAAGTTTACACCGAGAACTTCAGCTATAACCACCAGAAAAAAGAGAGACTTAGAAAACTGGGAAAATCTGCGTTGTTCATGGGGTTGGGAGTACTTAGCATTCTGAAAACATCACTTTCACAGAAAGAAATCTACTTAGCTAAGGCAACGATACAGTGAACAGAGAAAGTATTAGTTTCCTAAGATTGAGAACAGATAGAAACAAGACAAACAACACAGTGATTCATCTACCCAGAGAAGTTACAGAGGTTTTCACAGAGATGTCCAAACTCTAACTACAATAAAGGAAGAGAGACTTAGATAACTGGGAAAATCTACGTTGTTGATGCAGTTGGGAGTACTTAGCAATCTGAAAACATCACTTTCACAAAAAGAAATGTACTTCTCTAAGACAACGCTACACTGAACAGAGAAAGAATTAGTTTCTTAACATTGAGAACAGATAGAAACAAGAGAAGGAACCCAGTGATTCATCTACCCAGAGAAGTTACAGGGGTTTACCAAGAAATCTCCCAACTAAAACTACAAGAAAAGAAGGGAGACTTAGATAACTGGCAAAATCTACGTTGTGGATACACTTGGGAGTACTTAGCATTCTCAAAACATCACTGTCACAAAAAGAAATCTACTTCTCTAAGACAAGGATACAGTGAACACAGAAAGTATTTGTTTCTTAAGATTGGGAACAGATAGAAACAAGAGAAAGTACACAGTGCTTCCTTGACCCAGAAAAGTTACAGAGGTTTACACAGAGAACTTCAGCTATAACTACCAGAAAATGAGAGAGACTTCGAAAACTAGCAAAATCTATGTTGTTCATGAAGTTGGGAGTACTTAGCATTCCGAAAACATCACTTTCACAAAGAGAAATCTACTTCTCTAAGACAACGATACAGTGAACAGAGAAAGTATTAGTTTCTTAAGATTGAGAACAGATAGAAACAAGAGAAATTACACAGTGATTCATCTACCCAGAGAAGTTACAGGGGTTTACCAAGAAATCTCCCAACTAAAACTACAAGAAAAGAAGGGAGACTTAGATAACTGGCAAAATCTACGTTGTGGATACACTTGGGAGTACTTAGCATTCTCAAAACATCACTGTCACAAACAGAAATCTACTTCTCTAAGACAAGGATACAGTGAACAGAGAAAGTATTTGTTTCTTAAGATTGGGAACAGATAGAAACAAGAGAAAGTACACAGTGCTTCCTTGACCCAGAAAAGTTACAGAGGTTTACACAGAGAACTTCAGCTATAACTACCAGAAAATGAGAGAGACTTCGAAAACTAGCAAAATCTATGTTGTTCATGAAGTTGGGAGTACTTAGCATTCCGAAAACATCACTTTCACAAAGAGAAATCTACTTCTCTAAGACAACGATACAGTGAACAGAGAAAGTATTAGTTTCTTAAGATTGAGAACAGATAGAAACAAGAGAAAGTGCACAGTGATTCATCTACCCAGAGAAGTTACAGAGGTTTACACTGAAAATTTCAGGTATAACTACAATAAAAGAAGAGAGACTTAGATAACTGCCAAAATCTCCGTTACATATAGAGTTGGGAGTAATTAGCATTCTGAAATCATCACTTTCACCGAAAGAAATCTACTTCTCTACGACAACGATACAGTGAACAGAGAAAGTATTAGTTTCTTAAGATAGATAACAGATAGAAACAAGAGAAAGAACACAGTGGTTCATATACCCAGAGAAGTTACGGAAGTTTACACCGAGAACTTCAGCTATAACCACCAGAAAAAAGAGAGACTTAGAAAACTGGGAAAATCTGCGTTGTTCATGGGGTTGGGAGTACTTAGCATTCTGAAAACATCACTTTCACAGAAAGAAATCTACTTAGCTAAGGCAACGATACAGTGAACAGAGAAAGTATTAGTTTCCTAAGATTGAGAACAGATAGAAACAAGACAAACAACACAGTGATTCATCTACCGAGAGAAGTTACAGAGGTTTTCACAGAGATGTCCAAACTCTAACTACGATAAAGGAAGAGAGACTTAGATAACTGGGAAAATCTACGTTGTTGATGCAGTTGGGAGTACTTAGCAATCTGAAAACATCAGTTTCACAAAAAGAAATGTACTTCTCTAAGACAACGCTACACTGAACAGAGAAAGAATTAGTTTCTTAACATTGAGAACAGATAGAAACAAGAGAAGGAACCCAGTGATTCATCTACCCAGAGAAGTTACAGGGGTTTACCAAGAAATCTCCCAACTAAAACTACAAGAAAAGAAGGGAGACTTAGATAACTGGCAAAATCTACGTTGTGGATACACTTGGGAGTACTTAGCATTCTCAAAACATCACTGTCACAAACAGAAATCTACTTCTCTAAGACAAGGATACAGTGAACAGAGAAAGTATTTGTTTCTTAAGATTGGGAACAGATAGAAACAAGAGAAAGTGCACAGTGATTCATCTACCCAGAGAAGTTACAGAGGTTTACACTGAAAATTTCAGGTATAACTACAATAAAAGAAGAGAGACTTAGATAACTGCCAAAATCTCCGTTGCATATAGAGTTGGGAGTAATTAGCATTCTGAAATCATCACTTTCACCGAAAGAAATCTACTTCTGTACGACAACGATACAGTGAACAGAGAAAGTATTAGTTTCTTAAAATAGATAACAGATAGAAACAAGAGAAAGAACACAGTGGTTCATATACCCAGAGAAGTTACGGAAGTTTACACCGAGAACTTCAGCTATAACCACCAGAAATAAGAGAGACTTAGAAAACTGGGAAAATCTGCGTTGTTCATGGGGTTGGGAGTACTTAGCATTCTGAAAACATCACTTTCACAGAAAGAAATCTACTTCTCTAAGACAATGATACAGTGAACAGAGAAAGTATTAGTTTCTTAATATTGGGAACAGATAGAAACAAGAGAAAGTACACAGTGAGTCATCTACCCAGAGAAGTTACAGAGGTTTACACAGAAAATTTCAGGTATAACTACAATAAAAGAAGAGAGACTTAGATAACTGCCAAAATCTACGTTGTGTATAGAGTTGGGAGTACTTAGCATTCTGAAATCATCACTTTCACCAAAAGAAATCTACTTCTCTAAGACAACGATACAGTGAACAGAGAAAGTATTAGTTGCTTAAGATTGGGAACAGATAGAAACAAGAGAAAGTACACAGTGAGTCATCTACCCAGAGAAGTTACAGAGGTTTACACAGCGAACTTCATCGATAACTACAAGAAAGTAAGAGCGACTTAGATCACGGGGAAAATCTCCGTTGTTCATGCAGTTGGGAGTAGTTAGCATTCTGAAAACATCCCTTTCGCAGAAAGAAATCTACTTAGCTAAGGCAACGATACAGTGAAGAGAGAGTGTTTTAGTTTCCTAAGATTGAGAACAGATAGAAAGAAGAGAAAGAACACAGTGATTCATCTACCCAGAGAAGTTACAGAGGTTTTCACAGAGATGTCCACACTATAACTACAAGAAAATAAGACAGACTTAGATATCAGGCCAAATCTACGTTGTTCATAGAGTTGGGAGTACTTAGCAAGGTGAAAATATCACTTTCACCGAAAGAAATCTACTTCTCTAAGACAATGATACAGTGAACAGAGAAAGTATTATTTTCTAAAGATTGGGAACAGATAGAAACAAGAGAAAGTACACAGTGATTCATATACCCAGAGAAGTAAATGAGGATTACACAGAGAACTTCAACTATAACTACAAGAAAATAAGACAGACTTAGATAACTGGTAAAATCTACGTTGTTCATGGAGTTCGGAGTACGTAGCATTCTGAAAATAGCACTTCCGCAGAAAGAAATCTTCTTCACTAAGACAGGAATACACTCAACAGAGAAAGTATTTGTTTCTTAAGGTTGAGTACAGATAGAAACAAAAGAAAGTACACAGTGATTCATCTACCTAGAGAAGATACAGAGGTTTAAAGAGATAACTTCAGCTATAACTACAAGAAAATAAGAGAGACTTACAACTGGGAAAATCTATGTTGTTCATGGAGTTGGGAGTACTTAGCATTCTGAAAACATCACTTTCACAGAAAGAAATCTACTTAGCTAAGGCAACGATACAGTGAACAGAGAAAGTATTAGTTTCCTAAGATTGAGAACAGATAGAAACAAGACAAAGAACACAGTGATTCATCTAAACGAGTAGATACAGAGGTTTTCACAGAGATGTCCAAACTGTAACTACAAGAAAGGAAGAGAGACTTAGATAACTGGGAAAATCTACGTTGTTGATGCAGTTGGGAGTACTTAGCAATCTGAAAACATCACTTTCACAAAAAGAAATGTACTTCTCTAAGACAACACTACACTGAACAGAGAAAGAATTAGTTTCTTAACATTGAGAACAGATAGAAACAAGAGAAGGAACCCAGTGATTCATCTACCCAGAGAAGTTACAGGGGTTTACCAAGAAATCTCCCAACTAAAACTACAAGAAAAGAAGGGAGACTTAGATCACTGGCAAAATCTACGTTGTGGATACACTTGGGAGTACTTAGCATTCTCAAAACATCACTGTCACTAAAAGAAATCTACTTCTCTAAGAGAAGGATACAGTGAACAGAGAAAGTATTTGTTTCTTAAGATTGGGAACAGATAGAAACAAGAGAAAGTACACAGTGCTTCCTTGACCCAGAAAAGTTACAGAGGTTTACACAGAGAACTTCAGCTATAACTACCAGAAAATGAGAGAGACTTCGAAAACTAGCAAAATCTATGTTGTTCATGAAATTGGGAGTACTTAGCATTCCGAAACATCACTTTCACAAAGAGAAATCTACTTCTCTAAGACAACGATACAGTGAACAGAGAAAGTATTAGTTTCTTAAGATTGAGAACAGATAGAAACAAGAGAAATTACACAGTGATTCATCTACCCAGAGAAGTTACAGGGGTTTACCAAGAAATCTCCCAACTAAAACTACAAGAAAAGAAGGGAGACTTAGATAACTGGCAAAATCTACGTTGTGGATACACTTGGGAGTACTTAGCATTCTCAAAACATCACTGTCACAAACAGAAATCTACTTCTCTAAGACAAGGATACAGTGAACAGAGAAAGTATTTGTTTCTTAAGATTGGGAACAGATAGAAACAAGAGAAAGTACACAGTGCTTCCTTGACCCAGAAAAGTTACAGAGGTTTACACAGAGAACTTCAGCTATAACTACCAGAAAATGAGAGAGACTTCGAAAACTAGCAAAATCTATGTTGTTCATGAAGTTGGGAGTACTTAGCATTCCGAAAACATCACTTTCACAAAGAGAAATCTACTTCTCTAAGACAACGATACAGTGAACAGAGAAAGTATTAGTTTCTTAAGATTGAGAACAGATAGAAACAAGAGAAAGTGCACAGTGATTCATCTACCCAGAGAAGTTACAGAGGTTTACACTGAAAATTTCAGGTATAACTACAATAAAAGAAGAGAGATTTAGATAACTGCCAAAATCTCCGTTACATATAGAGTTGGGAGTAATTAGCATTCTGAAATCATCACTTTCACCGAAAGAAATCTACTTCTCTACGACAACGATACAGTGAACAGAGAAAGTATTAGTTTCTTAAGATAGATAACAGATAGAAACAAGAGAAAGAACACAGTGGTTCATATACCCAGAGAAGTTACGGAAGTTTACACCGAGAACTTCAGCTATAACCACCAGAAAAAAGAGAGACTTAGAAAACTGGGAAAATCTGCGTTGTTCATGGGGTTGGGAGTACTTAGCATTCTGAAAACATCACTTTCACAGAAAGAAATCTACTTAGCTAAGGCAACGATACAGTGAACAGAGAAAGTATTAGTTTCCTAAGATTGAGAACAGATAGAAACAAGACAAACAACACAGTGATTCATCTACCCAGAGAAGTTACAGAGGTTTTCACAGAGATGTCCAAACTCTAACTACAATAAAGGAAGAGAGACTTAGATAACTGGGAAAATCTACGTTGTTGATGCAGTTGGGAGTACTTAGCAATCTGAAAACATCACTTTCACAAAAAGAAATGTACTTCTCTAAGACAACGCTACACTGAACAGAGAAAGAATTAGTTTCTTAACATTGAGAACAGATAGAAACAAGAGAAGGAACCCAGTGATTCATCTACCCAGAGAAGTTACAGGGGTTTACCAAGAAATCTCCCAACTAAAACTACAAGAAAAGAAGGGAGACTTAGATAACTGGCAAAATCTACGTTGTGGATACACTTGGGAGTACTTAGCATTCTCAAAACATCACTGTCACAAAAAGAAATCTACTTCTCTAAGACAAGGATACAGTGAACACAGAAAGTATTTGTTTCTTAAGATTGGGAACAGATAGAAACAAGAGAAAGTACACAGTGCTTCCTTGACCCAGAAAAGTTACAGAGGTTTACACAGAGAACTTCAGCTATAACTACCAGAAAATGAGAGAGACTTCGAAAACTAGCAAAATCTATGTTGTTCATGAAGTTGGGAGTACTTAGCATTCCCAAAACATCACTTTCACAAAGAGAAATCCACTTCTCTAAGACAACGATACAGTGAACAGAGAAAGTATTAGTTTCTTAAGATTGAGAACAGATAGAAACAAGAGAAATTACACAGTGATTCATCTACCCAGAGAAGTTACAGGGGTTTACCAAGAAATCTCCCAACTAAAACTACAAGAAAAGAAGGGAGACTTAGATAACTGGCAAAATCTACGTTGTGGATACACTTGGGAGTAATTAACATTCTCAAAACATCACTGTCACAAAAAGAAATCTACTTCTCTAAGACAAGGATACAGTGAACAGAGAAAGTATTTGTTTCTTAAGATTGGGAACAGATAGAAACAAGAGAAAGTACACAGTGCTTCCTTGACCCAGAAAAGTTACAGAGGTTTACACAGAGAACTTCAGCTATAACTACCAGAAAATGAGAGAGACTTCGAAAACTAGCAAAATCTATGTTGTTCATGAAGTTGGGAGTACTTAGCATTCCGAAAACATCACTTTCACAAAGAGAAATCTACTTCTCTAAGACAACGATACAGTGAACAGAGAAAGTATTAGTTTCTTAAGATTGAGAACAGATAGAAACAAGAGAAATTACACAGTGATTCATCTACCCAGAGAAGTTACAGGGGTTTACCAAGAAATCTCCCAACTAAAACTACAAGAAAAGAAGGGAGACTTAGATAACTGGCAAAATCTACGTTGTGGATACACTTGGGAGTACTTAGCATTCTCAAAACATCACTGTCACAAAAAGAAATCTACTTCTCTAAGACAAGGATAAAGTGAACACAGAAAGTATTTGTTTCTTAAGATTGGGAACAGATAGAAACAAGAGAAAGTACACAGTGCTTCCTTGACCCAGAAAAGTTACAGAGGTTTACACAGAGAACTTCAGCTATAGCTACCAGAAAATGAGAGAGACTTCGAAAACTAGCAAAATCTATGTTGTTCATGAAGTTGGGAGTACTTAGCATTCCGAAAACATCACTTTCACAAAGAGAAATCTACTTCTCTAAGACAACGATACAGTGAACAGAGAAAGTATTAGTTTCTTAAGATTGAGAACAGATAGAAACAAGAGAAAGTGCACAGTGATTCATCTACCCAGAGAAGTTACAGAGGTTTACACTGAAAATTTCAGGTATAACTACAATAAAAGAAGAGAGACTTAGATAACTGCCAAAATCTCCGTTACATATAGAGTTGGGAGTAATTAGCATTCTGAAATCATCACTTTCACCGAAAGAAATCTACTTCTCTACGACAACGATACAGTGAACAGAGAAAGTATTAGTTTCTTAAGATAGATAACAGATAGAAACAAGAGAAAGAACACAGTGGTTCATATACCCAGAGAAGTTACGGAAGTTTACACCGAGAACTTCAGCTATAACCACCAGAAAAAAGAGAGACTTAGAAAACTGGGAAAATCTGCGTTGTTCATGGGGTTGGGAGTACTTAGCATTCTGAAAACATCACTTTCACAGAAAGAAATCTACTTAGCTAAGGCAACGATACAGTGAACAGAGAAAGTATTAGTTTCCTAAGATTGAGAACAGATAGAAACAAGACAAACAACACAGTGATTCATCTACCCAGAGAAGTTACAGAGGTTTTCACAGAGATGTCCAAACTCTAACTACAATAAAGGAAGAGAGACTTAGATAACTGGGAAAATCTACGTTGTTGATGCAGTTGGGAGTACTTAGCAATCTGAAAACATCACTTTCACAAAAAGAAATGTACTTCTCTAAGACAACGCTACACTGAACAGAGAAAGAATTAGTTTCTTAACATTGAGAACAGATAGAAACAAGAGAAGGAACCCAGTGATTCATCTACCCAGAGAAGTTACAGGGGTTTACCAAGAAATCTCCCAACTAAAACTACAAGAAAAGAAGGGAGACTTAGATAACTGGCAAAATCTACGTTGTGGATACACTTGGGAGTACTTAGCATTCTCAAAACATCACTGTCACAAACAGAAATCTACTTCTCTAAGACAAGGATACAGTGAACACAGAAAGTATTTGTTTCTTAAGATTGGGAACAGATAGAAACAAGAGAAAGTACACAGTGCTTCCTTGACCCAGAAAAGTTACAGAGGTTTACACAGAGAACTTCAGCTATAACTACCAGAAAATGAGAGAGACTTCGAAAACTAGCAAAATCTATGTTGTTCATGAAGTTGGGAGTACTTAGCATTCCGAAAACATCACTTTCACAAAGAGAAATCTACTTCTCTAAGACAACGATACAGTGAACAGAGAAAGTATTAGTTTCTTAAGATTGAGAACAGATAGAAACAAGAGAAATTACACAGTGATTCATCTACCCAGAGAAGTTACAGGGGTTTACCAAGAAATCTCCCAACTAAAACTACAAGAAAAGAAGGGAGACTTAGATAACTGGCAAAATCTACGTTGTGGATACACTTGGGAGTACTTAGCATTCTCAAAACATCACTGTCACAAACAGAAATCTACTTCTCTAAGACAAGGATACAGTGAACAGAGAAAGTATTTGTTTCTTAAGATTGGGAACAGATAGAAACAAGAGAAAGTACACAGTGCTTCCTTGACCCAGAAAAGTTACAGAGGTTTACACAGAGAACTTCAGCTATAACTACCAGAAAATGAGAGAGACTTCGAAAACTAGCAAAATCTATGTTGTTCATGAAGTTGGGAGTACTTAGCATTCCGAAAACATCACTTTCACAAAGAGAAATCTACTTCTCTAAGACAACGATACAGTGAACAGAGAAAGTATTAGTTTCTTAAGATTGAGAACAGATAGAAACAAGAGAAAGTGCACAGTGATTCATCTACCCAGAGAAGTTACAGAGGTTTACACTGAAAATTTCAGGTATAACTACAATAAAAGAAGAGAGACTTAGATAACTGCCAAAATCTCCGTTACATATAGAGTTGGGAGTAATTAGCATTCTGAAATCATCACTTTCACCGAAAGAAATCTACTTCTCTACGACAACGATACAGTGAACAGAGAAAGTATTAGTTTCTTAAGATAGATAACAGATAGAAACAAGAGAAAGAACACAGTGGTTCATATACCCAGAGAAGTTACGGAAGTTTACACCGAGAACTTCAGCTATAACCACCAGAAAAAAGAGAGACTTAGAAAACTGGGAAAATCTGCGTTGTTCATGGGGTTGGGAGTACTTAGCATTCTGAAAACATCACTTTCACAGAAAGAAATCTACTTAGCTAAGGCAACGATACAGTGAACAGAGAAAGTATTAGTTTCCTAAGATTGAGAACAGATAGAAACAAGACAAACAACACAGTGATTCATCTACCGAGAGAAGTTACAGAGGTTTTCACAGAGATGTCCAAACTCTAACTACGATAAAGGAAGAGAGACTTAGATAACTGGGAAAATCTACGTTGTTGATGCAGTTGGGAGTACTTAGCAATCTGAAAACATCAGTTTCACAAAAAGAAATGTACTTCTCTAAGACAACGCTACACTGAACAGAGAAAGAATTAGTTTCTTAACATTGAGAACAGATAGAAACAAGAGAAGGAACCCAGTGATTCATCTACCCAGAGAAGTTACAGGGGTTTACCAAGAAATCTCCCAACTAAAACTACAAGAAAAGAAGGGAGACTTAGATAACTGGCAAAATCTACGTTGTGGATACACTTGGGAGTACTTAGCATTCTCAAAACATCACTGTCACAAACAGAAATCTACTTCTCTAAGACAAGGATACAGTGAACAGAGAAAGTATTTGTTTCTTAAGATTGGGAACAGATAGAAACAAGAGAAAGTGCACAGTGATTCATCTACCCAGAGAAGTTACAGAGGTTTACACTGAAAATTTCAGGTATAACTACAATAAAAGAAGAGAGACTTAGATAACTGCCAAAATCTCCGTTGCATATAGAGTTGGGAGTAATTAGCATTCTGAAATCATCACTTTCACCGAAAGAAATCTACTTCTGTACGACAACGATACAGTGAACAGAGAAAGTATTAGTTTCTTAAAATAGATAACAGATAGAAACAAGAGAAAGAACACAGTGGTTCATATACCCAGAGAAGTTACGGAAGTTTACACCGAGAACTTCAGCTATAACCACCAGAAATAAGAGAGACTTAGAAAACTGGGAAAATCTGCGTTGTTCATGGGGTTGGGAGTACTTAGCATTCTGAAAACATCACTTTCACAGAAAGAAATCTACTTCTCTAAGACAATGATACAGTGAACAGAGAAAGTATTAGTTTCTTAATATTGGGAACAGATAGAAACAAGAGAAAGTACACAGTGAGTCATCTACCCAGAGAAGTTACAGAGGTTTACACAGAAAATTTCAGGTATAACTACAATAAAAGAAGAGAGACTTAGATAACTGCCAAAATCTACGTTGTGTATAGAGTTGGGAGTACTTAGCATTCTGAAATCATCACTTTCACCAAAAGAAATCTACTTCTCTAAGACAACGATACAGTGAACAGAGAAAGTATTAGTTGCTTAAGATTGGGAACAGATAGAAACAAGAGAAAGTACACAGTGAGTCATCTACCCAGAGAAGTTACAGAGGTTTACACAGCGAACTTCATCGATAACTACAAGAAAGTAAGAGCGACTTAGATCACGGGGAAAATCTCCGTTGTTCATGCAGTTGGGAGTAGTTAGCATTCTGAAAACATCCCTTTCGCAGAAAGAAATCTACTTAGCTAAGGCAACGATACAGTGAAGAGAGAGTGTTTTAGTTTCCTAAGATTGAGAACAGATAGAAAGAAGAGAAAGAACACAGTGATTCATCTACCCAGAGAAGTTACAGACGTTTTCACAGAGATGTCCACACTATAACTACAAGAAAATAAGACAGACTTAGATATCAGGCCAAATCTACGTTGTTCATAGAGTTGGGAGTACTTAGCAAGGTGAAAATATCACTTTCACCGAAAGAAATCTACTTCTCTAAGACAATGATACAGTGAACAGAGAAAGTATTATTTTCTAAAGATTGGGAACAGATAGAAACAAGAGAAAGTACACAGTGATTCATATACCCAGAGAAGTAAATGAGGATTACACAGAGAACTTCAACTATAACTACAAGAAAATAAGACAGACTTAGATAACTGGTAAAATCTACGTTGTTCATGGAGTTCGGAGTACGTAGCATTCTGAAAATAGCACTTCCGCAGAAAGAAATCTTCTTCACTAAGACAGGAATACACTCAACAGAGAAAGTATTTGTTTCTTAAGGTTGAGTACAGATAGAAACAAAAGAAAGTACACAGTGATTCATCTACCTAGAGAAGATACAGAGGTTTAAAGAGATAACTTCAGCTATAACTACAAGAAAATAAGAGAGACTTACAACTGGGAAAATCTATGTTGTTCATGGAGTTGGGAGTACTTAGCATTCTGAAAACATCACTTTCACAGAAAGAAATCTACTTAGCTAAGGCAACGATACAGTGAACAGAGAAAGTATTAGTTTCCTAAGATTGAGAACAGATAGAAACAAGACAAAGAACACAGTGATTCATCTAAACGAGTAGTTACAGAGGTTTTCACAGAGATGTCCAAACTGTAACTACAAGAAAGGAAGAGAGACTTAGATAACTGGGAAAATCTACGTTGTTGATGCAGTTGGGAGTACTTAGCAATCTGAAAACATCACTTTCACAAAAAGAAATGTACTTCTCTAAGACAACACTACACTGAACAGAGAAAGAATTAGTTTCTTAACATTGAGAACAGATAGAAACAAGAGAAGGAACCCAGTGATTCATCTACCCAGAGAAGTTACAGGGGTTTACCAAGAAATCTCCCAACTAAAACTACAAGAAAAGAAGGGAGACTTAGATCACTGGCAAAATCTACGTTGTGGATACACTTGGGAGTACTTAGCATTCTCAAAACATCACTGTCACTAAAAGAAATCTACTTCTCTAAGAGAAGGATACAGTGAACAGAGAAAGTATTTGTTTCTTAAGATTGGGAACAGATAGAAACAAGAGAAAGTACACAGTGCTTCCTTGACCCAGAAAAGTTACAGAGGTTTACACAGAGAACTTCAGCTATAACTACCAGAAAATGAGAGAGACTTCGAAAACTAGCAAAATCTATGTTGTTCATGAAATTGGGAGTACTTAGCATTCCGAAACATCACTTTCACAAAGAGAAATCTACTTCTCTAAGACAACGATACAGTGAACAGAGAAAGTATTAGTTTCTTAAGATTGAGAACAGATAGAAACAAGAGAAATTACACAGTGATTCATCTACCCAGAGAAGTTACAGGGGTTTACCAAGAAATCTCCCAACTAAAACTACAAGAAAAGAAGGGAGACTTAGATAACTGGCAAAATCTACGTTGTGGATACACTTGGGAGTACTTAGCATTCTCAAAACATCACTGTCACAAACAGAAATCTACTTCTCTAAGACAAGGATACAGTGAACAGAGAAAGTATTTGTTTCTTAAGATTGGGAACAGATAGAAACAAGAGAAAGTACACAGTGCTTCCTTGACCCAGAAAAGTTACAGAGGTTTACACAGAGAACTTCAGCTATAACTACCAGAAAATGAGAGAGACTTCGAAAACTAGCAAAATCTATGTTGTTCATGAAGTTGGGAGTACTTAGCATTCCGAAAACATCACTTTCACAAAGAGAAATCTACTTCTCTAAGACAACGATACAGTGAACAGAGAAAGTATTAGTTTCTTAAGATTGAGAACAGATAGAAACAAGAGAAAGTGCACAGTGATTCATCTACCCAGAGAAGTTACAGAGGTTTACACTGAAAATTTCAGGTATAACTACAATAAAAGAAGAGAGATTTAGATAACTGCCAAAATCTCCGTTACATATAGAGTTGGGAGTAATTAGCATTCTGAAATCATCACTTTCACCGAAAGAAATCTACTTCTCTACGACAACGATACAGTGAACAGAGAAAGTATTAGTTTCTTAAGATAGATAACAGATAGAAACAAGAGAAAGAACACAGTGGTTCATATACCCAGAGAAGTTACGGAAGTTTACACCGAGAACTTCAGCTATAACCACCAGAAAAAAGAGAGACTTAGAAAACTGGGAAAATCTGCGTTGTTCATGGGGTTGGGAGTACTTAGCATTCTGAAAACATCACTTTCACAGAAAGAAATCTACTTAGCTAAGGCAACGATACAGTGAACAGAGAAAGTATTAGTTTCCTAAGATTGAGAACAGATAGAAACAAGACAAACAACACAGTGATTCATCTACCCAGAGAAGTTACAGAGGTTTTCACAGAGATGTCCAAACTCTAACTACAATAAAGGAAGAGAGACTTAGATAACTGGGAAAATCTACGTTGTTGATGCAGTTGGGAGTACTTAGCAATCTGAAAACATCACTTTCACAAAAAGAAATGTACTTCTCTAAGACAACGCTACACTGAACAGAGAAAGAATTAGTTTCTTAACATTGAGAACAGATAGAAACAAGAGAAGGAACCCAGTGATTCATCTACCCAGAGAAGTTACAGGGGTTTACCAAGAAATCTCCCAACTAAAACTACAAGAAAAGAAGGGAGACTTAGATAACTGGCAAAATCTACGTTGTGGATACACTTGGGAGTACTTAGCATTCTCAAAACATCACTGTCACAAAAAGAAATCTACTTCTCTAAGACAAGGATACAGTGAACACAGAAAGTATTTGTTTCTTAAGATTGGGAACAGATAGAAACAAGAGAAAGTACACAGTGCTTCCTTGACCCAGAAAAGTTACAGAGGTTTACACAGAGAACTTCAGCTATAACTACCAGAAAATGAGAGAGACTTCGAAAACTAGCAAAATCTATGTTGTTCATGAAGTTGGGAGTACTTAGCATTCCCAAAACATCACTTTCACAAAGAGAAATCCACTTCTCTAAGACAACGATACAGTGAACAGAGAAAGTATTAGTTTCTTAAGATTGAGAACAGATAGAAACAAGAGAAATTACACAGTGATTCATCTACCCAGAGAAGTTACAGGGGTTTACCAAGAAATCTCCCAACTAAAACTACAAGAAAAGAAGGGAGACTTAGATAACTGGCAAAATCTACGTTGTGGATACACTTGGGAGTAATTAACATTCTCAAAACATCACTGTCACCAAAAGAAATCTACTTCTCTAAGACAAGGATACAGTGAACAGAGAAAGTATTTGTTTCTTAAGATTGGGAACAGATAGAAACAAGAGAAAGTACACAGTGCTTCCTTGACCCAGAAAAGTTACAGAGGTTTACACAGAGAACTTCAGCTATAACTACCAGAAAATGAGAGAGACTTCGAAAACTAGCAAAATCTATGTTGTTCATGAAGTTGGGAGTACTTAGCATTCCGAAAACATCACTTTCACAAAGAGAAATCTACTTCTCTAAGACAACGATACAGTGAACAGAGAAAGTATTAGTTTCTTAAGATTGAGAACAGATAGAAACAAGAGAAATTACACAGTGATTCATCTACCCAGAGAAGTTACAGGGGTTTACCAAGAAATCTCCCAACTAAAACTACAAGAAAAGAAGGGAGACTTAGATAACTGGCAAAATCTACGTTGTGGATACACTTGGGAGTACTTAGCATTCTCAAAACATCACTGTCACAAAAAGAAATCTACTTCTCTAAGACAAGGATAAAGTGAACACAGAAAGTATTTGTTTCTTAAGATTGGGAACAGATAGAAACAAGAGAAAGTACACAGTGCTTCCTTGACCCAGAAAAGTTACAGAGGTTTACACAGAGAACTTCAGCTATAGCTACCAGAAAATGAGAGAGACTTCGAAAACTAGCAAAATCTATGTTGTTCATGAAGTTGGGAGTACTTAGCATTCCGAAAACATCACTTTCACAAAGAGAAATCTACTTCTCTAAGACAACGATACAGTGAACAGAGAAAGTATTAGTTTCTTAAGATTGAGAACAGATAGAAACAAGAGAAAGTACACAGTGATTCATCTACCCAGAGAAGTTACAGGGGTTTACCAAGAAATCTCCCAACTAAAACTACAAGAAAAGAAGGGAGACTTAGATAACTGGCAAAATCTACGTTGTTGATAGACTTGGGAGTACTTAGCATTCTCAAAACATCACTGTCACAAACAGAAATCTACTTCTCTAAGAGAAGGATACAGTGAACAGAGAAAGTATTTGTTTCTTAAGATTGGGAACAGATAGAAACAAGAGAAAGTACACAGTGCTTCCTTGACCCAGAAAAGTTACAGAGGTTTACACAGAGAACTTCAGCTATAACTACTAGAAAATGAGAGAGACTTGGAAAACTAGCAAAATCTATGTTGTTCATGAAGTTGGGAGTACTTAGCATTCCGAAAACATCACTTTCACAAAGAGAAATCTACTTCTCTAAGACGATACAGTGAACAGAGAAAGTATTAGTTTCTTAAGATTGAGAACAGATAGAAACAAGAGAAAGTACACAGTGATTCATCTACCCAGAGAAGTTACCGAGGTTTACACTGAAAATTTCAGGTATAACTACAATAAAAGAAGAGAGACTTAGATAACTGCCCAAATCTCCGTTGCATATAGAGTTGGGAGTAATTAGCATTCTGAAATCATCACTTTCACCGAAAGAAATGTACTTCTCTACGACAACGATACAGTGAACAGAGAAAGTATTAGTTTCTTAAGATAGATAACAGATAGAAACAAGAGAAAGAACACAGTGGTTCATATACCCAGAGAAGTTACGGAAGTTTACACCGAGAACTTCAGCTATAACCACCAGAAATAAGAGAGACTTAGAAAACTGGGAAAATCTGCGTTGTTCATGGGGTTGGGAGTACTTAGCATTCTGAAAACATCACTTTCACAGAAAGAAATCTACTTAGCTAAGGCAAAGATACAGAGATCAGAAAAAGTATTAGTTTCCTAAGATTGAGAACAGATAGAAACAAGACAAAGAACACAGTGATTCATCTACCCAGAGAAGTTACAAAGGTTTTCACAGAGATGTCCAAACTCTAACTACGATAAACGAAGAGAGACTTAGATAACTGGGAAAATCTACGTTGTTGATGCAGTTGGGAGTACTTAGCAATCTGAAAACATCACTTTCACAAAAAGAAATGTACTTCTCTAAGACAACGCTACACTGAACAGAGAAAGAATTAGTTTCTTAACATTGAGAACAGATAGAAACAAGAGAAGGAACCCAGTGATTCATCTACCCAGAGAAGTTACAGGGGTTTACCAAGAAATCTCCCAACTAAAACTACAAGAAAAGAAGGGAGACTTAGATAACTGGCAAAATCTACGTTGTGGATAGACTTGGGAGTACTTAGCATTCTCAAAACATCACTGTCACAAACAGAAATCTACTTCTCTAAGACAAGGATACAGTGAACAGAGAAAGTATTTGTTTCTTAAGATTGGGAACAGATAGAAACAAGAGAAAGTACACAGTGCTTCCTTGACCCAGAAAAGTTACAGAGGTTTACACAGAGAACTTCAGCTATAACTACCAGAAAATGAGAGAGACTTCGAAAACTAGCAAAATCTATGTTGTTCATGAAGTTGGGAGTACTTAGCATTCCGAAAACATCACTTTCACAAAGAGAAATCTACTTCTCTAAGACAACGATACAGTGAACAGAGAAAGTATTAGTTTCTTAAGATTGAGAACAGATAGAAACAAGACAAAGAACACAGTGATTCATCTACCCAGAGAAGTTACAGAGGTTTTCACAGAGATGTCCAAACTCTAACTACGATAAAGGAAGAGAGACTTAGATAACTGGGAAAATCTACGTTGTTGATGCAGTTGGGAGTACTTAGCAATCTGAAAACCTCACTTTCACAAAAAGAAATGTACTTCTCTAAGACAACGCTACACTGAACAGAGAAAGAATTAGTTTCTTAACATTGAGAACAGATAGAAACAAGAGAAGGAACCCAGTGATTCATCTACCCAGAGAAGTTACAGGGGTTTACCAAGAAATCTCCCAACTAAAACTACAAGAAAAGAAGGGAGACTTAGATAACTGGCAAAATCTACGTTGTGGATAGACTTGGGAGTACTTAGCGTTCTCAAAACATCACTGTCACAAACAGAAATCTACTTCTCTAAGACAAGGATACAGTGAACAGAGAAAGTATTTGTTTCTTAAGATTGGGAACAGATAGAAACAATAGAAAGTACACAGTGCTTCCTTGACCCAGAAAAGTTACAGAGGTTTACACAGAGAACTTCAGCTATAACTACCAGAAAATGAGAGAGACTTCGAAAACTAGCAAAATCTATGTTGTTCATGAAGTTGGGAGTACTTAGCATTCCGAAAACATCACTTTCACAAAGAGAAATCTACTTCTCTAAGACAACGATACAGTGAACAGAGAAAGTATTAGTTTCTTAAGATTGAGAACAGATAGAAACAAGACAAAGAACACAGTGATTCATCTACCCAGAGAAGTTACAGAGGTTTTCACAGAGATGTCCAAACTCTAACTACGATAAAGGAAGAGAGACTTAGATAACTGGGAAAATCTACGTTGTTGATGCAGTTGGGAGTACTTAGCAATCTGAAAACCTCACTTTCACAAAAAGAAATGTACTTCTCTAAGACAACGCTACACTGAACAGAGAAAGAATTAGTTTCTTAACATTGAGAACAGATAGAAACAAGAGAAGGAACCCAGTGATTCATCTACCCAGAGAAGTTACAGGGGTTTACCAAGAAATCTCCCAACTAAAACTACAAGAAAAGAAGGGAGACTTAGATAACTGGCAAAATCTACGTTGTGGATAGACTTGGGAGTACTTAGCGTTCTCAAAACATCACTGTCACAAACAGAAATCTACTTCTCTAAGACAAGGATACAGTGAACAGAGAAAGTATTTGTTTCTTAAGATTGGGAACAGATAGAAACAATAGAAAGTACACAGTGCTTCCTTGACCCAGAAAAGTTACAGAGGTTTACACAGAGAACTTCAGCTATAACTACCAGAAAATGAGAGAGACTTCGAAAACTAGCAAAATCTATGTTGTTCATGAAGTTGGGAGTACTTAGCATTCCGAAAACATCACTTTCACAAAGAGAAATCTACTTCTCTAAGACAACGATACAGTGAACAGAGAAAGTATTAGTTTCTTAAGATTGAGAACAGATAGAAACAAGACAAAGAACACAGTGATTCATCTACCCAGAGAAGTTACAGAGGTTTTCACAGAGATGTCCAAACTCTAACTACGATAAAGGAAGAGAGACTTAGATAACTGGGAAAATCTACGTTGTTGATGCAGTTGGGAGTACTTAGCAATCTGAAAACATCACTTTCACAAAAAGAAATGTACTTCTCTAAGACAACGCTACACTGAACAGAGAAAGAATTAGTTTCTTAACATTGAGAACAGATAGAAACAAGAGAAGGAACCCAGTGATTCATCTACCCAGAGAAGTTACAGGGGTTTACCAAGAAATCTCCCAACTAAAACTACAAGAAAAGAAGGGAGACTTAGATAACTGGCAAAATCTACGTTGTGGATAGACTTGGGAGTACTTAGCGTTCTCAAAACATCACTGTCACAAACAGAAATCTACTTCTCTAAGACAAGGATACAGTGAACAGAGAAAGTATTTGTTTCTTAAGATTGGGAACAGATAGAAACAATAGAAAGTACACAGTGCTTCCTTGACCCAGAAAAGTTACAGAGGTTTACACAGAGAACTTCAGCTATAACTACCAGAAAATGAGAGAGACTTCGAAAACTAGCAAAATCTATGTTGTTCATGAAGTTGGGAGTACTTAGCATTCCGAAAACATCACTTTCACAAAGAGAAATCTACTTCTCTAAGACAACGATACAGTGAACAGAGAAAGTATTAGTTTCTTAAGATTGAGAAGAGATAGAAACAAGAGAAATTACACAGTGATTCATCTACCCAGAGAAGTTACAGGGGTTTACCAAGAAATCTCCCAACTAAAACTACAAGAAAAGAAGGGAGACTTAGATAACTGGCAAAATCTACGTTGTGGATAGACTTGGGAGTACTTAGCATTCTCAAAACATCACTGTCACAAAAAGAAATCTACTTCTCTAAGACAAGGATACAGTGAACAGAGAAAGTATTTGTTTCTTAAGATTGGGAACAGATAGAAACAAGAGAAAGTACACAGTGCTTCCTTGACCCAGAAAAGTTACAGAGGTTTACACAGAGAACTTCAGCTATAACTACCAGAAAATGAGAGAGACTTCGAAAACTAGCAAAATCTATGTTGTTCATGAAGTTGGGAGTACTTAGCATTCCGAAAACATCACTTTCACAAAGAGAAATCTACTTCTCTAAGACAACGATACAGTGAACAGAGAAAGTATTAGTTTCTTAAGATTGAGAACAGATAGAAACAAGAGAAAGTACACAGTGATTCATCTACCCAGAGAAGTTACAGAGGTTTACACTGAAAATTTCAGGTATAACTACAATAAAAGAAGAGAGACTTAGATAACTGCCCAAATCTCCGTTGCATATAGAGTTGGGAGTAATTAGCATTCTGAAATCATCACTTTCACCGAAAGAAATCTACTTCTCTACGACAACGATACAGTGAACAGAGAAAGTATTAGTTTCTTAAGATAGATAACAGATAGAAACAAGAGAAAGAACACAGTGGTTCATATACCCAGAGAAGTTACGGAAGTTTACACCGAGAACTTCAGCTATAACCACCAGAAATAAGAGAGACTTAGAAAACTGGGAAAATCTGCGTTGTTCATGGGGTTGGGAGTACTTAGCATTCTGAAAACATCACTTTCACAGAAAGAAATCTACTTCTCTAAGACAATGATACAGTGAACAGAGAAAGTATTAGTTTCTTAATATTGGGAACAGATAGAAACAAGAGAAAGTACACAGTGAGTCATCTACCCAGAGAAGTTACAGAGGTTTACACAGCGAACTTCATCGATAACTACAAGAAAGTAAGAGCGACTTAGATCACGGGGAAAATCTCCGTTGTTCATGCAGTTGGGAGTACTTAGCATTCTGAAAACATCCCTTTCGCAGAAAGAAATCTACTTAGCTAAGGCAACGATACAGTGAAGAGAGAGTGTTTTAGTTTCCTAAGATTGAGAACAGATAGAAAGAAGAGAAAGAACACAGTGATTCATCTACCCAGAGAAGTTACAGAGGTTTTCACAGAGATGTCCAAACTATAACTACAAGAAAATAAGACAGACTTAGATATCAGGCCAAATCTACGTTGTTCATAGAGTTGGGAGTACTTAGCAAGGTGAAAATATCACTTTCACCGAAAGAAATCTACTTCTCTAAGACAATGATACAGTGAACAGAGAAAGTATTATTTTCTAAAGATTGGGAACAGATAGAAACAAGAGAAAGTACACAGTGATTCATATACCCAGAGAAGTAAATGAGGATTACACAGAGAACTTCAACTATAACTACAAGAAAATCAGACAGACTTAGATAACTGGTAAAATCTACGTTGTTCATGGAGTTGGGAGTACGTAGCATTCTGAAAACAGCACTTCCGTAGGAAGAAATCTTCTTCACTAAGACAGGAATACACTCAACAGAGAAAGTATTTGTTTCTTAAGGTTGAGTACAGATAGAAACAAAAGAAAGTACACAGTGATTCATCTACCTAGAGAAGATACAGAGGTTTAAAGAGATAACTTCAGCTATAACTACAAGAAAATAAGAGAGACTTACAACTGGGAAAATCTATGTTGTTCATGGAGTTGGGAGTACTTAGCATTCTGACAACATCACTTTCACAGAAAGAACTCTACTTAGCTAAGGCAACGATACAGTGAACAGAGAAAGTATTAGTTTCCTAAGATTGAGAACAGATAGAAACAAGACAAAGAACACAGTGATTCATCTACCCGAGAAGTTACAGAGGTTTTCACAGAGATGTCCAAACTCTAACTACAATAAAGGAAGAGAGACTTAGATCTGGGAAAATCTACGTTGTTGATGCAGTTGGGAGTACTTAGCAATCTGAAAACATCACTTTCACAAAAAGAAATGTACTTTCCTAAGACAACACTACACTGAACAGAGAAAGAATTAGTTTCTTAACATTGAGAACAGATAGAAACAAGAGAAGGAACCCAGTGATTCATCTACCCAGAGAAGTTACAGGGGTTTACCAAGAAATCTCCCAACTGAAACTACAAGAAAAGAAGGGAGACTTAGATAACTGGCAGAATCTACGTTGTGGATACACTTGGGAGTACTTAGCATTCTCAAAACATCACTGTCACAAAAAGAAATCTACTTCTCTAAGACAAGGATACAGTGAACAGAGAAAGTATTTGTTTCTTAAGATTGGGAACAGATAGAAACAAGAGAAAGTACACAGTGCTTCCTTGACCCAGAAAAGTTACAGCGGTTCACACAGAGAACTTCAGCTATAACTACCAGAAAATGAGAGAGACTTCGAAAACTAGCAAAATCTATGTTGTTCATGAAGTTGGGAGTACTTAGCATTCCGAAAACATCACTTTCACAAAGAGAAATCTACTTCTCTAAGACAACGATACAGTGAACAGAGAAAGTATTAGTTTCTTAAGATTGAGAACAGATAGAAACAAGAGAAAGTACACAGTGATTCACCTACCCAGAGAAGTTACAGAGGTTTACACTGAAAATTTCAGGTATAACTACAGTAAAAGAAGAGAGACTTAGATAACTGCCCAAATCTCCGTTGCATATAGAGTTGGGAGTAATTAGCATTCTGAAATCATCACTTTCACCGAAAGAAATCTACTTCTCTACGACAACGATACAGTGAACAGAGAAAGTATTAGTTTCTTAAGATAGATAACAGATAGAAACAAGAGAAAGAACACAGTGGTTCATATACCCAGAGAAGTTACGGAAGTTTACACCGAGAACTTCAGCTATAACCACCAGAAATAAGAGAGACTTAGAAAACTGGGAAAATCTGCGTTGTTCATGGGGTTGGGAGTACTTAGCATTCTGAAAACATCACTTTCACAGAAAGAAATCTACTTAGCTAAGGCAAAGATACAGAGATCAGAAAAAGTATTAGTTTCCTAAGATTGAGAACAGATAGAAACAAGACAAAGAACACAGTGATTCATCTACCCAGAGAAGTTACAAAGGTTTTCACAGAGATGTCCAAACTCTAACTACGATAAAGGAAGAGAGACTTAGATAACTGGGAAAATCTACGTTGTTGATGCAGTTGGGAGTACTTAGCAATCTGAAAACATCACTTTCACAAAAAGAAATGTACTTCTCTAAGACAACGCTACACTGAACAGAGAAAGAATTAGTTTCTTAACATTGAGAACAGATAGAAACAAGAGAAGGAACCCAGTGATTCATCTACCCAGAGAAGTTACAGGGGTTTACCAAGAAATCTCCCAACTAAAACTACAAGAAAAGAAGGGAGACTTAGATAACTGGCAAAATCTACGTTGTGGATAGACTTGGGAGTACTTAGCGTTCTCTAAACATCACTGTCACAAACAGAAATCTACTTCTCTAAGACAAGGATACAGTGAACAGAGAAAGTATTTGTTTCTTAAGATTGGGAACAGATAGAAACAATAGAAAGTACACAGTGCTTCCTTGACCCAGAAAAGTTACAGAGGTTTACACAGAGAACTTCAGCTATAACTACTAGAAAATGAGAGAGACTTCGAAAACTAGCAAAATCTATGTTGTTCATGAAGTTGGGAGTACTTAGCATTCCGAAAACATCACTTTCACAAAGAGAAATCTACTTCTCTAAGACAACGATACAGTGAACAGAGAAAGTATTAGTTTCTTAAGATTGAGAACAGATAGAAACAAGAGAAATTACACAGTGATTCATCTACCCAGAGAAGTTACAGGGGTTTACCAAGAAATCTCCCAACTAAAACTACAAGAAAAGAAGGGAGACTTAGATAACTGGCAAAATCTACGTTGTGGATAGACTTGGGAGTACTTAGCATTCTCAAAACATCACTGTCACAAAAAGAAATCTACTTCTCTAAGAGAAGGATACAGTGAACAGAGAAAGTATTTGTTTCTTAAGATTGGGAACAGATAGAAACAAGAGAAAGTACACAGTGCTTCCTTGATCCAGAAAAGTTACAGAGGTTTACACAGAGAACTTCAGCTATAACTACCAGAAAATGAGAGAGACTTCGAAAACTAGCAAAATCTATGTTGTTCATGAAGTTGGGAGTACTTAGCATTCCGAAAACATCACTTTCACAAAGAGAAATCTACTTCTCTAAGACAACGATACAGTGAACAGAGAAAGTATTAGTTTCTTAAGATTGAGAACAGTTAGAAACAAGAGAAAGTACACAGTGATTCATCTACCCAGAGAAGTTACAGAGGTTTACACTGAAAATTTCAGGTATAACTACAATAAAAGAAGAGAGACTTAGATAACTGCCCAAATCTCCGTTGCATATAGAGTTGGGAGTAATTAGCATTCTGAAATCATCACTTTCACCGAAAGAAATCTACTTCTCTACGACAACGATACAGTGAACAGAGAAAGTATTAGTTTCTTAAGATAGATAACAGATAGAAACAAGAGAAAGAACACAGTGGTTCATATACCCAGAGAAGTTACGGAAGTTTACACCGAGAACTTCAGCTATAACCACCAGAAATAAGAGAGACTTAGAAAACTGGGAAAATCTGCGTTGTTCATGGGGTTGGGAGTACTTAGCATTCTGAAAACATCACTTTCACAGAAAGAAATCTACTTCTCTAAGACAATGATACAGTGAACAGAGAAAGTATTAGTTTCTTAATATTGGGAACAGATAGAAACAAGAGAAAGTACACAGTGAGTCATCTACCCAGAGAAGTTACAGAGGTTTACACAGCGAACTTCATCGATAACTACAAGAAAGTAAGAGCGACTTAGATCACGGGGAAAATCTCCGTTGTTCATGCAGTTGGGAGTACTTAGCATTCTGAAAACATCCCTTTCGCAGAAAGAAATCTACTTAGCTAAGGCAACGATACAGTGAAGAGAGAGTGTTTTAGTTTCCTAAGATTGAGAACAGATAGAAAGAAGAGAAAGAACACAGTGATTCATCTACCCAGAGAAGTTACAGAGGTTTTCACAGAGATGTCCAAACTATAACTACAAGAAAATAAGACAGACTTAGATATCAGGCCAAATCTACGTTGTTCATAGAGTTGGGAGTACTTAGCAAGGTGAAAATATCACTTTCACCGAAAGAAATCTACTTCTCTAAGACAATGATACAGTGAACAGAGAAAGTATTATTTTCTAAAGATTGGGAACAGATAGAAACAAGAGAAAGTACACAGTGATTCATATACCCAGAGAAGTAAATGAGGATTACACAGAGAACTTCAACTATAACTACAAGAAAATCAGACAGACTTAGATAACTGGTAAAATCTACGTTGTTCATGGAGTTGGGAGTACGTAGCATTCTGAAAACAGCACTTCCGTAGGAAGAAATCTTCTTCACTAAGACAGGAATACACTCAACAGAGAAAGTATTTGTTTCTTAAGGTTGAGTACAGATAGAAACAAAAGAAAGTACACAGTGATTCATCTACCTAGAGAAGATACAGAGGTTTAAAGAGATAACTTCAGCTATAACTACAAGAAAATAAGAGAGACTTACAACTGGGAAAATCTATGTTGTTCATGGAGTTGGGAGTACTTAGCATTCTGACAACATCACTATCACAGAAAGAACTCTACTTAGCTAAGGCAACGATACAGTGAACAGAGAAAGTATTAGTTTCCTAAGATTGAGAACAGATAGAAACAAGACAAAGAACACAGTGATTCATCTACCCGAGAAGTTACAGAGGTTTTCACAGAGATGTCCAAACTCTAACTACAATAAAGGAAGAGAGACTTAGATAACTGGGAAAATCTACGTTGTTGATGCAGTTGGGAGTACTTAGCAATCTGAAAACATCACTTTCACAAAAAGAAATGTACTTTCCTAAGACAACACTACACTGAACAGAGAAAGAATTAGTTTCTTAACATTGAGAACAGATAGAAACAAGAGAAGGAACCCAGTGATTCATCTACCCAGAGAAGTTACAGGGGTTTACCAAGAAATCTCCCAACTGAAACTACAAGAAAAGAAGGGAGACTTAGATAACTGGCAGAATCTACGTTGTGGATACACTTGGGAGTACTTAGCATTCTCAAAACATCACTGTCACAAAAAGAAATCTACTTCTCTAAGACAAGGATACAGTGAACAGAGAAAGTATTTGTTTCTTAAGATTGGGAACAGATAGAAACAAGAGAAAGTACACAGTGCTTCCTTGACCCAGAAAAGTTACAGCGGTTCACACAGAGAACTTCAGCTATAACTACCAGAAAATGAGAGAGACTTCGAAAACTAGCAAAATCTATGTTGTTCATGAAGTTGGGAGTACTTAGCATTCCGAAAACATCACTTTAACAAAGAGAAATCTACTTCTCTAAGACAACGATACAGTGAACAGAGAAAGTATTAGTTTCTTAAGATTGAGAACAGATAGAAACAAGAGAAATTACACAGTGATTCATCTACCCAGAGAAGTTACAGGGGTTTACCAAGAAATCTCCCAACTAAAACTACAAGAAAAGAAGGGAGACTTAGATAACTGGCAAAATCTACGTTGTTGATAGACTTGGGAGTACTTAGCATTCTCAAAACATCACAGTCACAAACAGAAATCTACTTCTCTAAGAGAAGGATACAGTGAACAGAGAAAGTATTTGTTTCTTAAGATTGGGAACAGATAGAAACAAGAGAAAGTACACAGTGCTTCCTTGACCCAGAAAAGTTACAGAGGTTTACACAGAGAACTTCAGCTATAACTACTAGAAAATGAGAGAGACTTCGAAAACTAGCAAAATCTATGTTGTTCATGAAGTTGGGAGTACTTAGCATTCCGAAAACATCACTTTCACAAAGAGAAATCTACTTCTCTAAGACAACGATACAGTGAACAGAGAAAGTATTAGTTTCTTAAGATTGAGAACAGATAGAAACAAGAGAAAGTACACAGTGATTCACCTACCCAGAGAAGTTACAGAGGTTTACACTGAAAATTTCAGGTATAACTACAATAAAAGAAGAGAGACTTAGATAACTGCCCAAATCTCCGTTGCATATAGAGTTGGGAGTAATTAGCATTCTGAAATCATCACTTTCACCGAAAGAAATCTACTTCTCTACGACAACGATACAGTGAACAGAGAAAGTATTAGTTTCTTAAGATAGATAACAGATAGAAACAAGAGAAAGAACACAGTGGTTCATATACCCAGAGAAGTTACGGAAGTTTACACCGAGAACTTCAGCTATAACCACCAGAAATAAGAGAGACTTAGAAAACTGGGAAAATCTGCGTTGTTCATGGGGTTGGGAGTACTTAGCATTCTGAAAACATCACTTTCACAGAAAGAAATCTACTTAGCTAAGGCAAAGATACAGAGATCAGAAAAAGTATTAGTTTCCTAAGATTGAGAACAGATAGAAACAAGACAAAGAACACAGTGATTCATCTACCCAGAGAAGTTACAAAGGTTTTCACAGAGATGTCCAAACTCTAACTACGATAAAGGAAGAGAGACTTAGATAACTGGGAAAATCTACGTTGTTGATGCAGTTGGGAGTACTTAGCAATCTGAAAACATCACTTTCACAAAAAGAAATGTACTTCTCTAAGACAACGCTACACTGAACAGAGAAAGAATTAGTTTCTTAACATTGAGAACAGATAGAAACAAGAGAAGGAACCCAGTGATTCATCTACCCAGAGAAGTTACAGGGGTTTACCAAGAAATCTCCCAACTAAAACTACAAGAAAAGAAGGGAGACTTAGATAACTGGCAAAATCTACGTTGTGGATAGACTTGGGAGTACTTAGCGTTCTCTAAACATCACTGTCACAAACAGAAATCTACTTCTCTAAGACAAGGATACAGTGAACAGAGAAAGTATTTGTTTCTTAAGATTGGGAACAGATAGAAACAAGAGAAAGTACACAGTGCTTCCTTGACCCAGAAAAGTTACAGAGGTTTACACAGAGAACTTCAGCTATAACTACCAGAAAATGAGAGAGACTTCGAAAACTAGCAAAATCTATGTTGTTCATGAAGTTGGGAGTACTTAGCATTCCGAAAACATCACTTTCACAAAGAGAAATCTACTTCTCTAAGACAACGATACAGTGAACAGAGAAAGTATTAGTTTCTTAAGATTGAGAACAGATAGAAACAAGAGAAATTACACAGTGATTCATCTACCCAGAGAAGTTACAGGGGTTTACCAAGAAATCTCCCAACTAAAACTACAAGAAAAGAAGGGAGACTTAGATAACTGGCAAAATCTACGTTGTGGATAGACTTGGGAGTACTTAGCATTCTCAAAACATCACTGTCACAAAAAGAAATCTACTTCTCTAAGAGAAGGATACAGTGAACAGAGAAAGTATTTGTTTCTTAAGATTGGGAACAGATAGAAACAAGAGAAAGTACACAGTGCTTCCTTGACCCAGAAAAGTTACAGAGGTTTACACAGAGAACTTCAGCTATAACTACCAGAAAATGAGAGAGACTTCGAAAACTAGCAAAATCTATGTTGTTCATGAAGTTGGGAGTACTTAGCATTCCGAAAACATCACTTTCACAAAGAGAAATCTACTTCTCTAAGACAACGATACAGTGAACAGAGAAAGTATTAGTTTCTTAAGATTGAGAACAGATAGAAACAAGAGAAAGTACACAGTGATTCATCTACCCAGAGAAGTTACAGAGGTTTACACTGAAAATTTCAGGTATAACTACAATAAAAGAAGAGAGACTTAGATAACTGCCCAAATCTCCGTTGCATATAGAGTTGGGAGTAATTAGCATTCTGAAATCATCACTTTCACCGAAAGAAATCTACTTCTCTACGACAACGATACAGTGAACAGAGAATGTATTAGTTTCTTAAGATAGATAACAGATAGAAACAAGAGAAAGAACACAGTGGTTCATATACCCAGAGAAGTTACGGAAGTTTACACCGAGAACTTCAGCTATAACCACCAGAAATAAGAGAGACTTAGAAAACTGGGAAAATCTGCGTTGTTCATGGGGTTGGGAGTACTTAGCATTCTGAAAACATCACTTTCACAGAAAGAAATCTACTTCTCTAAGACAATGATACAGTGAACAGAGAAAGTATTAGTTTCTTAATATTGGGAACAGATAGAAACAAGAGAAAGTACACAGTGAGTCATCTACCCAGAGAAGTTACAGAGGTTTACACAGCGAACTTCATCGATAACTACAAGAAAGTAAGAGCGACTTAGATCACGGGGAAAATCTCCGTTGTTCATGCAGTTGGGAGTACTTAGCATTCTGAAAACATCCCTTTCGCAGAAAGAAATCTACTTAGCTAAGGCAACGATACAGTGAAGAGAGAGTGTTTTAGTTTCCTAAGATTGAGAACAGATAGAAAGAAGAGAAAGAACACAGTGATTCATCTACCCAGAGAAGTTACAGACGTTTTCACAGAGATGTCCAAACTATAACTACAAGAAAATAAGACAGACTTAGATATCAGGCCAAATCTACGTTGTTCATAGAGTTGGGAGTACTTAGCAAGGTGAAAATATCACTTTCACCGAAAGAAATCTACTTCTCTAAGACAATGATACAGTGAACAGAGAAAGTATTATTTTCTAAAGATTGGGAACAGATAGAAACAAGAGAAAGTACACAGTGATTCATATACCCAGAGAAGTAAATGAGGATTACACAGAGAACTTCAACTATAACTACAAGAAAATCAGACAGACTTAGATAACTGGTAAAATCTACGTTGTTCATGGAGTTGGGAGTACGTAGCATTCTGAAAACAGCACTTCCGTAGGAAGAAATCTTCTTCACTAAGACAGGAATACACTCAACAGAGAAAGTATTTGTTTCTTAAGGTTGAGTACAGATAGAAACAAAAGAAAGTACACAGTGATTCATCTACCTAGAGAAGATACAGAGGTTTAAAGAGATAACTTCAGCTATAACTACAAGAAAATAAGAGAGACTTACAACTGGGAAAATCTATGTTGTTCATGGAGTTGGGAGTACTTAGCATTCTGACAACATCACTTTCACAGAAAGAACTCTACTTAGCTAAGGCAACGATACAGTGAACAGAGAAAGTATTAGTTTCCTAAGATTGAGAACAGATAGAAACAAGACAAAGAACACAGTGATTCATCTACCCGAGAAGTTACAGAGGTTTTCACAGAGATGTCCAAACTCTAACTACAATAAAGGAAGAGAGACTTAGATAACTGGGAAAATCTACGTTGTTGATGCAGTTGGGAGTACTTAGCAATCTGAAAACATCACTTTCACAAAAAGAAATGTACTTTCCTAAGACAACACTACACTGAACAGAGAAAGAATTAGTTTCTTAACATTGAGAACAGATAGAAACAAGAGAAGGAACCCAGTGATTCATCTACCCAGAGAAGTTACAGGGGTTTACCAAGAAATCTCCCAACTGAAACTACAAGAAAAGAAGGGAGACTTAGATAACTGGCAGAATCTACGTTGTGGATACACTTGGGAGTACTTAGCATTCTCAAAACATCACTGTCACAAAAAGAAATCTACTTCTCTAAGACAAGGATACAGTGAACAGAGAAAGTATTTGTTTCTTAAGATTGGGAACAGATAGAAACAAGAGAAAGTACACAGTGCTTCCTTGACCCAGAAAAGTTACAGCGGTTCACACAGAGAACTTCAGCTATAACTACCAGAAAATGAGAGAGACTTCGAAAACTAGCAAAATCTATGTTGTTCATGAAGTTGGGAGTACTTAGCATTCCGAAAACATCACTTTAACAAAGAGAAATCTACTTCTCTAAGACAACGATACAGTGAACAGAGAAAGTATTAGTTTCTTAAGATTGAGAACAGATAGAAACAAGAGAAATTACACAGTGATTCATCTACCCAGAGAAGTTACAGGGGTTTACCAAGAAATCTCCCAACTAAAACTACAAGAAAAGAAGGGAGACTTAGATAACTGGCAAAATCTACGTTGTGGATAGACTTGGGAGTACTTAGCATTCTCAAAACATCACTGTCACAAACAGAAATCTACTTCTCTAAGAGAAGGATACAGTGAACAGAGAAAGTATTTGTTTCTTAAGATTGGGAACAGATAGAAACAAGAGAAAGTACACAGTGCTTCCTTGACCCAGAAAAGTTACAGAGGTTTACACAGAGAACTTCAGCTATAACTACTAGAAAATGAGAGAGACTTCGAAAACTAGCAAAATCTATGTTGTTCATGAAGTTGGGAGTACTTAGCATTCCGAAAACATCACTTTCACAAAGAGAAATCTACTTCTCTAAGACGATACAGTGAACAGAGAAAGTATTAGTTTCTTAAGATTGAGAACAGATAGAAACAAGAGAAAGTACACAGTGATTCATCTACCCAGAGAAGTTACAGAGGTTTACACTGAAAATTTCAGGTATAACTACAATAAAAGAAGAGAGACTAGATAACTGCCCAAATCTCCGTTGCATATAGAGTTGGGAGTAATTAGCATTCTGAAATCATCACTTTCACCGAAAGAAATCTACTTCTCTACGACAACGATACAGTGAACAGAGAAAGTATTAGTTTCTTAAGATAGATAACAGATAGAAACAAGAGAAAGAACACAGTGGTTCATATACCCAGAGAAGTTACGGAAGTTTACACCGAGAACTTCAGCTATAACCACCAGAAATAAGAGAGACTTAGAAAACTGGGAAAATCTGCGTTGTTCATGGGGTTGGGAGTACTTAGCATTCCGAAAACATCACTTTCACAAAGAGAAATCTACTTCTCTAAGACAACGATACAGTGAACAGAGAAAGTATTAGTTTCTTAAGATTGAGAACAGATAGAAAAAAGAGAAAGTACACAGTGATTCATCTACCCAGAGAAGTTACAGGGGTTTACCAAGAAATCTCCCAACTAAAACTACAAGAAAAGAAGGGAGACTTAGATAACTGGCAAAATCTACGTTGTTGATAGACTTGGGAGTACTTAGCATTCTCAAAACATCACTGTCACAAAAAGAAATCTACTTCTCTAAGACAAGGATACAGTGAACAGAGAAAGTATTTGTTTCTTAAGATTGGAAACAGATAGAAACAAGAGAAAGTACACAGTGCTTCCTTGACCCAGAAAAGTTACAGAGGTTTACACAGAGAACTTCAGCTATAACTACCAGAAAATGAGAGAGACTTCGAAAACTAGCAAAATCTATGTTGTTCATGAAGTTGGGAGTACTTAGCATTCCGAAAACATCACTTTCACAAAGAGAAATCTACTTCTCTAAGACAACGATACAGTGAACAGAGAAAGTATTAGTTTCTTAAGATTGAGAACAGATAGAAACAAGACAAAGAACACAGTGATTCACCTACCCAGAGAAGTTACAGAGGTTTACACTGAAAATTTCAGGTATAACTACAATAAAAGAAGAGAGACTTAGATAACTGCCCAAATCTCCGTTGCATATAGAGTTGGGAGTAATTAGCATTCTGAAATCATCACTTTCACCGAAAGAAATCTACTTCTCTACGACAACGATACAGTGAACAGAGAAAGTATTAGTTTCTTAAGATAGATAACAGATAGAAACAAGAGAAAGAACACAGTGGTTCATATACCCAGAGAAGTTACGGAAGTTTACACCGAGAACTTCAGCTATAACCACCAGAAATAAGAGAGACTTAGAAAACTGGGAAAATCTGCGTTGTTCATGGGGTTGGGAGTACTTAGCATTCTGAAAACATCACTTTCACAGAAAGAAATCTACTTAGCTAAGGCAAAGATACAGAGATCAGAAAAAGTATTAGTTTCCTAAGATTGAGAACAGATAGAAACAAGACAAAGAACACAGTGATTCATCTACCCAGAGAAGTTACAAAGGTTTTCACAGAGATGTCCAAACTCTAACTACGATAAAGGAAGAGAGACTTAGATAACTGGGAAAATCTACGTTGTTGATGCAGTTGGGAGTACTTAGCAATCTGAAAACATCACTTTCACAAAAAGAAATGTACTTCTCTAAGACAACGCTACACTGAACAGAGAAAGAATTAGTTTCTTAACATTGAGAACAGATAGAAACAAGAGAAGGAACCCAGTGATTCATCTACCCAGAGAAGTTACAGGGGTTTACCAAGAAATCTCCCAACTAAAACTACAAGAAAAGAAGGTAGACTTAGATAACTGGCAAAATCTACGTTGTGGATAGACTTGGGAGTACTTAGCGTTCTCTAAACATCACTGTCACAAACAGAAATCTACTTCTCTAAGACAAGGATACAGTGAACAGAGAAAGTATTTGTTTCTTAAGATTGGGAACAGATAGAAACAAGAGAAAGTACACAGTGCTTCCTTGACCCAGAAAAGTTACAGAGGTTTACACAGAGAACTTCAGCTATAACTACCAGAAAATGAGAGAGACTTCGAAAACTAGCAAAATCTATGTTGTTCATGAAGTTGGGAGTACTTAGCATTCCGAAAACATCACTTTCACAAAGAGAAATCTACTTCTCTAAGACAACGATACAGTGAACAGAGAAAGTATTAGTTTCTTAAGATTGAGAACAGATAGAAACAAGAGAAATTACACAGTGATTCATCTACCCAGAGAAGTTACAGGGGTTTACCAAGAAATCTCCCAACTAAAACTACAAGAAAAGAAGGGAGACTTAGATAACTGGCAAAATCTACGTTGTGGATAGACTTGGGAGTACTTAGCATTCTCAAAACATCACTGTCACAAAAAGAAATCTACTTCTCTAAGAGAAGGATACAGTGAACAGAGAAAGTATTTGTTTCTTAAGATTGGGAACAGATAGAAACAAGAGAAAGTACACAGTGCTTCCTTGACCCAGAAAAGTTACAGAGGTTTACACAGAGAACTTCAGCTATAACTACCAGAAAATGAGAGAGACTTCGAAAACTAGCAAAATCTATGTTGTTCATGAAGTTGGGAGTACTTAGCATTCCGAAAACATCACTTTCACAAAGAGAAATCTACTTCTCTAAGACAACGATACAGTGAACAGAGAAAGTATTAGTTTCTTAAGATTGAGAACAGATAGAAACAAGAGAAAGTACACAGTGATTCATCTACCCAGAGAAGTTACAGAGGTTTACACTGAAAATTTCAGGTATAACTACAATAAAAGAAGAGAGACTTAGATAACTGCCCAAATCTCCGTTGCATATAGAGTTGGGAGTAATTAGCATTCTGAAATCATCACTTTCACCGAAAGAAATCTACTTCTCTACGACAACGATACAGTGAACAGAGAAAGTATTAGTTTCTTAAGATAGATAACAGATAGAAACAAGAGAAAGAACACAGTGGTTCATATACCCAGAGAAGTTACGGAAGTTTACACCGAGAACTTCAGCTATAACCACCAGAAATAAGAGAGACTTAGAAAACTGGGAAAATCTGCGTTGTTCATGGGGTTGGGAGTACTTAGCATTCTGAAAACATCACTTTCACAGAAAGAAATCTACTTCTCTAAGACAATGATACAGTGAACAGAGAAAGTATTAGTTTCTTAATATTGGGAACAGATAGAAACAAGAGAAAGTACACAGTGAGTCATCTACCCAGAGAAGTTACAGAGGTTTACACAGCGAACTTCATCGATAACTACAAGAAAGTAAGAGCGACTTAGATCACGGGGAAAATCTCCGTTGTTCATGCAGTTGGGAGTACTTAGCATTCTGAAAACATCCCTTTCGCAGAAAGAAATCTACTTAGCTAAGGCAACGATACAGTGAAGAGAGAGTGTTTTAGTTTCCTAAGATTGAGAACAGATAGAAAGAAGAGAAAGAACACAGTGATTCATCTACCCAGAGAAGTTACAGAGGTTTTCACAGAGATGTCCAAACTATAACTACAAGAAAATAAGACAGACTTAGATATCAGGCCAAATCTACGTTGTTCATAGAGTTGGGAGTACTTAGCAAGGTGAAAATATCACTTTCACCGAAAGAAATCTACTTCTCTAAGACAATGATACAGTGAACAGAGAAAGTATTATTTTCTAAAGATTGGGAACAGATAGAAACAAGAGAAAGTACACAGTGATTCATATACCCAGAGAAGTAAATGAGGATTACACAGAGAACTTCAACTATAACTACAAGAAAATCAGACAGACTTAGATAACTGGTAAAATCTACGTTGTTCATGGAGTTGGGAGTACGTAGCATTCTGAAAACAGCACTTCCGTAGGAAGAAATCTTCTTCACTAAGACAGGAATACACTCAACAGAGAAAGTATTTGTTTCTTAAGGTTGAGTACAGATAGAAACAAAAGAAAGTACACAGTGATTCATCTACCTAGAGAAGATACAGAGGTTTAAAGAGATAACTTCAGCTATAACTACAAGAAAATAAGAGAGACTTACAACTGGGAAAATCTATGTTGTTCATGGAGTTGGGAGTACTTAGCATTCTGACAACATCACTTTCACAGAAAGAACTCTACTTAGCTAAGGCAACGATACAGTGAACAGAGAAAGTATTAGTTTCCTAAGATTGAGAACAGATAGAAACAAGACAAAGAACACAGTGATTCATCTACCCGAGAAGTTACAGAGGTTTTCACAGAGATGTCCAAACTCTAACTACAATAAAGGAAGAGAGACTTAGATAACTGGGAAAATCTACGTTGTTGATGCAGTTGGGAGTACTTAGCAATCTGAAAACATCACTTTCACAAAAAGAAATGTACTTTCCTAAGACAACACTACACTGAACAGAGAAAGAATTAGTTTCTTAACATTGAGAACAGATAGAAACAAGAGAAGGAACCCAGTGATTCATCTACCCAGAGAAGTTACAGGGGTTTACCAAGAAATCTCCCAACTGAAACTACAAGAAAAGAAGGGAGACTTAGATAACTGGCAGAATCTACGTTGTGGATACACTTGGGAGTACTTAGCATTCTCAAAACATCACTGTCACAAAAAGAAATCTACTTCTCTAAGACAAGGATACAGTGAACAGAGAAAGTATTTGTTTCTTAAGATTGGGAACAGATAGAAACAAGAGAAAGTACACAGTGCTTCCTTGACCCAGAAAAGTTACAGCGGTTCACACAGAGAACTTCAGCTATAACTACCAGAAAATGAGAGAGACTTCGAAAACTAGCAAAATCTATGTTGTTCATGAAGTTGGGAGTACTTAGCATTCCGAAAACATCACTTTCACAAAGAGAAATCTACTTCTCTAAGACAACGATACAGTGAACAGAGAAAGTATTAGTTTCTTAAGATTGAGAAAAGATAGAAACAAGAGAAATTACACAGTGATTCATCTACCCAGAGAAGTTACAGGGGTTTACCAAGAAATCTCCCAACTAAAACTACAAGAAAAGAAGGGAGACTTAGATAACTGGCAAAATCTACGTTGTGGATAGACTTGGGAGTACTTAGCATTCTCAAAACATCACTGTCACAAACAGAAATCTACTTCTCTAAGAGAAGGATACAGTGAACAGAGAAAGTATTTGTTTCTTAAGATTGGGAACAGATAGAAACAAGAGAAAGTACACAGTGCTTCCTTGACCCAGAAAAGTTACAGAGGTTTACACAGAGAACTTCAGCTATAACTACTAGAAAATGAGAGAGACTTCGAAAACTAGCAAAATCTATGTTGTTCATGAAGTTGGGAGTACTTAGCATTCCGAAAACATCACTTTCACAAAGAGAAATCTACTTCTCTAAGACAACGATACAGTGAACAGAGAAAGTATTAGTTTCTTAAGATTGAGAACAGATAGAAACAAGAGAAAGTACACAGTGATTCATCTACCCAGAGAAGTTACAGAGGTTTACACTGAAAATTTCAGCTTTAACTACAATAAAAGAAGAGAGACTTAGATAACTGCCCAAATCTCCGTTGCATATAGAGTTGGGAGTAATTAGCATTCTGAAATCATCACTTTCACCGAAAGAAATCTACTTCTCTACGACAACGATACAGTGAACAGAGAAAGTATTAGTTTCTTAAGATAGATAACAGATAGAAACAAGAGAAAGAACACAGTGGTTCATATACCCAGAGAAGTTACGGAAGTTTACACCGAGAACTTCAGCTATAACCACCAGAAATAAGAGAGACTTAGAAAACTGGGAAAATCTGCGTTGTTCATGGGGTTGGGAGTACTTAGCATTCCGAAAACATCACTTTCACAAAGAGAAATCTACTTCTCTAAGACAACGATACAGTGAACAGAGAAAGTATTAGTTTCTTAAGATTGAGAACAGATAGAAAAAAGAGAAAGTACACAGTGATTCATCTACCCAGAGAAGTTACAGGGGTTTACCAAGAAATCTCCCAACTAAAACTACAAGAAAAGAAGGGAGACTTAGATAACTGGCAAAATCTACGTTGTTGATAGACTTGGGAGTACTTAGCATTCTCAAAACATCACTGTCACAAAAAGAAATCTACTTCTCTAAGACAAGGATACAGTGAACAGAGAAAGTATTTGTTTCTTAAGATTGGAAACAGATAGAAACAAGAGAAAGTACACAGTGCTTCCTTGACCCAGAAAAGTTACAGAGGTTTACACAGAGAACTTCAGCTATAACTACCAGAAAATGAGAGAGACTTCGAAAACTAGCAAAATCTATGTTGTTCATGAAGTTGGGAGTACTTAGCATTCCGAAAACATCACTTTCACAAAGAGAAATCTACTTCTCTAAGACAACGATACAGTGAACAGAGAAAGTATTAGTTTCTTAAGATTGAGAACAGATAGAAACAAGACAAAGAACACAGTGATTCATCTACCCAGAGAAGTTACAGAGGTTTTCACAGAGATGTCCAAACTCTAACTACGATAAAGGAAGAGAGACTTAGATAAGTGGGAAAATCTACGTTGTTGATGCAGTTGGGAGTACTTAGCAATCTGAAAACATCACTTTCACAAAAAGAAATGTACTTCTCTAAGACAACGCTACACTGAACAGAGAAAGAATTAGTTTCTTAACATTGAGAACAGATAGAAACAAGAGAAGGAACCCAGTGATTCATCTACCCAGAGAAGTTACAGGGGTTTACCAAGAAATCTCCCAACTAAAACTACAAGAAAAGAAGGGAGACTTAGATAACTGGCAAAATCTACGTTGTGGATAGACTTGGGAGTACTTAGCGTTCTCAAAACATCACTGTCACAAACAGAAATCTACTTCTCTAAGACAAGGATACAGTGAACAGAGAAAGTATTTGTTTCTTAAGATTGGGAACAGATAGAAACAATAGAAAGTACACAGTGCTTCCTTGACCCAGAAAAGTTACAGAGGTTTACACAGAGAACTTCAGCTATAACTACCAGAAAATGAGAGAGACTTCGAAAACTAGCAAAATCTATGTTGTTCATGAAGTTGGGAGTACTTAGCATTCCGAAAACATCACTTTCACAAAGAGAAATCTACTTCTCTAAGACAACGATACAGTGAACAGAGAAAGTATTAGTTTCTTAAGATTGAGAAGAGATAGAAACAAGAGAAATTACACAGTGATTCATCTACCCAGAGAAGTTACAGGGGTTTACCAAGAAATCTCCCAACTAAAACTACAAGAAAAGAAGGGAGACTTAGATAACTGGCAAAATCTACGTTGTGGATAGACTTGGGAGTACTTAGCATTCTCAAAACATCACTGTCACAAAAAGAAATCTACTTCTCTAAGACAAGGATACAGTGAACAGAGAAAGTATTTGTTTCTTAAGATTGGGAACAGATAGAAACAAGAGAAAGTACACAGTGCTTCCTTGACCCAGAAAAGTTACAGAGGTTTACACAGAGAACTTCAGCTATAACTACCAGAAAATGAGAGAGACTTCGAAAACTAGCAAAATCTATGTTGTTCATGAAGTTGGGAGTACTTAGCATTCCGAAAACATCACTTTCACAAAGAGAAATCTACTTCTCTAAGACAACGATACAGTGAACAGAGAAAGTATTAGTTTCTTAAGATTGAGAACAGATAGAAACAAGACAAAGAACACAGTGATTCACCTACCCAGAGAAGTTACAGAGGTTTACACTGAAAATTTCAGGTATAACTACAATAAAAGAAGAGAGACTTAGATAACTGCCCAAATCTCCGTTGCATATAGAGTTGGGAGTAATTAGCATTCTGAAATCATCACTTTCACCGAAAGAAATCTACTTCTCTACGACAACGATACAGTGAACAGAGAAAGTATTAGTTTCTTAAGATAGATAACAGATAGAAACAAGAGAAAGAACACAGTGGTTCATATACCCAGAGAAGTTACGGAAGTTTACACCGAGAACTTCAGCTATAACCACCAGAAATAAGAGAGACTTAGAAAACTGGGAAAATCTGCGTTGTTCATGGGGTTGGGAGTACTTAGCATTCTGAAAACATCACTTTCACAGAAAGAAATCTACTTAGCTAAGGCAAAGATACAGAGATCAGAAAAAGTATTAGTTTCCTAAGATTGAGAACAGATAGAAACAAGACAAAGAACACAGTGATTCATCTACCCAGAGAAGTTACAAAGGTTTTCACAGAGATGTCCAAACTCTAACTACGATAAAGGAAGAGAGACTTAGATAACTGGGAAAATCTACGTTGTTGATGCAGTTGGGAGTACTTAGCAATCTGAAAACATCACTTTCACAAAAAGAAATGTACTTCTCTAAGACAACGCTACACTGAACAGAGAAAGAATTAGTTTCTTAACATTGAGAACAGATAGAAACAAGAGAAGGAACCCAGTGATTCATCTACCCAGAGAAGTTACAGGGGTTTACCAAGAAATCTCCCAACTAAAACTACAAGAAAAGAAGGTAGACTTAGATAACTGGCAAAATCTACGTTGTGGATAGACTTGGGAGTACTTAGCGTTCTCTAAACATCACTGTCACAAACAGAAATCTACTTCTCTAAGACAAGGATACAGTGAACAGAGAAAGTATTTGTTTCTTAAGATTGGGAACAGATAGAAACAAGAGAAAGTACACAGTGCTTCCTTGACCCAGAAAAGTTACAGAGGTTTACACAGAGAACTTCAGCTATAACTACCAGAAAATGAGAGAGACTTCGAAAACTAGCAAAATCTATGTTGTTCATGAAGTTGGGAGTACTTAGCATTCCGAAAACATCACTTTCACAAAGAGAAATCTACTTCTCTAAGACAACGATACAGTGAACAGAGAAAGTATTAGTTTCTTAAGATTGAGAACAGATAGAAACAAGAGAAATTACACAGTGATTCATCTACCCAGAGAAGTTACAGGGGTTTACCAAGAAATCTCCCAACTAAAACTACAAGAAAAGAAGGGAGACTTAGATAACTGGCAAAATCTACGTTGTGGATAGACTTGGGAGTACTTAGCATTCTCAAAACATCACTGTCACAAAAAGAAATCTACTTCTCTAAGAGAAGGATACAGTGAACAGAGAAAGTATTTGTTTCTTAAGATTGGGAACAGATAGAAACAAGAGAAAGTACACAGTGCTTCCTTGACTCAGAAAAGTTACAGAGGTTTACACAGAGAACTTCAGCTATAACTACCAGAAAATGAGAGAGACTTCGAAAACTAGCAAAATCTATGTTGTTCATGAAGTTGGGAGTACTTAGCATTCCGAAAACATCACTTTCACAAAGAGAAATCTACTTCTCTAAGACAACGATACAGTGAACAGAGAAAGTATTAGTTTCTTAAGATTGAGAACAGATAGAAACAAGAGAAAGTACACAGTGATTCATCTACCCAGAGAAGTTACAGAGGTTTACACTGAAAATTTCAGGTATAACTACAATAAAAGAAGAGAGACTTAGATAACTGCCCAAATCTCCGTTGCATATAGAGTTGGGAGTAATTAGCATTCTGAAATCATCACTTTCACCGAAAGAAATCTACTTCTCTACGACAACGATACAGTGAACAGAGAAAGTATTAGTTTCTTAAGATAGATAACAGATAGAAACAAGAGAAAGAACACAGTGGTTCATATACCCAGAGAAGTTACGGAAGTTTACACCGAGAACTTCAGCTATAACCACCAGAAATAAGAGAGACTTAGAAAACTGGGAAAATCTGCGTTGTTCATGGGGTTGGGAGTACTTAGCATTCTGAAAACATCACTTTCACAGAAAGAAATCTACTTCTCTAAGACAATGATACAGTGAACAGAGAAAGTATTAGTTTCTTAATATTGGGAACAGATAGAAACAAGAGAAAGTACACAGTGAGTCATCTACCCAGAGAAGTTACAGAGGTTTACACAGCGAACTTCATCGATAACTACAAGAAAGTAAGAGCGACTTAGATCACGGGGAAAATCTCCGTTGTTCATGCAGTTGGGAGTACTTAGCATTCTGAAAACATCCCTTTCGCAGAAAGAAATCTACTTAGCTAAGGCAACGATACAGTGAAGAGAGAGTGTTTTAGTTTCCTAAGATTGAGAACAGATAGAAAGAAGAGAAAGAACACAGTGATTCATCTACCCAGAGAAGTTACAGAGGTTTTCACAGAGATGTCCAAACTATAACTACAAGAAAATAAGACAGACTTAGATATCAGGCCAAATCTACGTTGTTCATAGAGTTGGGAGTACTTAGCAAGGTGAAAATATCACTTTCACCGAAAGAAATCTACTTCTCTAAGACAATGATACAGTGAACAGAGAAAGTATTATTTTCTAAAGATTGGGAACAGATAGAAACAAGAGAAAGTACACAGTGATTCATATACCCAGAGAAGTAAATGAGGATTACACAGAGAACTTCAACTATAACTACAAGAAAATCAGACAGACTTAGATAACTGGTAAAATCTACGTTGTTCATGGAGTTGGGAGTACGTAGCATTCTGAAAACAGCACTTCCGTAGGAAGAAATCTTCTTCACTAAGACAGGAATACACTCAACAGAGAAAGTATTTGTTTCTTAAGGTTGAGTACAGATAGAAACAAAAGAAAGTACACAGTGATTCATCTACCTAGAGAAGATACAGAGGTTTAAAGAGATAACTTCAGCTATAACTACAAGAAAATAAGAGAGACTTACAACTGGGAAAATCTATGTTGTTCATGGAGTTGGGAGTACTTAGCATTCTGACAACATCACTTTCACAGAAAGAACTCTACTTAGCTAAGGCAACGATACAGTGAACAGAGAAAGTATTAGTTTCCTAAGATTGAGAACAGATAGAAACAAGACAAAGAACACAGTGATTCATCTACCCGAGAAGTTACAGAGGTTTTCACAGAGATGTCCAAACTCTAACTACAATAAAGGAAGAGAGACTTAGATAACTGGGAAAATCTACGTTGTTGATGCAGTTGGGAGTACTTAGCAATCTGAAAACATCACTTTCACAAAAAGAAATGTACTTTCCTAAGACAACACTACACTGAACAGAGAAAGAATTAGTTTCTTAACATTGAGAACAGATAGAAACAAGAGAAGGAACCCAGTGATTCATCTACCCAGAGAAGTTACAGGGGTTTACCAAGAAATCTCCCAACTGAAACTACAAGAAAAGAAGGGAGACTTAGATAACTGGCAGAATCTACGTTGTGGATACACTTGGGAGTACTTAGCATTCTCAAAACATCACTGTCACAAAAAGAAATCTACTTCTCTAAGACAAGGATACAGTGAACAGAGAAAGTATTTGTTTCTTAAGATTGGGAACAGATAGAAACAAGAGAAAGTACACAGTGCTTCCTTGACCCAGAAAAGTTACAGCGGTTCACACAGAGAACTTCAGCTATAACTACCAGAAAATGAGAGAGACTTCGAAAACTAGCAAAATCTATGTTGTTCATGAAGTTGGGAGTACTTAGCATTCCGAAAACATCACTTTCACAAAGAGAAATCTACTTCTCTAAGACAACGATACAGTGAACAGAGAAAGTATTAGTTTCTTAAGATTGAGAAAAGATAGAAACAAGAGAAATTACACAGTGATTCATCTACCCAGAGAAGTTACAGGGGTTTACCAAGAAATCTCCCAACTAAAACTACAAGAAAAGAAGGGAGACTTAGATAACTGGCAAAATCTACGTTGTGGATAGACTTGGGAGTACTTAGCATTCTCAAAACATCACTGTCACAAACAGAAATCTACTTCTCTAAGAGAAGGATACAGTGAACAGAGAAAGTATTTGTTTCTTAAGATTGGGAACAGATAGAAACAAGAGAAAGTACACAGTGCTTCCTTGACCCAGAAAAGTTACAGAGGTTTACACAGAGAACTTCAGCTATAACTACTAGAAAATGAGAGAGACTTCGAAAACTAGCAAAATCTATGTTGTTCATGAAGTTGGGAGTACTTAGCATTCCGAAAACATCACTTTCACAAAGAGAAATCTACTTCTCTAAGACAACGATACAGTGAACAGAGAAAGTATTAGTTTCTTAAGATTGAGAACAGATAGAAACAAGAGAAAGTACACAGTGATTCATCTACCCAGAGAAGTTACAGAGGTTTACACTGAAAATTTCAGCTTTAACTACAATAAAAGAAGAGAGACTTAGATAACTGCCCAAATCTCCGTTGCATATAGAGTTGGGAGTAATTAGCATTCTGAAATCATCACTTTCACCGAAAGAAATCTACTTCTCTACGACAACGATACAGTGAACAGAGAAAGTATTAGTTTCTTAAGATAGATAACAGATAGAAACAAGAGAAAGAACACAGTGGTTCATATACCCAGAGAAGTTACGGAAGTTTACACCGAGAACTTCAGCTATAACCACCAGAAATAAGAGAGACTTAGAAAACTGGGAAAATCTGCGTTGTTCATGGGATTGGGAGTACTTAGCATTCCGAAAACATCACTTTCACAAAGAGAAATCTACTTCTCTAAGACAACGATACAGTGAACAGAGAAAGTATTAGTTTCTTAAGATTGAGAACAGATAGAAAAAAGAGAAAGTACACAGTGATTCATCTACCCAGAGAAGTTACAGGGGTTTACCAAGAAATCTCCCAACTAAAACTACAAGAAAAGAAGGGAGACTTAGATAACTGGCAAAATCTACGTTGTTGATAGACTTGGGAGTACTTAGCATTCTCAAAACATCACTGTCACAAAAAGAAATCTACTTCTCTAAGACAAGGATACAGTGAACAGAGAAAGTATTTGTTTCTTAAGATTGGAAACAGATAGAAACAAGAGAAAGTACACAGTGCTTCCTTGACCCAGAAAAGTTACAGAGGTTTACACAGAGAACTTCAGCTATAACTACCAGAAAATGAGAGAGACTTCGAAAACTAGCAAAATCTATGTTGTTCATGAAGTTGGGAGTACTTAGCATTCCGAAAACATCACTTTCACAAAGAGAAATCTACTTCTCTAAGACAACGATACAGTGAACAGAGAAAGTATTAGTTTCTTAAGATTGAGAACAGATAGAAACAAGACAAAGAACACAGTGATTCATCTACCCAGAGAAGTTACAGAGGTTTTCACAGAGATGTCCAAACTCTAACTACGATAAAGGAAGAGAGACTTAGATAACTGGGAAAATCTACGTTGTTGATGCAGTTGGGAGTACTTAGCAATCTGAAAACATCACTTTCACAAAAAGAAATGTACTTCTCTAAGACAACGCTACACTGAACAGAGAAAGAATTAGTTTCTTAACATTGAGAACAGATAGAAACAAGAGAAGGAACCCAGTGATTCATCTACCCAGAGAAGTTACAGGGGTTTACCAAGAAATCTCCCAACTAAAACTACAAGAAAAGAAGGGAGACTTAGATAACTGGCAAAATCTACGTTGTGGATAGACTTGGGAGTACTTAGCGTTCTCAAAACATCACTGTCACAAACAGAAATCTACTTCTCTAAGACAAGGATACAGTGAACAGAGAAAGTATTTGTTTCTTAAGATTGGGAACAGATAGAAACAATAGAAAGTACACAGTGCTTCCTTGACCCAGAAAAGTTACAGAGGTTTACACAGAGAACTTCAGCTATAACTACCAGAAAATGAGAGAGACTTCGAAAACTAGCAAAATCTATGTTGTTCATGAAGTTGGGAGTACTTAGCATTCCGAAAACATCACTTTCACAAAGAGAAATCTACTTCTCTAAGACAACGATACAGTGAACAGAGAAAGTATTAGTTTCTTAAGATTGAGAACAGATAGAAACAAGACAAAGAACACAGTGATTCATCTACCCAGAGAAGTTACAGAGGTTTTCACAGAGATGTCCAAACTCTAACTACGATAAAGGAAGAGAGACTTAGATAAGTGGGAAAATCTACGTTGTTGATGCAGTTGGGAGTACTTAGCAATCTGAAAACATCACTTTCACAAAAAGAAATGTACTTCTCTAAGACAACGCTACACTGAACAGAGAAAGAATTAGTTTCTTAACATTGAGAACAGATAGAAACAAGAGAAGGAACCCAGTGATTCATCTACCCAGAGAAGTTACAGGGGTTTACCAAGAAATCTCCCAACTAAAACTACAAGAAAAGAAGGGAGACTTAGATAACTGGCAAAATCTACGTTGTGGATAGACTTGGGAGTACTTAGCGTTCTCAAAACATCACTGTCACAAACAGAAATCTACTTCTCTAAGACAAGGATACAGTGAACAGAGAAAGTATTTGTTTCTTAAGATTGGGAACAGATAGAAACAATAGAAAGTACACAGTGCTTCCTTGACCCAGAAAAGTTACAGAGGTTTACACAGAGAACTTCAGCTATAACTACCAGAAAATGAGAGAGACTTCGAAAACTAGCAAAATCTATGTTGTTCATGAAGTTGGGAGTACTTAGCATTCCGAAAACATCACTTTCACAAAGAGAAATCTACTTCTCTAAGACAACGATACAGTGAACAGAGAAAGTATTAGTTTCTTAAGATTGAGAACAGATAGAAACAAGAGAAATTACACAGTGATTCATCTACCCAGAGAAGTTACAGGGGTTTACCAAGAAATCTCCCAACTAAAACTACAAGAAAAGAAGGGAGACTTAGATAACTGGCAAAATCTACGTTGTGGATAGACTTGGGAGTACTTAGCATTCTCAAAACATCACTGTCACAAAAAGAAATCTACTTCTCTAAGACAAGGATACAGTGAACAGAGAAAGTATTTGTTTCTTAAGATTGGGAACAGATAGAAACAAGAGAAAGTACACAGTGCTTCCTTGACCCAGAAAAGTTACAGAGGTTTACACAGAGAACTTCAGCTATAACTACCAGAAAATGAGAGAGACTTCGAAAACTAGCAAAATCTATGTTGTTCATGAAGTTGGGAGTACTTAGCATTCCGAAAACATCACTTTCACAAAGAGAAATCTACTTCTCTAAGACAACGATACAGTGAACAGAGAAAGTATTAGTTTCTTAAGATTGAGAACAGATAGAAACAAGAGAAAGTACACAGTGATTCATCTACTCAGAGAAGTTACAGAGGTTTACACTGAAAATTTCAGGTATAACTACAATAAAAGAAGAGAGACTTAGATAACTGCCCAAATCTCCGTTGCATATAGAGTTGGGAGTAATTAGCATTCTGAAATCATCACTTTCACCGAAAGAAATCTACTTCTCTACGACAACGATACAGTGAACAGAGAAAGTATTAGTTTCTTAAGATAGATAACAGATAGAAACAAGAGAAAGAACACAGTGGTTCATATACCCAGAGAAGTTACGGAAGTTTACACCGAGAACTTCAGCTATAACCACCAGAAATAAGAGAGACTTAGAAAACTGGGAAAATCTGCGTTGTTCATGGGGTTGGGAGTACTTAGCATTCTGAAAACATCACTTTCACAGAAAGAAATCTACTTCTCTAAGACAATGATACAGTGAACAGAGAAAGTATTAGTTTCTTAATATTGGGAACAGATAGAAACAAGAGAAAGTACACAGTGAGTCATCTACCCAGAGAAGTTACAGAGGTTTACACAGCGAACTTCATCGATAACTACAAGAAAGTAAGAGCGACTTAGATCACGGGGAAAATCTCCGTTGTTCATGCAGTTGGGAGTACTTAGCATTCTGAAAACATCCCTTTCGCAGAAAGAAATCTACTTAGCTAAGGCAACGATACAGTGAAGAGAGAGTGTTTTAGTTTCCTAAGATTGAGAACAGATAGAAAGAACAGAAAGAACACAGTGATTCATCTACCCAGAGAAGTTACAGACGTTTTCACAGAGATGTCCAAACTATAACTACAAGAAAATAAGACAGACTTAGATATCAGGCCAAATCTACGTTGTTCATAGAGTTGGGAGTACTTAGCAAGGTGAAAATATCACTTTCACCGAAAGAAATCTACTTCTCTAAGACAATGATACAGTGAACAGAGAAAGTATTATTTTCTAAAGATTGGGAACAGATAGAAACAAGAGAAAGTACACAGTGATTCATATACCCAGAGAAGTAAATGAGGATTACACAGAGAACTTCAACTATAACTACAAGAAAATCAGACAGACTTAGATAACTGGTAAAATCTACGTTGTTCATGGAGTTGGGAGTACGTAGCATTCTGAAAACAGCACTTCCGTAGGAAGAAATCTTCTTCACTAAGACAGGAATACACTCAACAGAGAAAGTATTTGTTTCTTAAGGTTGAGTACAGATAGAAACAAAAGAAAGTACACAGTGATTCATCTACCTAGAGAAGATACAGAGGTTTAAAGAGATAACTTCAGCTATAACTACAAGAAAATAAGAGAGACTTACAACTGGGAAAATCTATGTTGTTCATGGAGTTGGGAGTACTTAGCATTCTGACAACATCACTTTCACAGAAAGAACTCTACTTAGCTAAGGCAACGATACAGTGAACAGAGAAAGTATTAGTTTCCTAAGATTGAGAACAGATAGAAACAAGACAAAGAACACAGTGATTCATCTACCCGAGAAGTTACAGAGGTTTTCACAGAGATGTCCAAACTCTAACTACAATAAAGGAAGAGAGACTTAGATAACTGGGAAAATCTACGTTGTTGATGCAGTTGGGAGTACTTAGCAATCTGAAAACATCACTTTCACAAAAAGAAATGTACTTTCCTAAGACAACACTACACTGAACAGAGAAAGAATTAGTTTCTTAACATTGAGAACAGATAGAAACAAGAGAAGGAACCCAGTGATTCATCTACCCAGAAAAGTTACAGGGGTTTACCAAGAAATCTCCCAACTGAAACTACAAGAAAAGAAGGGAGACTTAGATAACTGGCAGAATCTACATTGTGGATACACTTGGGAGTACTTAGCATTCTCAAAACATCACTGTCACAAAAAGAAATCTACTTCTCTAAGACAAGGATACAGTGAACAGAGAAAGTATTTGTTTCTTAAGATTGGGAACAGATAGAAACAAGAGAAAGTACACAGTGCTTCCTTGACCCAGAAAAGTTACAGCGGTTCACACAGAGAACTTCAGCTATAACTACCAGAAAATGAGAGAGACTTCGAAAACTAGCAAAATCTATGTTGTTCATGAAGTTGGGAGTACTTAGCATTCCGAAAACATCACTTTAACAAAGAGAAATCTACTTCTCTAAGACAACGATACAGTGAACAGAGAAAGTATTAGTTTCTTAAGATTGAGAACAGATAGAAACAAGAGAAATTACACAGTGATTCATCTACCCAGAGAAGTTACAGGGGTTTACCAAGAAATCTCCCAACTAAAACTACAAGAAAAGAAGGGAGACTTAGATAACTGGCAAAATCTACGTTGTGGATAGACTTGGGAGTACTTAGCATTCTCAAAACATCACTGTCACAAACAGAAATCTACTTCTCTAAGAGAAGGATACAGTGAACAGAGAAAGTATTTGTTTCTTAAGATTGGGAACAGATAGAAACAAGAGAAAGTACACAGTGCTTCCTTGACCCAGAAAAGTTACAGAGGTTTACACAGAGAACTTCAGCTATAACTACTAGAAAATGAGAGAGACTTCGAAAACTAGCAAAATCTATGTTGTTCATGAAGTTGGGAGTACTTAGCATTCCGAAAACATCACTTTCACAAAGAGAAATCTACTTCTCTAAGACAACGATACAGTGAACAGAGAAAGTATTAGTTTCTTAAGATTGAGAACAGATAGAAACAAGAGAAAGTACACAGTGATTCACCTACCCAGAGAAGTTACAGAGGTTTACACTGAAAATTTCAGGTATAACTACAATAAAAGAAGAGAGACTTAGATAACTGCCCAAATCTCCGTTGCATATAGAGTTGGGAGTAATTAGCATTCTGAAATCATCACTTTCACCGAAAGAAATCTACTTCTCTACGACAACGATACAGTGAACAGAGAAAGTATTAGTTTCTTAAGATAGATAACAGATAGAAACAAGAGAAAGAACACAGTGGTTCATATACCCAGAGAAGTTACGGAAGTTTACACCGAGAACTTCAGCTATAACCACCAGAAATAAGAGAGACTTAGAAAACTGGGAAAATCTGCGTTGTTCATGGGGTTGGGAGTACTTAGCATTCTGAAAACATCACTTTCACAGAAAGAAATCTACTTAGCTAAGGCAAAGATACAGAGATCAGAAAAAGTATTAGTTTCCTAAGATTGAGAACAGATAGAAACAAGACAAAGAACACAGTGATTCATCTACCCAGAGAAGTTACAAAGGTTTTCACAGAGATGTCCAAACTCTAACTACGATAAAGGAAGAGAGACTTAGATAACTGGGAAAATCTACGTTGTTGATGCAGTTGGGAGTACTTAGCAATCTGAAAACATCACTTTCACAAAAAGAAATGTACTTCTCTAAGACAACGCTACACTGAACAGAGAAAGAATTAGTTTCTTAACATTGAGAACAGATAGAAACAAGAGAAGGAACCCAGTGATTCATCTACCCAGAGAAGTTACAGGGGTTTACCAAGAAATCTCCCAACTAAAACTACAAGACAAGAAGGGAGACTTAGATAACTGGCAAAATCTACGTTGTGGATAGACTTGGGAGTACTTAGCATTCTCAAAACATCACTGTCACAAACAGAAATCTACTTCTCTAAGACAAGGATACAGTGAACAGAGAAAGTATTTGTTTCTTAAGATTGGGAACAGATAGAAACAAGAGAAAGTACACAGTGCTTCCTTGACCCAGAAAAGTTACAGAGGTTGACACAGAGAACTTCAGCTATAACTACCAGAAAATGAGAGAGACTTCGAAAACTAGCAAAATCTATGTTGTTCATGAAGTTGGGAGTACTTAGCATTCCGAAAACATCACTTTCACAAAGAGAAATCTACTTCTCTAAGACAACGATACAGTGAACAGAGAAAGTATTAGTTTCTTAAGATTGAGAACAGATAGAAACAAGAGAAATTACACAGTGATTCATCTACCCAGAGAAGTTACAGGGGTTTACCAAGAAATCTCCCAACTAAAACTACAAGAAAAGAAGGGAGACTTAGATAACTGGCAAAATCTACGTTGTGGATACACTTGGGAGTACTTAGCATTCTCAAAACATCACTGTCACAAACAGAAATCTACTTCTCTAAGACAAGGATACAGTGAACAGAGAAAGTATTTGTTTCTTAAGATTGGGAACAGATAGAAACAAGAGAAAGTACACAGTGCTTCCTTGACCCAGAAAAGTTACAGAGGTTTACACAGAGAACTTCAGCTATAACTACCAGAAAATGAGAGAGACTTCGAAAACTAGCAAAATCTATGTTGTTCATGAAGTTGGGAGTACTTAGCATTCCGAAAACATCACTTTCACAAAGAGAAATCTACTTCTCTAAGACAACGATACAGTGAACAGAGAAAGTATTAGTTTCTTAAGATTGAGAACAGATAGAAACAAGAGAATGTACACAGTGATTCACCTACCCAGAGAAGTTACAGAGGTTTACACTGAAAATTTCAGGTATAACTACAATAAAAGAAGAGAGACTTAGATAACTGCCCAAATCTCCGTTGCATATAGAGTTGGGAGTAATTACCATTCTGAAATCATCACTTTCACCGAAAGAAATCTACTTCTCTACGACAACGATACAGTGAACAGAGAAAGTATTAGTTTCTTAAGATAGATAACAGATAGAAACAAGAGAAAGAACACAGTGGTTCATATACCCAGAGAAGTTACGGAAGTTTACACCGAGAACTTCAGCTATAACCACCAGAAATAAGAGAGACTTAGAAAACTGGGAAAATCTGCGTTGTTCATGGGGTTGGGAGTACTTAGCATTCTGAAAACATCACTTTCACAGAAAGAAATCTACTTAGCTAAGGCAAAGATACAGAGATCAGAAAAAGTATTAGTTTCCTAAGATTGAGAACAGATAGAAACAAGACAAAGAACACAGTGATTCATCTACCCAGAGAAGTTACAAAGGTTTTCACAGAGATGTCCAAACTCTAACTACGATAAAGGAAGAGAGACTTAGATAACTGGGAAAATCTACGTTGTTGATGCAGTTGGGAGTACTTAGCAATCTGAAAACATCACTTTCACAAAAAGAAATGTACTTCTCTAAGACAACGCTACACTGAACAGAGAAAGAATTAGTTTCTTAACATTGAGAACAGATAGAAACAAGAGAAGGAACCCAGTGATTCATCTACCCAGAGAAGTTACAGGGGTTTACCAAGAAATCTCCCAACTAAAACTACAAGAAAAGAAGGGAGACTTAGATAACTGGCAAAATCTACGTTGTGGATAGACTTGGGAGTACTTAGCATTCTCAAAACATCACTGTCACAAACAGAAATCTACTTCTCTAAGACAAGGATACAGTGAACAGAGAAAGTATTTGTTTCTTAAGATTGGGAACAGATAGAAACAAGAGAAAGTACACAGTGCTTCCTTGACCCAGAAAAGTTACAGAGGTTTACACAGAGAACTTCAGCTATAACTACCAGAAAATGAGAGAGACTTCGAAAACTAGCAAAATCTATGTTGTTCATGAAGTTGGGAGTACTTAGCATTCCGAAAACATCACTTTCACAAAGAGAAATCTACTTCTCTAAGACAACGATACAGTGAACAGAGAAAGTATTAGTTTCTTAAGATTGAGAACAGATAGAAACAAGAGAAAGTACACAGTGATTCATCTACCCAGAGAAGTTACAGAGGTTTACACTGAAAATTTCAGGTATAACTACAATAAAAGAAGAGAGACTTAGATAACTGCCCAAATCTCCGTTGCATATAGAGTTGGGAGTAATTAGCATTCTGAAATCATCACTTTCACCGAAAGAAATCTACTTCTCTACGACAACGATACAGTGAACAGAGAAAGTATTAGTTTCTTAAGATAGATAACAGATAGAAACAAGAGAAAGAACACAGTGGTTCATATACCCAGAGAAGTTACGGAAGTTTACACCGAGAACTTCAGCTATAACCACCAGAAATAAGAGAGACTTAGAAAACTGGGAAAATCTGCGTTGTTCATGGGGTTGGGAGTACTTAGCATTCTGAAAACATCACTTTCACAGAAAGAAATCTACTTCTCTAAGACAATGATACAGTGAACAGAGAAAGTATTAGTTTCTTAATATTGGGAACAGATAGAAACAAGAGAAAGTACACAGTGAGTCATCTACCCAGAGAAGTTACAGAGGTTTACACAGCGAACTTCATCGATAACTACAAGAAAGTAAGAGCGACTTAGATCACGGGGAAAATCTCCGTTGTTCATGCAGTTGGGAGTACTTAGCATTCTGAAAACATCCCTTTCGCAGAAAGAAATCTACTTAGCTAAGGCAACGATACAGTGAAGAGAGAGTGTTTTAGTTTCCTAAGATTGAGAACAGATAGAAAGAAGAGAAAGAACACAGTGATTCATCTACCCAGAGAAGTTACAGAGGTTTTCACAGAGATGTCCAAACTATAACTACAAGAAAATAAGACAGACTTAGATATCAGGCCAAATCTACGTTGTTCATAGAGTTGGGAGTACTTAGCAAGGTGAAAATATCACTTTCACCGAAAGAAATCTACTTCTCTAAGACAATGATACAGTGAACAGAGAAAGTATTATTTTCTAAAGATTGGGAACAGATAGAAACAAGAGAAAGTACACAGTGATTCATATACCCAGAGAAGTAAATGAGGATTACACAGAGAACTTCAACTATAACTACAAGAAAATCAGACAGACTTAGATAACTGGTAAAATCTACGTTGTTCATGGAGTTGGGAGTACGTAGCATTCTGAAAACAGCACTTCCGTAGGAAGAAATCTTCTTCACTAAGACAGGAATACACTCAACAGAGAAAGTATTTGTTTCTTAAGGTTGAGTACAGATAGAAACAAAAGAAAGTACACAGTGATTCATCTACCTAGAGAAGATACAGAGGTTTAAAGAGATAACTTCAGCTATAACTACAAGAAAATAAGAGAGACTTACAACTGGGAAAATCTATGTTGTTCATGGAGTTGGGAGTACTTAGCATTCTGACAACATCACTTTCACAGAAAGAACTCTACTTAGCTAAGGCAACGATACAGTGAACAGAGAAAGTATTAGTTTCCTAAGATTGAGAACAGATAGAAACAAGACAAAGAACACAGTGATTCATCTACCCGAGAAGTTACAGAGGTTTTCACAGAGATGTCCAAACTCTAACTACAATAAAGGAAGAGAGACTTAGATAACTGGGAAAATCTACGTTGTTGATGCAGTTGGGAGTACTTAGCAATCTGAAAACATCACTTTCACAAAAAGAAATGTACTTTCCTAAGACAACACTACACTGAACAGAGAAAGAATTAGTTTCTTAACATTGAGAACAGATAGAAACAAGAGAAGGAACCCAGTGATTCATCTACCCAGAGAAGTTACAGGGGTTTACCAAGAAATCTCCCAACTGAAACTACAAGAAAAGAAGGGAGACTTAGATAACTGGCAGAATCTACGTTGTGGATACACTTGGGAGTACTTAGCATTCTCAAAACATCACTGTCACAAAAAGAAATCTACTTCTCTAAGACAAGGATACAGTGAACAGAGAAAGTATTTGTTTCTTAAGATTGGGAACAGATAGAAACAAGAGAAAGTACACAGTGCTTCCTTGACCCAGAAAAGTTACAGCGGTTCACACAGAGAACTTCAGCTATAACTACCAGAAAATGAGAGAGACTTCGAAAACTAGCAAAATCTATGTTGTTCATGAAGTTGGGAGTACTTAGCATTCCGAAAACATCACTTTCACAAAGAGAAATCTACTTCTCTAAGACAACGATACAGTGAACAGAGAAAGTATTAGTTTCTTAAGATTGAGAACAGATAGAAACAAGAGAAATTACACAGTGATTCATCTACCCAGAGAAGTTACAGGGGTTTACCAAGAAATCTCCCAACTAAAACTACAAGAAAAGAAGGGAGACTTAGATAACTGGCAAAATCTACGTTGTGGATAGACTTGGGAGTACTTAGCATTCTCAAAACATCACTGTCACAAACAGAAATCTACTTCTCTAAGAGAAGGATACAGTGAACGGAGAAAGTATTTGTTTCTTAAGATTGGGAACAGATAGAAACAAGAGAAAGTACACAGTGCTTCCTTGACCCAGAAAAGTTACAGAGGTTTACACAGAGAACTTCAGCTATAACTACTAGAAAATGAGAGAGACTTCGAAAACTAGCAAAATCTATGTTGTTCATGAAGTTGGGAGTACTTAGCATTCCGAAAACATCACTTTCACAAAGAGAAATCTACTTCTCTAAGACAACGATACAGTGAACAGAGAAAGTATTAGTTTCTTAAGATTGAGAACAGATAGAAACAAGAGAAAGTACACAGTGATTCATCTACCCAGAGAAGTTACAGAGGTTTACACTGAAAATTTCAGCTTTAACTACAATAAAAGAAGAGAGACTTAGATAACTGCCCAAATCTCCGTTGCATATAGAGTTGGGAGTAATTAGCATTCTGAAATCATCACTTTCACCGAAAGAAATCTACTTCTCTACGACAACGATACAGTAAACAGAGAAAGTATTAGTTTCTTAAGATAGATAACAGATAGAAACAAGAGAAAGAACACAGTGGTTCATATACCCAGAGAAGTTACGGAAGTTTACACCGAGAACTTCAGGTATAACCACCAGAAATAAGAGAGACTTAGAAAACTGGGAAAATCTGCGTTGTTCATGGGGTTGGGAGTACTTAGCATTCCGAAAACATCACTTTCACAAAGAGAAATCTACTTCTCTAAGACAACGATACAGTGAACAGAGAAAGTATTAGTTTCTTAAGATTGAGAACAGATAGAAAAAAGAGAAAGTACACAGTGATTCATCTACCCAGAGAAGTTACAGGGGTTTACCAAGAAATCTCCCAACTAAAACTACAAGAAAAGAAGGGAGACTTAGATAACTGGCAAAATCTACGTTGTTGATAGACTTGGGAGTACTTAGCATTCTCAAAACATCACTGTCACAAAAAGAAATCTACTTCTCTAAGACAAGGATACAGTGAACAGAGAAAGTATTTGTTTCTTAAGATTCGAAACAGATAGAAACAAGAGAAAGTACACAGTGCTTCCTTGACCCAGAAAAGTTACAGAGGTTTACACAGAGAACTTCAGCTATAACTACCAGAAAATGAGAGAGACTTCGAAAACTAGCAAAATCTATGTTGTTCATGAAGTTGGGAGTACTTAGCATTCCGAAAACATCACTTTCACAAAGAGAAATCTACTTCTCTAAGACAACGATACAGTGAACAGAGAAAGTATTAGTTTCTTAAGATTGAGAACAGATAGAAACAAGACAAAGAACACAGTGATTCATCTACCCAGAGAAGTTACAGAGGTTTTCACAGAGATGTCCAAACTCTAACTACGATAAAGGAAGAGAGACTTAGATAACTGGGAAAATCTACGTTGTTGATGCAGTTGGGAGTACTTAGCAATCTGAAAACATCACTTTCACAAAAAGAAATGTACTTCTCTAAGACAACGCTACACTGAACAGAGAAAGAATTAGTTTCTTAACATTGAGAACAGATAGAAACAAGAGAAGGAACCCAGTGATTCATCTACCCAGAGAAGTTACAGGGGTTTACCAAGAAATCTCCCAACTAAAACTACAAGAAAAGAAGGGAGACTTAGATAACTGGCAAAATCTACGTTGTGGATAGACTTGGGAGTACTTAGCGTTCTCAAAACATCACTGTCACAAACAGAAATCTACTTCTCTAAGACAAGGATACAGTGAACAGAGAAAGTATTTGTTTCTTAAGATTGGGAACAGATAGAAACAATAGAAAGTACACAGTGCTTCCTTGACCCAGAAAAGTTACAGAGGTTTACACAGAGAACTTCAGCTATAACTACCAGAAAATGAGAGAGACTTCGAAAACTAGCAAAATCTATGTTGTTCATGAAGTTGGGAGTACTTAGCATTCCGAAAACATCACTTTCACAAAGAGAAATCTACTTCTCTAAGACAACGATACAGTGAACAGAGAAAGTATTAGTTTCTTAAGATTGAGAACAGATAGAAACAAGACAAAGAACACAGTGATTCATCTACCCAGAGAAGTTACAGAGGTTTTCACAGAGATGTCCAAACTCTAACTACGATAAAGGAAGAGAGACTTAGATAAGTGGGAAAATCTACGTTGTTGATGCAGTTGGGAGTACTTAGCAATCTGAAAACATCACTTTCACAAAAAGAAATGTACTTCTCTAAGACAACGCTACACTGAACAGAGAAAGAATTAGTTTCTTAACATTGAGAACAGATAGAAACAAGAGAAGGAACCCAGTGATTCATCTACCCAGAGAAGTTACAGGGGTTTACCAAGAAATCTCCCAACTAAAACTACAAGAAAAGAAGGGAGACTTAGATAACTGGCAAAATCTACGTTGTGGATAGACTTGGGAGTACTTAGCGTTCTCAAAACATCACTGTCACAAACAGAAATCTACTTCTCTAAGACAAGGATACAGTGAACAGAGAAAGTATTTGTTTCTTAAGATTGGGAACAGATAGAAACAATAGAAAGTACACAGTGCTTCCTTGACCCAGAAAAGTTACAGAGGTTTACACAGAGAACTTCAGCTATAACTACCAGAAAATGAGAGAGACTTCGAAAACTAGCAAAATCTATGTTGTTCATGAAGTTGGGAGTACTTAGCATTCCGAAAACATCACTTTCACAAAGAGAAATCTACTTCTCTAAGACAACGATACAGTGAACAGAGAAAGTATTACTTTCTTAAGATTGAGAACAGATAGAAACAAGAGAAATTACACAGTGATTCATCTACCCAGAGAAGTTACAGGGGTTTACCAAGAAATCTCCCAACTAAAACTACAAGAAAAGAAGGGAGACTTAGATAACTGGCAAAATCTACGTTGTGGATAGACTTGGGAGTACTTAGCATTCTCAAAACATCACTGTCACAAAAAGAAATCTACTTCTCTAAGAGAAGGATACAGTGAACAGAGAAAGTATTTGTTTCTTAAGATTGGGAACAGATAGAAACAAGAGAAAGTACACAGTGCTTCCTTGACCCAGAAAAGTTACAGAGGTTTACACAGAGAACTTCAGCTATAACTACCAGAAAATGAGAGAGACTTCGAAAACTAGCAAAATCTATGTTGTTCATGAAGTTGGGAGTACTTAGCATTCCGAAAACATCACTTTCACAAAGAGAAATCTACTTCTCTAAGACAACGATACAGTGAACAGAGAAAGTATTAGTTTCTTAAGATTGAGAACAGATAGAAACAATAGAAAGTACACAGTGATTCATCTACTCAGAGAAGTTACAGAGGTTTACACTGAAAATTTCAGGTATAACTACAATAAAAGAAGAGAGACTTAGATAACTGCCCAAATCTCCGTTGCATATAGAGTTGGGAGTAATTAGCATTCTGAAATCATCACTTTCACCGAAAGAAATCTACTTCTCTACGACAACGATACAGTGAACAGAGAAAGTATTAGTTTCTTAAGATAGATAACAGATAGAAACAAGAGAAAGAACACAGTGGTTCATATACCCAGAGAAGTTACGGAAGTTTACACCGAGAACTTCAGCTATAACCACCAGAAATAAGAGAGACTTAGAAAACTGGGAAAATCTGCGTTGTTCATGGGGTTGGGAGTACTTAGCATTCTGAAAACATCACTTTCACAGAAAGAAATCTACTTCTCTAAGACAATGATACAGTGAACAGAGAAAGTATTAGTTTCTTAATATTGGGAACAGATAGAAACAAGAGAAAGTACACAGTGAGTCATCTACCCAGAGAAGTTACAGAGGTTTACACAGCGAACTTCATCGATAACTACAAGAAAGTAAGAGCGACTTAGATCACGGGGAAAATCTCCGTTGTTCATGCAGTTGGGAGTACTTAGCATTCTGAAAACATCCCTTTCGCAGAAAGAAATCTACTTAGCTAAGGCAACGATACAGTGAAGAGAGAGTGTTTTAGTTTCCTAAGATTGAGAACAGATAGAAAGAAGAGAAAGAACACAGTGATTCATCTACCCAGAGAAGTTACAGACGTTTTCACAGAGATGTCCAAACTATAACTACAAGAAAATAAGACAGACTTAGATATCAGGCCAAATCTACGTTGTTCATAGAGTTGGGAGTACTTAGCAAGGTGAAAATATCACTTTCACCGAAAGAAATCTACTTCTCTAAGACAATGATACAGTGAACAGAGAAAGTATTATTTTCTAAAGATTGGGAACAGATAGAAACAAGAGAAAGTACACAGTGATTCATATACCCAGAGAAGTAAATGAGGATTACACAGAGAACTTCAACTATAACTACAAGAAAATCAGACAGACTTAGATAACTGGTAAAATCTACGTTGTTCATGGAGTTGGGAGTACGTAGCATTCTGAAAACAGCACTTCCGTAGGAAGAAATCTTCTTCACTAAGACAGGAATACACTCAACAGAGAAAGTATTTGTTTCTTAAGGTTGAGTACAGATAGAAACAAAAGAAAGTACACAGTGATTCATCTACCTAGAGAAGATACAGAGGTTTAAAGAGATAACTTCAGCTATAACTACAAGAAAATAAGAGAGACTTACAACTGGGAAAATCTATGTTGTTCATGGAGTTGGGAGTACTTAGCATTCTGACAACATCACTTTCACAGAAAGAACTCTACTTAGCTAAGGCAACGATACAGTGAACAGAGAAAGTATTAGTTTCCTAAGATTGAGAACAGATAGAAACAAGACAAAGAACACAGTGATTCATCTACCCGAGAAGTTACAGAGGTTTTCACAGAGATGTCCAAACTCTAACTACAATAAAGGAAGAGAGACTTAGATAACTGGGAAAATCTACGTTGTTGATGCAGTTGGGAGTACTTAGCAATCTGAAAACATCACTTTCACAAAAAGAAATGTACTTTCCTAAGACAACACTACACTGAACAGAGAAAGAATTAGTTTCTTAACATTGAGAACAGATAGAAACAAGAGAAGGAACCCAGTGATTCATCTACCCAGAGAAGTTACAGGGGTTTACCAAGAAATCTCCCAACTGAAACTACAAGAAAAGAAGGGAGACTTAGATAACTGGCAGAATCTACATTGTGGATACACTTGGGAGTACTTAGCATTCTCAAAACATCACTGTCACAAAAAGAAATCTACTTCTCTAAGACAAGGATACAGTGAACAGAGAAAGTATTTGTTTCTTAAGATTGGGAACAGATAGAAACAAGAGAAAGTACACAGTGCTTCCTTGACCCAGAAAAGTTACAGCGGTTCACACAGAGAACTTCAGCTATAACTACCAGAAAATGAGAGAGACTTCGAAAACTAGCAAAATCTATGTTGTTCATGAAGTTGGGAGTACTTAGCATTCCGAAAACATCACTTTAACAAAGAGAAATCTACTTCTCTAAGACAACGATACAGTGAACAGAGAAAGTATTAGTTTCTTAAGATTGAGAACAGATAGAAACAAGAGAAATTACACAGTGATTCATCTACCCAGAGAAGTTACAGGGGTTTACCAAGAAATCTCCCAACTAAAACTACAAGAAAAGAAGGGAGACTTAGATAACTGGCAAAATCTACATTGTGGATAGACTTGGGAGTACTTAGCATTCTCAAAACATCACTGTCACAAACAGAAATCTACTTCTCTAAGAGAAGGATACAGTGAACAGAGAAAGTATTTGTTTCTTAAGATTGGGAACAGATAGAAACAAGAGAAAGTACACAGTGCTTCCTTGACCCAGAAAAGTTACAGAGGTTTACACAGAGAACTTCAGCTATAACTACTAGAAAATGAGAGAGACTTCGAAAACTAGCAAAATCTATGTTGTTCATGAAGTTGGGAGTACTTAGCATTCCGAAAACATCACTTTCACAAAGAGAAATCTACTTCTCTAAGACAACGATACAGTGAACAGAGAAAGTATTAGTTTCTTAAGATTGAGAACAGATAGAAACAAGAGAAAGTACACAGTGATTCACCTACCCAGAGAAGTTACAGAGGTTTACACTGAAAATTTCAGGTATAACTACAATAAAAGAAGAGAGACTTAGATAACTGCCCAAATCTCCGTTGCATATAGAGTTGGGAGTAATTAGCATTCTGAAATCATCACTTTCACCGAAAGAAATCTACTTCTCTACGACAACGATACAGTGAACAGAGAAAGTATTAGTTTCTTAAGATAGATAACAGATAGAAACAAGAGAAAGAACACAGTGGTTCATATACCCAGAGAAGTTACGGAAGTTTACACCGAGAACTTCAGCTATAACCACCAGAAATAAGAGAGACTTAGAAAACTGGGAAAATCTGCGTTGTTCATGGGGTTGGGAGTACTTAGCATTCTGAAAACATCACTTTCACAGAAAGAAATCTACTTAGCTAAGGCAAAGATACAGAGATCAGAAAAAGTATTAGTTTCCTAAGATTGAGAACAGATAGAAACAAGACAAAGAACACAGTGATTCATCTACCCAGAGAAGTTACAAAGGTTTTCACAGAGATGTCCAAACTCTAACTACGATAAAGGAAGAGAGACTTAGATAACTGGGAAAATCTACGTTGTTGATGCAGTTGGGAGTACTTAGCAATCTGAAAACATCACTTTCACAAAAAGAAATGTACTTCTCTAAGACAACGCTACACTGAACAGAGAAAGAATTAGTTTCTTAACATTGAGAACAGATAGAAACAAGAGAAGGAACCCAGTGATTCATCTACCCAGAGAAGTTACAGGGGTTTACCAAGAAATCTCCCAACTAAAACTACAAGACAAGAAGGGAGACTTAGATAACTGGCAAAATCTACGTTGTGGATAGACTTGGGAGTACTTAGCATTCTCAAAACATCACTGTCACAAACAGAAATCTACTTCTCTAAGACAAGGATACAGTGAACAGAGAAAGTATTTGTTTCTTAAGATTGGGAACAGATAGAAACAAGAGAAAGTACACAGTGCTTCCTTGACCCAGAAAAGTTACAGAGGTTGACACAGAGAACTTCAGCTATAACTACCAGAAAATGAGAGAGACTTCGAAAACTAGCAAAATCTATGTTGTTCATGAAGTTGGGAGTACTTAGCATTCCGAAAACATCACTTTCACAAAGAGAAATCTACTTCTCTAAGACAACGATACAGTGAACAGAGAAAGTATTAGTTTCTTAAGATTGAGAACAGATAGAAACAAGAGAAATTACACAGTGATTCATCTACCCAGAGAAGTTACAGGGGTTTACCAAGAAATCTCCCAACTAAAACTACAAGAAAAGAAGGGAGACTTAGATAACTGGCAAAATCTACGTTGTGGATAGACTTGGGAGTACTTAGCATTCTCAAAACATCACTGTCACAAACAGAAATCTACTTCTCTAAGAGAAGGATACAGTGAACAGAGAAAGTATTTGTTTCTTAAGATTGGGAACAGATAGAAACAAGAGAAAGTACACAGTGCTTCCTTGACCCAGAAAAGTTACAGAGGTTTACACAGAGAACTTCAGCTATAACTACCAGAAAATGAGAGAGACTTCGAAAACTAGCAAAATCTATGTTGTTCATGAAGTTGGGAGTACTTAGCATTCCGAAAACATCACTTTCACAAAGAGAAATCTACTTCTCTAAGACAACGATACAGTGAACAGAGAAAGTATTAGTTTCTTAAGATTGAGAACAGATAGAAACAAGACAAAGAACACAGTGATTCATCTACCCAGAGAAGTTACAGAGGTTTTCACAGAGATGTCCAATAACTACGATAAAGGAAGAGAGACTTAGATAACTGGGAAAATCTACGTTGTTGATGCAGTTGGGAGTACTTAGCAATCTGAAAACATCACTTTCACAAAAAGAAATGTACTTCTCTAAGACAACGCTACACTGAACAGAGAAAGAATTAGTTTCTTAACATTGAGAACAGATAGAAACAAGAGAAGGAACCCAGTGATTCATCTACCCAGAGAAGTTACAGGGGTTTACCAAGAAATCTCCCAACTAAAACTACAAGAAAAGAAGGGAGACTTAGATAACTGGCAAAATCTACATTGTGGATAGACTTGGGAGTACTTAGCGTTCTCAAAACATCACTGTCACAAACAGAAATCTACTTCTCTAAGACAAGGATACAGTGAACAGAGAAAGTATTTGTTTCTTAAGATTGGGAACAGATAGAAACAATAGAAAGTACACAGTGCTTCCTTGACCCAGAAAAGTTACAGAGGTTTACACAGAGAACTTCAGCTATAACTACCAGAAAATGAGAGAGACTTCGAAAACTAGCAAAATCTATGTTGTTCATGAAGTTGGGAGTACTTAGCATTCCGAAAACATCACTTTCACAAAGAGAAATCTACTTCTCTAAGACAACGATACAGTGAACAGAGAAAGTATTAGTTTCTTAAGATTGAGAACAGATAGAAACAAGAGAAATTACACAGTGATTCATCTACCCAGAGAAGTTACAGGGGTTTACCAAGAAATCTCCCAACTAAAACTACAAGAAAAGAAGGGAGACTTAGATAACTGGCAAAATCTACGTTGTGGATAGACTTGGGAGTACTTAGCATTCTCAAAACATCACTGTCACAAAAAGAAATCTACTTCTCTAAGAGAAGGATACAGTGAACAGAGAAAGTATTTGTTTCTTAAGATTGGGAACAGATAGAAACAAGAGAAAGTACACAGTGCTTCCTTGACCCAGAAAAGTTACAGAGGTTTACACAGAGAACTTCAGCTATAACTACCAGAAAATGAGAGAGACTTCGAAAACTAGCAAAATCTATGTTGTTCATGAAGTTGGGAGTACTTAGCATTCCGAAAACATCACTTTCACAAAGAGAAATCTACTTCTCTAAGACAACGATACAGTGAACAGAGAAAGTATTAGTTTCTTAAGATTGAGAACAGATAGAAACAAGAGAAAGTACACAGTGATTCATCTACCCAGAGAAGTTACAGAGGTTTACACTGAAAATTTCAGGTATAACTACAATAAAAGAAGAGAGACTTAGATAACTGCCCAAATCTCCGTTGCATATAGAGTTGGGAGTAATTAGCATTCTGAAATCATCACTTTCACCGAAAGAAATCTACTTCTCTACGACAACGATACAGTGAACAGAGAAAGTATTAGTTTCTTAAGATAGATAACAGATAGAAACAAGAGAAAGAACACAGTGGTTCATATACCCAGAGAAGTTACGGAAGTTTACACCGAGAACTTCAGCTATAACCACCAGAAATAAGAGAGACTTAGAAAACTGGGAAAATCTGCGTTGTTCATGGGGTTGGGATTACTTAGCATTCTGAAAACATCACTTTCACAGAAAGAAATCTACTTCTCTAAGACAATGATTCAGTGAACAGAGAAAGTATTAGTTTCTTAATATTGGGAACAGATAGAAACAAGAGAAAGTACACAGTGAGTCATCTACCCAGAGAAGTTACAGAGGTTTACACAGCGAACTTCATCGATAACTACAAGAAAGTAAGAGCGACTTAGATCACGGGGAGAATCTCCGTTGTTCATGCAGTTGGGAGTACTTAGCATTCTGAAAACATCCCTTTCGCAGAAAGAAATCTACTTAGCTAAGGCAACGATACAGTGAAGAGAGAGTGTTTTAGTTTCCTAAGATTGAGAACAGATAGAAAGAAGAGAAAGAACACAGTGATTCATCTACCCAGAGAAGTTACAGAGGTTTTCACAGAGATGTCCAAACTATAACTACAAGAAAATAAGACAGACTTAGATATCAGGCCAAATCTACGTTGTTCATAGAGCTGGGAGTACTTAGCAAGGTGAAAATATCACTTTCACCGAAAGAAATCTACTTCTCTAAGACAATGATACAGTGAACAGAGAAAGTATTATTTTCTAAAGATTGGGGACAGATAGAAACAAGAGAAAGTACACAGTGATTCATATACCCAGAGAAGTAAATGAGGATTACACAGAGAACTTCAACTATAACTACAAGAAAATCAGACAGACTTAGATAACTGGTAAAATCTACGTTGTTCATGGAGTTGGGAGTACGTAGTATTCTGAAAACAGCACTTCCGTAGGAAGAAATCTTCTTCACTAAGACAGGAATACACTCAACAGAGAAAGTATTTGTTTCTTAAGGTTGAGTACAGATAGAAACAAAAGAAAGTACACAGTGATTCATCTACCTAGAGAAGATACAGAGGTTTAAAGAGATAACTTCAGCTATAACTACAAGAAAATAAGAGAGACTTACAACTGGGAAAATCTATGTTGTTCATGGAGTTGGGAGTACTTAGCATTCTGACAACATCACTTTCACAGAAAGAACTCTGCTTAGCTAAGGCAACGATACAGTGAACAGAGAAAGTATTAGTTTCCTAAGATTGAGAACAGATAGAAACAAGACAAAGAACACAGTGATTCATCTACCCGAGAAGTTACAGAGGTTTTCACAGAGATGTCCAAACTCTAACTACAATAAAGGAAGAGAGACTTAGATAACTGGGAAAATCTACGTTGTTGATGCAGTTGGGAGTACTTAGCAATCTGAAAACATCACTTTCACAAAAAGAAATGTACTTTCCTAAGACAACACTACACTGAACAGAGAAAGAATTAGTTTCTTAACATTGAGAACAGATAGAAACAAGAGAAGGAATCCAGTGATTCATCTACCCAGAGAAGTTACAGGGGTTTACCAAGAAATCTCCCAACTGAAACTACAAGAAAAGAAGGGAGACTTAGATAACTGGCAGAATCTACGTTGTGGATACACTTGGGAGTACTTAGCATTCTCAAAACATCACTGTCACAAAAAGAAATCTACTTCTCTAAGACAAGGATACAGTGAACAGAGAAAGTATTTGTTTCTTAAGATTGGGAACAGATAGAAACAAGAGAAAGTACACAGTGCTTCCTTGACCCAGAAAAGTTACAGCGGTTCACACAGAGAACTTCAGCTATAACTACCAGAAAATGAGAGAGACTTCGAAAACTAGCAAAATCTATGTTGTTCATGAAGTTGGGAGTACTTAGCATTCCGAAAACATCACTTTCACAAAGAGAAATCTACTTCTCTAAGACAACGATACAGTGAACAGAGAAAGTATTAGTTTCTTAAGATTGAGAACAGATAGAAACAAGAGAAAGTACACAGTGATTCATCTACTCAGAGAAGTTACAGAGGTTTACACTGAAAATTTCAGGTATAACTACAATAAAAGAAGAGAGACTTAGATAACTGCCCAAATCTCCGTTGCATATAGAGTTGGGAGTAATTAGCATTCTGAAATCATCACTTTCACCGAAAGAAATCTACTTCTCTACGACAACGATACAGTGAACAGAGAAAGTATTAGTTTCTTAAGATAGATAACAGATAGAAACAAGAGAAAGAACACAGTGGTTCATATACCCAGAGAAGTTACGGAAGTTTACACCGAGAACTTCAGCTATAACCACCAGAAATAAGAGAGACTTAGAAAACTGGGAAAATCTGCGTTGTTCATGGGGTTGGGAGTACTTAGCATTCTGAAAACATCACTTTCACAGAAAGAAATCTACTTCACTAAGACAATGATACAGTGAACAGAGAAAGTATTAGTTTCTTAATATTGGGAACAGATAGAAACAAGAGAAAGTACACAGTGAGTCATCTACCCAGAGAAGTTACAGAGGTTTACACAGCGAACTTCATCGATAACTACAAGAAAGTAAGAGCGACTTAGATCACGGGGAAAATCTCCGTTGTTCATGCAGTTGGGAGTACTTAGCATTCTGAAACCATCCCTTTCGCAGAAAGAAATCTACTTAGCTAAGGCAACGATACAGTGAAGAGAGAGTGTTTTAGTTTCCTAAGATTGAGAACAGATAGAAAGAAGAGAAAGAACACAGTGATTCATCTACCCAGAGAAGTTACAGAGGTTTTCACAGAGATGTCCAAACTATAACTACAAGAAAATAAGACAGACTTAGATATCAGGCCAAATCTACGTTGTTCATAGAGTTGGGAGTACTTAGCAAGGTGAAAATATCACTTTCACCGAAAGAAATCTACTTCTCTAAGACAATGATACAGTGAACAGAGAAAGTATTATTTTCTAAAGATTGGGAACAGATAGAAACAAGAGAAAGTACACAGTGATTCATATACCCAGAGAAGTAAATGAGGATTACACAGAGAACTTCAACTATAACTACAAGAAAATCAGACAGACTTAGATAACTGGTAAAATCTACGTTGTTCATGGAGTTGGGAGTACGTAGCATTCTGAAAACAGCACTTCCGTAGGAAGAAATCTTCTTCACTAAGACAGGAATACACTCAACAGAGAAAGTATTTGTTTCTTAAGGTTGAGTACAGATAGAAACAAAAGAAAGTACACAGTGATTCATCTACCTAGAGAAGATACAGAGGTTTAAAGAGATAACTTCAGCTATAAATACAAGAAAATAAGAGAGACTTACAACTGGGAAAATCTATGTTGTTCATGGAGTTGGGAGTACTTAGCATTCTGACAACATCACTTTCACAGAAAGAACTCTACTTAGCTAAGGCAACGATACAGTGAACAGAGAAAGTATTAGTTTCCTAAGATTGAGAACAGATAGAAACAAGACAAAGAACACAGTGATTCACCTACCCGAGAAGTTACAGAGGTTTTCACAGAGATGTCCAAACTCTAACTACAATAAAGGAAGAGAGACTTAGATAACTGGGAAAATCTACGTTGTTGATGCAGTTGGGAGTACTTAGCAATCTGAAAACATCACTTTCACAAAAAGAAATGTACTTTCCTAAGACAACACTACACTGAACAGAGAAAGAATTAGTTTCTTAACATTGAGAACAGATAGAAACAAGAGAAGGAACCCAGTGATTCATCTACACAGAGAAGTTACAGGGGTTTACCAAGAAATCTCCCAACTGAAACTACAAGAAAAGAAGGGAGACTTAGATAACTGGCAGAATCTACGTTGTGGATACACTTGGGAGTACTTAGCATTCTCAAAACATCACTTTCACAAAAAGAAATGTACTTCTCTAAGACAACGCTACACTGAACAGAGAAAGAATTAGTTTCTTAACATTGAGAACAGATAGAAACAAGAGAAGGAACCCAGTGATTCATCTACCCAGAGAAGTTACAGGGGTTTACCAAGAAATCTCCCAACTAAAACTACAAGAAAAGAAGGGAGACTTAGATAACTGGCAAAATCTACGTTGTGGATAGACTTGGGAGTACTTAGCATTCTCAAAACATCACTGTCACAAAAAGAAATCTACTTCTCTAAGACAAGGATACAGTGAACAGAGAAAGTATTTGTTTCTTAAGATTGGGAACAGATAGAAACAATAGAAAGTACACAGTGCTTCCTTGACCCAGAAAAGTTACAGAGGTTTACACAGAGAACTTCAGCTATAACTACCAGAAAATGAGAGAGACTTCGAAAACTAGCAAAATCTATGTTGTTCATGAAGTTGGGAGTACTTAGCATTCCGAAAACATCACTTTCACAAAGAGAAATCTACTTCTCTAAGACAACGATACAGTGAACAGAGAAAGTATTAGTTTCTTAAGATTGAGAACAGATAGAAACAAGACAAAGAACACAGTGATTCATCTACCCAGAGAAGTTACAGAGGTTTTCACAGAGATGTCCAAACTCTAACGACGATAAAGGAAGAGAGACTTAGATAACTGGGAAAATCTACGTTGTTGATGCAGTTGGGAGTACTTACCAATCTGAAAACATCACTTTCACAAAAAGAAATGTACTTCTCTAAGACAACGCTACACTGAACAGAGAAAGAATTAGTTTCTTAACATTGAGAACAGATAGAAACAAGAGAAGGAACCCAGTGATTCATCTACCCAGAGAAGTTACAGGGGTTTACCAAGAAATCTCCCAACTAAAACTACAAGAAAAGAAGGGAGACTTAGATAACTGGCAAAATCTACGTTGTGGATAGACTAGGGAGTACTTAGCGTTCTCAAAACATCACTGTCACAAACAGAAATCTACTTCTCTAAGACAAGGATACAGTGAACAGAGAAAGTATTTGTTTCTTAAGATTGGGAACAGATAGAAACAATAGAAAGTACACAGTGCTTCCTTGACCCAGAAAAGTTACAGAGGTTTACACAGAGAACTTCAGCTATAACTACCAGAAAATGAGAGAGACTTCGAAAACTAGCAAAATCTATGTTGTTCATGAAGTTGGGAGTACTTAGCATTCCGAAAACATCACTTTCACAAAGAGAAATCTACTTCTCTAAGACAACGATACAGTGAACAGAGAAAGTATTAGTTTCTTAAGATTGAGAACAGATAGAAACAAGAGAAATTACACAGTGATTCATCTACCCAGAGAAGTTACAGGGGTTTACCAAGAAATCTCCCAACTAAAACTACAAGAAAAGAAGGGAGACTTAGATAACTGGCAAAATCTACGTTGTGGATAGACTTGGGAGTACTTAGCATTCTCAAAACATCACTGTCACAAAAAGAAATCTACTTCTCTAAGAGAAGGATACAGTGAACAGAGAAAGTATTTGTTTCTTAAGATTGGGAACAGATAGAAACAAGAGAAAGTACACAGTGCTTCCTTGACCCAGAAAAGTTACAGAGGTTTACACAGAGAACTTCAGCTATAACTACCAGAAAATGAGAGAGACTTCGAAAACTAGCAAAATCTATGTTGTTCATGAAGTTGGGAGTACTTAGCATTCCGAAAACATCACTTTCACAAAGAGAAATCTACTTCTCTAAGACAACGATACAGTGAACAGAGAAAGTATTAGTTTCTTAAGATTGAGAACAGATAGAAACAAGAGAAAGTACACAGTGATTCATCTACTCAGAGAAGTTACAGAGGTTTACACTGAAAATTTCAGGTATAACTACAATAAAAGAAGAGAGACTTAGATAACTGCCCAAATCTCCGTTGCATATAGAGTTGGGAGTAATTAGCATTCTGAAATCATCACTTTCACCGAAAGAAATCTACTTCTCTACGACAACGATACAGTGAACAGAGAAAGTATTAGTTTCTTAAGATAGATAACAGATAGAAACAAGAGAAAGAACACAGTGGTTCATATACCCAGAGAAGTTACGGAAGTTTACACCGAGAACTTCAGCTATAACCACCAGAAATAAGAGAGACTTAGAAAACTGGGAAAATCTGCGTTGTTCATGGGGTTGGGAGTACTTAGCATTCTGAAAACATCACTTTCACAGAAAGAAATCTACTTCTCTAAGACAATGATACAGTGAACAGAGAAAGTATTAGTTTCTTAATATTGGGAACAGATAGAAACAAGAGAAAGTACACAGTGAGTCATCTACCCAGAGAAGTTACAGAGGTTTACACAGCGAACTTCATCGATAACTACAAGAAAGTAAGAGCGACTTAGATCACGGGGAAAATCTCCGTTGTTCATGCAGTTGGGAGTACTTAGCATTCTGAAAACATCCCTTTCGCAGAAAGAAATCTACTTAGCTAAGGCAACGATACAGTGAAGAGAGAGTGTTTTAGTTTCCTAAGATTGAGAACAGATAGAAAGAAGAGAAAGAACACAGTGATTCATCTACCCAGAGAAGTTACAGAGGTTTTCACAGAGATGTCCAAACTATAACTACAAGAAAATAAGACAGACTTAGATATCAGGCCAAATCTACGTTGTTCATAGAGTTGGGAGTACTTAGCAAGGTGAAAATATCACTTTCACCGAAAGAAATCTACTTCTCTAAGACAATGATACAGTGAACAGAGAAAGTATTATTTTCTAAAGATTGGGAACAGATAGAAACAAGAGAAAGTACACAGTGATTCATATACCCAGAGAAGTAAATGAGGATTACACAGAGAACTTCAACTATAACTACAAGAAAATCAGACAGACTTAGATAACTGGTAAAATCTACGTTGTTCATGGAGTTGGGAGTACGTAGCATTCTGAAAACAGCACTTCCGTAGGAAGAAATCTTCTTCACTAAGACAGGAATACACTCAACAGAGAAAGTATTTGTTTCTTAAGGTTGAGTACAGATAGAAACAAAAGAAAGTACACAGTGATTCATCTACCTAGAGAAGATACAGAGGTTTAAAGAGATAACTTCAGCTATAACTACAAGAAAATAAGAGAGACTTACAACTGGGAAAATCTATGTTGTTCATGGAGTTGGGAGTACTTAGCATTCTGACAACATCACTTTCACAGAAAGAACTCTACTTAGCTAAGGCAACGATACAGTGAACAGAGAAAGTATTAGTTTCCTAAGATTGAGAACAGATAGAAACAAGACAAAGAACACAGTGATTCATCTACCCGAGAAGTTACAGAGGTTTTCACAGAGATGTCCAAACTCTAACTACAATAAAGGAAGAGAGACTTAGATAACTGGGAAAATCTACGTTGTTGATGCAGTTGGGAGTACTTAGCAATCTGAAAACATCACTTTCACAAAAAGAAATGTACTTTCCTAAGACAACACTACACTGAACAGAGAAAGAATTAGTTTCTTAACATTGAGAACAGATAGAAACAAGAGAAGGAACCCAGTGATTCATCTACCCAGAGAAGTTACAGGGGTTTACCAAGAAATCTCCCAACTGAAACTACAAGAAAAGAAGGGAGACTTAGATAACTGGCAGAATCTACGTTGTGGATACACTTGGGAGTACTTAGCATTCTCAAAACATCACTTTCACAAAAAGAAATGTACTTCTCTAAGACAACGCTACACTGAACAGAGAAAGAATTAGTTTCTTAACATTGAGAACAGATAGAAACAAGAGAAGGAACCCAGTGATTCATCTACCCAGAGAAGTTACAGGGGTTTACCAAGAAATCTCCCAACTGAAACTACAAGAAAAGAAGGGAGACTTAGATAACTGGCAGAATCTACGTTGTGGATACACTTGGGAGTACTTAGCATTCTCAAAACATCACTGTCACAAAAAGAAATCTACTTCTCTAAGACAAGGATACAGTGAACAGAGAAAGTATTTGTTTCTTAAGATTGGGAACAGATAGAAACAAGAGAAAGTACACAGTGCTTCCTTGACCCAGAAAAGTTACAGCGGTTCACACAGAGAACTTCAGCTATAACTACCAGAAAATGAGAGAGACTTCGAAAACTAGCAAAATCTATGTTGTTCATGAAGTTGGGAGTACTTAGCATTCCGAAAACATCACTTTCACAAAGAGAAATCTACTTCTCTAAGACAACGATACAGTGAACAGAGAAAGTATTAGTTTCTTAAGATTGAGAACAGATAGAAACAAGAGAAAGTACACAGTGATTCATCTACTCAGAGAAGTTACAGAGGTTTACACTGAAAATTTCAGGTATAACTACAATAAAAGAAGAGAGACTTAGATAACTGCCCAAATCTCCGTTGCATATAGAGTTGGGAGTAATTAGCATTCTGAAATCATCACTTTCACCGAAAGAAATCTACTTCTCTACGACAACGATACAGTGAACAGAGAAAGTATTAGTTTCTTAAGATAGATAACAGATAGAAACAAGAGAAAGAACACAGTGGTTCATATACCCAGAGAAGTTACGGAAGTTTACACCGAGAACTTCAGCTATAACCACCAGAAATAAGAGAGACTTAGAAAACTGGGAAAATCTGCGTTGTTCATGGGGTTGGGAGTACTTAGCATTCTGAAAACATCACTTTCACAGAAAGAAATCTACTTCACTAAGACAATGATACAGTGAACAGAGAAAGTATTAGTTTCTTAATATTGGGAACAGATAGAAACAAGAGAAAGTACACAGTGAGTCATCTACCCAGAGAAGTTACAGAGGTTTACACAGCGAACTTCATCGATAACTACAAGAAAGTAAGAGCGACTTAGATCACGGGGAAAATCTCCGTTGTTCATGCAGTTGGGAGTACTTAGCATTCTGAAAACATCCCTTTCGCAGAAAGAAATCTACTTAGCTAAGGCAACGATACAGTGAAGAGAGAGTGTTTTAGTTTCCTAAGATTGAGAACAGATAGAAAGAAGAGAAAGAACACAGTGATTCATCTACCCAGAGAAGTTACAGAGGTTTTCACAGAGATGTCCAAACTATAACTACAAGAAAATAAGACAGACTTAGATATCAGGCCAAATCTACGTTGTTCATAGAGTTGGGAGTACTTAGCAAGGTGAAAATATCACTTTCACCGAAAGAAATCTACTTCTCTAAGACAATGATACAGTGAACAGAGAAAGTATTATTTTCTAAAGATTGGGAACAGATAGAAACAAGAGAAAGTACACAGTGATTCATATACCCAGAGAAGTAAATGAGGATTACACAGAGAACTTCAACTATAACTACAAGAAAATCAGACAGACTTAGATAACTGGTAAAATCTACGTTGTTCATGGAGTTGGGAGTACGTAGCATTCTGAAAACAGCACTTCCGTAGGAAGAAATCTTCTTCACTAAGACAGGAATACACTCAACAGAGAAAGTATTTGTTTCTTAAGGTTGAGTACAGATAGAAACAAAAGAAAGTACACAGTGATTCATCTACCTAGAGAAGATACAGAGGTTTAAAGAGATAACTTCAGCTATAACTACAAGAAAATAAGAGAGACTTACAACTGGGAAAATCTATGTTGTTCATGGAGTTGGGAGTACTTAGCATTCTGACAACATCACTTTCACAGAAAGAACTCTACTTAGCTAAGGCAACGATACAGTGAACAGAGAAAGTATTAGTTTCCTAAGATTGAGAACAGATAGAAACAAGACAAAGAACACAGTGATTCATCTACCCGAGAAGTTACAGAGGTTTTCACAGAGATGTCCAAACTCTAACTACAATAAAGGAAGAGAGACTTAGATAACTGGGAAAATCTACGTTGTTGATGCAGTTGGGAGTACTTAGCAATCTGAAAACATCACTTTCACAAAAAGAAATGTACTTTCCTAAGACAACACTACACTGAACAGAGAAAGAATTAGTTTCTTAACATTGAGAACAGATAGAAACAAGAGAAGGAACCCAGTGATTCATCTACACAGAGAAGTTACAGGGGTTTACCAAGAAATCTCCCAACTGAAACTACAAGAAAAGAAGGGAGACTTAGATAACTGGCAGAATCTACGTTATGGATACACTTGGGAGTACTTAGCATTCTCAAAACATCACTTTCACAAAAAGAAATGTACTTCTCTAAGACAACGCTACACTGAACAGAGAAAGAATTAGTTTCTTAACATTGAGAACAGATAGAAACAAGAGAAGGAACCCAGTGATTCATCTACCCAGAGAAGTTACAGGGGTTTACCAAGAAATCTCCCAACTAAAACTACAAGAAAAGAAGGGAGACTTAGATAACTGGCAAAATCTACGTTGTGGATAGACTTGGGAGTACTTAGCATTCTCAAAACATCACTGTCACAAAAAGAAATCTACTTCTCTAAGACAAGGATACAGTGAACAGAGAAAGTATTTGTTTCTTAAGATTGGAAACAGATAGAAACAAGAGAAAGTACACAGTGCTTCCTTGACCCAGAAAAGTTACAGAGGTTTACACAGAGAACTTCAGCTATAACTACCAGAAAATGAGAGAGACTTCGAAAACTAGCAAAATCTATGTTGTTCATGAAGTTGGGAGTACTTAGCATTCCGAAAACATCACTTTCACAAAGAGAAATCTACTTCTCTAAGACAACGATACAGTGAACAGAGAAAGTATTAGTTTCTTAAGATTGAGAACAGATAGAAACAAGAGAAATTACACAGTGATTCATCTACCCAGAGAAGTTACAGGGGTTTACCAAGAAATCTCCCAACTAAAACTACAAGAAAAGAAGGGAGACTTAGATAACTGGCAAAATCTACGTTGTGGATAGACTTGGGAGTACTTAGCATTCTCAAAACATCACTGTCACAAAAAGAAATCTACTTCTCTAAGAGAAGGATACAGTGAACAGAGAAAGTATTTGTTTCTTAAGATTGGGAACAGATAGAAACAAGAGAAAGTACACAGTGCTTCCTTGACCCAGAAAAGTTACAGAGGTTTACACAGAGAACTTCAGCTATAACTACCAGAAAATGAGAGAGACTTCGAAAACTAGCAAAATCTATGTTGTTCATGAAGTTGGGAGTACTTAGCATTCCGAAAACATCACTTTCACAAAGAGAAATCTACTTCTCTAAGACAACGATACAGTGAACAGAGAAAGTATTAGTTTCTTAAGATTGAGAACAGATAGAAACAAGAGAAAGTACACAGTGATTCATCTACTCAGAGAAGTTACAGAGGTTTACACTGAAAATTTCAGGTATAACTACAATAAAAGAAGAGAGACTTAGATAACTGCCCCAATCTCCGTTGCATATAGAGTTGGGAGTAATTAGCATTCTGAAATCATCACTTTCACCGAAAGAAATCTACTTCTCTACGACAACGATACAGTGAACAGAGAAAGTATTAGTTTCTTAAGATAGATAACAGATAGAAACAAGAGAAAGAACACAGTGGTTCATATACCCAGAGAAGTTACGGAAGTTTACACCGAGAACTTCAGCTATAACCACCAGAAATAAGAGAGACTTAGAAAACTGGGAAAATCTGCGTTGTTCATGGGGTTGGGAGTACTTAGCATTCTGAAAACATCACTTTCACAGAAAGAAATCTACTTCTCTAAGACAATGATACAGTGAACAGAGAAAGTATTAGTTTCTTAATATTGGGAACAGATAGAAACAAGAGAAAGTACACAGTGAGTCATCTACCCAGAGAAGTTACAGAGGTTTACACAGCGAACTTCATCGATAACTACAAGAAAGTAAGAGCGACTTAGATCACGGGGAAAATCTCCGTTGTTCATGCAGTTGGGAGTACTTAGCATTCTGAAAACATCCCTTTCGCAGAAAGAAATCTACTTAGCTAAGGCAACGATACAGTGAAGAGAGAGTGTTTTAGTTTCCTAAGATTGAGAACAGATAGAAAGAAGAGAAAGAACACAGTGATTCATCTACCCAGAGAAGTTACAGAGGTTTTCACAGAGATGTCCAAACTATAACTACAAGAAAATAAGACAGACTTAGATATCAGGCCAAATCTACGTTGTTCATAGAGTTGGGAGTACTTAGCAAGGTGAAAATATCACTTTCACCGAAAGAAATCTACTTCTCTAAGACAATGATACAGTGAACAGAGAAAGTATTATTTTCTAAAGATTGGGAACAGATAGAAACAAGAGAAAGTACACAGTGATTCATATACCCAGAGAAGTAAATGAGGATTACACAGAGAACTTCAACTATAACTACAAGAAAATCAGACAGACTTAGATAACTGGTAAAATCTACGTTGTTCATGGAGTTGGGAGTACGTAGCATTCTGAAAACAGCACTTCCGTAGGAAGAAATCTTCTTCACTAAGACAGGAATACACTCAACAGAGAAAGTATTTGTTTCTTAAGGTTGAGTACAGATAGAAACAAAAGAAAGTACACAGTGATTCATCTACCTAGAGAAGATACAGAGGTTTAAAGAGATAACTTCAGCTATAACTACAAGAAAATAAGAGAGACTTACAACTGGGAAAATCTATGTTGTTCATGGAGTTGGGAGTACTTAGCATTCTGACAACATCACTTTCACAGAAAGAACTCTACTTAGCTAAGGCAACGATACAGTGAACAGAGAAAGTATTAGTTTCCTAAGATTGAGAACAGATAGAAACAAGACAAAGAACACAGTGATTCATCTACCCGAGAAGTTACAGAGGTTTTCACAGAGATGTCCAAACTCTAACTACAATAAAGGAAGAGAGACTTAGATAACTGGGAAAATCTACGTTGTTGATGCAGTTGGGAGTACTTAGCAATCTGAAAACATCACTTTCACAAAAAGAAATGTACTTTCCTAAGACAACACTACACTGAACAGAGAAAGAATTAGTTTCTTAACATTGAGAACAGATAGAAACAAGAGAAGGAACCCAGTGATTCATCTACCCAGAGAAGTTACAGGGGTTTACCAAGAAATCTCCCAACTGAAACTACAAGAAAAGAAGGGAGACTTAGATAACTGGCAGAATCTACGTTGTGGATACACTTGGGAGTACTTAGCATTCTCAAAACATCACTGTCACAAAAAGAAATCTACTTCTCTAAGACAAGGATACAGTGAACAGAGAAAGTATTTGTTTCTTAAGATTGGGAACAGATAGAAACAAGAGAAAGTACACAGTGCTTCCTTGACCCAGAAAAGTTACAGCGGTTCACACAGAGAACTTCAGCTATAACTACCAGAAAATGAGAGAGACTTCGAAAACTAGCAAAATCTATGTTGTTCATGAAGTTGGGAGTACTTAGCATTCCGAAAACATCACTTTCACAAAGAGAAATCTACTTCTCTAAGACAACGATACAGTGAACAGAGAAAGTATTAGTTTCTTAAGATTGAGAACAGATAGAAACAAGAGAAAGTACACAGTGATTCATCTACTCAGAGAAGTTACAGAGGTTTACACTGAAAATTTCAGGTATAACTACAATAAAAGAAGAGAGACTTAGATAACTGCCCAAATCTCCGTTGCATATAGAGTTGGGAGTAATTAGCATTCTGAAATCATCACTTTCACCGAAAGAAATCTACTTCTCTACGACAACGATACAGTGAACAGAGAAAGTATTAGTTTCTTAAGATAGATAACAGATAGAAACAAGAGAAAGAACACAGTGGTTCATATACCCAGAGAAGTTACGGAAGTTTACACCGAGAACTTCAGCTATAACCACCAGAAATAAGAGAGATTTAGAAAACTGGGAAAATCTGCGTTGTTCATGGGGTTGGGAGTACTTAGCATTCTGAAAACATCACTTTCACAGAAAGAAATCTACTTCACTAAGACAATGATACAGTGAACAGAGAAAGTATTAGTTTCTTAATATTGGGAACAGATAGAAACAAGAGAAAGTACACAGTGAGTCATCTACCCAGAGAAGTTACAGAGGTTTACACAGCGAACTTCATCGATAACTACAAGAAAGTAAGAGCGACTTAGATCACGGGGAAAATCTCCGTTGTTCATGCAGTTGGGAGTACTTAGCATTCTGAAAACATCCCTTTCGCAGAAAGAAATCTACTTAGCTAAGGCAACGATACAGTGAAGAGAGAGTGTTTTAGTTTCCTAAGATTGAGAACAGATAGAAAGAAGAGAAAGAACACAGTGATTCATCTACCCAGAGAAGTTACAGAGGTTTTCACAGAGATGTCCAAACTATAACTACAAGAAAATAAGACAGACTTAGATATCAGGCCAAATCTACGTTGTTCATAGAGTTGGGAGTACTTAGCAAGGTGAAAATATCACTTTCACCGAAAGAAATCTACTTCTCTAAGACAATGATACAGTGAACAGAGAAAGTATTATTTTCTAAAGATTGGGAACAGATAGAAACAAGAGAAAGTACACAGTGATTCATATACCCAGAGAAGTAAATGAGGATTACACAGAGAACTTCAACTATAACTACAAGAAAATCAGACAGACTTAGATAACTGGTAAAATCTACGTTGTTCATGGAGTTGGGAGTACGTAGCATTCTGAAAACAGCACTTCCGTAGGAAGAAATCTTCTTCACTAAGACAGGAATACACTCAACAGAGAAAGTATTTGTTTCTTAAGGTTGAGTACAGATAGAAACAAAAGAAAGTACACAGTGATTCATCTACCTAGAGAAGATACAGAGGTTTAAAGAGATAACTTCAGCTATAACTACAAGAAAATAAGAGAGACTTACAACTGGGAAAATCTATGTTGTTCATGGAGTTGGGAGTACTTAGCATTCTGACAACATCACTTTCACAGAAAGAACTCTACTTAGCTAAGGCAACGATACAGTGAACAGAGAAAGCATTAGTTTCCTAAGATTGAGAACAGATAGAAACAAGACAAAGAACACAGTGATTCATCTACCCGAGAAGTTACAGAGGTTTTCACAGAGATGTCCAAACTCTAACTACAATAAAGGAAGAGAGACTTAGATAACTGGGAAAATCTACGTTGTTGATGCAGTTGGGAGTACTTAGCAATCTGAAAACATCACTTTCACAAAAAGAAATGTACTTTCCTAAGACAACACTACACTGAACAGAGAAAGAATTAGTTTCTTAACATTGAGAGCAGATAGAAACAAGAGAAGGAACCCAGTGATTCATCTACCCAGAGAAGTTACAGGGGTTTACCAAGAAATCTCCCAACTGAAACTACAAGAAAAGAAGGGAGACTTAGATAACTGGCAGAATCTACGTTGTGGATACACTTGGGAGTACTTAGCATTCTCAAAACATCACTGTCACAAAAAGAAATCTACTTCTCTAAGACAAGGATACAGTGAACAGAGAAAGTATTTGTTTCTTAAGATTGGGAACAGATAGAAACAAGAGAAAGTACACAGTGCTTCCTTGACCCAGAAAAGTTACAGCGGTTCACACAGAGAACTTCAGCTATAACTACCAGAAAATGAGAGAGACTTCGAAAACTAGCAAAATCTATGTTGTTCATGAAGTTGGGAGTACTTAGCATTCCGAAAACATCACTTTAACAAAGAGAAATCTACTTCTCTAAGACAACGATACAGTGAACAGAGAAAGTATTAGTTTCTTAAGATTGAGAACAGATAGAAACAAGAGAAATTACACAGTGATTCATCTACCCAGAGAAGTTACAGGGGTTTACCAAGAAATCTCCCAACTAAAACTACAAGAAAAGAAGGGAGACTTAGATAACTGGCAAAATCTACGTTGTTGATAGACTTGGGAGTACTTAGCATTCTCAAAACATCACTGTCACAAACAGAAATCTACTTCTCTAAGAGAAGGATACAGTGAACAGAGAAAGTATTTGTTTCTTAAGATTGGGAACAGATAGAAACAAGAGAAAGTACACAGTGCTTCCTTGACCCAGAAAAGTTACAGAGGTTTACACAGAGAACTTCAGCTATAACTACTAGAAAATGAGAGAGACTTCGAAAACTAGCAAAATCTATGTTGTTCATGAAGTTGGGAGTACTTAGCATTCCGAAAACATCACTTTCACAAAGAGAAATCTACTTCTCTAAGACAACGATACAGTGAACAGAGAAATTATTAGTTTCTTAAGATTGAGAACAGATAGAAACAAGAGAAAGTACACAGTGATTCATCTACCCAGAGAAGTTACAGAGGTTTACACTGAAAATTTCAGGTATAACTACAATAAAAGAAGAGAGACTTAGATAACTGCCCAACTCTCCGTTGCATATAGAGTTGGGAGTAATTAGCATTCTGAAATCATCACTTTCACCGAAAGAAATCTACTTCTCTACGACAACGATACAGTGAACAGAGAAAGTATTAGTTTCTTAAGATAGATAACAGATAGAAACAAGAGAAAGAACACAGTGGTTCATATACCCAGAGAAGTTACGGAAGTTTACACCGAGAACTTCAGCTATAACCACCAGAAATAAGAGAGACTTAGAAAACTGGGAAAATCTGCGTTGTTCATGGGGTTGGGAGTACTTAGCATTCCGAAAACATCACTTTCACAAAGAGAAATCTACTTCTCTAAGACAACGATACAGTGAACAGAGAAAGTATTAGTTTCTTAAGATTGAGAACAGATAGAAAAAAGAGAAAGTACACAGTGATTCATCTACCCAGAGAAGTTACAGGGGTTTACCAAGAAATCTCCCAACTAAAACTACAAGAAAAGAAGGGAGACTTAGATAACTGGCAAAATCTACGTTGTTGATAGACTTGGGAGTACTTAGCATTCTCAAAACATCACTGTCACAAAAAGAAATCTACTTCTCTAAGACAAGGATACAGTGAACAGAGAAAGTATTTGTTTCTTAAGATTGGAAACAGATAGAAACAAGAGAAAGTACACAGTGCTTCCTTGACCCAGAAAAGTTACAGAGGTTTACACAGAGAACTTCAGCTATAACTACCAGAAAATGAGAGAGACTTCGAAAACTAGCAAAATCTATGTTGTTCATGAAGTTGGGAGTACTTAGCATTCCGAAAACATCACTTTCACAAAGAGAAATCTACTTCTCTAAGACAACGATACAGTGAACAGAGAAAGTATTAGTTTCTTAAGATTGAGAACAGATAGAAACAAGACAAAGAACACAGTGATTCATCTACCCAGAGAAGTTACAGAGGTTTTCACAGAGATGTCCAAACTCTAACTACGATAAAGGAAGAGAGACTTAGATAACTGGGAAAATCTACGTTGTTGATGCAGTTGGGAGTACTTAGCAATCTGAAAACATCACTTTCACAAAAAGAAATGTACTTCTCTAAGACAACGCTACACTGAACAGAGAAAGAATTAGTTTCTTAACATTGAGAACAGATAGAAACAAGAGAAGGAACCCAGTGATTCATCTACCCAGAGAAGTTACAGGGGTTTACCAAGAAATCTCCCAACTGAAACTACAAGAAAAGAAGGGAGACTTAGATAACTGGCAAAATCTACGTTGTGGATAGACTTGGGAGTACTTAGCGTTCTCAAAACATCACTGTCACAAACAGAAATCTACTTCTCTAAGACAAGGATACAGTGAACAGAGAAAGTATTTGTTTCTTAAGATTGGGAACAGATAGAAACAATAGAAAGTACACAGTGCTTCCTTGACCCAGAAAAGTTACAGAGGTTTACACAGAGAACTTCAGCTATATCTACCAGAAAATGAGAGAGACTTCGAAAACTAGCAAAATCTATGTTGTTCATGAAGTTGGGAGTACTTAGCATTCCGAAAACATCACTTTCACAAAGAGAAATCTACTTCTCTAAGACAACGATACACTGAACAGAGAAAGTATTAGTTTCTTAAGATTGAGAACAGATAGAAACAAGAGAAATTACACAGTGATTCATCTACCCAGAGAAGCTACAGGGGTTTACCAAGAAATCTCCCAACTAAAACTACAAGAAAAGAAGGGAGACTTAGATAACTGGCAAAATCTACGTTGTTGATAGACTTGGGAGTACTTAGCATTCTCAAAACATCACTGTCACAAAAAGAAATCTACTTCTCTAAGACAAGGATACAGTGAACAGAGAAAGTATTTGTTTCTTAAGATTGGGAACAGATAGAAACAAGAGAAAGTACACAGTGCTTCCTTGACCCAGAAAAGTTACAGAGGTTTACACAGAGAACTTCAGCTATAACTACTAGAAAATGAGAGAGACTTCGAAAACTAGCAAAATCTATGTTGTTCATGAAGTTGGGAGTACTTAGCATTCCGAAAACATCACTTTCACAAAGAGAAATCTACTTCTCTAAGACAACGATACAGTGAACAGAGAAAGTATTAGTTTCTTAAGATTGAGAACAGATAGAAACAAGAGAATGTACACAGTGATTCACCTACCCAGAGAAGTTACAGAGGTTTACACTGAAAATTTCAGGTATAACTACAATAAAAGAAGAGAGACTTAGATAACTGCCCAAATCTCCGTTGCATATAGAGTTGGGAGTAATTAGCATTCTGAAATCATCACTTTCACCGAAAGAAATCTACTTCTCTACGACAACGATACAGTGAACAGAGAAAGTATTAGTTTCTTAAGATAGATAACAGATAGAAACAAGAGAAAGAACACAGTGGTTCATATACCCAGAGAAGTTACGGAAGTTTACACCGAGAACTTCAGCTATAACCACCAGAAATAAGAGAGACTTAGAAAACTGGGAAAATCTGCGTTGTTCATGGGGTTGGGAGTACTTAGCATTCTGAAAACATCACTTTCACAGAAAGAAATCTACTTCTCTAAGACAATGATACAGTGAACAGAGAAAGTATTAGTTTCTTAATATTGGGAACAGATAGAAACAAGAGAAAGTACACAGTGAGTCATCTACCCAGAGAAGTTACAGAGGTTTACACAGCGAACTTCATCGATAACTACAAGAAAGTAAGAGCGACTTAGATCACGGGGAAAATCTCCGTTGTTCATGCAGTTGGGAGTACTTAGCATTCTGAAACCATCCCTTTCGCAGAAAGAAATCTACTTAGCTAAGGCAACGATACAGTGAAGAGAGAGTGTTTTAGTTTCCTAAGATTGAGAACAGATAGAAAGAAGAGAAAGAACACAGTGATTCATCTACCCAGAGAAGTTACAGAGGTTTTCACAGAGATGTCCAAACTATAACTACAAGAAAATAAGACAGACTTAGATATCAGGCCAAATCTACGTTGTTCATAGAGTTGGGAGTACTTAGCAAGGTGAAAATATCACTTTCACCGAAAGAAATCTACTTCTCTAAGACAATGATACAGTGAACAGAGAAAGTATTATTTTCTAAAGATTGGGAACAGATAGAAACAAGAGAAAGTACACAGTGATTCATATACCCAGAGAAGTAAATGAGGATTACACAGAGAACTTCAACTATAACTACAAGAAAATCAGACAGACTTAGATAACTGGTAAAATCTACGTTGTTCATGGAGTTGGGAGTACGTAGCATTCTGAAAACAGCACTTCCGTAGGAAGAAATCTTCTTCACTAAGACAGGAATACACTCAACAGAGAAAGTATTTGTTTCTTAAGGTTGAGTACAGATAGAAACAAAAGAAAGTACACAGTGATTCATCTACCTAGAGAAGATACAGAGGTTTAAAGAGATAACTTCAGCTATAACTACAAGAAAATAAGAGAGACTTACAACTGGGAAAATCTATGTTGTTCATGGAGTTGGGAGTACTTAGCATTCTGACAACATCACTTTCACAGAAAGAACTCTACTTAGCTAAGGCAACGATACAGTGAACAGAGAAAGTATTAGTTTCCTAAGACTGAGAACAGATAGAAACAAGACAAAGAACACAGTGATTCATCTACCCGAGAAGTTACAGAGGTTTTCACAGAGATGTCCAAACTCTAACTACAATAAAGGAAGAGAGACTTAGATAACTGGGAAAATCTACGTTGTTGATGCAGTTGGGAGTACTTAGCAATCTGAAAACATCACTTTCACAAAAAGAAATGTACTTTCCTAAGACAACACTACACTGAACAGAGAAAGAATTAGTTTCTTAACATTGAGAACAGATAGAAACAAGAGAAGGAACCCAGTGATTCATCTACCCAGAGAAGTTACAGGGGTTTACCAAGAAATCTCCCAACTGAAACTACAAGAAAAGAAGGGAGACTTAGATAACTGGCAGAATCTACGTTGTGGATACACTTGGGAGTACTTAGCATTCTCAAAACATCACTGTCACAAAAAGAAATCTGCTTCTCTAAGACAAGGATACAGTGAACAGAGAAAGTATTTGTTTCTTAAGATTGGGAACAGATAGAAACAAGAGAAAGTACACAGTGCTTCCTTGACCCAGAAAAGTTACAGCGGTTCACACAGAGAACTTCAGCTATAACTACCAGAAAATGAGAGAGACTTCGAAAACTAGCAAAATCTATGTTGTTCATGAAGTTGGGAGTACTCAGCATTCCGAAAACATCACTTTCACAAAGAGAAATCTACTTCTCTAAGACAACGATACAGTGAACAGAGAAAGTATTAGTTTCTTAAGATTGAGAACAGATAGAAACAAGAGAAAGTACACAGTGATTCATCTACCCAGAGAAGTTACAGGGGTTTACCAAGAAATCTCCCAACTAAAACTACAAGAAAAGAAGGGAGACTTAGATAACTGGCAAAATCTACGTTGTTGATAGACTTGGGAGTACTTAGCATTCTCAAAACATCACTGTCACAAACAGAAATCTACTTCTCTAAGAGAAGGATACAGTGAACAGAGAAAGTATTTGTTTCTTAAGATTGGGAACAGATAGAAACAAGAGAAAGTACACAGTGCTTCCTTGACCCAGAAAAGTTACAGAGGTTTACACAGAGAACTTCAGCTATAACTACTAGTAAATGAGAGAGACTTCGAAAACTAGCAAAATCTATGTTGTTCATGAAGTTGGGAGTACTTAGCATTCCGAAAACATCACTTTCACAAAGAGAAATCTACTTCTCTAAGACAACGATACAGTGAACAGAGGAAGTATTAGTTTCTTAAGATTGAGAACAGATAGAAACAAGAGAAAGTACACAGTGATTCACCTACCCAGAGAAGTTACAGAGGTTTACACTGAAAATTTCAGGTATAACTACAATAAAAGAAGAGAGACTTAGATAACTGCCCAAATCTCCGTTGCATATAGAGTTGGGAGTAATTAGCATTCTGAAATCATCACTTTCACCGAAAGAAATCTACTTCTCTACGACAACGATACAGTGAACAGAGAAAGTATTAGTTTCTTAAGATAGATAACAGATAGAAACAAGAGAAAGAACACAGTGGTTCATATACCCAGAGAAGTTACGGAAGTTTACACCGAGAACTTCAGCTATAACCACCAGAAATAAGAGAGACTTAGAAAACTGGGAAAATCTGCGTTGTTCATGGGGTTGGGAGTACTTAGCATTCTGAAAACATCACTTTCACAGAAAGAAATCTACTTAGCTAAGGCAAAGATACAGAGATCAGAAAAAGTATTAGTTTCCTAAGATTGAGAACAGATAGAAACAAGACAAAGAACACAGTGATTCATCTACCCAGAGAAGTTACAAAGGTTTTCACAGAGATGTCCAAACTCTAACTACGATAAAGGAAGAGAGACTTAGATAACTGGGAAAATCTACATTGTTGATGCAGTTGGGAGTACTTAGCAATCTGAAAACATCACTTTCACAAAAAGAAATGTACTTCTCTAAGACAACGCTACACTGAACAGAGAAAGAATTAGTTTCTTAACATTGAGAACAGATAGAAACAAGAGAAGGAACCCAGTGATTCATCTACCCAGAGAAGTTACAGGGGTTTACCAAGAAATCTCCCAACTAAAACTACAAGAAAAGAAGGGAGACTTAGATAACTGGCAAAATCTACGTTGTGGATAGACTTGGGAGTACTTAGCATTCTCAAAACATCACTGTCACAAAAAGAAATCTACTTGTCTAATACAAGGATACAGTGAACAGAGAAAGTATTTGTTTCTTAAGATTGGAAACAGATAGAAACAAGAGAAAGTACACAGTGCTTCCTTGACCCAGAAAAGTTACAGAGGTTTACACAGAGAACTTCAGCTATAACTACCAGAAAATGAGAGAGACTTCGAAAACTAGCAAAATCTATGTTGTTCATGAAGTTGGGAGTACTTAGCATTCCGAAAACATCACTTTCACAAAGAGAAATCTACTTCTCTAAGACAACGATACAGTGAACAGAGAAAGTATTAGTTTCTTAAGATTGAGAACAGATAGAAACAAGACAAAGAACACAGTGATTCATCTACCCAGAGAAGTTACAGAGGTTTTCACAGAGATGTCCAAACTCTAACTACGATAAAGGAAGAGAGACTTAGATAACTGGGAAAATCTACGTTGTTGATGCAGTTGGGAGTACTTAGCAATCTGAAAACATCACTTTCACAAAAAGAAATGTACTTCTCTAAGACAACGCTACACTGAACAGAGAAAGAATTAGTTTCTTAACATTGAGAACAGATAGAAACAAGAGAAGGAACCCAGTCATTCATCTACCCAGAGAAGTTACAGGGGTTTACCAAGAAATCTCCCAACTAAAACTACAAGAAAAGAAGGGAGACTTAGATAACTGGCAAAATCTACGTTGTGGATAGACTTGGGAGTACTTAGCGTTCTCAAAACATCACTGTCACAAACAGAAATCTACTTCTCTAAGACAAGGATACAGTGAACAGAGAAAGTATTTGTTTCTTAAGATTGGGAACAGATAGAAACAATAGAAAGTACACAGTGCTTCCTTGACCCAGAAAAGTTACAGAGGTTTACACAGAGAACTTCAGCTATAACTACCAGAAAATGAGAGAGACTTCGAAAACTAGCAAAATCTATGTTGTTCATGAAGTTGGGAGTACTTAGCATTCCGAAAACATCACTTTCACAAAGAGAAATCTACTTCTCTAAGACAACGATACAGTGAACAGAGAAAGTATTAGTTTCTTAAGATTGAGAACAGATAGAAACAAGACAAAGAACACAGTGATTCATCTACCCAGAGAAGTTACAGAGGTTTTCACAGAGATGTCCAAACTCTAACTACGATAAAGGAAGAGAGACTTAGATAAGTGGGAAAATCTACGTTGTTGATGCAGTTGGGAGTACTTAGCAATCTGAAAACATCACTTTCACAAAAAGAAATGTACTTCTCTAAGACAACGCTACACTGAACAGAGAAAGAATTAGTTTCTTAACATTGACAACAGATAGAAACAAGAGAAGGAACCCAGTGATTCATCTACCCAGAGAAGTTACAGGGGTTTACCAAGAAATCTCCCAACTAAAACTACAAGAAAAGAAGGGAGACTTAGATAACTGGCAAAATCTACGTTGTGGATAGACTTGGGAGTACTTAGCGTTCTCAAAACATCACTGTCACAAACAGAAATCTACTTCTCTAAGACAAGGATACAGTGAACAGAGAAAGTATTTGTTTCTTAAGATTGGGAACAGATAGAAACAATAGAAAGTACACAGTGCTTCCTTGACCCAGAAAAGTTACAGAGGTTTACACAGAGAACTTCAGCTATAACTACCAGAAAATGAGAGAGACTTCGAAAACTAGCAAAATCTATGTTGTTCATGAAGTTGGGAGTACTTAGCATTCCGAAAACATCACTTTCACAAAGAGAAATCTACTTCTCTAAGACAACGATACAGTGAACAGAGAAAGTATTACTTTCTTAAGATTGAGAACAGATAGAAACAAGAGAAATTACACAGTGATTCATCTACCCAGAGAAGTTACAGGGGTTTACCAAGAAATCTCCCAACTAAAACTACAAGAAAAGAAGGGAGACTTAGATAACTGGCAAAATCTACGTTGTGGATAGACTTGGGAGTACTTAGCATTCTCAAAACATCACTGTCACAAAAAGAAATCTACTTCTCTAAGAGAAGGATACAGTGAACAGAGAAAGTATTTGTTTCTTAAGATTGGGAACAGATAGAAACAAGAGAAAGTACACAGTGCTTCCTTGACCCAGAAAAGTTACAGAGGTTTACACAGAGAACTTCAGCTATAACTACCAGAAAATGAGAGAGACTTCGAAAACTAGCAAAATCTATGTTGTTCATGAAGTTGGGAGTACTTAGCATTCCGAAAACATCACTTTCACAAAGAGAAATCTACTTCTCTAAGACAACGATACAGTGAACAGAGAAAGTATTAGTTTCTTAAGATTGAGAACAGATAGAAACAATAGAAAGTACACAGTGATTCATCTACTCAGAGAAGTTACAGAGGTTTACACTGAAAATTTCAGGTATAACTACAATAAAAGAAGAGAGACTTAGATAACTGCCCAAATCTCCGTTGCATATAGAGTTGGGAGTAATTAGCATTCTGAAATCATCACTTTCACCGAAAGAAATCTACTTCTCTACGACAACGATACAGTGAACAGAGAAAGTATTAGTTTCTTAAGATAGATAACAGATAGAAACAAGAGAAAGAACACAGTGGTTCATATACCCAGAGAAGTTACGGAAGTTTACACCGAGAACTTCAGCTATAACCACCAGAAATAAGAGAGACTTAGAAAACTGGGAAAATCTGCGTTGTTCATGGGGTTGGGAGTACTTAGCATTCTGAAAACATCACTTTCACAGAAAGAAATCTACTTCTCTAAGACAATGATACAGTGAACAGAGAAAGTATTAGTTTCTTAATATTGGGAACAGATAGAAACAAGAGAAAGTACACAGTGAGTCATCTACCCAGAGAAGTTACAGAGGTTTACACAGCGAACTTCATCGATAACTACAAGAAAGTAAGAGCGACTTAGATCACGGGGAAAATCTCCGTTGTTCATGCAGTTGGGAGTACTTAGCATTCTGAAAACATCCCTTTCGCAGAAAGAAATCTACTTAGCTAAGGCAACGATACAGTGAAGAGAGAGTGTTTTAGTTTCCTAAGATTGAGAACAGATAGAAAGAAGAGAAAGAACACAGTGATTCATCTACCCAGAGAAGTTACAGAGGTTTTCACAGAGATGTCCAAACTATAACTACAAGAAAATAAGACAGACTTAGATATCAGGCCAAATCTACGTTGTTCATAGAGTTGGGAGTACTTAGCAAGGTGAAAATATCACTTTCACCGAAAGAAATCTACTTCTCTAAGACAATGATACAGTGAACAGAGAAAGTATTATTTTCTAAAGATTGGGAACAGATAGAAACAAGAGAAAGTACACAGTGATTCATATACCCAGAGAAGTAAATGAGGATTACACAGAGAACTTCAACTATAACTACAAGAAAATCAGACAGACTTAGATAACTGGTAAAATCTACGTTGTTCATGGAGTTGGGAGTACGTAGCATTCTGAAAACAGCACTTCCGTAGGAAGAAATCTTCTTCACTAAGACAGGAATACACTCAACAGAGAAAGTATTTGTTTCTTAAGGTTGAGTACAGATAGAAACAAAAGAAAGTACACAGTGATTCATCTACCTAGAGAAGATACAGAGGTTTAAAGAGATAACTTCAGCTATAACTACAAGAAAATAAGAGAGACTTACAACTGGGAAAATCTATGTTGTTCATGGAGTTGGGAGTACTTAGCATTCTGACAACATCACTTTCACAGAAAGAACTCTACTTAGCTAAGGCAACGATACAGTGAACAGAGAAAGCATTAGTTTCCTAAGATTGAGAACAGATAGAAACAAGACAAAGAACACAGTGATTCATCTACCCGAGAAGTTACAGAGGTTTTCACAGAGATGTCCAAACTCTAACTACAATAAAGGAAGAGAGACTTAGATAACTGGGAAAATCTACGTTGTTGATGCAGTTGGGAGTACTTAGCAATCTGAAAACATCACTTTCACAAAAAGAAATGTACTTTCCTAAGACAACACTACACTGAACAGAGAAAGAATTAGTTTCTTAACATTGAGAACAGATAGAAACAAGAGAAGGAACCCAGTGATTCATCTACCCAGAGAAGTTACAGGGGTTTACCAAGAAATCTCCCAACTGAAACTACAAGAAAAGAAGGGAGACTTAGATAACTGGCAGAATCTACATTGTGGATACACTTGGGAGTACTTAGCATTCTCAAAACATCACTGTCACAAAAAGAAATCTACTTCTCTAAGACAAGGATACAGTGAACAGAGAAAGTATTTGTTTCTTAAGATTGGGAACAGATAGAAACAAGAGAAAGTACACAGTGCTTCCTTGACCCAGAAAAGTTACAGCGGTTCACACAGAGAACTTCAGCTATAACTACCAGAAAATGAGAGAGACTTCGAAAACTAGCAAAATCTATGTTGTTCATGAAGTTGGGAGTACTTAGCATTCCGAAAACATCACTTTAACAAAGAGAAATCTACTTCTCTAAGACAACGATACAGTGAACAGAGAAAGTATTAGTTTCTTAAGATTGAGAACAGATAGAAACAAGAGAAATTACACAGTGATTCATCTACCCAGAGAAGTTACAGGGGTTTACCAAGAAATCTCCCAACTAAAACTACAAGAAAAGAAGGGAGACTTAGATAACTGGCAAAATCTACATTGTGGATAGACTTGGGAGTACTTAGCATTCTCAAAACATCACTGTCACAAACAGAAATCTACTTCTCTAAGAGAAGGATACAGTGAACAGAGAAAGTATTTGTTTCTTAAGATTGGGAACAGATAGAAACAAGAGAAAGTACACAGTGCTTCCTTGACCCAGAAAAGTTACAGAGGTTTACACAGAGAACTTCAGCTATAACTACTAGAAAATGAGAGAGACTTCGAAAACTAGCAAAATCTATGTTGTTCATGAAGTTGGGAGTACTTAGCATTCCGAAAACATCACTTTCACAAAGAGAAATCTACTTCTCTAAGACAACGATACAGTGAACAGAGAAAGTATTAGTTTCTTAAGATTGAGAACAGATAGAAACAAGAGAAAGTACACAGTGATTCACCTACCCAGAGAAGTTACAGAGGTTTACACTGAAAATTTCAGGTATAACTACAATAAAAGAAGAGAGACTTAGATAACTGCCCAAATCTCCGTTGCATATAGAGTTGGGAGTAATTAGCATTCTGAAATCATCACTTTCACCGAAAGAAATCTACTTCTCTACGACAACGATACAGTGAACAGAGAAAGTATTAGTTTCTTAAGATAGATAACAGATAGAAACAAGAGAAAGAACACAGTGGTTCATATACCCAGAGAAGTTACGGAAGTTTACACCGAGAACTTCAGCTATAACCACCAGAAATAAGAGAGACTTAGAAAACTGGGAAAATCTGCGTTGTTCATGGGGTTGGGAGTACTTAGCATTCTGAAAACATCACTTTCACAGAAAGAAATCTACTTAGCTAAGGCAAAGATACAGAGATCAGAAAAAGTATTAGTTTCCTAAGATTGAGAACAGATAGAAACAAGACAAAGAACACAGTGATTCATCTACCCAGAGAAGTTACAAAGGTTTTCACAGAGATGTCCAAACTCTAACTACGATAAAGGAAGAGAGACTTAGATAACTGGGAAAATCTACGTTGTTGATGCAGTTGGGAGTACTTAGCAATCTGAAAACATCACTTTCACAAAAAGAAATGTACTTCTCTAAGACAACGCTACACTGAACAGAGAAAGAATTAGTTTCTTAACATTGAGAACAGATAGAAACAAGAGAAGGAACCCAGTGATTCATCTACCCAGAGAAGTTACAGGGGTTTACCAAGAAATCTCCCAACTAAAACTACAAGACAAGAAGGGAGACTTAGATAACTGGCAAAATCTACGTTGTGGATAGACTTGGGAGTACTTAGCATTCTCAAAACATCACTGTCACAAACAGAAATCTACTTCTCTAAGACAAGGATACAGTGAACAGAGAAAGTATTTGTTTCTTAAGATTGGGAACAGATAGAAACAAGAGAAAGTACACAGTGCTTCCTTGACCCAGAAAAGTTACAGAGGTTGACACAGAGAACTTCAGCTATAACTACCAGAAAATGAGAGAGACTTCGAAAACTAGCAAAATCTATGTTGTTCATGAAGTTGGGAGTACTTAGCATTCCGAAAACATCACTTTCACAAAGAGAAATCTACTTCTCTAAGACAACGATACAGTGAACAGAGAAAGTATTAGTTTCTTAAGATTGAGAACAGATAGAAACAAGAGAAATTACACAGTGATTCATCTACCCAGAGAAGTTACAGGGGTTTACCAAGAAATCTCCCAACTAAAACTACAAGAAAAGAAGGGAGACTTAGATAACTGGCAAAATCTACGTTGTGGATAGACTTGGGAGTACTTAGCATTCTCAAAACATCACTGTCACAAACAGAAATCTACTTCTCTAAGAGAAGGATACAGTGAACAGAGAAAGTATTTGTTTCTTAAGATTGGGAACAGATAGAAACAAGAGAAAGTACACAGTGCTTCCTTGACCCAGAAAAGTTACAGAGGTTTACACAGAGAACTTCAGCTATAACTACCAGAAAATGAGAGAGACTTCGAAAACTAGCAAAATCTATGTTGTTCATGAAGTTGGGAGTACTTAGCATTCCGAAAACATCACTTTCACAAAGAGAAATCTACTTCTCTAAGACAACGATACAGTGAACAGAGAAAGTATTAGTTTCTTAAGATTGAGAACAGATAGAAACAAGACAAAGAACACAGTGATTCATCTACCCAGAGAAGTTACAGAGGTTTTCACAGAGATGTCCAATAACTACGATAAAGGAAGAGAGACTTAGATAACTGGGAAAATCTACGTTGTTGATGCAGTTGGGAGTACTTAGCAATCTGAAAACATCACTTTCACAAAAAGAAATGTACTTCTCTAAGACAACGCTACACTGAACAGAGAAAGAATTAGTTTCTTAACATTGAGAACAGATAGAAACAAGAGAAGGAACCCAGTGATTCATCTACCCAGAGAAGTTACAGGGGTTTACCAAGAAATCTCCCAACTAAAACTACAAGAAAAGAAGGGAGACTTAGATAACTGGCAAAATCTACATTGTGGATAGACTTGGGAGTACTTAGCGTTCTCAAAACATCACTGTCACAAACAGAAATCTACTTCTCTAAGACAAGGATACAGTGAACAGAGAAAGTATTTGTTTCTTAAGATTGGGAACAGATAGAAACAATAGAAAGTACACAGTGCTTCCTTGACCCAGAAAAGTTACAGAGGTTTACACAGAGAACTTCAGCTATAACTACCAGAAAATGAGAGAGACTTCGAAAACTAGCAAAATCTATGTTGTTCATGAAGTTGGGAGTACTTAGCATTCCGAAAACATCACTTTCACAAAGAGAAATCTACTTCTCTAAGACAACGATACAGTGAACAGAGAAAGTATTAGTTTCTTAAGATTGAGAACAGATAGAAACAAGAGAAATTACACAGTGATTCATCTACCCAGAGAAGTTACAGGGGTTTACCAAGAAATCTCCCAACTAAAACTACAAGAAAAGAAGGGAGACTTAGATAACTGGCAAAATCTACGTTGTGGATAGACTTGGGAGTACTTAGCATTCTCAAAACATCACTGTCACAAAAAGAAATCTACTTCTCTAAGAGAAGGATACAGTGAACAGAGAAAGTATTTGTTTCTTAAGATTGGGAACAGATAGAAACAAGAGAAAGTACACAGTGCTTCCTTGACCCAGAAAAGTTACAGAGGTTTACACAGAGAACTTCAGCTATAACTACCAGAAAATGAGAGAGACTTCGAAAACTAGCAAAATCTATGTTGTTCATGAAGTTGGGAGTACTTAGCATTCCGAAAACATCACTTTCACAAAGAGAAATCTACTTCTCTAAGACAACGATACAGTGAACAGAGAAAGTATTAGTTTCTTAAGATTGAGAACAGATAGAAACAAGAGAAAGTACACAGTGATTCATCTACCCAGAGAAGTTACAGAGGTTTACACTGAAAATTTCAGGTATAACTACAATAAAAGAAGAGAGACTTAGATAACTGCCCAAATCTCCGTTGCATATAGAGTTGGGAGTAATTAGCATTCTGAAATCATCACTTTCACCGAAAGAAATCTACTTCTCTACGACAACGATACAGTGAACAGAGAAAGTATTAGTTTCTTAAGATAGATAACAGATAGAAACAAGAGAAAGAACACAGTGGTTCATATACCCAGAGAAGTTACGGAAGTTTACACCGAGAACTTCAGCTATAACCACCAGAAATAAGAGAGACTTAGAAAACTGGGAAAATCTGCGTTGTTCATGGGGTTGGGATTACTTAGCATTCTGAAAACATCACTTTCACAGAAAGAAATCTACTTCTCTAAGACAATGATACAGTGAACAGAGAAAGTATTAGTTTCTTAATATTGGGAACAGATAGAAACAAGAGAAAGTACACAGTGAGTCATCTACCCAGAGAAGTTACAGAGGTTTACACAGCGAACTTCATCGATAACTACAAGAAAGTAAGAGCGACTTAGATCACGGGGAGAATCTCCGTTGTTCATGCAGTTGGGAGTACTTAGCATTCTGAAAACATCCCTTTCGCAGAAAGAAATCTACTTAGCTAAGGCAACGATACAGTGAAGAGAGAGTGTTTTAGTTTCCTAAGATTGAGAACAGATAGAAAGAAGAGAAAGAACACAGTGATTCATCTACCCAGAGAAGTTACAGAGGTTTTCACAGAGATGTCCAAACTATAACTACAAGAAAATAAGACAGACTTAGATATCAGGCCAAATCTACGTTGTTCATAGAGCTGGGAGTACTTAGCAAGGTGAAAATATCACTTTCACCGAAAGAAATCTACTTCTCTAAGACAATGATACAGTGAACAGAGAAAGTATTATTTTCTAAAGATTGGGAACAGATAGAAACAAGAGAAAGTACACAGTGATTCATATACCCAGAGAAGTAAATGAGGATTACACAGAGAACTTCAACTATAACTACAAGAAAATCAGACAGACTTAGATAACTGGTAAAATCTACGTTGTTCATGGAGTTGGGAGTACGTAGCATTCTGAAAACAGCACTTCCGTAGGAAGAAATCTTCTTCACTAAGACAGGAATACACTCAACAGAGAAAGTATTTGTTTCTTAAGGTTGAGTACAGATAGAAACAAAAGAAAGTACACAGTGATTCATCTACCTAGAGAAGATACAGAGGTTTAAAGAGATAACTTCAGCTATAACTACAAGAAAATAAGAGAGACTTACAACTGGGAAAATCTATGTTGTTCATGGAGTTGGGAGTACTTAGCATTCTGACAACATCACTTTCACAGAAAGAACTCTGCTTAGCTAAGGCAACGATACAGTGAACAGAGAAAGTATTAGTTTCCTAAGATTGAGAACAGATAGAAACAAGACAAAGAACACAGTGATTCATCTACCCGAGAAGTTACAGAGGTTTTCACAGAGATGTCCAAACTCTAACTACAATAAAGGAAGAGAGACTTAGATAACTGGGAAAATCTACGTTGTTGATGCAGTTGGGAGTACTTAGCAATCTGAAAACATCACTTTCACAAAAAGAAATGTACTTTCCTAAGACAACACTACACTGAACAGAGAAAGAATTAGTTTCTTAACATTGAGAACAGATAGAAACAAGAGAAGGAATCCAGTGATTCATCTACCCAGAGAAGTTACAGGGGTTTACCAAGAAATCTCCCAACTGAAACTACAAGAAAAGAAGGGAGACTTAGATAACTGGCAGAATCTACGTTGTGGATACACTTGGGAGTACTTAGCATTCTCAAAACATCACTGTCACAAAAAGAAATCTACTTCTCTAAGACAAGGATACAGTGAACAGAGAAAGTATTTGTTTCTTAAGATTGGGAACAGATAGAAACAAGAGAAAGTACACAGTGCTTCCTTGACCCAGAAAAGTTACAGCGGTTCACACAGAGAACTTCAGCTATAACTACCAGAAAATGAGAGAGACTTCGAAAACTAGCAAAATCTATGTTGTTCATGAAGTTGGGAGTACTTAGCATTCCGAAAACATCACTTTCACAAAGAGAAATCTACTTCTCTAAGACAACGATACAGTGAACAGAGAAAGTATTAGTTTCTTAAGATTGAGAACAGATAGAAACAAGAGAAAGTACACAGTGATTCATCTACTCAGAGAAGTTACAGAGGTTTACACTGAAAATTTCAGGTATAACTACAATAAAAGAAGAGAGACTTAGATAACTGCCCAAATCTCCGTTGCATATAGAGTTGGGAGTAATTAGCATTCTGAAATCATCACTTTCACCGAAAGAAATCTACTTCTCTACGACAACGATACAGTGAACAGAGAAAGTATTAGTTTCTTAAGATAGATAACAGATAGAAACAAGAGAAAGAACACAGTGGTTCATATACCCAGAGAAGTTACGGAAGTTTACACCGAGAACTTCAGCTATAACCACCAGAAATAAGAGAGACTTAGAAAACTGGGAAAATCTGCGTTGTTCATGGGGTTGGGAGTACTTAGCATTCTGAAAACATCACTTTCACAGAAAGAAATCTACTTCACTAAGACAATGATACAGTGAACAGAGAAAGTATTAGTTTCTTAATATTGGGAACAGATAGAAACAAGAGAAAGTACACAGTGAGTCATCTACCCAGAGAAGTTACAGAGGTTTACACAGCGAACTTCATCGATAACTACAAGAAAGTAAGAGCGACTTAGATCACGGGGAAAATCTCCGTTGTTCATGCAGTTGGGAGTACTTAGCATTCTGAAACCATCCCTTTCGCAGAAAGAAATCTACTTAGCTAAGGCAACGATACAGTGAAGAGAGAGTGTTTTAGTTTCCTAAGATTGAGAACAGATAGAAAGAAGAGAAAGAACACAGTGATTCATCTACCCAGAGAAGTTACAGAGGTTTTCACAGAGATGTCCAAACTATAACTACAAGAAAATAAGACAGACTTAGATATCAGGCCAAATCTACGTTGTTCATAGAGTTGGGAGTACTTAGCAAGGTGAAAATATCACTTTCACCGAAAGAAATCTACTTCTCTAAGACAATGATACAGTGAACAGAGAAAGTATTATTTTCTAAAGATTGGGAACAGATAGAAACAAGAGAAAGTACACAGTGATTCATATACCCAGAGAAGTAAATGAGGATTACACAGAGAACTTCAACTATAACTACAAGAAAATCAGACAGACTTAGATAACTGGTAAAATCTACGTTGTTCATGGAGTTGGGAGTACGTAGCATTCTGAAAACAGCACTTCCGTAGGAAGAAATCTTCTTCACTAAGACAGGAATACACTCAACAGAGAAAGTATTTGTTTCTTAAGGTTGAGTACAGATAGAAACAAAAGAAAGTACACAGTGATTCATCTACCTAGAGAAGATACAGAGGTTTAAAGAGATAACTTCAGCTATAAATACAAGAAAATAAGAGAGACTTACAACTGGGAAAATCTATGTTGTTCATGGAGTTGGGAGTACTTAGCATTCTGACAACATCACTTTCACAGAAAGAACTCTACTTAGCTAAGGCAACGATACAGTGAACAGAGAAAGTATTAGTTTCCTAAGATTGAGAACAGATAGAAACAAGACAAAGAACACAGTGATTCACCTACCCGAGAAGTTACAGAGGTTTTCACAGAGATGTCCAAACTCTAACTACAATAAAGGAAGAGAGACTTAGATAACTGGGAAAATCTACGTTGTTGATGCAGTTGGGAGTACTTAGCAATCTGAAAACATCACTTTCACAAAAAGAAATGTACTTTCCTAAGACAACACTACACTGAACAGAGAAAGAATTAGTTTCTTAACATTGAGAACAGATAGAAACAAGAGAAGGAACCCAGTGATTCATCTACACAGAGAAGTTACAGGGGTTTACCAAGAAATCTCCCAACTGAAACTACAAGAAAAGAAGGGAGACTTAGATAACTGGCAGAATCTACGTTGTGGATACACTTGGGAGTACTTAGCATTCTCAAAACATCACTTTCACAAAAAGAAATGTACTTCTCTAAGACAACGCTACACTGAACAGAGAAAGAATTAGTTTCTTAACATTGAGAACAGATAGAAACAAGAGAAGGAACCCAGTGATTCATCTACCCAGAGAAGTTACAGGGGTTTACCAAGAAATCTCCCAACTAAAACTACAAGAAAAGAAGGGAGACTTAGATAACTGGCAAAATCTACGTTGTGGATAGACTTGGGAGTACTTAGCATTCTCAAAACATCACTGTCACAAAAAGAAATCTACTTCTCTAAGACAAGGATACAGTGAACAGAGAAAGTATTTGTTTCTTAAGATTGGGAACAGATAGAAACAATAGAAAGTACACAGTGCTTCCTTGACCCAGAAAAGTTACAGAGGTTTACACAGAGAACTTCAGCTATAACTACCAGAAAATGAGAGAGACTTCGAAAACTAGCAAAATCTATGTTGTTCATGAAGTTGGGAGTACTTAGCATTCCGAAAACATCACTTTCACAAAGAGAAATCTACTTCTCTAAGACAACGATACAGTGAACAGAGAAAGTATTAGTTTCTTAAGATTGAGAACAGATAGAAACAAGACAAAGAACACAGTGATTCATCTACCCAGAGAAGTTACAGAGGTTTTCACAGAGATGTCCAAACTCTAACGACGATAAAGGAAGAGAGACTTAGATAACTGGGAAAATCTACGTTGTTGATGCAGTTGGGAGTACTTACCAATCTGAAAACATCACTTTCACAAAAAGAAATGTACTTCTCTAAGACAACGCTACACTGAACAGAGAAAGAATTAGTTTCTTAACATTGAGAACAGATAGAAACAAGAGAAGGAACCCAGTGATTCATCTACCCAGAGAAGTTACAGGGGTTTACCAAGAAATCTCCCAACTAAAACTACAAGAAAAGAAGGGAGACTTAGATAACTGGCAAAATCTACGTTGTGGATAGACTAGGGAGTACTTAGCGTTCTCAAAACATCACTGTCACAAACAGAAATCTACTTCTCTAAGACAAGGATACAGTGAACAGAGAAAGTATTTGTTTCTTAAGATTGGGAACAGATAGAAACAATAGAAAGTACACAGTGCTTCCTTGACCCAGAAAAGTTACAGAGGTTTACACAGAGAACTTCAGCTATAACTACCAGAAAATGAGAGAGACTTCGAAAACTAGCAAAATCTATGTTGTTCATGAAGTTGGGAGTACTTAGCATTCCGAAAACATCACTTTCACAAAGAGAAATCTACTTCTCTAAGACAACGATACAGTGAACAGAGAAAGTATTAGTTTCTTAAGATTGAGAACAGATAGAAACAAGAGAAATTACACAGTGATTCATCTACCCAGAGAAGTTACAGGGGTTTACCAAGAAATCTCCCAACTAAAACTACAAGAAAAGAAGGGAGACTTAGATAACTGGCAAAATCTACGTTGTGGATAGACTTGGGAGTACTTAGCATTCTCAAAACATCACTGTCACAAAAAGAAATCTACTTCTCTAAGAGAAGGATACAGTGAACAGAGAAAGTATTTGTTTCTTAAGATTGGGAACAGATAGAAACAAGAGAAAGTACACAGTGCTTCCTTGACCCAGAAAAGTTACAGAGGTTTACACAGAGAACTTCAGCTATAACTACCAGAAAATGAGAGAGACTTCGAAAACTAGCAAAATCTATGTTGTTCATGAAGTTGGGAGTACTTAGCATTCCGAAAACATCACTTTCACAAAGAGAAATCTACTTCTCTAAGACAACGATACAGTGAACAGAGAAAGTATTAGTTTCTTAAGATTGAGAACAGATAGAAACAAGAGAAAGTACACAGTGATTCATCTACTCAGAGAAGTTACAGAGGTTTACACTGAAAATTTCAGGTATAACTACAATAAAAGAAGAGAGACTTAGATAACTGCCCAAATCTCCGTTGCATATAGAGTTGGGAGTAATTAGCATTCTGAAATCATCACTTTCACCGAAAGAAATCTACTTCTCTACGACAACGATACAGTGAACAGAGAAAGTATTAGTTTCTTAAGATAGATAACAGATAGAAACAAGAGAAAGAACACAGTGGTTCATATACCCAGAGAAGTTACGGAAGTTTACACCGAGAACTTCAGCTATAACCACCAGAAATAAGAGAGACTTAGAAAACTGGGAAAATCTGCGTTGTTCATGGGGTTGGGAGTACTTAGCATTCTGAAAACATCACTTTCACAGAAAGAAATCTACTTCTCTAAGACAATGATACAGTGAACAGAGAAAGTATTAGTTTCTTAATATTGGGAACAGATAGAAACAAGAGAAAGTACACAGTGAGTCATCTACCCAGAGAAGTTACAGAGGTTTACACAGCGAACTTCATCGATAACTACAAGAAAGTAAGAGCGACTTAGATCACGGGGAAAATCTCCGTTGTTCATGCAGTTGGGAGTACTTAGCATTCTGAAAACATCCCTTTCGCAGAAAGAAATCTACTTAGCTAAGGCAACGATACAGTGAAGAGAGAGTGTTTTAGTTTCCTAAGATTGAGAACAGATAGAAAGAAGAGAAAGAACACAGTGATTCATCTACCCAGAGAAGTTACAGAGGTTTTCACAGAGATGTCCAAACTATAACTACAAGAAAATAAGACAGACTTAGATATCAGGCCAAATCTACGTTGTTCATAGAGTTGGGAGTACTTAGCAAGGTGAAAATATCACTTTCACCGAAAGAAATCTACTTCTCTAAGACAATGATACAGTGAACAGAGAAAGTATTATTTTCTAAAGATTGGGAACAGATAGAAACAAGAGAAAGTACACAGTGATTCATATACCCAGAGAAGTAAATGAGGATTACACAGAGAACTTCAACTATAACTACAAGAAAATCAGACAGACTTAGATAACTGGTAAAATCTACGTTGTTCATGGAGTTGGGAGTACGTAGCATTCTGAAAACAGCACTTCCGTAGGAAGAAATCTTCTTCACTAAGACAGGAATACACTCAACAGAGAAAGTATTTGTTTCTTAAGGTTGAGTACAGATAGAAACAAAAGAAAGTACACAGTGATTCATCTACCTAGAGAAGATACAGAGGTTTAAAGAGATAACTTCAGCTATAACTACAAGAAAATAAGAGAGACTTACAACTGGGAAAATCTATGTTGTTCATGGAGTTGGGAGTACTTAGCATTCTGACAACATCACTTTCACAGAAAGAACTCTACTTAGCTAAGGCAACGATACAGTGAACAGAGAAAGTATTAGTTTCCTAAGATTGAGAACAGATAGAAACAAGACAAAGAACACAGTGATTCATCTACCCGAGAAGTTACAGAGGTTTTCACAGAGATGTCCAAACTCTAACTACAATAAAGGAAGAGAGACTTAGATAACTGGGAAAATCTACGTTGTTGATGCAGTTGGGAGTACTTAGCAATCTGAAAACATCACTTTCACAAAAAGAAATGTACTTTCCTAAGACAACACTACACTGAACAGAGAAAGAATTAGTTTCTTAACATTGAGAACAGATAGAAACAAGAGAAGGAACCCAGTGATTCATCTACCCAGAGAAGTTACAGGGGTTTACCAAGAAATCTCCCAACTGAAACTACAAGAAAAGAAGGGAGACTTAGATAACTGGCAGAATCTACGTTGTGGATACACTTGGGAGTACTTAGCATTCTCAAAACATCACTTTCACAAAAAGAAATGTACTTCTCTAAGACAACGCTACACTGAACAGAGAAAGAATTAGTTTCTTAACATTGAGAACAGATAGAAACAAGAGAAGGAACCCAGTGATTCATCTACCCAGAGAAGTTACAGGGGTTTACCAAGAAATCTCCCAACTGAAACTACAAGAAAAGAAGGGAGACTTAGATAACTGGCAGAATCTACGTTGTGGATACACTTGGGAGTACTTAGCATTCTCAAAACATCACTGTCACAAAAAGAAATCTACTTCTCTAAGACAAGGATACAGTGAACAGAGAAAGTATTTGTTTCTTAAGATTGGGAACAGATAGAAACAAGAGAAAGTACACAGTGCTTCCTTGACCCAGAAAAGTTACAGCGGTTCACACAGAGAACTTCAGCTATAACTACCAGAAAATGAGAGAGACTTCGAAAACTAGCAAAATCTATGTTGTTCATGAAGTTGGGAGTACTTAGCATTCCGAAAACATCACTTTCACAAAGAGAAATCTACTTCTCTAAGACAACGATACAGTGAACAGAGAAAGTATTAGTTTCTTAAGATTGAGAACAGATAGAAACAAGAGAAAGTACACAGTGATTCATCTACTCAGAGAAGTTACAGAGGTTTACACTGAAAATTTCAGGTATAACTACAATAAAAGAAGAGAGACTTAGATAACTGCCCAAATCTCCGTTGCATATAGAGTTGGGAGTAATTAGCATTCTGAAATCATCACTTTCACCGAAAGAAATCTACTTCTCTACGACAACGATACAGTGAACAGAGAAAGTATTAGTTTCTTAAGATAGATAACAGATAGAAACAAGAGAAAGAACACAGTGGTTCATATACCCAGAGAAGTTACGGAAGTTTACACCGAGAACTTCAGCTATAACCACCAGAAATAAGAGAGACTTAGAAAACTGGGAAAATCTGCGTTGTTCATGGGGTTGGGAGTACTTAGCATTCTGAAAACATCACTTTCACAGAAAGAAATCTACTTCTCTAAGACAATGATACAGTGAACAGAGAAAGTATTAGTTTCTTAATATTGGGAACAGATAGAAACAAGAGAAAGTACACAGTGAGTCATCTACCCAGAGAAGTTACAGAGGTTTACACAGCGAACTTCATCGATAACTACAAGAAAGTAAGAGCGACTTAGATCACGGGGAAAATCTCCGTTGTTCATGCAGTTGGGAGTACTTAGCATTCTGAAAACATCCCTTTCGCAGAAAGAAATCTACTTAGCTAAGGCAACGATACAGTGAAGAGAGAGTGTTTTAGTTTCCTAAGATTGAGAACAGATAGAAAGAAGAGAAAGAACACAGTGATTCATCTACCCAGAGAAGTTACAGAGGTTTTCACAGAGATGTCCAAACTATAACTACAAGAAAATAAGACAGACTTAGATATCAGGCCAAATCTACGTTGTTCATAGAGTTGGGAGTACTTAGCAAGGTGAAAATATCACTTTCACCGAAAGAAATCTACTTCTCTAAGACAATGATACAGTGAACAGAGAAAGTATTATTTTCTAAAGATTGGGAACAGATAGAAACAAGAGAAAGTACACAGTGATTCATATACCCAGAGAAGTAAATGAGGATTACACAGAGAACTTCAACTATAACTACAAGAAAATCAGACAGACTTAGATAACTGGTAAAATCTACGTTGTTCATGGAGTTGGGAGTACGTAGCATTCTGAAAACAGCACTTCCGTAGGAAGAAATCTTCTTCACTAAGACAGGAATACACTCAACAGAGAAAGTATTTGTTTCTTAAGGTTGAGTACAGATAGAAACAAAAGAAAGTACACAGTGATTCATCTACCTAGAGAAGATACAGAGGTTTAAAGAGATAACTTCAGCTATAACTACAAGAAAATAAGAGAGACTTACAACTGGGAAAATCTATGTTGTTCATGGAGTTGGGAGTACTTAGCATTCTGACAACATCACTTTCACAGAAAGAACTCTACTTAGCTAAGGCAACGATACAGTGAACAGAGAAAGTATTAGTTTCCTAAGATTGAGAACAGATAGAAACAAGACAAAGAACACAGTGATTCATCTACCCGAGAAGTTACAGAGGTTTTCACAGAGATGTCCAAACTCTAACTACAATAAAGGAAGAGAGACTTAGATAACTGGGAAAATCTACGTTGTTGATGCAGTTGGGAGTACTTAGCAATCTGAAAACATCACTTTCACAAAAAGAAATGTACTTTCCTAAGACAACACTACACTGAACAGAGAAAGAATTAGTTTCTTAACATTGAGAACAGATAGAAACAAGAGAAGGAACCCAGTGATTCATCTACCCAGAGAAGTTACAGGGGTTTACCAAGAAATCTCCCAACTGAAACTACAAGAAAAGAAGGGAGACTTAGATAACTGGCAGAATCTACGTTGTGGATACACTTGGGAGTACTTAGCATTCTCAAAACATCACTTTCACAAAAAGAAATGTACTTCTCTAAGACAACGCTACACTGAACAGAGAAAGAATTAGTTTCTTAACATTGAGAACAGATAGAAACAAGAGAAGGAACCCAGTGATTCATCTACCCAGAGAAGTTACAGGGGTTTACCAAGAAATCTCCCAACTGAAACTACAAGAAAAGAAGGGAGACTTAGATAACTGGCAGAATCTACGTTGTGGATACACTTGGGAGTACTTAGCATTCTCAAAACATCACTGTCACAAAAAGAAATCTACTTCTCTAAGACAAGGATACAGTGAACAGAGAAAGTATTTGTTTCTTAAGATTGGGAACAGATAGAAACAAGAGAAAGTACACAGTGCTTCCTTGACCCAGAAAAGTTACAGCGGTTCACACAGAGAACTTCAGCTATAACTACCAGAAAATGAGAGAGACTTCGAAAACTAGCAAAATCTATGTTGTTCATGAAGTTGGGAGTACTTAGCATTCCGAAAACATCACTTTCACAAAGAGAAATCTACTTCTCTAAGACAACGATACAGTGAACAGAGAAAGTATTAGTTTCTTAAGATTGAGAACAGATAGAAACAAGAGAAAGTACACAGTGATTCATCTACTCAGAGAAGTTACAGAGGTTTACACTGAAAATTTCAGGTATAACTACAATAAAAGAAGAGAGACTTAGATAACTGCCCAAATCTCCGTTGCATATAGAGTTGGGAGTAATTAGCATTCTGAAATCATCACTTTCACCGAAAGAAATCTACTTCTCTACGACAACGATACAGTGAACAGAGAAAGTATTAGTTTCTTAAGATAGATAACAGATAGAAACAAGAGAAAGAACACAGTGGTTCATATACCCAGAGAAGTTACGGAAGTTTACACCGAGAACTTCAGCTATAACCACCAGAAATAAGAGAGACTTAGAAAACTGGGAAAATCTGCGTTGTTCATGGGGTTGGGAGTACTTAGCATTCTGAAAACATCACTTTCACAGAAAGAAATCTACTTCACTAAGACAATGATACAGTGAACAGAGAAAGTATTAGTTTCTTAATATTGGGAACAGATAGAAACAAGAGAAAGTACACAGTGAGTCATCTACCCAGAGAAGTTACAGAGGTTTACACAGCGAACTTCATCGATAACTACAAGAAAGTAAGAGCGACTTAGATCACGGGGAAAATCTCCGTTGTTCATGCAGTTGGGAGTACTTAGCATTCTGAAAACATCCCTTTCGCAGAAAGAAATCTACTTAGCTAAGGCAACGATACAGTGAAGAGAGAGTGTTTTAGTTTCCTAAGATTGAGAACAGATAGAAAGAAGAGAAAGAACACAGTGATTCATCTACCCAGAGAAGTTACAGAGGTTTTCACAGAGATGTCCAAACTATAACTACAAGAAAATAAGACAGACTTAGATATCAGGCCAAATCTACGTTGTTCATAGAGTTGGGAGTACTTAGCAAGGTGAAAATATCACTTTCACCGAAAGAAATCTACTTCTCTAAGACAATGATACAGTGAACAGAGAAAGTATTATTTTCTAAAGATTGGGAACAGATAGAAACAAGAGAAAGTACACAGTGATTCATATACCCAGAGAAGTAAATGAGGATTACACAGAGAACTTCAACTATAACTACAAGAAAATCAGACAGACTTAGATAACTGGTAAAATCTACGTTGTTCATGGAGTTGGGAGTACGTAGCATTCTGAAAACAGCACTTCCGTAGGAAGAAATCTTCTTCACTAAGACAGGAATACACTCAACAGAGAAAGTATTTGTTTCTTAAGGTTGAGTACAGATAGAAACAAAAGAAAGTACACAGTGATTCATCTACCTAGAGAAGATACAGAGGTTTAAAGAGATAACTTCAGCTATAACTACAAGAAAATAAGAGAGACTTACAACTGGGAAAATCTATGTTGTTCATGGAGTTGGGAGTACTTAGCATTCTGACAACATCACTTTCACAGAAAGAACTCTACTTAGCTAAGGCAACGATACAGTGAACAGAGAAAGTATTAGTTTCCTAAGATTGAGAACAGATAGAAACAAGACAAAGAACACAGTGATTCATCTACCCGAGAAGTTACAGAGGTTTTCACAGAGATGTCCAAACTCTAACTACAATAAAGGAAGAGAGACTTAGATAACTGGGAAAATCTACGTTGTTGATGCAGTTGGGAGTACTTAGCAATCTGAAAACATCACTTTCACAAAAAGAAATGTACTTTCCTAAGACAACACTACACTGAACAGAGAAAGAATTAGTTTCTTAACATTGAGAACAGATAGAAACAAGAGAAGGAACCCAGTGATTCATCTACACAGAGAAGTTACAGGGGTTTACCAAGAAATCTCCCAACTGAAACTACAAGAAAAGAAGGGAGACTTAGATAACTGGCAGAATCTACGTTGTGGATACACTTGGGAGTACTTAGCATTCTCAAAACATCACTTTCACAAAAAGAAATGTACTTCTCTAAGACAACGCTACACTGAACAGAGAAAGAATTAGTTTCTTAACATTGAGAACAGATAGAAACAAGAGAAGGAACCCAGTGATTCATCTACCCAGAGAAGTTACAGGGGTTTACCAAGAAATCTCCCAACTAAAACTACAAGAAAAGAAGGGAGACTTAGATAACTGGCAAAATCTACGTTGTGGATAGACTTGGGAGTACTTAGCATTCTCAAAACATCACTGTCACAAAAAGAAATCTACTTCTCTAAGACAAGGATACAGTGAACAGAGAAAGTATTTGTTTCTTAAGATTGGAAACAGATAGAAACAAGAGAAAGTACACAGTGCTTCCTTGACCCAGAAAAGTTACAGAGGTTTACACAGAGAACTTCAGCTATAACTACCAGAAAATGAGAGAGACTTCGAAAACTAGCAAAATCTATGTTGTTCATGAAGTTGGGAGTACTTAGCATTCCGAAAACATCACTTTCACAAAGAGAAATCTACTTCTCTAAGACAACGATACAGTGAACAGAGAAAGTATTAGTTTCTTAAGATTGAGAACAGATAGAAACAAGAGAAATTACACAGTGATTCATCTACCCAGAGAAGTTACAGGGGTTTACCAAGAAATCTCCCAACTAAAACTACAAGAAAAGAAGGGAGACTTAGATAACTGGCAAAATCTACGTTGTGGATAGACTTGGGAGTACTTAGCATTCTCAAAACATCACTGTCACAAAAAGAAATCTACTTCTCTAAGAGAAGGATACAGTGAACAGAGAAAGTATTTGTTTCTTAAGATTGGGAACAGATAGAAACAAGAGAAAGTACACAGTGCTTCCTTGACCCAGAAAAGTTACAGAGGTTTACACAGAGAACTTCAGCTATAACTACCAGAAAATGAGAGAGACTTCGAAAACTAGCAAAATCTATGTTGTTCATGAAGTTGGGAGTACTTAGCATTCCGAAAACATCACTTTCACAAAGAGAAATCTACTTCTCTAAGACAACGATACAGTGAACAGAGAAAGTATTAGTTTCTTAAGATTGAGAACAGATAGAAACAAGAGAAAGTACACAGTGATTCATCTACTCAGAGAAGTTACAGAGGTTTACACTGAAAATTTCAGGTATAACTACAATAAAAGAAGAGAGACTTAGATAACTGCCCAAATCTCCGTTGCATATAGAGTTGGGAGTAATTAGCATTCTGAAATCATCACTTTCACCGAAAGAAATCTACTTCTCTACGACAACGATACAGTGAACAGAGAAAGTATTAGTTTCTTAAGATAGATAACAGATAGAAACAAGAGAAAGAACACAGTGGTTCATATACCCAGAGAAGTTACGGAAGTTTACACCGAGAACTTCAGCTATAACCACCAGAAATAAGAGAGACTTAGAAAACTGGGAAAATCTGCGTTGTTCATGGGGTTGGGAGTACTTAGCATTCTGAAAACATCACTTTCACAGAAAGAAATCTACTTCTCTAAGACAATGATACAGTGAACAGAGAAAGTATTAGTTTCTTAATATTGGGAACAGATAGAAACAAGAGAAAGTACACAGTGAGTCATCTACCCAGAGAAGTTACAGAGGTTTACACAGCGAACTTCATCGATAACTACAAGAAAGTAAGAGCGACTTAGATCACGGGGAAAATCTCCGTTGTTCATGCAGTTGGGAGTACTTAGCATTCTGAAAACATCCCTTTCGCAGAAAGAAATCTACTTAGCTAAGGCAACGATACAGTGAAGAGAGAGTGTTTTAGTTTCCTAAGATTGAGAACAGATAGAAAGAAGAGAAAGAACACAGTGATTCATCTACCCAGAGAAGTTACAGAGGTTTTCACAGAGATGTCCAAACTATAACTACAAGAAAATAAGACAGACTTAGATATCAGGCCAAATCTACGTTGTTCATAGAGTTGGGAGTACTTAGCAAGGTGAAAATATCACTTTCACCGAAAGAAATCTACTTCTCTAAGACAATGATACAGTGAACAGAGAAAGTATTATTTTCTAAAGATTGGGAACAGATAGAAACAAGAGAAAGTACACAGTGATTCATATACCCAGAGAAGTAAATGAGGATTACACAGAGAACTTCAACTATAACTACAAGAAAATCAGACAGACTTAGATAACTGGTAAAATCTACGTTGTTCATGGAGTTGGGAGTACGTAGCATTCTGAAAACAGCACTTCCGTAGGAAGAAATCTTCTTCACTAAGACAGGAATACACTCAACAGAGAAAGTATTTGTTTCTTAAGGTTGAGTACAGATAGAAACAAAAGAAAGTACACAGTGATTCATCTACCTAGAGAAGATACAGAGGTTTAAAGAGATAACTTCAGCTATAACTACAAGAAAATAAGAGAGACTTACAACTGGGAAAATCTATGTTGTTCATGGAGTTGGGAGTACTTAGCATTCTGACAACATCACTTTCACAGAAAGAACTCTACTTAGCTAAGGCAACGATACAGTGAACAGAGAAAGTATTAGTTTCCTAAGATTGAGAACAGATAGAAACAAGACAAAGAACACAGTGATTCATCTACCCGAGAAGTTACAGAGGTTTTCACAGAGATGTCCAAACTCTAACTACAATAAAGGAAGAGAGACTTAGATAACTGGGAAAATCTACGTTGTTGATGCAGTTGGGAGTACTTAGCAATCTGAAAACATCACTTTCACAAAAAGAAATGTACTTTCCTAAGACAACACTACACTGAACAGAGAAAGAATTAGTTTCTTAACATTGAGAACAGATAGAAACAAGAGAAGGAACCCAGTGATTCATCTACCCAGAGAAGTTACAGGGGTTTACCAAGAAATCTCCCAACTGAAACTACAAGAAAAGAAGGGAGACTTAGATAACTGGCAGAATCTACGTTGTGGATACACTTGGGAGTACTTAGCATTCTCAAAACATCACTGTCACAAAAAGAAATCTACTTCTCTAAGACAAGGATACAGTGAACAGAGAAAGTATTTGTTTCTTAAGATTGGGAACAGATAGAAACAAGAGAAAGTACACAGTGCTTCCTTGACCCAGAAAAGTTACAGCGGTTCACACAGAGAACTTCAGCTATAACTACCAGAAAATGAGAGAGACTTCGAAAACTAGCAAAATCTATGTTGTTCATGAAGTTGGGAGTACTTAGCATTCCGAAAACATCACTTTCACAAAGAGAAATCTACTTCTCTAAGACAACGATACAGTGAACAGAGAAAGTATTAGTTTCTTAAGATTGAGAACAGATAGAAACAAGAGAAAGTACACAGTGATTCATCTACTCAGAGAAGTTACAGAGGTTTACACTGAAAATTTCAGGTATAACTACAATAAAAGAAGAGAGACTTAGATAACTGCCCAAATCTCCGTTGCATATAGAGTTGGGAGTAATTAGCATTCTGAAATCATCACTTTCACCGAAAGAAATCTACTTCTCTACGACAACGATACAGTGAACAGAGAAAGTATTAGTTTCTTAAGATAGATAACAGATAGAAACAAGAGAAAGAACACAGTGGTTCATATACCCAGAGAAGTTACGGAAGTTTACACCGAGAACTTCAGCTATAACCACCAGAAATAAGAGAGATTTAGAAAACTGGGAAAATCTGCGTTGTTCATGGGGTTGGGAGTACTTAGCATTCTGAAAACATCACTTTCACAGAAAGAAATCTACTTCACTAAGACAATGATACAGTGAACAGAGAAAGTATTAGTTTCTTAATATTGGGAACAGATAGAAACAAGAGAAAGTACACAGTGAGTCATCTACCCAGAGAAGTTACAGAGGTTTACACAGCGAACTTCATCGATAACTACAAGAAAGTAAGAGCGACTTAGATCACGGGGAAAATCTCCGTTGTTCATGCAGTTGGGAGTACTTAGCATTCTGAAAACATCCCTTTCGCAGAAAGAAATCTACTTAGCTAAGGCAACGATACAGTGAAGAGAGAGTGTTTTAGTTTCCTAAGATTGAGAACAGATAGAAAGAAGAGAAAGAACACAGTGATTCATCTACCCAGAGAAGTTACAGAGGTTTTCACAGAGATGTCCAAACTATAACTACAAGAAAATAAGACAGACTTAGATATCAGGCCAAATCTACGTTGTTCATAGAGTTGGGAGTACTTAGCAAGGTGAAAATATCACTTTCACCGAAAGAAATCTACTTCTCTAAGACAATGATACAGTGAACAGAGAAAGTATTATTTTCTAAAGATTGGGAACAGATAGAAACAAGAGAAAGTACACAGTGATTCATATACCCAGAGAAGTAAATGAGGATTACACAGAGAACTTCAACTATAACTACAAGAAAATCAGACAGACTTAGATAACTGGTAAAATCTACGTTGTTCATGGAGTTGGGAGTACGTAGCATTCTGAAAACAGCACTTCCGTAGGAAGAAATCTTCTTCACTAAGACAGGAATACACTCAACAGAGAAAGTATTTGTTTCTTAAGGTTGAGTACAGATAGAAACAAAAGAAAGTACACAGTGATTCATCTACCTAGAGAAGATACAGAGGTTTAAAGAGATAACTTCAGCTATAACTACAAGAAAATAAGAGAGACTTACAACTGGGAAAATCTATGTTGTTCATGGAGTTGGGAGTACTTAGCATTCTGACAACATCACTTTCACAGAAAGAACTCTACTTAGCTAAGGCAACGATACAGTGAACAGAGAAAGCATTAGTTTCCTAAGATTGAGAACAGATAGAAACAAGACAAAGAACACAGTGATTCATCTACCCGAGAAGTTACAGAGGTTTTCACAGAGATGTCCAAACTCTAACTACAATAAAGGAAGAGAGACTTAGATAACTGGGAAAATCTACGTTGTTGATGCAGTTGGGAGTACTTAGCAATCTGAAAACATCACTTTCACAAAAAGAAATGTACTTTCCTAAGACAACACTACACTGAACAGAGAAAGAATTAGTTTCTTAACATTGAGAGCAGATAGAAACAAGAGAAGGAACCCAGTGATTCATCTACCCAGAGAAGTTACAGGGGTTTACCAAGAAATCTCCCAACTGAAACTACAAGAAAAGAAGGGAGACTTAGATAACTGGCAGAATCTACGTTGTGGATACACTTGGGAGTACTTAGCATTCTCAAAACATCACTGTCACAAAAAGAAATCTACTTCTCTAAGACAAGGATACAGTGAACAGAGAAAGTATTTGTTTCTTAAGATTGGGAACAGATAGAAACAAGAGAAAGTACACAGTGCTTCCTTGACCCAGAAAAGTTACAGCGGTTCACACAGAGAACTTCAGCTATAACTACCAGAAAATGAGAGAGACTTCGAAAACTAGCAAAATCTATGTTGTTCATGAAGTTGGGAGTACTTAGCATTCCGAAAACATCACTTTAACAAAGAGAAATCTACTTCTCTAAGACAACGATACAGTGAACAGAGAAAGTATTAGTTTCTTAAGATTGAGAACAGATAGAAACAAGAGAAATTACACAGTGATTCATCTACCCAGAGAAGTTACAGGGGTTTACCAAGAAATCTCCCAACTAAAACTACAAGAAAAGAAGGGAGACTTAGATAACTGGCAAAATCTACGTTGTTGATAGACTTGGGAGTACTTAGCATTCTCAAAACATCACTGTCACAAACAGAAATCTACTTCTCTAAGAGAAGGATACAGTGAACAGAGAAAGTATTTGTTTCTTAAGATTGGGAACAGATAGAAACAAGAGAAAGTACACAGTGCTTCCTTGACCCAGAAAAGTTACAGAGGTTTACACAGAGAACTTCAGCTATAACTACTAGAAAATGAGAGAGACTTCGAAAACTAGCAAAATCTATGTTGTTCATGAAGTTGGGAGTACTTAGCATTCCGAAAACATCACTTTCACAAAGAGAAATCTACTTCTCTAAGACAACGATACAGTGAACAGAGAAATTATTAGTTTCTTAAGATTGAGAACAGATAGAAACAAGAGAAAGTACACAGTGATTCATCTACCCAGAGAAGTTACAGAGGTTTACACTGAAAATTTCAGGTATAACTACAATAAAAGAAGAGAGACTTAGATAACTGCCCAACTCTCCGTTGCATATAGAGTTGGGAGTAATTAGCATTCTGAAATCATCACTTTCACCGAAAGAAATCTACTTCTCTACGACAACGATACAGTGAACAGAGAAAGTATTAGTTTCTTAAGATAGATAACAGATAGAAACAAGAGAAAGAACACAGTGGTTCATATACCCAGAGAAGTTACGGAAGTTTACACCGAGAACTTCAGCTATAACCACCAGAAATAAGAGAGACTTAGAAAACTGGGAAAATCTGCGTTGTTCATGGGGTTGGGAGTACTTAGCATTCCGAAAACATCACTTTCACAAAGAGAAATCTACTTCTCTAAGACAACGATACAGTGAACAGAGAAAGTATTAGTTTCTTAAGATTGAGAACAGATAGAAAAAAGAGAAAGTACACAGTGATTCATCTACCCAGAGAAGTTACAGGGGTTTACCAAGAAATCTCCCAACTAAAACTACAAGAAAAGAAGGGAGACTTAGATAACTGGCAAAATCTACGTTGTTGATAGACTTGGGAGTACTTAGCATTCTCAAAACATCACTGTCACAAAAAGAAATCTACTTCTCTAAGACAAGGATACAGTGAACAGAGAAAGTATTTGTTTCTTAAGATTGGAAACAGATAGAAACAAGAGAAAGTACACAGTGCTTCCTTGACCCAGAAAAGTTACAGAGGTTTACACAGAGAACTTCAGCTATAACTACCAGAAAATGAGAGAGACTTCGAAAACTAGCAAAATCTATGTTGTTCATGAAGTTGGGAGTACTTAGCATTCCGAAAACATCACTTTCACAAAGAGAAATCTACTTCTCTAAGACAACGATACAGTGAACAGAGAAAGTATTAGTTTCTTAAGATTGAGAACAGATAGAAACAAGACAAAGAACACAGTGATTCATCTACCCAGAGAAGTTACAGAGGTTTTCACAGAGATGTCCAAACTCTAACTACGATAAAGGAAGAGAGACTTAGATAACTGGGAAAATCTACGTTGTTGATGCAGTTGGGAGTACTTAGCAATCTGAAAACATCACTTTCACAAAAAGAAATGTACTTCTCTAAGACAACGCTACACTGAACAGAGAAAGAATTAGTTTCTTAACATTGAGAACAGATAGAAACAAGAGAAGGAACCCAGTGATTCATCTACCCAGAGAAGTTACAGGGGTTTACCAAGAAATCTCCCAACTGAAACTACAAGAAAAGAAGGGAGACTTAGATAACTGGCAAAATCTACGTTGTGGATAGACTTGGGAGTACTTAGCGTTCTCAAAACATCACTGTCACAAACAGAAATCTACTTCTCTAAGACAAGGATACAGTGAACAGAGAAAGTATTTGTTTCTTAAGATTGGGAACAGATAGAAACAATAGAAAGTACACAGTGCTTCCTTGACCCAGAAAAGTTACAGAGGTTTACACAGAGAACTTCAGCTATATCTACCAGAAAATGAGAGAGACTTCGAAAACTAGCAAAATCTATGTTGTTCATGAAGTTGGGAGTACTTAGCATTCCGAAAACATCACTTTCACAAAGAGAAATCTACTTCTCTAAGACAACGATACACTGAACAGAGAAAGTATTAGTTTCTTAAGATTGAGAACAGATAGAAACAAGAGAAATTACACAGTGATTCATCTACCCAGAGAAGTTACAGGGGTTTACCAAGAAATCTCCCAACTAAAACTACAAGAAAAGAAGGGAGACTTAGATAACTGGCAAAATCTACGTTGTTGATAGACTTGGGAGTACTTAGCATTCTCAAAACATCACTGTCACAAAAAGAAATCTACTTCTCTAAGACAAGGATACAGTGAACAGAGAAAGTATTTGTTTCTTAAGATTGGGAACAGATAGAAACAAGAGAAAGTACACAGTGCTTCCTTGACCCAGAAAAGTTACAGAGGTTTACACAGAGAACTTCAGCTATAACTACTAGAAAATGAGAGAGACTTCGAAAACTAGCAAAATCTATGTTGTTCATGAAGTTGGGAGTACTTAGCATTCCGAAAACATCACTTTCACAAAGAGAAATCTACTTCTCTAAGACAACGATACAGTGAACAGAGAAAGTATTAGTTTCTTAAGATTGAGAACAGATAGAAACAAGAGAATGTACACAGTGATTCACCTACCCAGAGAAGTTACAGAGGTTTACACTGAAAATTTCAGGTATAACTACAATAAAAGAAGAGAGACTTAGATAACTGCCCAAATCTCCGTTGCATATAGAGTTGGGAGTAATTAGCATTCTGAAATCATCACTTTCACCGAAAGAAATCTACTTCTCTACGACAACGATACAGTGAACAGAGAAAGTATTAGTTTCTTAAGATAGATAACAGATAGAAACAAGAGAAAGAACACAGTGGTTCATATACCCAGAGAAGTTACGGAAGTTTACACCGAGAACTTCAGCTATAACCACCAGAAATAAGAGAGACTTAGAAAACTGGGAAAATCTGCGTTGTTCATGGGGTTGGGAGTACTTAGCATTCTGAAAACATCACTTTCACAGAAAGAAATCTACTTCTCTAAGACAATGATACAGTGAACAGAGAAAGTATTAGTTTCTTAATATTGGGAACAGATAGAAACAAGAGAAAGTACACAGTGAGTCATCTACCCAGAGAAGTTACAGAGGTTTACACAGCGAACTTCATCGATAACTACAAGAAAGTAAGAGCGACTTAGATCACGGGGAAAATCTCCGTTGTTCATGCAGTTGGGAGTACTTAGCATTCTGAAACCATCCCTTTCGCAGAAAGAAATCTACTTAGCTAAGGCAACGATACAGTGAAGAGAGAGTGTTTTAGTTTCCTAAGATTGAGAACAGATAGAAAGAAGAGAAAGAACACAGTGATTCATCTACCCAGAGAAGTTACAGAGGTTTTCACAGAGATGTCCAAACTATAACTACAAGAAAATAAGACAGACTTAGATATCAGGCCAAATCTACGTTGTTCATAGAGTTGGGAGTACTTAGCAAGGTGAAAATATCACTTTCACCGAAAGAAATCTACTTCTCTAAGACAATGATACAGTGAACAGAGAAAGTATTATTTTCTAAAGATTGGGAACAGATAGAAACAAGAGAAAGTACACAGTGATTCATATACCCAGAGAAGTAAATGAGGATTACACAGAGAACTTCAACTATAACTACAAGAAAATCAGACAGACTTAGATAACTGGTAAAATCTACGTTGTTCATGGAGTTGGGAGTACGTAGCATTCTGAAAACAGCACTTCCGTAGGAAGAAATCTTCTTCACTAAGACAGGAATACACTCAACAGAGAAAGTATTTGTTTCTTAAGGTTGAGTACAGATAGAAACAAAAGAAAGTACACAGTGATTCATCTACCTAGAGAAGATACAGAGGTTTAAAGAGATAACTTCAGCTATAACTACAAGAAAATAAGAGAGACTTACAACTGGGAAAATCTATGTTGTTCATGGAGTTGGGAGTACTTAGCATTCTGACAACATCACTTTCACAGAAAGAACTCTACTTAGCTAAGGCAACGATACAGTGAACAGAGAAAGTATTAGTTTCCTAAGACTGAGAACAGATAGAAACAAGACAAAGAACACAGTGATTCATCTACCCGAGAAGTTACAGAGGTTTTCACAGAGATGTCCAAACTCTAACTACAATAAAGGAAGAGAGACTTAGATAACTGGGAAAATCTACGTTGTTGATGCAGTTGGGAGTACTTAGCAATCTGAAAACATCACTTTCACAAAAAGAAATGTACTTTCCTAAGACAACACTACACTGAACAGAGAAAGAATTAGTTTCTTAACATTGAGAACAGATAGAAACAAGAGAAGGAACCCAGTGATTCATCTACCCAGAGAAGTTACAGGGGTTTACCAAGAAATCTCCCAACTGAAACTACAAGAAAAGAAGGGAGACTTAGATAACTGGCAGAATCTACGTTGTGGATACACTTGGGAGTACTTAGCATTCTCAAAACATCACTGTCACAAAAAGAAATCTGCTTCTCTAAGACAAGGATACAGTGAACAGAGAAAGTATTTGTTTCTTAAGATTGGGAACAGATAGAAACAAGAGAAAGTACACAGTGCTTCCTTGACCCAGAAAAGTTACAGCGGTTCACACAGAGAACTTCAGCTATAACTACCAGAAAATGAGAGAGACTTCGAAAACTAGCAAAATCTATGTTGTTCATGAAGTTGGGAGTACTCAGCATTCCGAAAACATCACTTTCACAAAGAGAAATCTACTTCTCTAAGACAACGATACAGTGAACAGAGAAAGTATTAGTTTCTTAAGATTGAGAACAGATAGAAACAAGAGAAAGTACACAGTGATTCATCTACCCAGAGAAGTTACAGGGGTTTACCAAGAAATCTCCCAACTAAAACTACAAGAAAAGAAGGGAGACTTAGATAACTGGCAAAATCTACGTTGTTGATAGACTTGGGAGTACTTAGCATTCTCAAAACATCACTGTCACAAACAGAAATCTACTTCTCTAAGAGAAGGATACAGTGAACAGAGAAAGTATTTGTTTCTTAAGATTGGGAACAGATAGAAACAAGAGAAAGTACACAGTGCTTCCTTGACCCAGAAAAGTTACAGAGGTTTACACAGAGAACTTCAGCTATAACTACTAGTAAATGAGAGAGACTTCGAAAACTAGCAAAATCTATGTTGTTCATGAAGTTGGGAGTACTTAGCATTCCGAAAACATCACTTTCACAAAGAGAAATCTACTTCTCTAAGACAACGATACAGTGAACAGAGGAAGTATTAGTTTCTTAAGATTGAGAACAGATAGAAACAAGAGAAAGTACACAGTGATTCACCTACCCAGAGAAGTTACAGAGGTTTACACTGAAAATTTCAGGTATAACTACAATAAAAGAAGAGAGACTTAGATAACTGCCCAAATCTCCGTTGCATATAGAGTTGGGAGTAATTAGCATTCTGAAATCATCACTTTCACCGAAAGAAATCTACTTCTCTACGACAACGATACAGTGAACAGAGAAAGTATTAGTTTCTTAAGATAGATAACAGATAGAAACAAGAGAAAGAACACAGTGGTTCATATACCCAGAGAAGTTACGGAAGTTTACACCGAGAACTTCAGCTATAACCACCAGAAATAAGAGAGACTTAGAAAACTGGGAAAATCTGCGTTGTTCATGGGGTTGGGAGTACTTAGCATTCTGAAAACATCACTTTCACAGAAAGAAATCTACTTAGCTAAGGCAAAGATACAGAGATCAGAAAAAGTATTAGTTTCCTAAGATTGAGAACAGATAGAAACAAGACAAAGAACACAGTGATTCATCTACCCAGAGAAGTTACAAAGGTTTTCACAGAGATGTCCAAACTCTAACTACGATAAAGGAAGAGAGACTTAGATAACTGGGAAAATCTACATTGTTGATGCAGTTGGGAGTACTTAGCAATCTGAAAACATCACTTTCACAAAAAGAAATGTACTTCTCTAAGACAACGCTACACTGAACAGAGAAAGAATTAGTTTCTTAACATTGAGAACAGATAGAAACAAGAGAAGGAACCCAGTGATTCATCTACCCAGAGAAGTTACAGGGGTTTACCAAGAAATCTCCCAACTAAAACTACAAGAAAAGAAGGGAGACTTAGATAACTGGCAAAATCTACGTTGTGGATAGACTTGGGAGTACTTAGCATTCTCAAAACATCACTGTCACAAAAAGAAATCTACTTGTCTAATACAAGGATACAGTGAACAGAGAAAGTATTTGTTTCTTAAGATTGGAAACAGATAGAAACAAGAGAAAGTACACAGTGCTTCCTTGACCCAGAAAAGTTACAGAGGTTTACACAGAGAACTTCAGCTATAACTACCAGAAAATGAGAGAGACTTCGAAAACTAGCAAAATCTATGTTGTTCATGAAGTTGGGAGTACTTAGCATTCCGAAAACATCACTTTCACAAAGAGAAATCTACTTCTCTAAGACAACGATACAGTGAACAGAGAAAGTATTAGTTTCTTAAGATTGAGAACAGATAGAAACAAGACAAAGAACACAGTGATTCATCTACCCAGAGAAGTTACAGAGGTTTTCACAGAGATGTCCAAACTCTAACTACGATAAAGGAAGAGAGACTTAGATAACTGGGAAAATCTACGTTGTTGATGCAGTTGGGAGTACTTAGCAATCTGAAAACATCACTTTCACAAAAAGAAATGTACTTCTCTAAGACAACGCTACACTGAACAGAGAAAGAATTAGTTTCTTAACATTGAGAACAGATAGAAACAAGAGAAGGAACCCAGTCATTCATCTACCCAGAGAAGTTACAGGGGTTTACCAAGAAATCTCCCAACTAAAACTACAAGAAAAGAAGGGAGACTTAGATAACTGGCAAAATCTACGTTGTGGATAGACTTGGGAGTACTTAGCGTTCTCAAAACATCACTGTCACAAACAGAAATCTACTTCTCTAAGACAAGGATACAGTGAACAGAGAAAGTATTTGTTTCTTAAGATTGGGAACAGATAGAAACAATAGAAAGTACACAGTGCTTCCTTGACCCAGAAAAGTTACAGAGGTTTACACAGAGAACTTCAGCTATAACTACCAGAAAATGAGAGAGACTTCGAAAACTAGCAAAATCTATGTTGTTCATGAAGTTGGGAGTACTTAGCATTCCGAAAACATCACTTTCACAAAGAGAAATCTACTTCTCTAAGACAACGATACAGTGAACAGAGAAAGTATTAGTTTCTTAAGATTGAGAACAGATAGAAACAAGACAAAGAACACAGTGATTCATCTACCCAGAGAAGTTACAGAGGTTTTCACAGAGATGTCCAAACTCTAACTACGATAAAGGAAGAGAGACTTAGATAACTGGGAAAATCTACGTTGTTGATGCAGTTGGGAGTACTTAGCAATCTGAAAACATCACTTTCACAAAAAGAAATGTACTTCTCTAAGACAACGCAACACTGAACAGAGAAAGAATTAGTTTCTTAACATTGAGAACAGATAGAAACAAGAGAAGGAACCCAGTGATTCATCTACCCAGAGAAGTTACAGGGGTTTACCAAGAAATCTCCCAACTAAAACTACAAGAAAAGAAGGGAGACTTAGATAACTGGCAAAATCTACGTTATGGATAGACTTGGGAGTACTTAGCATTCTCAAAACATCACTGTCACAAACAGAAATCTACTTCTCTAAGACAAGGATACAGTGAACAGAGAAAGTATTTGTTTCTTAAGATTGGGAACAGATAGAAACAAGAGAAAGTACACAGTGCTTCCTTGACCCAGAAAAGTTACAGCGGTTCACACAGAGAACTTCAGCTATAACTACCAGAAAATGAGAGAGACTTCGAAAACTAGCAAAATCTATGTTGTTCATGAAGTTGGGAGTACTTAGCATTCCGAAAACATCACTTTCACAAAGAGAAATCTACTTCTCTAAGACAACGATACAGTGAACAGAGAAAGTATTAGTTTCTTAAGATTGAGAAAAGATAGAAACAAGTGAAATTACACAGTGATTCATCTACCCAGAGAAGTTACAGGGGTTTACCAAGAAATCTCCCAACTAAAACTACAAGAAAAGAAGGGAGACTTAGATAACTGGCAAAATCTACGTTGTGGATAGACTTGGGAGTACTTAGCATTCTCAAAACATCACTGTCACAAACAGAAATCTACTTCTCTAAGAGAAGGATACAGTGAACAGAGAAAGTATTTGTTTCTTAAGATTGGGAACAGATAGAAACAAGAGAAAGTACACAGTGCTTCCTTGACCCAGAAAAGTTACAGAGGTTTACACAGAGAACTTCAGCTATAACTACTAGAAAATGAGAGAGACTTCGAAAACTAGCAAAATCTATGTTGTTCATGAAGTTGGGAGTACTTAGCATTCCGAAAACATCACTTTCACAAAGAGAAATCTACTTCTCTAAGACAACGATACAGTGAACAGAGAAAGTATTAGTTTCTTAAGATTGAGAACAGATAGAAACAAGAGAAAGTACACAGTGATTCATCTACCCAGAGAAGTTACAGAGGTTTACACTGAAAATTTCAGGTATAACTACAATAAAAGAAGACAGACTTAGATAACTGCCCAAATCTCCGTTGCATATAGAGTTGGGAGTAATTAGCATTCTGAAATCATCACTTTCACCGAACGAAATCTACTTCTCTACGACAACGATACAGTGAACAGAGAAAGTATTAGTTTCTTAAGATAGATAACAGATAGAAACAAGAGAAAGAACACAGTGGTTCATATACCCAGAGAAGTTACGGAAGTTTACACCGAGAACTTCAGCTATAACCACCAGAAATAAGAGAGACTTAGAAAACTGGGAAAATCTGCGTTGTTCATGGGGTTGGGAGTACTTAGCATTCCGAAAACATCACTTTCACAAAGAGAAATCTACTTCTCTAAGACAACGATACAGTGAACAGAGAAAGTATTAGTTTCTTAAGATTGAGAACAGATAGAAACAAGAGAAAGTACACAGTGATTCATCTACCCAGAGAAGTTACAGGGGTTTACCAAGAAATCTCCCAACTAAAACTACAAGAAAAGAAGGGAGACTTAGATAACTGGCAAAATCTACGTTGTTGATAGACTTGGGAGTACTTAGCATTCTCAAAACATCACTGTCACAAAAAGAAATCTACTTCTCTAAGACAAGGATACAGTGAACAGAGAAAGTATTTGTTTCTTAAGATTGGAAACAGATAGAAACAAGAGAAAGTACACAGTGCTTCCTTGACCCAGAAAAGTTACAGAGGTTTACACAGAGAACTTCAGCTATAACTACCAGAAAATGAGAGAGACTTCGAAAACTAGCAAAATCTATGTTGTTCATGAAGTTGGGAGTACTTAGCATTCCGAAAACATCACTTTCACAAAGAGAAATCTACTTCTCTAAGACAACGATACAGTGAACAGAGAAAGTATTAGTTTCTTAAGATTGAGAACAGATAGAAACAAGACAAAGAACACAGTGATTCATCTACCCAGAGAAGTTACAGAGGTTTTCACAGAGATGTCCAAACTCTAACTACGATAAAGGAAGAGAGACTTAGATAACTGGGAAAATCTACGTTGTTGATGCAGTTGGGAGTACTTAGCAATCTGAAAACATCACTTTCACAAAAAGAAATGTACTTCTCTAAGACAACGCTACACTGAACAGAGAAAGAATTAGTTTCTTAACATTGAGAACAGATAGAAACAAGAGAAGGAACCCAGTGATTCATCTACCCAGAGAAGTTACAGGGGTTTACCAAGAAATCTCCCAACTAAAACTACAAGAAAAGAAGGGAGACTTAGATAACTGGCAAAATCTACGTTGTGGATAGACTTGGGAGTACTTAGCGTTCTCAAAACATCACTGTCACAAACAGAAATCTACTTCTCTAAGACAAGGATACAGTGAACAGAGAAAGTATTTGTTTCTTAAGATTGGGAACAGATAGAAACAATAGAAAGTACACAGTGCTTCCTTGACCCAGAAAAGTTACAGAGGTTTACACAGAGAACTTCAGCTATAACTACCAGAAAATGAGAGAGACTTCGAAAACTAGCAAAATCTATGTTGTTCATGAAGTTGGGAGTACTTAGCATTCCGAAAACATCACTTTCACAAAGAGAAATCTACTTCTCTAAGACAACGATACAGTGAACAGAGAAAGTATTAGTTTCTTAAGATTGAGAACAGATAGAAACAAGACAAAGAACACAGTGATTCATCTACCCAGAGAAGTTACAGAGGTTTTCACAGGGATGTCCAAACTCTAACTACGATAAAGGAAGAGAGACTTAGATAACTGGGAAAATCTACATTGTTGATAGACTTGGGAGTACTTAGCATTCTCAAAACATCACTGTCACAAAAAGAAATCTACTTCTCTAAGAGAAGGATACAGTGAACAGAGAAAGTATTTGTTTCTTAAGATTGGGAACAGATAGAAACAAGAGAAAGTACACAGTGCTTCCTTGACCCAGAAAAGTTACAGAGGTTTACACAGAGAACTTCAGCTATAACTACCAGAAAATGAGAGAGACTTCGAAAACTAGCAAAATCTATGTTGTTCATGAAGTTGGGAGTACTTAGCATTCCGAAAACATCACTTTCACAAAGAGAAATCTACTTCTCTAAGACAACGATACAGTGAACAGAGAAAGTATTAGTTTCTTAAGATTGAGAACAGATAGAAACAAGAGAAAGTACACAGTGATTCATCTACTCAGAGAAGTTACAGAGGTTTACACTGAAAATTTCAGGTATAACTACAATAAAAGAAGAGAGACTTAGATAACTGCCCAAATCTCCGTTGCATATAGAGTTGGGAGTAATTAGCATTCTGAAATCATCACTTTCACCGAAAGAAATCTACTTCTCTACGACAACGATACAGTGAACAGAGAAAGTATTAGTTTCTTAAGATAGATAACAGATAGAAACAAGAGAAAGAACACAGTGGTTCATATACCCAGAGAAGTTACGGAAGTTTACACCGAGAACTTCAGCTATAACCACCAGAAATAAGAGAGACTTAGAAAACTGGGAAAATCTGCGTTGTTCATGGGGTTGGGAGTACTTAGCATTCTGAAAACATCACTTTCACAGAAAGAAATCTACTTCTCTAAGACAATGATACAGTGAACAGAGAAAGTATTAGTTTCTTAATATTGGGAACAGATAGAAACAAGAGAAAGTACACAGTGAGTCATCTACCCAGAGAAGTTACAGAGGTTTACACAGCGAACTTCATCGATAACTACAAGAAAGTAAGAGCGACTTAGATCATGGGGAAAATCTCCGTTGTTCATGCAGTTGGGAGTACTTAGCATTCTGAAACCATCCCTTTCGCAGAAAGAAATCTACTTAGCTAAGGCAACGATACAGTGAAGAGAGAGTGTTTTAGTTTCCTAAGATTGAGAACAGATAGAAAGAAGAGAAAGAACACAGTGATTCATCTACCCAGAGAAGTTACAGAGGTTTTCACAGAGATGTCCAAACTATAACTACAAGAAAATAAGACAGACTTAGATATCAGGCCAAATCTACGTTGTTCATAGAGTTGGGAGTACTTACCAAGGTGAAAATATCACTTTCACCGAAAGAAATCTACTTCTCTAAGACAATGATACAGTGAACAGAGAAAGTATTATTTTCTAAAGATTGGGAACAGATAGAAACAAGAGAAAGTACACAGTGATTCATCTACCCAGAGAAGTTACAGAGGTTTACACTGAAAATTTCAGGTATAACTACAATAAAAGAAGAGAGACTTAGATAACTGCCCAAATCTCCGTTGCATATAGAGTTGGGAGTAATTAGCATTCTGAAATCATCACTTTCACCGAAAGAAATCTACTTCTCTACGACAACGATACAGTGAACAGAGAAAGTATTAGTTTCTTAAGATAGATAACAGATAGAAACAAGAGAAAGAACACAGTGGTTCATATACCCAGAGAAGTTACGGAAGTTTACACCGAGAACTTCAGCTATAACCACCAGAAATAAGAGAGACTTAGAAAACTGGGAAAATCTGCGTTGTTCATGGGGTTGGGAGTACTTAGCATTCCGAAAACATCACTTTCACAAAGAGAAATCTACTTCTCTAAGACAACGATACAGTGAACAGAGAAAGTATTAGTTTCTTAAGATTGAGAACAGATAGAAACAAGAGAAAGTACACAGTGATTCATCTACCCAGAGAAGTTACAGGGGTTTACCAAGAAATCTCCCAACTAAAACTACAAGAAAAGAAGGGAGACTTAGATAACTGGCAAAATCTACGTTGTTGATAGACTTGGGAGTACTTAGCATTCTCAAAACATCACTGTCACAAAAAGAAATCTACTTCTCTAAGACAAGGATACAGTGAACAGAGAAAGTATTTGTTTCTTAAGATTGGAAACAGATAGAAACAAGAGAAAGTACACAGTGCTTCCTTGACCCAGAAAAGTTACAGAGGTTTACACAGAGAACTTCAGCTATAACTACCAGAAAATGAGAGAGACTTCGAAAACTAGCAAAATCTATGTTGTTCATGAAGTTGGGAGTACTTAGCATTCCGAAAACATCACTTTCACAAAGAGAAATCTACTTCTCTAAGACAACGATACAGTGAACAGAGAAAGTATTAGTTTCTTAAGATTGAGAACAGATAGAAACAAGACAAAGAACACAGTGATTCATCTACCCAGAGAAGTTACAGAGGTTTTCACAGAGATGTCCAAACTCTAACTACGATAAAGGAAGAGAGACTTAGATAACTGGGAAAATCTACGTTGTTGATGCAGTTGGGAGTACTTAGCAATCTGAAAACATCACTTTCACAAAAAGAAATGTACTTCTCTAAGACAACGCTACACTGAACAGAGAAAGAATTAGTTTCTTAACATTGAGAACAGATAGAAACAAGAGAAGGAACCCAGTCATTCATCTACCCAGAGAAGTTACAGGGGTTTACCAAGAAATCTCCCAACTAAAACTACAAGAAAAGAAGGGAGACTTAGATAACTGGCAAAATCTACGTTGTGGATAGACTTGGGAGTACTTAGCGTTCTCAAAACATCACTGTCACAAACAGAAATCTACTTCTCTAAGACAAGGATACAGTGAACAGAGAAAGTATTTGTTTCTTAAGATTGGGAACAGATAGAAACAAGAGAAAGTACACACTGCTTCCTTGACCCAGAAAAGTTACAGAGGTTTACACAGAGAACTTCAGCTATAACTACCAGAAAATGAGAGAGACTTCGAAAACTAGCAAAATCTATGTTGTTCATGAAGTTGGGAGTACTTAGCATTCCGAAAACATCACTTTCACAAAGAGAAATCTACTTCTCTAAGACAACGATACAGTGAACAGAGAAAGTATTAGTTTCTTAAGATTGAGAACAGATAGAAACAAGACAAAGAACACAGTGATTCATCTACCCAGAGAAGTTACAGAGGTTTTCACAGAGATGTCCAAACTCTAACTACGATAAAGGAAGAGAGACTTAGATAACTGGGAAAATCTACATTGTGGATAGACTTGGGAGTACTTAGCATTCTCAAAACATCACTGTCACAAAAAGAAATCTACTTCTCTAAGAGAAGGATACAGTGAACAGAGAAAGTATTTGTTTCTTAAGATTGGGAACAGATAGAAACAAGAGAAAGTACACAGTGCTTCCTTGACCCAGAAAAGTTACAGAGGTTTACACAGAGAACTTCAGCTATAACTACCAGAAAATGAGAGAGACTTCGAAAACTAGCAAAATCTATGTTGTTCATGAAGTTGGGAGTACTTAGCATTCCGAAAACATCACTTTCACAAAGAGAAATCTACTTCTCTAAGACAACGATACAGTGAACAGAGAAAGTATTAGTTTCTTAAGATTGAGAACAGATAGAAACAAGAGAAAGTACACAGTGATTCATCTACTCAGAGAAGTTACAGAGGTTTACACTGAAAATTTCAGGTATAACTACAATAAAAGAAGAGAGACTTAGATAACTGCCCAAATCTCCGTTGCATATAGAGTTGGGAGTAATTAGCATTCTGAAATCATCACTTTCACCGAAAGAAATCTACTTCTCTACGACAACGATACAGTGAACAGAGAAAGTATTTGTTTCTTAAGATAGATAACAGATAGAAACAAGAGAAAGAACACAGTGGTTCATATACCCAGAGAAGTTATGGAAGTTTACACCGAGAACTTCAGCTATAACCACCAGAAATAAGAGAGACTTAGAAAACTGGGAAAATCTGCGTTGTTCATGGGGTTGGGAGTACTTAGCATTCTGAAAACATCACTTTCACAGAAAGAAATCTACTTCTCTAAGACAATGATACAGTGAACAGAGAAAGTATTAGTTTCTTAATATTGGGAACAGATAGAAACAAGAGAAAGTACACAGTGAGTCATCTACCCAGAGAAGTTACAGAGGTTTACACAGCGAACTTCATCGATAACTACAAGAAAGTAAGAGCGACTTAGATCATGGGGAAAATCTCCGTTGTTCATGCAGTTGGGAGTACTTAGCATTCTGAAACCATCCCTTTCGCAGAAAGAAATCTACTTAGCTAAGGCAACGATACAGTGAAGAGAGAGTGTTTTAGTTTCCTAAGATTGAGAACAGATAGAAAGAAGAGAAAGAACACAGTGATTCATCTACCCAGAGAAGTTACAGAGGTTTTCACAGAGATGTCCAAACTATAACTACAAGAAAATAAGACAGACTTAGATATCAGGCCAAATCTACGTTGTTCATAGAGTTGGGAGTACTTAGCAAGGTGAAAATATCACTTTCACCGAAAGAAATCTACTTCTCTAAGACAATGATACAGTGAACAGAGAAAGTATTATTTTCTAAAGATTGGGAACAGATAGAAACAAGAGAAAGTACACAGTGATTCATCTACCCAGAGAAGTTACAGAGGTTTACACTGAAAATTTCAGGTATAACTACAATAAAAGAAGAGAGACTTAGATAACTGCCCAAATCTCCGTTGCATATAGAGTTGGGAGTAATTAGCATTCTGAAATCATCACTTTCACCGAAAGAAATCTACTTCTCTACGACAACGATACAGTGAACAGAGAAAGTATTAGTTTCTTAAGATAGATAACAGATAGAAACAAGAGAAAGAACACAGTGGTTCATATACCCAGAGAAGTTACGGAAGTTTACACCGAGAACTTCAGCTATAACCACCAGAAATAAGAGAGACTTAGAAAACTGGGAAAATCTGCGTTGTTCATGGGGTTGGGAGTACTTAGCATTCCGAAAACATCACTTTCACAAAGAGAAATCTACTTCTCTAAGACAACGATACAGTGAACAGAGAAAGTATTAGTTTCTTAAGATTGAGAACAGATAGAAACAAGAGAAAGTACACAGTGATTCATCTACCCAGAGAAGTTACAGGGGTTTACCAAGAAATCTCCCAACTAAAACTACAAGAAAAGAAGGGAGACTTAGATAACTGGCAAAATCTACGTTGTTGATAGACTTGGGAGTACTTAGCATTCTCAAAACATCACTGTCACAAAAAGAAATCTACTTCTCTAAGACAAGGATACAGTGAACAGAGAAAGTATTTGTTTCTTAAGATTGGAAACAGATAGAAACAAGAGAAAGTACACAGTGCTTCCTTGACCCAGAAAAGTTACAGAGGTTTACACAGAGAACTTCAGCTATAACTACCAGAAAATGAGAGAGACTTCGAAAACTAGCAAAATCTATGTTGTTCATGAAGTTGGGAGTACTTAGCATTCCGAAAACATCACTTTCACAAAGAGAAATCTACTTCTCTAAGACAACGATACAGTGAACAGAGAAAGTATTAGTTTCTTAAGATTGAGAACAGATAGAAACAAGACAAAGAACACAGTGATTCATCTACCCAGAGAAGTTACAGAGGTTTTCACAGAGATGTCCAAACTCTAACTACGATAAAGGAAGAGAGACTTAGATAACTGGGAAAATCTACGTTGTTGATGCAGTTGGGAGTACTTAGCAATCTGAAAACATCACTTTCACAAAAAGAAATGTACTTCTCTAAGACAACGCTACACTGAACAGAGAAAGAATTAGTTTCTTAACATTGAGAACAGATAGAAACAAGAGAAGGAACCCAGTCATTCATCTACCCAGAGAAGTTACAGGGGTTTACCAAGAAATCTCCCAACTAAAACTACAAGAAAAGAAGGGAGACTTAGATAACTGGCAAAATCTACGTTGTGGATAGACTTGGGAGTACTTAGCGTTCTCAAAACATCACTGTCACAAACAGAAATCTACTTCTCTAAGACAAGGATACAGTGAACAGAGAAAGTATTTGTTTCTTAAGATTGGGAACAGATAGAAATAAGAGAAAGTACACACTGCTTCCTTGACCCAGAAAAGTTACAGAGGTTTACACAGAGAACTTCAGCTATAACTACCAGAAAATGAGAGAGACTTCGAAAACTAGCAAAATCTATGTTGTTCATGAAGTTGGGAGTACTTAGCATTCCGAAAACATCACTTTCACAAAGAGAAATCTACTTCTCTAAGACAACGATACAGTGAACAGAGAAAGTATTAGTTTCTTAAGATTGAGAACAGATAGAAACAAGAGAAAGTACACAGTGATTCATCTACTCAGAGAAGTTACAGAGGTTTACACTGAAAATTTCAGGTATAACTACAATAAAAGAAGAGAGACTTAGATAACTGCCCAAATCTCCGTTGCATATAGAGTTGGGAATAATTAGCATTCTGAAATCATCACTTTCACCGAAAGAAATCTACTTCTCTACGACAACGATACAGTGAACAGAGAAAGTATTAGTTTCTTAAGATAGATAACAGATAGAAACAAGAGAAAGAACACAGTGGTTCATATACCCAGAGAAGTTACGGAAGTTTACACCGAGAACTTCAGCTATAACCACCAGAAATAAGAGAGACTTAGAAAACTGGGAAAATCTGCGTTGTTCATGGGGTTGGGAGTACTTAGCATTCTGAAAACATCACTTTCACAGAAAGAAATCTACTTCTCTAAGACAATGATACAGTGAACAGAGAAAGTATTAGTTTCTTAATATTGGGAACAGATAGAAACAAGAGAAAGTACACAGTGAGTCATCTACCCAGAGAAGTTACAGAGGTTTACACAGCGAACTTCATCGATAACTACAAGAAAGTAAGAGCGACTTAGATCATGGGGAAAATCTCCGTTGTTCATGCAGTTGGGAGTACTTAGCATTCTGAAACCATCCCTTTCGCAGAAAGAAATCTACTTAGCTAAGGCAACGATACAGTGAAGAGAGAGTGTTTTAGTTTCCTAAGATTGAGAACAGATAGAAAGAAGAGAAAGAACACAGTGATTCATCTACCCAGAGAAGTTACAGAGGTTTTCACAGAGATGTCCAAACTATAACTACAAGAAAATAAGACAGACTTAGATATCAGGCCAAATCTACGTTGTTCATAGAGTTGGGAGTACTTAGCAAGGTGAAAATATCACTTTCACCGAAAGAAATCTACTTCTCTAAGACAATGATACAGTGAACAGAGAAAGTATTATTTTCTAAAGATTGGGAACAGATAGAAACAAGAGAAAGTACACAGTGATTCATATACCCAGAGAAGTAAATGAGGATTACACAGAGAACTTCAACTATAACTACAAGAAAATCAGACAGACTTAGATAACTGGTAAAATCTACGTTGTTCATGGAGTTGGGAGTACGTAGCATTCTGAAAACAGCACTTCCATAGGAAGAAATCTTCTTCACTAAGACAGGAATACACTCAACAGAGAAAGTATTAGTTTCTTAAGATAGATAACAGATAGAAACAAAAGAAAGTACACAGTGATTCATCTACCTAGAGAAGATACAGAGGTTTAAAGAGATAACTTCAGCTATAACTACAAGAAAATAAAAGAGACTTACAACTGGGAAAATCTATGTTGTTCATGGAGTTGGGAGTACTTAGCATTCTGACAACATCACTTTCACAGAAAGAACTCTACTTAGCTAAGGCAACGATACAGTGAACAGAGAAAGTATTAGTTTCCTAAGATTGAGAACAGATAGAAACAAGACAAAGAACACAGTGATTCATCTACCCGAGAAGTTACAGAGGTTTTCACAGAGATGTCCAAACTCTAACTACAATAAAGGAAGAGAGACTTAGATAACTGGGAAAATCTACGTTGTTGATGCAGTTGGGAGTACTTAGCAATCTGAAAACATCACTTTCACAAAAAGAAATGTACTTTCCTAAGACAACACTACACTGAACAGAGAAAGAATTAGTTTCTTAACATTGAGAACAGATAGAAACAAGAGAAGGAACCCAGTGATTCATCTACCCAGAGAAGTTACAGGGGTTTACCAAGAAATCTCCCAACTGAAACTACAAGAAAAGAAGGGAGACTTAGATAACTGGCAGAATCTACGTTGTGGATACACTTGGGAGTACTCAGCATTCTCAAAACATCACTGTCACAAAAAGAAATCTGCTTCTCTAAGACAAGGATACAGTGAACAGAGAAAGTATTTGTTTCTTAAGATTGGGAACAGATAGAAACAAGAGAAAGTACACAGTGCTTCCTTGACCCAGAAAAGTTACAGAGGTTTACACAGAGAACTTCAGCTATAACTACCAGAAAATGAGAGAGACTTCGAAAACTAGCAAAATCTATGTTGTTCATGAAGTTGGGAGTACTTAGCATTCCGAAAACATCACTTTCACAAAGAGAAATCTACTTCTCTAAGACAACGATACAGTGAACAGAGAAAGTATTAGTTTCTTAAGATTGAGAACAGATAGAAACAAGACAAAGAACACAGTGATTCATCTACCCAGAGAAGTTACAGAGGTTTTCACAGAGATGTCCAAACTCTAACTACGATAAAGGAAGAGAGACTTAGATAACTGGGAAAATCTACGTTGTTGATGCAGTTGGGGGTACTTAGCAATCTGAAAACATCACTTTCACAAAAAGAAATGTACTTCTCTAAGACAACGCTACACTGAACAGAGAAAGAATTAGTTTCTTAACATTGAGAACAGATAGAAACAAGAGAAGGAACCCAGTGATTCATCTACCCAGAGAAGTTACAGGGGTTTACCAAGAAATCTCCCAACTAGAACTACAAGAAAAGAAGGGAGACTTAGATAACTGGCAAAATCTACGTTGTGGATAGACTTGGGAGTACTTAGCGTTCTCAAAACATCACTGTCACAAACAGAAATCTACTTCTCTAAGACAAGGATACAGTGAACAGAGAAAGTATTTGTTTCTTAAGATTGGGAACAGATAGAAACAAGAGAAAGTACACAGTGCTTCCTTGACCCAGAAAAGATACAGAGGTTTACACAGAGAACTTCAGCTATAACTACCAGAAAATGAGAGAGACTTCGAAAACTAGCAAAATCTATGTTGTTCATGAAGTTGGGAGTACTTAGCATTCCGAAAACATCACTTTCACAAAGAGAAATCTACTTCTCTAAGACAACGATACAGTGAACAGAGAAAGTATTAGTTTCTTAAGATTGAGAACAGATAGAAACAAGAGAAATTACACAGTGATTCATCTACCCAGAGAAGTTACAGGGGTTTACCAAGAAATCTCCCAACTAAAACTACAAGAAAAGAAGGGAGACTTAGATAACTGGCAAAATCTACGTTGTTGATAGACTTGGGAGTACTTAGCATTCTCAAAACATCACTGTCACAAAAAGAAATCTACTTCTCTAAGAGAAGGATACAGTGAACAGAGAAAGTATTTGTTTCTTAAGATTGGGAACAGATAGAAACAAGAGAAAGTACACAGTGCTTCCTTGACCCAGAAAAGTTACAGAGGTTTACACAGAGAACTTCAGCTATAACTACCAGAAAATGAGAGAGACTTCGAAAACTAGCAAAATCTATGTTGTTCATGAAGTTGGGAGTACTTAGCATTCCGAAAACATCACTTTCACAAAGAGAAATCTACTTCTCTAAGACAACGATACAGTGAACAGAGAAAGTATTAGTTTCTTAAGATTGAGAACAGATAGAAACAAGAGAAAGTACACAGTGATTCATCTACTCAGAGAAGTTACAGAGGTTTACACTGAAAATTTCAGGTATAACTACAATAAAAGAAGACAGACTTAGATAACTGCCCAAATCTCCGTTGCATATAGAGTTGGGAGTAATTAGCATTCTGAAATCATCACTTTCACCGAAAGAAATCTACTTCTCTACGACAACGATACAGTGAACAGTGAAAGTATTAGTTTCTTAAGATAGATAACAGATAGAAACAAGAGAAAGAACACAGTGGTTCATATACCCAGAGAAGTTACGGAAGTTTACACCGAGAACTTCAGCTATAACCACCAGAAATAAGAGAGACTTAGAAAACTGGGAAAATCTGCGTTGTTCATGGGGTTGGGAGTACTTAGCATTCCGAAAACATCACTTTCACAAAGAGAAATCTACTTCTCTAAGACAACGATACAGTGAACAGAGAAAGTATTAGTTTCTTAAGATTGAGAACAGATAGAAACAAGACAAAGAACACAGTGATTCATCTACCCAGAGAAGTTACAGAGGTTTTCACAGAGATGTCCAAACTCTAACTACGATAAAGGAAGAGAGACTTAGATAACTGGGAAAATCTACGTTGTTGATGCAGTTGGGAGTACTTAGCAATCTGAAAACATCACTTTCACAAAAAGAAATGTACTTCTCTAAGACAACGCTACACTGAACAGAGAAAGAATTAGTTTCTTAACATTGAGAACAGATAGAAACAAGAGAAGGAACCCAGTGATTCATCTACCCAGAGAAGTTACAGGGGTTTACCAAGAAATCTCCCAACTAAAACTACAAGAAAAGAAGGGAGACTTAGATAACTGGCAAAATCTACGTTGTGGATAGACTTGGGAGTACTTAGCGTTCTCAAAACATCACTGTCACAAACAGAAATCTACTTCTCTAAGACAAGGATACAGTGAACAGAGAAAGTATTTGTTTCTTAAGATTGGGAACAGATAGAAACAATAGAAAGTACACAGTGCTTCCTTGACCCAGAAAAGTTACAGAGGTTTACAGAGAGAACTTCAGCTATAACTACCAGAAAATGAGAGAGACTTCGAAAACTAGCAAAATCTATGTTGTTCATGAAGTTGGGAGTACTTAGCATTCCGAAAACATCACTTTCACAAAGAGAAATCTACTTCTCTAAGACAACGATACAGTGAACAGAGAAAGTATTAGTTTCTTAAGATTGAGAACAGATAGAAACAAGAGAAATTACACAGTGATTCATCTACCCAGAGAAGTTACAGGGGTTTACCAAGAAATCTCCCAACTAAAACTACAAGAAAAGAAGGGAGACTTAGATAACTGGCAAAATCTACGTTGTTGATAGACTTGGGAGTACTTAGCATTCTCAAAACATCACTGTCACAAAAAGAAATCTACTTCTCTAAGAGAAGGATACAGTGAACAGAGAAAGTATTTGTTTCTTAAGATTGGGAACAGATAGAAACAAGAGAAAGTACACAGTGCTTCCTTGACCCAGAAAAGTTACAGAGGTTTACACAGAGAACTTCAGCTATAACTACCAGAAAATGAGAGAGACTTCGAAAACTAGCAAAATCTATGTTGTTCATGAAGTTGGGAGTACTTAGCATTCCGAAAACATCACTTTCACAAAGAGAAATCTACTTCTCTAAGACAACGATACAGTGAACAGAGAAAGTATTAGTTTCTTAAGATTGAGAACAGATAGAAACAAGAGAAAGTACACAGTGATTCATCTACTCAGAGAAGTTACAGAGGTTTACACTGAAAATTTCAGGTACAACTACAATAAAAGAAGAGAGACTTAGATAACTGCCCAAATCTCCGTTGCATATAGAGTTGGGAGTAATTAGCATTCTGAAATCATCACTTTCACCGAAAGAAATCTACTTCTCTACGACAACGATACAGTGAACAGAGAAAGTATTAGTTTCTTAAGATAGATAACAGATAGAAAGAAGAGAAAGAACACAGTGGTTCATATACCCAGAGAAGTTACGGAAGTTTACACCGAGAACTTCAGCTATAACCACCAGAAATAAGAGAGACTTAGAAAACTGGGAAAATCTGCGTTGTTCATGGGGTTGGGAGTACTTAGCATTCTGAAAACATCACTTTCACAGAAAGAAATCTACTTCTCTAAGACAATGATACAGTGAACAGAGAAAGTATTAGTTTCTTAATATTGGGAACAGATAGAAACAAGAGAAAGTACACAGTGAGTCATCTACCCAGAGAAGTTACAGAGGTTTTCACAGAGATGTCCAAACTATAACTACAAGAAAATAAGACAGACTTAGATATCAGGCCAAATCTACGTTGTTCATAGAGTTGGGAGTACTTAGCAAGGTGAAAATATCACTTTCACCGAAAGAAATCTACTTCTCTAAGACAATGATACAGTGAACAGAGAAAGTATTATTTTCTAAAGATTGGGAACAGATAGAAACAAGAGAAAGTACACAGTGATTCATATACCCAGAGAAGTAAATGAGGATTACACAGAGAACTTCAACTATAACTACAAGAAAATCAGACAGACTTAGATAACTGGTAAAATCTACGTTGTTCATGGAGTTGGGAGTACGTAGCATTCTGAAAACAGCACTTCCGTAGGAAGAAATCTTCTTCACTAAGACAGGAATACACTCAACAGAGAAAGTATTTGTTTCTTAAGGTTGAGTACAGATAGAAACAAAAGAAAGTACACAGTGATTCATCTACCTAGAGAAGATACAGAGGTTTAAAGAGATAACTTCAGCTATAACTACAAGAAAATAAGAGAGACTTACAACTGGGAAAATCTATGTTGTTCATGGAGTTGGGAGTACTTAGCATTCTGACAACATCACTTTCACAGAAAGAACTCTACTTAGCTAAGGCAACGATACAGTGAACAGAGAAAGTATTAGTTTCCTAAGATTGAGAACAGATAGAAACAAGACAAAGAACACAGTGATTCATCTACCCGAGAAGTTACAGAGGTTTTCACAGAGATGTCCAAACTCTAACTACAATAAAGGAAGAGAGACTTAGATAACTGGGAAAATCTACGTTGTTGATGCAGTTGGGAGTACTTAGCAATCTGAAAACATCACTTTCACAAAAAGAAATGTACTTTCCTAAGACAACACTACACTGAACAGAGAAAGAATTAGTTTCTTAACATTGAGAACAGATAGAAACAAGAGAAGGAACCCAGTGATTCATCTACCCAGAGAAGTTACAGGGGTTTACCAAGAAATCTCCCAACTGAAACTACAAGAAAAGAAGGGAGACTTAGATAACTGGCAGAATCTACGTTGTGGATACACTTGGGAGTACTTAGCATTCTCAAAACATCACTGTCACAAAAAGAAATCTACTTCTCTAAGACAAGGATACAGTGAACAGAGAAAGTATTTGTTTCTTAAGATTGGGAACAGATAGAAACAAGAGAAAGTACACAGTGCTTCCTTGACCCAGAAAAGTTACAGCGGTTCACACAGAGAACTTCAGCTATAACTACCAGAAAATGAGAGAGACTTCGAAAACTAGCAAAATCTATGTTGTTCATGAAGTTGGGAGTACTTAGCATTCCGAAAACATCACTTTAACAAAGAGAAATCTACTTCTCTAAGACAACGATACAGTGAACAGAGAAAGTATTAGTTTCTTAAGATTGAGAACAGATAGAAACAAGAGAAATTACACAGTGATTCATCTACCCAGAGAAGTTACAGGGGTTTACCAAGAAATCTCCCAACTAAAACTACAAGAAAAGAAGGGAGACTTAGATAACTGGCAAAATCTACGTTGTTGATAGACTTGGGAGTACTTAGCATTCTCAAAACATCACTGTCACAAACAGAAATCTACTTCTCTAAGAGAAGGATACAGTGAACAGAGAAAGTATTTGTTTCTTAAGATTGGGAACAGATAGAAACAGGAGAAAGTACACAGTGCTTCCTTGACCCAGAAAAGTTACAGAGGTTTACACAGAGAACTTCAGCTATAACTACTAGAAAATGAGAGAGACTTCGAAAACTAGCAAAATCTATGTTGTTCATGAAGTTGGGAGTACTTAGCATTCCGAAAACATCACTTTCACAAAGAGAAATCTACTTCTCTAAGACAACGATACAGTGAACAGAGAAAGTATTAGTTTCTTAAGATTGAGAACAGATAGAAACAAGAGAAAGTACACAGTGATTCATCTACCCAGAGAAGTTACAGAGGTTTACACTGAAAATTTCAGGTATAACTACAATAAAAGAAGACAGACTTAGATAACTGCCCAAATCTCCGTTGCATATAGAGTTGGGAGTAATTAGCATTCTGAAATCATCACTTTCACCGAAAGAAATCTACTTCTCTACGACAACGATACAGTGAACAGAGAAAGTATTAGTTTCTTAAGATAGATAACAGATAGAAACAAGAGAAAGAACACAGTGGTTCATATACCCAGAGAAGTTACGGAAGTTTACACCGAGAACTTCAGCTATAACCACCAGAAATAAGAGAGACTTAGAAAACTGGGAAAATTTGCGTTGTTCATGGGGTTGGGAGTACTTAGCATTCCGAAAACATCACTTTCACAAAGAGAAATCTACTTCTCTAAGACAACGATACAGTGAACAGAGAAAGTATTAGTTTCTTAAGATTGAGAACAGATAGAAACAAGAGAAAGTACACAGTGATTCATCTACCCAGAGAAGTTACAGGGGTTTACCAAGAAATCTCCCAACTAAAACTACAAGAAAAGAAGGGAGACTTAGATAACTGGCAAAATCTACGTTGTTGATAGACTTGGGAGTACTCAGCATTCTCAAAACATCACTGTCACAAAAAGAAATCTACTTCTCTAAGACAAGGATACAGTGAACAGAGAAAGTATTTGTTTCTTAAGATTGGAAACAGATAGAAACAAGAGAAAGTACACAGTGCTTCCTTGACCCAGAAAAGTTACAGAGGTTTACACAGAGAACTTCAGCTATAACTACCAGAAAATGAGAGAGACTTCGAAAACTAGCAAAATCTATGTTGTTCATGAAGTTGGGAGTACTTAGCATTCCGAAAACATCACTTTCACAAAGAGAAATCTACTTCTCTAAGACAACGATACAGTGAACAGAGAAAGTATTAGTTTCTTAAGATTGAGAACAGATAGAAACAAGACAAAGAACACAGTGATTCATCTACCCAGAGAAGTTACAGAGGTTTTCACAGAGATGTCCAAACTCTAACTACGATAAAGGAAGAGAGACTTAGATAACTGGGAAAATCTACGTTGTTGATGCAGTTGGGAGTACTTAGCAATCTGAAAACATCACTTTCACAAAAAGAAATGTACTTCTCTAAGACAACGCTACACTGAACAGAGAAAGAATTAGTTTCTTAACATTGAGAACAGATAGAAACAAGAGAAGGAACCCAGTGATTCATCTACCCAGAGAAGTTACAGGGGTTTACCAAGAAATCTCCCAACTAAAACTACAAGAAAAGAAGGGAGACTAAGATAACTGGCAAAATCTACGTTGTGGATAGACTTGGGAGTACTTAGCGTTCTCAAAACATCACTGTCACAAACAGAAATCTACTTCTCTAAGACAAGGATACAGTGAACAGAGAAAGTATTTGTTTCTTAAGATTGGGAACAGATAGAAACAATAGAAAGTACACAGTGCTTCCTTGACCCAGAAAAGTTACAGAGGTTTACACAGAGAACTTCAGCTATAACTACCAGAAAATGAGAGAGACTTCGAAAACTAGCAAAATCTATGTTGTTCATGAAGTTGGGAGTACTTAGCATTCCGAAAACATCACTTTCACAAAGAGAAATCTACTTCTCTAAGACAACGATACAGTGAACAGAGAAAGTATTAGTTTCTTAAGATTGAGAACAGATAGAAACAAGACAAAGAACACAGTGATTCATCTACCCAGAGAAGTTACAGAGGTTTTCACAGAGATGTCCAAACTCTAACTACGATAAAGGAAGAGAGACTTAGATAACTGGGAAAATCTACGTTGTTGATGCAGTTGGGAGTACTTAGCAATCTGAAAACATCACTTTCACAAAAAGAAATGTACTTCTCTAAGACAACGCTACACTGAACAGAGAAAGAATTAGTTTCTTAACATTGAGAACAGATAGAAACAAGAGAAGGAACCCAGTGATTCATCTACCCAGAGAAGTTACAGGGGTTTACCAAGAAATCTCCCAACTAAAACTACAAGAAAAGAAGGGAGACTTAGATAACTGGCAAAATCTACGTTGTGGATAGACTTGGGAGTACTTAGCGTTCTCTAAACATCACTGTCACAAACAGAAATCTACTTCTCTAAGACAAGGATACAGTGAACAGAGAAAGTATTTGTTTCTTAAGATTGGGAACAGATAGAAACAATAGAAAGTACACAGTGCTTCCTTGACCCAGAAAAGTTACAGAGGTTTACACAGAGAACTTCAGCTATAACTACCAGAAAATGAGAGAGACTTCGAAAACTAGCAAAATCTATGTTGTTCATGAAGTTGGGAGTACTTAGCATTCCGAAAACATCACTTTCACAAAGAGAAATCTACTTCTCTAAGACAACGATACAGTGAACAGAGAAAGTATTAGTTTCTTAAGATTGAGAACAGATAGAAACAAGAGAAAGTACACAGTGATTCATCTACTCAGAGAAGTTACAGAGGTTTACACTGAAAATTTCAGGTATAACTACAATAAAAGAAGAGAGACTTAGATAACTGCCCAAATCTCCGTTGCATATAGAGTTGGGAGTAATTAGCATTCTGAAATCATCACTTTCACCGAAAGAAATCTACTTCTCTACGACAACGATACAGTGAACAGAGAAAGTATTAGTTTCTTAAGATAGATAACAGATAGAAACAAGAGAAAGAACACAGTGGTTCATATACCCAGAGAAGTTACGGAAGTTTACACCGAGAACTTCAGCTATAACCACCAGAAATAAGAGAGACTTAGAAAACTGGGAAAATCTGCGTTGTTCATGGGGTTGGGAGTACTTAGCATTCTGAAAACATCACTTTCACAGAAAGAAATCTACTTCTCTAAGACGATGATACAGTGAACAGAGAAAGTATTAGTTTCTTAATATTGGGAACAGATAGAAACAAGAGAAAGTACACAGTGAGTCATCTACCCAGAGAAGTTACAGAGGTTTACACAGCGAACTTCATCGATAACTACAAGAAAGTAAGAGCGACTTAGATCACGGGGAAAATCTCCGTTGTTCATGCAGTTGGGAGTACTTAGCATTCTGAAAACATCCCTTTCGCAGAAAGAAATCTACTTAGCTAAGGCAACGATACAGTGAAGAGAGAGTGTTTTAGTTTCCTAAGATTGAGAACAGATAGAAAGAAGAGAAAGAACACAGTGATTCATCTACCCAGAGAAGTTACAGAGGTTTTCACAGAGATGTCCAAACTATAACTACAAGAAAATAAGACAGACTTAGATATCAGGCCAAATCTACGTTGTTCATAGAGTTGGGAGTACTTAGCAAGGTGAAAATATCACTTTCACCGAAAGAAATCTACTTCTCTAAGACAATGATACAGTGAACAGAGAAAGTATTATTTTCTAAAGATTGGGAACAGATAGAAACAAGAGAAAGTACACAGTGATTCATATACCCAGAGAAGTAAATGAGGATTACACAGAGAACTTCAACTATAACTACAAGAAAATCAGACAGACTTAGATAACTGGTAAAATCTACGTTGTTCATGGAGTTGGGAGTACGTAGCATTCTGAAAACAGCACTTCCGTAGGAAGAAATCTTCTTCACTAAGACAGGAATACACTCAACAGAGAAAGTATTTGTTTCTTAAGGTTGAGTACAGATAGAAACAAAAGAAAGTACACAGTGATTCATCTACCTAGAGAAGATACAGAGGTTTAAAGAGATAACTTCAGCTATAACTACAAGAAAATAAGAGAGACTTACAACTGGGAAAATCTATGTTGTTCATGGAGTTGGGAGTACTTAGCATTCTGACAACATCACTTTCACAGAAAGAACTCTACTTAGCTAAGGCAACGATACAGTGAACAGAGAAAGTATTAGTTTCCTAAGATTGAGAACAGATAGAAACAAGACAAAGAACACAGTGATTCATCTACCCGAGAAGTTACAGAGGTTTTCACAGAGATGTCCAAACTCTAACTACAATAAAGGAAGAGAGACTTAGATAACTGGGAAAATCTACGTTGTTGATGCAGTTGGGAGTACTTAGCAATCTGAAAACATCACTTTCACAAAAAGAAATGTACTTTCCTAAGACAACACTACACTGAACAGAGAAAGAATTAGTTTCTTAACATTGAGAACAGATAGAAACAAGAGAAGGAACCCAGTGATTCATCTACCCAGAGAAGTTACAGGGGTTTACCAAGAAATCTCCCAACTGAAACTACAAGAAAAGAAGGGAGACTTAGATAACTGGCAGAATCTACGTTGTGGATACACTTGGGAGTACTTAGCATTCTCAAAACATCACTGTCACAAAAAGAAATCTACTTCTCTAAGACAAGGATACAGTGAACAGAGAAAGTATTTGTTTCTTAAGATTGGGAACAGATAGAAACAAGAGAAAGTACACAGTGCTTCCTTGACCCAGAAAAGTTACAGCGGTTCACACAGAGACCTTCAGCTATAACTACCAGAAAATGAGAGAGACTTCGAAAACTAGCAAAATCTATGTTGTTCATGAAGTTGGGAGTACTTAGCATTCCGAAAACATCACTTTCACAAAGAGAAATCTACTTCTCTAAGACAACGATACAGTGAACAGAGAAAGTATTAGTTTCTTAAGATTGAGAACAGATAGAAACAAGAGAAATTACACAGTGATTCATCTACCCAGAGAAGTTACAGGGGTTTACCAAGAAATCTCCCAACTAAAACTACAAGAAAAGAAGGGAGACTTAGATAACTGGCAAAATCTACGTTGTGGATAGACTTGGGAGTACTTAGCATTCTCAAAACATCACTGTCACAAACAGAAATCTACTTCTCTAAGAGAAGGATACAGTGAACAGAGAAAGTATTTGTTTCTTAAGATTGGGAACAGATAGAAACAAGAGAAAGTACACAGTGCTTCCTTGACCCAGAAAAGTTACAGAGGTTTACACAGAGAACTTCAGCTATAACTACTAGAAAATGAGAGAGACTTCGAAAACTAGCAAAATCTATGTTGTTCATGAAGTTGGGAGTACTTAGCATTCCGAAAACATCACTTTCACAAAGAGAAATCTACTTCTCTAAGACAACGATACAGTGAACAGAGAAAGTATTAGTTTCTTAAGATTGAGAACAGATAGAAACAAGAGAAAGTACACAGTGATTCACCTACCCAGAGAAGTTACAGAGGTTTACACTGAAAATTTCAGGTATAACTACAATAAAAGAAGAGAGACTTAGATAACTGCCCAAATCTCCGTTGCATATAGAGTTGGGAGTAATTAGCATTCTGAAATCATCACTTTCACCGAAAGAAATCTACTTCTCTACGACAACGATACAGTGAACAGAGAAAGTATTAGTTTCTTAAGATAGATAACAGATAGAAACAAGAGAAAGAACACAGTGGTTCATATACCCAGAGAAGTTACGGAAGTTTACACCGAGAACTTCAGCTATAACCACCAGAAATAAGAGAGACTTAGAAAACTGGGAAAATCTGCGTTGTTCATGGGGTTGGGAGTACTTCGCATTCTGAAAACATCACTTTCACAGAAAGAAATCTACTTAGCTAAGGCAAAGATACAGAGATCAGAAAAAGTATTAGTTTCCTAAGATTGAGAACAGATAGAAACAAGACAAAGAACACAGTGATTCATCTACCCAGAGAAGTTACAAAGGTTTTCACAGAGATGTCCAAACTCTAACTACGATAAAGGAAGAGAGACTTAGATAACTGGGAAAATCTACGTTGTTGATGCAGTTGGGAGTACTTAGCAATCTGAAAACATCACTTTCACAAAAAGAAATGTACTTCTCTAAGACAACGCTACACTGAACAGAGAAAGAATTAGTTTCTTAACATTGAGAACAGATAGAAACAAGAGAAGGAACCCAGTGATTCATCTACCCAGAGAAGTTACAGGGGTTTACCAAGAAATCTCCCAACTAAAACTACAAGAAAAGAAGGGAGACTTAGATAACTGGCAAAATCTACGTTGTGGATAGACTTGGGAGTACTTAGCATTCTCAAAACATCACTGTCACAAACAGAAATCTACTTCTCTAAGACAAGGATACAGTGAACAGAGAAAGTATTTGTTTCTTAAGATTGGGAACAGATAGAAACAAGAGAAAGTACACAGTGCTTCCTTGACCCAGAAAAGTTACAGAGGTTTACACAGAGAACTTCAGCTATAACTACCAGAAAATGAGAGAGACTTCGAAAACTAGCAAAATCTATGTTGTTCATGAAGTTGGGAGTACTTAGCATTCCGAAAACATCACTTTCACAAAGAGAAATCTACTTCTCTAAGACAACGATACAGTGAACAGAGAAAGTATTAGTTTCTTAAGATTGAGAACAGATAGAAACAAGAGAAATTACACAGTGATTCATCTACCCAGAGAAGTTACAGGGGTTTACCAAGAAATCTCCCAACTAAAACTACAAGAAAAGAAGGGAGACTTAGATAACTGGCAAAATCTACGTTGTGGATAGACTTGGGAGTACTTAGCATTCTCAAAACATCACTGTCACAAACAGAAATCTACTTCTCTAAGACAAGGATACAGTGAACAGAGAAAGTATTTGTTTCTTAAGATTGGGAAGAGATAGAAACAAGAGAAAGTACACAGTGCTTCCTTGACCCAGAAAAGTTACAGAGGTTTACACAGAGAACTTCAGCTATAACTACTAGAAAATGAGAGAGACTTAGAAAACTAGCAAAATCTATGTTGTTCATGAAGTTGGGAGTACTTAGCATTCCGAAAACATCACTTTCACAAAGAGAAATCTACTTCTCTAAGACAACGATACAGTGAACAGAGAAAGTATTAGTTTCTTAAGATTGAGAACAGATAGAAACAAGAGAAAGTACACAGTGATTCATCTACCCAGAGAAGTTACAGAGGTTTACACTGAAAATTTCAGGTATAACTACAATAAAAGAAGAGAGACTTAGATAACTGCCCAAATCTCCGTTGCATATAGAGTTGGGAGTCATTAGCATTCTGAAATCATCACTTTCACCGAAAGAAATCTACTTCTCTACGACAACGATACAGTGAACAGAGAAAGTATTAGTTTCTTAAGATAGATAACAGATAGAAACAAGAGAAAGAACACAGTGGTTCATATACCCAGAGAAGTTACGGAAGTTTACACCGAGAACTTCAGCTATAACCACCAGAAATAAGAGAGACTTAGAAAACTGGGAAAATCTGCGTTGTTCATGGGGTTGGGAGTACTTAGCATTCCGAAAACATCACTTTCACAAAGAGAAATCTACTTCTCTAAGACAACGATACAGTGAACAGGGAAAGTATTAGTTTCTTAAGATTGAGAACAGATAGAAACAAGAGAAGGAACCCAGTGATTCATCTACCCAGAGAAGTTACAGGGGTTTACCAAGAAATCTCCCAACTAAAACTAGAAGAAAAGAAGGGAGACTTAGATAACTGGCAAAATCTACGTTGTGGATAGACTTGGGAGTACTCAGCATTCTCAAAACATCACTGTCACAAACAGAAATCTACTTCTCTAAGACAAGGATACAGTGAACAGAGAAAGTATTTGTTTCTTAAGATTGGGAACAGATAGAAACAAGAGAAAGTACACAGTGCTTCCTTGACCCAGAAAAGTTACAGAGGTTTACACAGAGAACTTCAGCTATAACTACCAGAAAATGAGAGAGACTTCGAAAACTAGCAAAATCTATGTTGTTCATGAAGTTGGGAGTACTTAGCATTCCGAAAACATCACTTTCACAAAGAGAAATCTACTTCTCTAAGACAACGATACAGTGAACAGAGAAAGTATGTTTCCTAAGATTGAGAACAGATAGAAACAAGACAAAGAACACAGTGATTCATCTACCCAGAGAAGGTACAGAGGTTTTCACAGAGATGTCCAAACTCTAACTACGATAAAGGAAGAGAGACTTAGATAACTGGGAAAATCTACGTTGTTGATGCAGTTGGGAGTACTTAGCAATCTGAAAACATCACTTTCACAATAAGAAATGTACTTCTCTAAGACAACGCTACACTGAACAGAGAAAGAATTAGTTTCTTAAGATTGAGAACAGATAGAAACAAGAGAAATTACACAGTGATTCATCTATTCAGAGAAGTTACAGGGGTTTACCAAGAAATCTCCCAACTAAAACTACAAGAAAAGAAGGGAGACTTAGATAACTGGCAAAATCTACGTTGTGGATACACTTGGGAGTACTTAGCATTCTCAAAACATCACTGTCACAAAAAGAAATCTACTTCTCTAAGACAAGGATACAGTGAACAGAGAAAGTATTTGTTTCTTAAGATTGGGAACAGATAGAAACAAGAGAAAGTACACAGTGCTTCCTTGACCCAGAAAAGTTACAGAGGTTTACACAGAGAACTTCAGCTATAACTACCAGAAAATGAGAGAGACTTCGAAAACTAGCAAAATCTATGTTGTTCATGAAGTTGGGAGTACTTAGCATTCCGAAAACATCACTTTCACAAAGAGAAATCTACTTCTCTAAGACAACGATACAGTGAACAGAGAAAGTATTAGTTTCTTAAGATTGAGAACAGATAGAAACAAGAGAAATTACACAGTGATTCATCTACCCAGAGAAGTTACAGGGGTTTACCAAGAAATCTCCCAACTAAAACGACAAGAAAAGAAGGGAGACTTAGATAACTGGCAAAATCTACGTTGTTGATAGACTTGGGAGTACTTAGCATTCTCAAAACATCACTGTCACAAAAAGAAACCTACTTCTCTAAGACAAGGATACAGTGAACAGAGAAAGTATTTCTTTCTTAAGATTGGGAACAGATAGAAACAAGAGAAAGTACACAGTGCTTCCTTGACCCAGAAAAGTTACAGAGGTTTACACAGAGAACTTCAGCTATAACTACCAGAAAATGAGAGAGACTTCGAAAACTAGCAAAATCTATGTTGTTCATGAAGTTGGGAGTACTTAGCATTCCGAAAACATCACTTTCACAAAGAGAAATCTACTTCTCTAAGACAACGATACAGTGAACAGAGAAAGTATTAGTTTCTTAAGATTGAGAACAGATAGAAACAAGAGAAATTACACAGTGATTCATCTACCCAGAGAAGTTACAGGGGTTTACCAAGAAATCTCCCAACTAAAACTACAAGAAAAGAAGGGAGACTTAGATAACTGGCAAAATACGTTGTTGATAGACTTGGGAGTACTTAGCATTCTCAAAACATCACTGTCACAAAAAGAAACCTACTTCTCTAAGACAAGGATACAGTGAACAGAGAAGGTATTTCTTTCTTAAGATTGGGAACAGATAGAAACAAGAGAAAGTACACAGTGCTTCCTTGACCCAGAAAAGTTACAGAGGTTTACACAGAGAATTTCAGCTATAACTACCAGAAAATGAGAGAGATTTCGAAAACTAGCAAAATCTATGTTGTTCATGAAGTTGGGAGTACTTAGCATTCCGAAAACATCACTTTCACAAAGAGAAATCTACTTCTCTAAGACGATACAGTGAACAGAGAAAGTATTAGTTTCTTAAGATTGAGAACAGATAGAAACAAGACAAAGAACACAGTGATTCATCTACCCAGAGAAGTTACAGGGGTTTACCAAGAAATCTCCCAACTAAAACTACAAGAAAAGAAGGGAGACTTAGATAACTGGCAAAATCTACGTTGTTGATAGACTTGGGAGTACTTAGCATTCTCAAAACATCACTGTCACCAAAAGAAATCTACTTCTCTAAGACAAGGATACAGTGAACAGAGAAAGTATTCGTTTCTTAAGATAGATAACAGAGAGAAACAAGAGAAAGTACACAGTGCTTCCTTGACCCAGAAAAGTTACAGAGGTTTACACAGAGAACTTCAGCTATAACTACCAGAAAATGAGAGAGACTTCGAAAACTAGCAAAATCTATGTTGTTCATGAAGTTGGGAGTACTTAGCATTCCGAAAACATCACTTTCACAAAGAGAAATCTACTTCTCTAAGACAACGATACAGTGAACAGAGAAAGTATTAGTTTCCTAAGATTGAGAACAGATAGAAACAAGACAAAGAACACAGTGATTCATCTACCCAGAGAAGTTACAGAGGTTTTCACAGAGATGTCCAAACTCTAACTACGATAAAGGAAGAGAGACTTAGATAACTGGGAAAATCTACGTTGTTGATGCAGTTGGGAGTACTTAGCAATCTGAAAACATCACTTTCACAAAAAGAAATGTACTTCTCTAAGACAACGCTACACTGAACAGAGAAAGAATTACTTTCTTAAGATTGAGAACAGATAGAAACAAGAGAAATTACACAGTGATTCATCTATTCAGAGAAGTTACAGGGGTTTACCAAGAAATCTCCCAACTAAAACTACAAGAAAAGAAGGGAGACTTAGATAACTGGCAAAATCTACGTTGTTGATAGACTTGGGAGTACTTAGCATTCTCAAAACATCACTGTCACAAAAAGAAACCTACTTCTCTAAGACAAGGATACAGTGAACAGAGAAAGTATTTGTTTCTTAAGATTGGGAACAGATAGAAACAAGAGAAAGTACACAGTGCTTCCTTGACCCAGAAAAGTTACAGAGGTTTACACAGAGAACTTCAGCTATAACTACCAGAAAATGAGAGAGACTTCGAAAACTAGCAAAATCTATGTTGTTCATGAAGTTGGGAGTACTTAGCATTCCGAAAACATCACTTTCACAAAGAGAAATCTACTTCTCTAAGACAACGATACAGTGAACAGAGAAAGTATTAGTTTCTTAAGATTGAGAACAGATAGAAACAAGAGAAATTACACAGTGATTCATCTACCCAGAGAAGTTACAGGGGTTTACCAAGAAATCTCCCATCTAAAACTACAAGAAAAGAAGGGAGACTTAGAAAACTGGCAAAATCTACATTGTTGATAGACTTGGGAGTACTTAGCATTCTCAAAACATCACTGTCCCAAAAAGAAATCTACTTCTCTAAGACAAGGATACAGTGAACAGAGAAAGTATTTGTTTCTTAAGATTGGGAACAGATAGAAACAAGAGAAAGTACACAGTGCTTCCTTGACCCAGAAAAGTTACAGAGGTTTACACAGAGAACTTCAGCTATAACTACCAGAAAATGAGAGAGACTTCGAAAACTAGCAAAATCTATGTTGTTCATGATGTTGGGAGTACTTAGCATTCCGAAAACATCACTTTCACAAAGAGAAATCTACTTCTCTAAGACAACGATACAGTGAACAGAGAAAGTATTAGTTTCCTAAGATTGAGAACAGATAGAAACAAGACAAAGAACACAGTGATTCATCTACCCAGAGAAGTTACAGAGGTTTTCACAGAGATGTCCAAACTCTAACTACGATAAAGGAAGAGAGACTTAGATAACTGGGAAAATCTACGTTGTTGATGCAGTTGGGAGTACTTAGCAATCTGAAAACATCACTTTCACAAAAAGAAATGTACTTCTCTAAGACAACGCTACACTGAACAGAGAAAGAATTAGTTTCTTAAGATTGAGAACAGATAGAAACAAGAGAAATTACACAGTGATTCATCTATTCAGAGAAGTTACAGGGGTTTACCAAGAAATCTCCCAACTAAAACTACAAGAAAAGAAGGGAGACTTAGATAACTGGCAAAATCTACGTTGTGGATACACTTGGGAGTACTTAGCATTCTGAAAACATCACTGTCACAAAAAGAAATCTACTTCTCTAAGACAAGGATACAGTGAACAGAGAAAGTATTTGTTTCTTAAGATTGGGAACAGATAGAAACAAGAGAAAGTACACAGTGCTTCCTTGACCCAGAAAAGTTACAGAGGTTTACACAGAGAACTTCAGCTATAACTACCAGAAAATGAGAGAGACTTCGAAAACTAGCAAAATCTATGTTGTTCATGAAGTTGGGAGTACTTAGCATTCCGAAAACATCACTTTCACAAAGAGAAATCTACTTCTCTAAGACAACGATACAGTGAACAGAGAAAGTATTAGTTTCTTAAGATTGAGAACAGATAGAAACAAGAGAAATTACACAGTGATTCATCTACCCAGAGAAGTTACAGGGGTTTACCAAGAAATCTCCCAACTAAAACTACAAGAAAAGAAGGGAGACTTAGATAACTGGCAAAATCTACGTTGTTGATAGACTTGGGAGTACTTAGCATTCTCAAAACATCACTGTCACAAAAAGAAACCTACTTCTCTAAGACAAGGATACAGTGAACAGAGAAGGTATTTCTTTCTTAAGATTGGGAACAGATAGAAACAAGAGAAAGTACACAGTGCTTCCTTGACCCAGAAAAGTTACAGAGGTTTACACAGAGAACTTCAGCTATAACTACCAGAAAATGAGAGAGACTTCGAAAATTAGCAAAATCTATGTTGTTCATGAAGTTGGGAGTACTTAGCATTCCGAAAACATCACTTTCACAAAGAGAAATCTACTTCTCTAAGACGATACAGTGAACAGAGAAAGTATTAGTTTCTTAAGATTGAGAACAGATAGAAACAAGACAAAGAACACAGTGATTCATCTACCCAGAGAAGTTACAGGGGTTTACCAAGAAATCTCCCAACTAAAACTACAAGAAAAGAAGGGAGACTTAGATAACTGGCAAAATCTACGTTGTTGATAGACTTGGGAGTACTTAGCATTCTCAAAACATCACTGTCACCAAAAGAAATCTACTTCTCTAAGACAAGGATACAGTGAACAGAGAAAGTATTCGTTTCTTAAGATAGATAACAGAGAGAAACAAGAGAAAGTACACAGTGCTTCCTTGACCCAGAAAAGTTACAGAGGTTTACACAGAGAACTTCAGCTATAACTACCAGAAAATGAGAGAGACTTCGAAAACTAGCAAAATCTATGTTGTTCATGATGTTGGGAGTACTTAGCATTCCGAAAACATCACTTTCACAAAGAGAAATCTACTTCTCTAAGACAACGATACAGTGAACAGAGAAAGTATTAGTTTCCTAAGATTGAGAACTTATAGAAACAAGACAAAGAACACAGTGATTCATGTACCCAGAGAAGTTACAGAGGTTTTCACAGAGATGTCCAAACTCTAACTACGATAAAGGAAGAGAGACTTAGATAACTGGGAAAATCTACGTTGTTGATGCAGTTGGGAGTACTTAGCAATCTGAAAACATCACTTTCACAAAAAGAAATGTACTTCTCTAAGACAACGCTACACTGAACAGAGAAAGAATTAGTTTCTTAAGATTGAGAACAGATAGAAACAAGAGAAATTACACAGTGATTCATCTATTCAGAGAAGTTACAGGGGTTTACCAAGAAATCTCCCAACTAAAACTACAAGAAAAGAAGGGAGACTTAGATAACTGGCAAAATCTACGTTGTGGATACACTTGGGAGTACTTAGCATTCTGAAAACATCACTGTCACAAAAAGAAATCTACTTCTCTAAGACAAGGATACAGTGAACAGAGAAAGTATTTGTTTCTTAAGATTGGGAACAGATAGAAACAAGAGAAAGTACACAGTGCTTCCTTGACCCAGAAAAGTTACAGAGGTTTACACAGAGAACTTCAGCTATAACTACCAGAAAATGAGAGAGACTTCGAAAACTAGCAAAATCTATGTTGTTCATGAAGTTGGGAGTACTTAGCATTCCGAAAACATCACTTTCACAAAGAGAAATCTACTTCTCTAAGACAACGATACAGTGAACAGAGAAAGTATTAGTTTCTTAAGATTGAGAACAGATAGAAACAAGAGAAATTACACAGTGATTCATCTACCCAGAGAAGTTACAGGGGTTTACCAAGAAATCTCCCAACTAAAACTACAAGAAAAGAAGGGAGACTTAGATAACTGGCAAAATCTACGTTGTTGATAGACTTGGGAGTACTTAGCATTCTCAAAACATCACTGTCACAAAAAGAAACCTACTTCTCTAAGACAAGGATACAGTGAACAGAGAAAGTATTTCTTTCTTAAGATTGGGAACAGATAGAAACAAGAGAAAGTACACAGTGCTTCCTTGACCCAGAAAAGTTACAGAGGTTTACACAGAGAACTTCAGCTATAACTACCAGAAAATGAGAGAGACTTCGAAAACTAGCAAAATCTATGTTGTTCATGAAGTTGGGAGTACTTAGCATTCCGAAAACATCACTTTCACAAAGAGAAATCTACTTCTCTAAGACAACGATACAGTGAACAGAGAAAGTATAAGTTTCTTAAGATTGAGAACAGATAGAAACAAGAGAAATTACACAGTGATTCATCTACCCAGAGAAGTTACAGGGGTTTACCAAGAAATCTCCCAACTAAAACTACAAGAAAAGAAGGGAGACTTAGATAACTGGCAAAATCTACGTTGTTGATAGACTTGGGAGTACTTAGCATTCTCAAAACATCACTGTCACAAAATGAAATCTACTTCTCTAAGACAAGGATACAGTGAACAGAGAAGGTATTTCTTTCTTAAGATTGGGAACAGATAGAAACAAGAGAAAGTACACAGTGCTTCCTTGACCCAGAAAAGTTACAGAGGTTTACACAGAGAACTTCAGCTATAACTACCAGAAAATGAGAGAGACTTCGAAAACTAGCAAAATCTATGTTGTTCATGAAGTTGGGAGTACTTAGCATTCCGAAAACATCACTTTCACAAAGAGAAATCTACTTCTCTAAGACGATACAGTGAACAGAGAAAGTATTAGTTTCTTAAGATTGAGAACAGATAGAAACAAGACAAAGAACACAGTGATTCATCTACCCAGAGAAGTTACAGGGGTTTACCAAGAAATCTCCCAACTAAAACTACAAGAAAAGAAGGGAGACTTAGATAACTGGCAAAATCTACGTTGTTGATAGACTTGGGAGTACTTAGCATTCTCAAAACATCACTGTCACCAAAAGAAATCTACTTCTCTAAGACAAGGATACAGTGAACAGAGAAAGTATTCGTTTCTTAAGATAGATAACAGAGAGAAACAAGAGAAAGTACACAGTGCTTCCTTGACCCAGAAAAGTTACAGAGGTTTACACAGAGAACTTCAGCTATAACTACCAGAAAATGAGAGAGACTTCGAAAACTAGCAAAATCTATGTTGTTCATGATGTTGGGAGTACTTAGCATTCCGAAAACATCACTTTCACAAAGAGAAATCTACTTCTCTAAGACAACGATACAGTGAACAGAGAAAGTATTAGTTTCCTAAGATTGAGAACTTATAGAAACAAGACAAAGAACACAGTGATTCATGTACCCAGAGAAGTTACAGAGGTTTTCACAGAGATGTCCAAACTCTAACTACGATAAAGGAAGAGAGACTTAGATAACTGGGAAAATCTACGTTGTTGATGCAGTTGGGAGTACTTAGCAATCTGAAAACATCACTTTCACAAAAAGAAATGTACTTCTCTAAGACAACGCTACACTGAACAGAGAAAGAATTAGTTTCTTAAGATTGAGAACAGATAGAAACAAGAGAAATTACACAGTGATTCATCTATTCAGAGAAGTTACAGGGGTTTACCAAGAAATCTCCCAACTAAAACTACAAGAAAAGAAGGGAGACTTAGATAACTGGCAAAATCTACGTTGTGGATACACTTGGGAGTACTTAGCATTCTGAAAACATCACTGTCACAAAAAGAAATCTACTTCTCTAAGACAAGGATACAGTGAACAGAGAAAGTATTTGTTTCTTAAGATTGGGAACAGATAGAAACAAGAGAAAGTACACAGTGCTTCCTTGACCCAGAAAAGTTACAGAGGTTTACACAGAGAACTTCAGCTATAACTACCAGAAAATGAGAGAGACTTCGAAAACTAGCAAAATCTATGTTGTTCATGAAGTTGGGAGTACTTAGCATTCCGAAAACATCACTTTCACAAAGAGAAATCTACTTCTCTAAGACAACGATACAGTGAACAGAGAAAGTATTAGTTTCTTAAGATTGAGAACAGATAGAAACAAGAGAAATTACACAGTGATTCATCTACCCAGAGAAGTTACAGGGGTTTACCAAGAAATCTCCCAACTAAAACTACAAGAAAAGAAGGGAGACTTAGATAACTGGCAAAATCTACGTTGTTGATAGACTTGGGAGTACTTAGCATTCTCAAAACATCACTGTCACAAAAAGAAACCTACTTCTCTAAGACAAGGATACAGTGAACAGAGAAAGTATTTCTTTCTTAAGATTGGGAACAGATAGAAACAAGAGAAAGTACACAGTGCTTCCTTGACCCAGAAAAGTTACAGAGGTTTACACAGAGAACTTCAGCTATAACTACCAGAAAATGAGAGAGACTTCGAAAACTAGCAAAATCTATGTTGTTCATGAAGTTGGGAGTACTTAGCATTCCGAAAACATCACTTTCACAAAGAGAAATCTACTTCTCTAAGACAACGATACAGTGAACAGAGAAAGTATAAGTTTCTTAAGATTGAGAACAGATAGAAACAAGAGAAATTACACAGTGATTCATCTACCCAGAGAAGTTACAGGGGTTTACCAAGAAATCTCCCAACTAAAACTACAAGAAAAGAAGGGAGACTTAGATAACTGGCAAAATCTACGTTGTTGATAGACTTGGGAGTACTTAGCATTCTCAAAACATCACTGTCACAAAATGAAATCTACTTCTCTAAGACAAGGATACAGTGAACAGAGAAGGTATTTCTTTCTTAAGATTGGGAACAGATAGAAACAAGAGAAAGTACACAGTGCTTCCTTGACCCAGAAAAGTTACAGAGGTTTACACAGAGAACTTCAGCTATAACTACCAGAAAATGAGAGAGACTTCGAAAACTAGCAAAATCTATGTTGTTCATGAAGTTGGGAGTACTTAGCATTCCGAAAACATCACTTTCACAAAGAGAAATCTACTTCTCTAAGACAACGATACAGTGAACAGAGAAAGTATTAGTTTCTTAAGATTGAGAACAGATAGAAACAAGACAAAGAACACAGTGATTCATCTACCCAGAGAAGTTACAGGGGTTTACCAAGAAATCTCCCAACTAAAACTACAAGAAAAGAAGGGAGACTTAGATAACTGGCAAAATCTACGTTGTTGATAGACTTGGGAGTACTTAGCATTCTCAAAACATCACTGTCACCAAAAGAAATCTACTTCTCTAAGACAAGGATACAGTGAACAGAGAAAGTATTAGTTTCTTAAGATAGATAACAGAGAGAAACAAGAGAAAGTACACAGTGCTTCCTTGACCCAGAAAAGTTACAGAGGTTTACACAGAGAACTTCAGCTATAACTACCAGAAAATGAGAGAGACTTCGAAAACTAGCAAAATCTATGTTGTTCATGAAGTTGGGAGTACTTAGCATTCCGAAAACATCACTTTCACAAAGAGAAATCTACTTCTCTAAGACAACGATACAGTGAACAGAGAAAGTATTAGTTTCCTAAGATTGAGAACAGATAGAAACAAGGCAAAGAACACAGTGATTCATCTACCCAGAGAAGTTACAGAGGTTTTCACAGAGATGTCCAAACTCTAACTACGATAAAGGAAGAGAGACTTAGATAACTGGGAAAATCTACGTTGTTGATGCAGTTGGGAGTACTTAGCAATCTGAAAACATCACTTTCACAAAAAGAAATGTACTTCTCTAAGACAACGCTACACTGAACAGAGAAAGAATTAGTTTCTTAAGATTGAGAACAGATAGAAACAAGAGAAATTACACAGTGATTCATCTATTCAGAGAAGTTACAGGGGTTTACCAAGAAATCTCCCAACTAAAACTACAAGAAAAGAAGGGAGACTTAGATAACTGGCAAAATCTACGTTGTTGATAGACTTGGGAGTACTTAGCATTCTCAAAACATCACTGTCACAAAAAGAAACCTACTTCTCTAAGACAAGGATACAGTGAACAGAGAAAGTATTTCTTTCTTAAGATTGGGAACAGATAGAAACAAGAGAAAGTACACAGTGCTTCCTTGACCCAGAAAAGTTACAGAGGTTTACACAGAGAACTTCAGCTATAACTACCAGAAAATGAGAGAGACTTCGAAAACTAGCAAAATCTATGTTGTTCATGAAGTTGGGAGTACTTAGCATTCCGAAAACATCACTTTCACAAAGAGAAATCTACTTCTCTAAGACAACGATACAGTGAACAGAGAAAGTATTAGTTTCTTAAGATTGAGAACAGATAGAAACAAGAGAAATTACACAGTGATTCATCTACCCAGAGAAGTTACAGGGGTTTACCAAGAAATCTCCCAACTAAAACTACAAGAAAAGAAGGGAGACTTAGATAACTGGCAAAATCTACATTGTTGATAGACTTGGGAGTACTTAGCATTCTCAAAACATCACTGTCCCAAAAAGAAATCTACTTCTCTAAGACAAGGATACAGTGAACAGAGAAAGTATTTGTTTCTTAAGATTGGGAACAGATAGAAACAAGAGAAAGTACACAGTGCTTCCTTGACCCAGAAAAGTTACAGAGGTTTACACAGAGAATTTCAGCTATAACTACCAGAAAATGAGAGAGACTTCGAAAACTAGCAAAATCTATGTTGTTCATGATGTTGGGAGTACTTAGCATTCCGAAAACATCACTTTCACAAAGAGAAATCTACTTCTCTAAGACAACGATACAGTGAACAGAGAAAGTATTAGTTTCTTAAGATAGATAACAGATAGAAACAAGAGAAAGAACACAGTGGTTCATATACCCAGAGAAGTTACGGAAGTTTACACCGAGAACTTCAGCTATAACCACCAGAAATAAGAGAGACTTAGAAAACTGGGAAAATCTGCGTTGTTCATGGGGTTGGGAGTACTTCGCATTCTGACATCACTTTCACAGAAAGAAATCTACTTAGCTAAGGCAAAGATACAGAGATCAGAAAAAGTATTAGTTTCCTAAGATTGAGAACAGATAGAAACAAGACAAAGAACACAGTGATTCATCTACCCAGAGAAGTTACAAAGGTTTTCACAGAGATGTCCAAACTCTAACTACGATAAAGGAAGAGAGACTTAGACAACTGGGAAAATCTACGTTGTTGATGCAGTTGGGAGTACTTAGCAATCTGAAAACATCACTTTCACAAAAAGAAATGTACTTCTCTAAGACAACGCTACACTGAACAGAGAAAGAATTAGTTTCTTAACATTGAGAACAGATAGAAACAAGAGAAGGAACCCAGTGATTCATCTACCCAGAGAAGTTACAGGGGTTTACCAAGAAATCTCCCAACTAAAACTACAAGCAAAGAAGGGAGACTTAGATAACTGGCAAAATCTACGTTGTGGATAGACTTGGGAGTACTTAGCATTCTCAAAACATCACTGTCACAAACAGAAATCTACTTCTCTAAGACAAGGATACAGTGAACAGAGAAAGTATTTGTTTCTTAAGATTGGGAACAGATAGAAACAAGAGAAAGTACACAGTGCTTCCTTGACCCAGAAAAGTTACAGAGGTTTACACAGAGAACTTCAGCTATAACTACCAGAAAATGAGAGAGACTTCGAAAACTAGCAAAATCTATGTTGTTCATGAAGTTGGGAGTACTTAGCATTCCGAAAACATCACTTTCACAAAGAGAAATCTACTTCTCTAAGACAACGATACAGTGAACAGAGAAAGTATTAGTTTCTTAAGATTGAGAACAGATAGAAACAAGAGAAATTACACAGTGATTCATCTACCCAGAGAAGTTACAGGGGTTTACCAAGAAATCTCCCAACTAAAACTACAAGAAAAGAAGGGAGACTTAGATAACTGGCAAAATCTACGTTGTGGATAGACTTGGGAGTACTTAGCATTCTCAAAACATCACTGTCACAAACAGAAATCTACTTCTCTAAGACAAGGATACAGTGAACAGAGAAAGTATTTGTTTCTTAAGATTGGGAACAGATAGAAACAAGAGAAAGTACACAGTGCTTCCTTGACCCAGAAAAGTTACAGAGGTTTACACAGAGAACTTCAGCTATAACTAATAGAAAATGAGAGAGACTTCGAAAACTAGCAAAATCTATGTTGTTCATGAAGTTGGGAGTACTTAGCATTCCGAAAACATCACTTTCACAAAGAGAAATCTACTTCTCTAAGACAACGATACAGTGAACAGAGAAAGTATTAGTTTCTTAAGATTGAGAACAGATAGAAACAAGAGAAAGTACACAGTGATTCATCTACCCAGAGAAGTTACAGAGGTTTACACTGAAAATTTCAGGTATAACTACAATAAAAGAAGAGAGACTTAGATAACTGCCCAAATCTCCGTTGCATATAGAGTTGGGAGTCATTAGCATTCTGAAATCATCACTTTCACCGAAAGAAATCTACTTCTCTACGACAACGATACAGTGAACAGAGAAAGTATTAGTTTCTTAAGATAGATAACAGATAGAAACAAGAGAAAGAACACAGTGGTTCATATACCCAGAGAAGTTACGGAAGTTTACACCGAGAACTTCAGCTATAACCACCAGAAATAAGAGAGACTTAGAAAACTGGGAAAATCTGCGTTGTTCATGGGGTTGGGAGTACTTAGCATTCCGAAAACATCACTTTCACAAAGAGAAATCTACTTCTCTAAGACAACGATACAGTGAACAGGGAAAGTATTAGTTTCTTAAGATTGAGAACAGATAGAAACAAGAGAAGGAACCCAGTGATTCATCTACCCAGAGAAGTTACAGGGGTTTACCAAGAAATCTCCCAACTAAAACTAGAAGAAAAGAAGGGAGACTTAGATAACTGGCAAAATCTACGTTGTGGATAGACTTGGGAGTACTCAGCATTCTCAAAACATCACTGTCACAAACAGAAATCTACTTCTCTAAGACAAGGATACAGTGAACAGAGAAAGTATTTGTTTCTTAAGATTGGGAACAGATAGAAACAAGAGAAAGTACACAGTGCTTCCTTGACCCAGAAAAGTTACAGAGGTTTACACAGAGAACTTCAGCTATAACTACCAGAAAATGAGAGAGACTTCGAAAACTAGCAAAATCTATGTTGTTCATGAAGTTGGGAGTACTTAGCATTCCGAAAACATCACTTTCACAAAGAGAAATCTACTTCTCTAAGACAACGATACAGTGAACAGAGAAAGTATGTTTCCTAAGATTGAGAACAGATAGAAACAAGACAAAGAACACAGTGATTCATCTACCCAGAGAAGGTACAGAGGTTTTCACAGAGATGTCCAAACTCTAACTACGATAAAGGAAGAGAGACTTAGATAACTGGGAAAATCTACGTTGTTGATGCAGTTGGGAGTACTTAGCAATCTGAAAACATCACTTTCACAATAAGAAATGTACTTCTCTAAGACAACGCTACACTGAACAGAGAAAGAATTAGTTTCTTAAGATTGAGAACAGATAGAAACAAGAGAAATTACACAGTGATTCATCTATTCAGAGAAGTTACAGGGGTTTACCAAGAAATCTCCCAACTAAAACTACAAGAAAAGAAGGGAGACTTAGATAACTGGCAAAATCTACGTTGTGGATACACTTGGGAGTACTTAGCATTCTCAAAACATCACTGTCACAAAAAGAAATCTACTTCTCTAAGACAAGGATACAGTGAACAGAGAAAGTATTTGTTTCTTAAGATTGGGAACAGATAGAAACAAGAGAAAGTACACAGTGCTTCCTTGACCCAGAAAAGTTACAGAGGTTTACACAGAGAACTTCAGCTATAACTACCAGAAAATGAGAGAGACTTCGAAAACTAGCAAAATCTATGTTGTTCATGAAGTTGGGAGTACTTAGCATTCCGAAAACATCACTTTCACAAAGAGAAATCTACTTCTCTAAGACAACGATACAGTGAACAGAGAAAGTATTAGTTTCTTAAGATTGAGAACAGATAGAAACAAGAGAAATTACACAGTGATTCATCTACCCAGAGAAGTTACAGGGGTTTACCAAGAAATCTCCCAACTAAAACGACAAGAAAAGAAGGGAGACTTAGATAACTGGCAAAATCTACGTTGTTGATAGACTTGGGAGTACTTAGCATTCTCAAAACATCACTGTCACAAAAAGAAACCTACTTCTCTAAGACAAGGATACAGTGAACAGAGAAAGTATTTCTTTCTTAAGATTGGGAACAGATAGAAACAAGAGAAAGTACACAGTGCTTCCTTGACCCAGAAAAGTTACAGAGGTTTACACAGAGAACTTCAGCTATAACTACCAGAAAATGAGAGAGACTTCGAAAACTAGCAAAATCTATGTTGTTCATGAAGTTGGGAGTACTTAGCATTCCGAAAACATCACTTTCACAAAGAGAAATCTACTTCTCTAAGACAACGATACAGTGAACAGAGAAAGTATTAGTTTCTTAAGATTGAGAACAGATAGAAACAAGAGAAATTACACAGTGATTCATCTACCCAGAGAAGTTACAGGGGTTTACCAAGAAATCTCCCAACTAAAACTACAAGAAAAGAAGGGAGACTTAGATAACTGGCAAAATCTACGTTGTTGATAGACTTGGGAGTACTTAGCATTCTCAAAACATCACTGTCACAAAAAGAAACCTACTTCTCTAAGACAAGGATACAGTGAACAGAGAAGGTATTTCTTTCTTAAGATTGGGAACAGATAGAAACAAGAGAAAGTACACAGTGCTTCCTTGACCCAGAAAAGTTACAGAGGTTTACACAGAGAATTTCAGCTATAACTACCAGAAAATGAGAGAGACTTCGAAAACTAGCAAAATCTATGTTGTTCATGAAGTTGGGAGTACTTAGCATTCCGAAAACATCACTTTCACAAAGAGAAATCTACTTCTCTAAGACGATACAGTGAACAGAGAAAGTATTAGTTTCTTAAGATTGAGAACAGATAGAAACAAGACAAAGAACACAGTGATTCATCTACCCAGAGAAGTTACAGGGGTTTACCAAGAAATCTCCCAACTAAAACTACAAGAAAAGAAGGGAGACTTAGATAACTGGCAAAATCTACGTTGTTGATAGACTTGGGAGTACTTAGCATTCTCAAAACATCACTGTCACCAAAAGAAATCTACTTCTCTAAGACAAGGATACAGTGAACAGAGAAAGTATTCGTTTCTTAAGATAGATAACAGAGAGAAACAAGAGAAAGTACACAGTGCTTCCTTGACCCAGAAAAGTTACAGAGGTTTACACAGAGAACTTCAGCTATAACTACCAGAAAATGAGAGAGACTTCGAAAACTAGCAAAATCTATGTTGTTCATGAAGTTGGGAGTACTTAGCATTCCGAAAACATCACTTTCACAAAGAGAAATCTACTTCTCTAAGACAACGATACAGTGAACAGAGAAAGTATTAGTTTCCTAAGATTGAGAACAGATAGAAACAAGACAAAGAACGCAGTGATTCATCTACCCAGAGAAGTTACAGAGGTTTTCACAGAGATGTCCAAACTCTAACTACGATAAAGGAAGAGAGACTTAGATAACTGGGAAAATCTACGTTGTTGATGCAGTTGGGAGTACTTAGCAATCTGAAAACATCACTTTCACAAAAAGAAATGTACTTCTCTAAGACAACGCTACACTGAACAGAGAAAGAATTACTTTCTTAAGATTGAGAACAGATAGAAACAAGAGAAATTACACAGTGATTCATCTATTCAGAGAAGTTACAGGGGTTTACCAAGAAATCTCCCAACTAAAACTACAAGAAAAGAAGGGAGACTTAGATAACTGGCAAAATCTACGTTGTTGATAGACTTGGGAGTACTTAGCATTCTCAAAACATCACTGTCACAAAAAGAAACCTACTTCTCTAAGACAAGGATACAGTGAACAGAGAAAGTATTTGTTTCTTAAGATTGGGAACAGATAGAAACAAGAGAAAGTACACAGTGCTTCCTTGACCCAGAAAAGTTACAGAGGTTTACACAGAGAACTTCAGCTATAACTACCAGAAAATGAGAGAGACTTCGAAAACTAGCAAAATCTATGTTGTTCATGAAGTTGGGAGTACTTAGCATTCCGAAAACATCACTTTCACAAAGAGAAATCTACTTCTCTAAGACAACGATACAGTGAACAGAGAAAGTATTAGTTTCTTAAGATTGAGAACAGATAGAAACAAGAGAAATTACACAGTGATTCATCTACCCAGAGAAGTTACAGGGGTTTACCAAGAAATCTCCCATCTAAAACTACAAGAAAAGAAGGGAGACTTAGAAAACTGGCAAAATCTACATTGTTGATAGACTTGGGAGTACTTAGCATTCTCAAAACATCACTGTCCCAAAAAGAAATCTACTTCTCTAAGACAAGGATACAGTGAACAGAGAAAGTATTTGTTTCTTAAGATTGGGAACAGATAGAAACAAGAGAAAGTACACAGTGCTTCCTTGACCCAGAAAAGTTACAGAGGTTTACACAGAGAACTTCAGCTATAACTACCAGAAAATGAGAGAGACTTCGAAAACTAGCAAAATCTATGTTGTTCATGATGTTGGGAGTACTTAGCATTCCGAAAACATCACTTTCACAAAGAGAAATCTACTTCTCTAAGACAACGATACAGTGAACAGAGAAAGTATTAGTTTCCTAAGATTGAGAACAGATAGAAACAAGACAAAGAACACAGTGATTCATGTACCCAGAGAAGTTACAGAGGTTTTCACAGAGATGTCCAAACTCTAACTACGATAAAGGAAGAGAGACTTAGATAACTGGGAAAATCTACGTTGTTGATGCAGTTGGGAGTACTTAGCAATCTGAAAACATCACTTTCACAAAAAGAAATGTACTTCTCTAAGACAACGCTACACTGAACAGAGAAAGAATTAGTTTCTTAAGATTGAGAACAGATAGAAAAAAGAGAAATTACACAGTGATTCATCTATTCAGAGAAGTTACAGGGGTTTACCAAGAAATCTCCCAACTAAAACTACAAGAAAAGAAGGGAGACTTAGATAACTGGCAAAATCTACGTTGTGGACACACTTGGGAGTACTTAGCATTCTGAAAACATCACTGTCACAAAAAGAAATCTACTTCTCTAAGACAAGGATACAGTGAACAGAGAAAGTATTTGTTTCTTAAGATTGGGAACAGATAGAAACAAGAGAAAGTACACAGTGCTTCCTTGACCCAGAAAAGTTACAGAGGTTTACACAGAGAACTTCAGCTATAACTACCAGAAAATGAGAGAGACTTCGAAAACTAGCAAAATCTATGTTGTTCATGAAGTTGGGAGTACTTAGCATTCCGAAAACATCACTTTCACAAAGAGAAATCTACTTCTCTAAGACAACGATACAGTGAACAGAGAAAGTATTAGTTTCTTAAGATTGAGAACAGATAGAAACAAGAGAAATTACACAGTGATTCATCTACCCAGAGAAGTTACAGGGGTTTACCAAGAAATCTCCCAACTAAAACGACAAGAAAAGAAGGGAGACTTAGATAACTGGCAAAATCTACGTTGTTGATAGACTTGGGAGTACTTAGCATTCTCAAAACATCACTGTCACAAAAAGAAACCTACTTCTCTAAGACAAGGATACAGTGAACAGAGAAGGTATTTCTTTCTTAAGATTGGGAACAGATAGAAACAAGAGAAAGTACACAGTGCTTCCTTGACCCAGAAAAGTTACAGAGGTTTACACAGAGAATTTCAGCTATAACTACCAGAAAATGAGAGAGACTTCGAAAACTAGCAAAATCTATGTTGTTCATGAAGTTGGGAGTACTTAGCATTCCGAAAACATCACTTTCACAAAGAGAAATCTACTTCTCTAAGACGATACAGTGAACAGAGAAAGTATTAGTTTCTTAAGATTGAGAACAGATAGAAACAAGACAAAGAACACAGTGATTCATCTACCCAGAGAAGTTACAGGGGTTTACCAAGAAATCTCCCAACTAAAACTACAAGAAAAGAAGGGAGACTTAGATAACTGGCAAAATCTACGTTGTTGATAGACTTGGGAGTACTTAGCATTCTCAAAACATCACTGTCACCAAAAGAAATCTACTTCTCTAAGACAAGGATACAGTGAACAGAGAAAGTATTCGTTTCTTAAGATAGATAACAGAGAGAAACAAGAGAAAGTACACAGTGCTTCCTTGACCCAGAAAAGTTACAGAGGTTTACACAGAGAACTTCAGCTATAACTACCAGAAAATGAGAGAGACTTCGAAAACTAGCAAAATCTATGTTGTTCATGAAGTTGGGAGTACTTAGCATTCCGAAAACATCACTTTCACAAAGAGAAATCTACTTCTCTAAGACAACGATACAGTGAACAGAGAAAGTATTAGTTTCCTAAGATTGAGAACAGATAGAAACAAGACAAAGAACGCAGTGATTCATCTACCCAGAGAAGTTACAGAGGTTTTCACAGAGATGTCCAAACTCTAACTACGATAAAGGAAGAGAGACTTAGATAACTGGGAAAATCTACGTTGTTGATGCAGTTGGGAGTACTTAGCAATCTGAAAACATCACTTTCACAAAAAGAAATGTACTTCTCTAAGACAACGCTACACTGAACAGAGAAAGAATTACTTTCTTAAGATTGAGAACAGATAGAAACAAGAGAAATTACACAGTGATTCATCTATTCAGAGAAGTTACAGGGGTTTACCAAGAAATCTCCCAACTAAAACTACAAGAAAAGAAGGGAGACTTAGATAACTGGCAAAATCTACGTTGTTGATAGACTTGGGAGTACTTAGCATTCTCAAAACATCACTGTCACAAAAAGAAACCTACTTCTCTAAGACAAGGATACAGTGAACAGAGAAAGTATTTGTTTCTTAAGATTGGGAACAGATAGAAACAAGAGAAAGTACACAGTGCTTCCTTGACCCAGAAAAGTTACAGAGGTTTACACAGAGAACTTCAGCTATAACTACCAGAAAATGAGAGAGACTTCGAAAACTAGCAAAATCTATGTTGTTCATGAAGTTGGGAGTACTTAGCATTCCGAAAACATCACTTTCACAAAGAGAAATCTACTTCTCTAAGACAACGATACAGTGAACAGAGAAAGTATTAGTTTCTTAAGATTGAGAACAGATAGAAACAAGAGAAATTACACAGTGATTCATCTACCCAGAGAAGTTACAGGGGTTTACCAAGAAATCTCCCATCTAAAACTACAAGAAAAGAAGGGAGACTTAGAAAACTGGCAAAATCTACATTGTTGATAGACTTGGGAGTACTTAGCATTCTCAAAACATCACTGTCCCAAAAAGAAATCTACTTCTCTAAGACAAGGATACAGTGAACAGAGAAAGTATTTGTTTCTTAAGATTGGGAACAGATAGAAACAAGAGAAAGTACACAGTGCTTCCTTGACCCAGAAAAGTTACAGAGGTTTACACAGAGAACTTCAGCTATAACTACCAGAAAATGAGAGAGACTTCGAAAACTAGCAAAATCTATGTTGTTCATGATGTTGGGAGTACTTAGCATTCCGAAAACATCACTTTCACAAAGAGAAATCTACTTCTCTAAGACAACGATACAGTGAACAGAGAAAGTATTAGTTTCCTAAGATTGAGAACAGATAGAAACAAGACAAAGAACACAGTGATTCATGTACCCAGAGAAGTTACAGAGGTTTTCACAGAGATGTCCAAACTCTAACTACGATAAAGGAAGAGAGACTTAGATAACTGGGAAAATCTACGTTGTTGATGCAGTTGGGAGTACTTAGCAATCTGAAAACATCACTTTCACAAAAAGAAATGTACTTCTCTAAGACAACGCTACACTGAACAGAGAAAGAATTAGTTTCTTAAGATTGAGAACAGATAGAAACAAGAGAAATTACACAGTGATTCATCTATTCAGAGAAGTTACAGGGGTTTACCAAGAAATCTCCCAACTAAAACTACAAGAAAAGAAGGGAGACTTAGATAACTGGCAAAATCTACGTTGTGGATACACTTGGGAGTACTTAGCATTCTGAAAACATCACTGTCACAAAAAGAAATCTACTTCTCTAAGACAAGGATACAGTGAACAGAGAAAGTATTTGTTTCTTAAGATTGGGAACAGATAGAAACAAGAGAAAGTACACAGTGCTTCCTTGACCCAGAAAAGTTACAGAGGTTTACACAGAGAACTTCAGCTATAACTACCAGAAAATGAGAGAGACTTCGAAAACTAGCAAAATCTATGTTGTTCATGAAGTTGGGAGTACTTAGCATTCCGAAAACATCACTTTCACAAAGAGAAATCTACTTCTCTAAGACAACGATACAGTGAACAGAGAAAGTATTAGTTTCTTAAGATTGAGAACAGATAGAAACAAGAGAAATTACACAGTGATTCATCTACCCAGAGAAGTTACAGGGGTTTACCAAGAAATCTCCCAACTAAAACTACAAGAAAAGAAGGGAGACTTAGATAACTGGCAAAATCTACGTTGTGGATAGACTTGGGAGTACTTAGCATTCTCAAAACATCACTGTCACAAACAGAAATCTACTTCTCTAAGACAAGGATACAGTGAACAGAGAAAGTATTTGTTTCTTAAGATTGGGAACAGATAGAAACAAGAGAAAGTACACAGTGCTTCCTTGACCCAGAAAAGTTACAGAGGTTTACACAGAGAACTTCAGCTATAACTAATAGAAAATGAGAGAGACTTCGAAAACTAGCAAAATCTATGTTGTTCATGAAGTTGGGAGTACTTAGCATTCCGAAAACATCACTTTCACAAAGAGAAATCTACTTCTCTAAGACAACGATACAGTGAACAGAGAAAGTATTAGTTTCTTAAGATTGAGAACAGATAGAAACAAGAGAAAGTACACAGTGATTCATCTACCCAGAGAAGTTACAGAGGTTTACACTGAAAATTTCAGGTATAACTACAATAAAAGAAGAGAGACTTAGATAACTGCCCAAATCTCCGTTGCATATAGAGTTGGGAGTCATTAGCATTCTGAAATCATCACTTTCACCGAAAGAAATCTACTTCTCTACGACAACGATACAGTGAACAGAGAAAGTATTAGTTTCTTAAGATAGATAACAGATAGAAACAAGAGAAAGAACACAGTGGTTCATATACCCAGAGAAGTTACGGAAGTTTACACCGAGAACTTCAGCTATAACCACCAGAAATAAGAGAGACTTAGAAAACTGGGAAAATCTGCGTTGTTCATGGGGTTGGGAGTACTTAGCATTCCGAAAACATCACTTTCACAAAGAGAAATCTACTTCTCTAAGACAACGATACAGTGAACAGGGAAAGTATTAGTTTCTTAAGATTGAGAACAGATAGAAACAAGAGAAGGAACCCAGTGATTCATCTACCCAGAGAAGTTACAGGGGTTTACCAAGAAATCTCCCAACTAAAACTAGAAGAAAAGAAGGGAGACTTAGATAACTGGCAAAATCTACGTTGTGGATAGACTTGGGAGTACTCAGCATTCTCAAAACATCACTGTCACAAACAGAAATCTACTTCTCTAAGACAAGGATACAGTGAACAGAGAAAGTATTTGTTTCTTAAGATTGGGAACAGATAGAAACAAGAGAAAGTACACAGTGCTTCCTTGACCCAGAAAAGTTACAGAGGTTTACACAGAGAACTTCAGCTATAACTACCAGAAAATGAGAGAGACTTCGAAAACTAGCAAAATCTATGTTGTTCATGAAGTTGGGAGTACTTAGCATTCCGAAAACATCACTTTCACAAAGAGAAATCTACTTCTCTAAGACAACGATACAGTGAACAGAGAAAGTATGTTTCCTAAGATTGAGAACAGATAGAAACAAGACAAAGAACACAGTGATTCATCTACCCAGAGAAGGTACAGAGGTTTTCACAGAGATGTCCAAACTCTAACTACGATAAAGGAAGAGAGACTTAGATAACTGGGAAAATCTACGTTGTTGATGCAGTTGGGAGTACTTAGCAATCTGAAAACATCACTTTCACAATAAGAAATGTACTTCTCTAAGACAACGCTACACTGAACAGAGAAAGAATTAGTTTCTTAAGATTGAGAACAGATAGAAACAAGAGAAATTACACAGTGATTCATCTATTCAGAGAAGTTACAGGGGTTTACCAAGAAATCTCCCAACTAAAACTACAAGAAAAGAAGGGAGACTTAGATAACTGGCAAAATCTACGTTGTGGATACACTTGGGAGTACTTAGCATTCTCAAAACATCACTGTCACAAAAAGAAATCTACTTCTCTAAGACAAGGATACAGTGAACAGAGAAAGTATTTGTTTCTTAAGATTGGGAACAGATAGAAACAAGAGAAAGTACACAGTGCTTCCTTGACCCAGAAAAGTTACAGAGGTTTACACAGAGAACTTCAGCTATAACTACCAGAAAATGAGAGAGACTTCGAAAACTAGCAAAATCTATGTTGTTCATGAAGTTGGGAGTACTTAGCATTCCGAAAACATCACTTTCACAAAGAGAAGTCTACTTCTCTAAGACAACGATACAGTGAACAGAGAAAGTATTAGTTTCTTAAGATTGAGAACAGATAGAAACAAGAGAAATTACACAGTGATTCATCTACCCAGAGAAGTTACAGGGGTTTACCAAGAAATCTCCCAACTAAAACGACAAGAAAAGAAGGGAGACTTAGATAACTGGCAAAATCTACGTTGTTGATAGACTTGGGAGTACTTAGCATTCTCAAAACATCACTGTCACAAAAAGAAACCTACTTCTCTAAGACAAGGATACAGTGAACAGAGAAAGTATTTCTTTCTTAAGATTGGGAACAGATAGAAACAAGAGAAAGTACACAGTGCTTCCTTGACCCAGAAAAGTTACAGAGGTTTACACAGAGAACTTCAGCTATAACTACCAGAAAATGAGAGAGACTTCGAAAACTAGCAAAATCTATGTTGTTCATGAAGTTGGGAGTACTTAGCATTCCGAAAACATCACTTTCACAAAGAGAAATCTACTTCTCTAAGACAACGATACAGTGAACAGAGAAAGTATTAGTTTCTTAAGATTGAGAACAGATAGAAACAAGAGAAATTACACAGTGATTCATCTACCCAGAGAAGTTACAGGGGTTTACCAAGAAATCTCCCAACTAAAACTACAAGAAAAGAAGGGAGACTTAGATAACTGGCAAAATCTACGTTGTTGATAGACTTGGGAGTACTTAGCATTCTCAAAACATCACTGTCACAAAAAGAAACCTACTTCTCTAAGACAAGGATACAGTGAACAGAGAAGGTATTTCTTTCTTAAGATTGGGAACAGATAGAAACAAGAGAAAGTACACAGTGCTTCCTTGACCCAGAAAAGTTACAGAGGTTTACACAGAGAATTTCAGCTATAACTACCAGAAAATGAGAGAGACTTCGAAAACTAGCAAAATCTATGTTGTTCATGAAGTTGGGAGTACTTAGCATTCCGAAAACATCACTTTCACAAAGAGAAATCTACTTCTCTAAGACGATACAGTGAACAGAGAAAGTATTAGTTTCTTAAGATTGAGAACAGATAGAAACAAGACAAAGAACACAGTGATTCATCTACCCAGAGAAGTTACAGGGGTTTACCAAGAAATCTCCCAACTAAAACTACAAGAAAAGAAGGGAGACTTAGATAACTGGCAAAATCTACGTTGTTGATAGACTTGGGAGTACTTAGCATTCTCAAAACATCACTGTCACCAAAAGAAATCTACTTCTCTAAGACAAGGATACAGTGAACAGAGAAAGTATTCGTTTCTTAAGATAGATAACAGAGAGAAACAAGAGAAAGTACACAGTGCTTCCTTGACCCAGAAAAGTTACAGAGGTTTACACAGAGAACTTCAGCTATAACTACCAGAAAATGAGAGAGACTTCGAAAACTAGCAAAATCTATGTTGTTCATGAAGTTGGGAGTACTTAGCATTCCGAAAACATCACTTTCACAAAGAGAAATCTACTTCTCTAAGACAACGATACAGTGAACAGAGAAAGTATTAGTTTCCTAAGATTGAGAACAGATAGAAACAAGACAAAGAACACAGTGATTCATCTACCCAGAGAAGTTACAGAGGTTTTCACAGAGATGTCCAAACTCTAACTACGATAAAGGAAGAGAGACTTAGATAACTGGGAAAATCTACGTTGTTGATGCAGTTGGGAGTACTTAGCAATCTGAAAACATCACTTTCACAAAAAGAAATGTACTTCTCTAAGACAACGCTACACTGAACAGAGAAAGAATTACTTTCTTAAGATTGAGAACAGATAGAAACAAGAGAAATTACACAGTGATTCATCTATTCAGAGAAGTTACAGGGGTTTACCAAGAAATCTCCCAACTAAAACTACAAGAAAAGAAGGGAGACTTAGATAACTGGCAAAATCTACGTTGTTGATAGACTTGGGAGTACTTAGCATTCTCAAAACATCACTGTCACAAAAAGAAACCTACTTCTCTAAGACAAGGATACAGTGAACAGAGAAAGTATTTGTTTCTTAAGATTGGGAACAGATAGAAACAAGAGAAAGTACACAGTGCTTCCTTGACCCAGAAAAGTTACAGAGGTTTACACAGAGAACTTCAGCTATAACTACCAGAAAATGAGAGAGACTTCGAAAACTAGCAAAATCTATGTTGTTCATGAAGTTGGGAGTACTTAGCATTCCGAAAACATCACTTTCACAAAGAGAAATCTACTTCTCTAAGACAACGATACAGTGAACAGAGAAAGTATTAGTTTCTTAAGATTGAGAACAGATAGAAACAGGAGAAATTACACAGTGATTCATCTACCCAGAGAAGTTACAGGGGTTTACCAAGAAATCTCCCATCTAAAACTACAAGAAAAGAAGGGAGACTTAGAAAACTGGCAAAATCTACATTGTTGATAGACTTGGGAGTACTTAGCATTCTCAAAACATCACTGTCCCAAAAAGAAATCTACTTCTCTAAGACAAGGATACAGTGAACAGAGAAAGTATTTGTTTCTTAAGATTGGGAACAGATAGAAACAAGAGAAAGTACACAGTGCTTCCTTGACCCAGAAAAGTTACAGAGGTTTACACAGAGAACTTCAGCTATAACTACCAGAAAATGAGAGAGACTTCGAAAACTAGCAAAATCTATGTTGTTCATGATGTTGGGAGTACTTAGCATTCCGAAAACATCACTTTCACAAAGAGAAATCTACTTCTCTAAGACAACGATACAGTGAACAGAGAAAGTATTAGTTTCCTAAGATTGAGAACAGATAGAAACAAGACAAAGAACACAGTGATTCATCTACCCAGAGAAGTTACAGAGGTTTTCACAGAGATGTCCAAACTCTAACTACGATAAAGGAAGAGAGACTTAGATAACTGGGAAAATCTACGTTGTTGATGCAGTTGGGAGTACTTAGCAATCTGAAAACATCACTTTCACAAAAAGAAATGTACTTCTCTAAGACAACGCTACACTGAACAGAGAAAGAATTAGTTTCTTAAGATTGAGAACAGATAGAAACAAGAGAAATTACACAGTGATTCATCTATTCAGAGAAGTTACAGGGGTTTACCAAGAAATCTCCCAACTAAAACTACAAGAAAAGAAGGGAGACTTAGATAACTGGCAAAATCTACGTTGTGGACACACTTGGGAGTACTTAGCATTCTGAAAACATCACTGTCACAAAAAGAAATCTACTTCTCTAAGACAAGGATACAGTGAACAGAGAAAGTATTTGTTTCTTAAGATTGGGAACAGATAGAAACAAGAGAAAGTACACAGTGCTTCCTTGACCCAGAAAAGTTACAGAGGTTTACACAGAGAACTTCAGCTATAACTACCAGAAAATGAGAGAGACTTCGAAAACTAGCAAAATCTATGTTGTTCATGAAGTTGGGAGTACTTAGCATTCCGAAAACATCACTTTCACAAAGAGAAATCTACTTCTCTAAGACAACGATACAGTGAACAGAGAAAGTATTAGTTTCTTAAGATTGAGAACAGATAGAAACAAGAGAAATTACACAGTGATTCATCTACCCAGAGAAGTTACAGGGGTTTACCAAGAAATCTCCCAACTAAAACTACAAGAAAAGAAGGGAGACTTAGATAACTGGCAAAATCTACGTTGTTGATAGACTTGGGAGTACTTAGCATTCTCAAAACATCACTGTCACAAAAAGAAACCTACTTCTCTAAGACAAGGATACAGTGAACAGAGAAGGTATTTCTTTCTTAAGATTGGGAACAGATAGAAACAAGAGAAAGTACACAGTGCTTCCTTGACCCAGAAAAGTTACAGAGGTTTACACAGAGAATTTCAGCTATAACTACCAGAAAATGAGAGAGACTTCGAAAACTAGCAAAATCTATGTTGTTCATGAAGTTGGGAGTACTTAGCATTCCGAAAACATCACTTTCACAAAGAGAAATCTACTTCTCTAAGACGATACAGTGAACAGAGAAAGTATTAGTTTCTTAAGATTGAGAACAGATAGAAACAAGACAAAGAACACAGTGATTCATCTACCCAGAGAAGTTACAGGGGTTTACCAAGAAATCTCCCAACTAAAACTACAAGAAAAGAAGGGAGACTTAGATAACTGGCAAAATCTACGTTGTTGATAGACTTGGGAGTACTTAGCATTCTCAAAACATCACTGTCACCAAAAGAAATCTACTTCTCTAAGACAAGGATACAGTGAACAGAGAAAGTATTCGTTTCTTAAGATAGATAACAGAGAGAAACAAGAGAAAGTACACAGTGCTTCCTTGACCCAGAAAAGTTACAGAGGTTTACACAGAGAACTTCAGCTATAACTACCAGAAAATGAGAGAGACTTCGAAAACTAGCAAAATCTATGTTGTTCATGAAGTTGGGAGTACTTAGCATTCCGAAAACATCACTTTCACAAAGAGAAATCTACTTCTCTAAGACAACGATACAGTGAACAGAGAAAGTATTAGTTTCCTAAGATTGAGAACAGATAGAAACAAGACAAAGAACGCAGTGATTCATCTACCCAGAGAAGTTACAGAGGTTTTCACAGAGATGTCCAAACTCTAACTACGATAAAGGAAGAGAGACTTAGATAACTGGGAAAATCTACGTTGTTGATGCAGTTGGGAGTACTTAGCAATCTGAAAACATCACTTTCACAAAAAGAAATGTACTTCTCTAAGACAACGCTACACTGAACAGAGAAAGAATTACTTTCTTAAGATTGAGAACAGATAGAAACAAGAGAAATTACACAGTGATTCATCTATTCAGAGAAGTTACAGGGGTTTACCAAGAAATCTCCCAACTAAAACTACAAGAAAAGAAGGGAGACTTAGATAACTGGCAAAATCTACGTTGTTGATAGACTTGGGAGTACTTAGCATTCTCAAAACATCACTGTCACAAAAAGAAACCTACTTCTCTAAGACAAGGATACAGTGAACAGAGAAAGTATTTGTTTCTTAAGATTGGGAACAGATAGAAACAAGAGAAAGTACACAGTGCTTCCTTGACCCAGAAAAGTTACAGAGGTTTACACAGAGAACTTCAGCTATAACTACCAGAAAATGAGAGAGACTTCGAAAACTAGCAAAATCTATGTTGTTCATGAAGTTGGGAGTACTTAGCATTCCGAAAACATCACTTTCACAAAGAGAAATCTACTTCTCTAAGACAACGATACAGTGAACAGAGAAAGTATTAGTTTCTTAAGATTGAGAACAGATAGAAACAAGAGAAATTACACAGTGATTCATCTACCCAGAGAAGTTACAGGGGTTTACCAAGAAATCTCCCATCTAAAACTACAAGAAAAGAAGGGAGACTTAGAAAACTGGCAAAATCTACATTGTTGATAGACTTGGGAGTACTTAGCATTCTCAAAACATCACTGTCCCAAAAAGAAATCTACTTCTCTAAGACAAGGATACAGTGAACAGAGAAAGTATTTGTTTCTTAAGATTGGGAACAGATAGAAACAAGAGAAAGTACACAGTGCTTCCTTGACCCAGAAAAGTTACAGAGGTTTACACAGAGAACTTCAGCTATAACTACCAGAAAATGAGAGAGACTTCGAAAACTAGCAAAATCTATGTTGTTCATGATGTTGGGAGTACTTAGCATTCCGAAAACATCACTTTCACAAAGAGAAATCTACTTCTCTAAGACAACGATACAGTGAACAGAGAAAGTATTAGTTTCCTAAGATTGAGAACAGATAGAAACAAGACAAAGAACACAGTGATTCATGTACCCAGAGAAGTTACAGAGGTTTTCACAGAGATGTCCAAACTCTAACTACGATAAAGGAAGAGAGACTTAGATAACTGGGAAAATCTACGTTGTTGATGCAGTTGGGAGTACTTAGCAATCTGAAAACATCACTTTCACAAAAAGAAATGTACTTCTCTAAGACAACGCTACACTGAACAGAGAAAGAATTAGTTTCTTAAGATTGAGAACAGATAGAAACAAGAGAAATTACACAGTGATTCATCTATTCAGAGAAGTTACAGGGGTTTACCAAGAAATCTCCCAACTAAAACTACAAGAAAAGAAGGGAGACTTAGATAACTGGCAAAATCTACGTTGTGGATACACTTGGGAGTACTTAGCATTCTGAAAACATCACTGTCACAAAAAGAAATCTACTTCTCTAAGACAAGGATACAGTGAACAGAGAAAGTATTTGTTTCTTAAGATTGGGAACAGATAGAAACAAGAGAAAGTACACAGTGCTTCCTTGACCCAGAAAAGTTACAGAGGTTTACACAGAGAACTTCAGCTATAACTACCAGAAAATGAGAGAGACTTCGAAAACTAGCAAAATCTATGTTGTTCATGAAGTTGGGAGTACTTAGCATTCCGAAAACATCACTTTCACAAAGAGAAATCTACTTCTCTAAGACAACGATACAGTGAACAGAGAAAGTATTAGTTTCTTAAGATTGAGAACAGATAGAAACAAGAGAAATTACACAGTGATTCATCTACCCAGAGAAGTTACAGGGGTTTACCAAGAAATCTCCCAGCTAAAACTACAAGAAAAGAAGGGAGACTTAGATAACTGGCAAAATCTACGTTGTTGATAGACTTGGGAGTACTTAGCATTCTCAAAACATCACTGTCACAAAAAGAAACCTACTTCTCTAAGACAAGGATACAGTGAACAGAGAAAGTATTTCTTTCTTAAGATTGGGAACAGATAGAAACAAGAGAAAGTACACAGTGCTTCCTTGACCCAGAAAAGTTACAGAGGTTTACACAGAGAACTTCAGCTATAACTACCAGAAAATGAGAGAGACTTCGAAAACTAGCAAAATCTATGTTGTTCATGAAGTTGGGAGTACTTAGCATTCCGAAAACATCACTTTCACAAAGAGAAATCTACTTCTCTAAGACAACGATACAGTGAACAGAGAAAGTATAAGTTTCTTAAGATTGAGAACAGATAGAAACAAGAGAAATTACACAGTGATTCATCTACCCAGAGAAGTTACAGGGGTTTACCAAGAAATCTCCCAACTAAAACTACAAGAAAAGAAGGGAGACTTAGATAACTGGCAAAATCTACGTTGTTGATAGACTTGGGAGTACTTAGCATTCTCAAAACATCACTGTCACAAAATGAAATCTACTTCTCTAAGACAAGGATACAGTGAACAGAGAAAGTATTAGTTTCTTAAGATAGATAACAGATAGAAACAAGAGAAAGTACACAGTGCTTCCTTGACCGAGAAAAGTTACAGAGGTTTACACAGAGAACTTCAGCTATAACTACCAGAAAATGAGAGAGACTTCGAAAACTAGCAAAATCTATGTTGTTCATGAAGTTGGGAGTACTTAGCATTCCGAAAACATCACTTTCACAAAGAGAAATCTACTTCTCTAAGACAACGATACAGTGAACAGAGAAAGTATTAGTTTCCTAAGATTGAGAACAGATAGAAACAAGACAAAGAACACAGTGATTCATCTACCCAGAGAAGTTACAGAGGTTTTCACAGAGATGTCCAAACTCTAACTACGATAAAGGAAGAGAGACTTAGAAAACTGGGAAAATCTACGTTGTTGATGCAGTTGGGAGTACTTAGCAATCTGAAAACATCACTTTCACAAAAAGAAATGTACTTCTCTAAGACAACGCTACACTGAACAGAGAAAGAATTAGTTTCTTAAGATTGAGAACAGATAGAAGCAAGAGAAATTACACAGTGATTCATCTATTCAGAGAAGTTACAGGGGTTTACCAAGAAATCTCCCAACTAAAACTACAAGAAAAGAAGGGAGACTTAGATAACTGGCAAAATCTACGTTGTGGGTACACTTGGGAGTACTTAGCATTCTCAAAACATCACTGTCACAAAAAGAAATCTACTTCTCTAAGACAAGGATACAGTGAACAGAGAAAGTATTTGTTTCTTAAGATTGGGAACAGATAGAAACAAGAGAAAGTACACAGTGCTTCCTTGACCCAGAAAAGTTACAGAGGTTTACACAGAGAACTTCAGCTATAACTACCAGAAAATGAGAGAGACTTCGAAAACTAGCAAAATCTATGTTGTTCATGAAGTTGGGAGTACTTAGCATTCCGAAAACATCACTTTCACAAAGAGAAATCTACTTCTCTAAGACAATGATACAGTGAACAGAGAAAGTATTAGTTTCTTAAGATTGAGAACAGATAGAAACAAGAGAAATTACACAGTGATTCATCTACCCAGAGAAGTTACAGGGGTTTACCAAGAAATCTCCCAACTAAAACTACAAGAAAAGAAGGGAGACTTAGATAACTGGCAAAATCTACGTTGTTGATAAACTTGGGAGTACTTAGCATTCTCAAAACATCACTGTCACAAAAAGAAACCTACTTCTCTAAGACAAGGATACAGTGAACAGAGAAGGTATTTCTTTCTTAAGATTGGGAACAGATAGAAACAAGAGAAAGTACACAGTGCTTCCTTGACCCAGAAAAGTTACAGAGGTTTACACAGAGAACTTCAGCTATAACTACCAGAAAATGAGAGAGACTTCGAAAACTAGCAAAATCTATGTTGTTCATGAAGTTGGGAGTACTTAGCATTCCGAAAACATCACTTTCACAAAGAGAAATCTACTTCTCTAAGACAACGATACAGTGAACAGAGAAAGTATTAGTTTCTTAAGATTGAGAACAGATAGAAACAAGACAAAGAACACAGTGATTCATCTACCCAGAGATGTTACAGGGGTTTACCAAGAAATCTCCCAACTAAAACTACAAGAAAAGAAGGGAGACTTAGATAACTGGCAAAATCTACGTTGTTGATAGACTTGGGAGTACTTAGCATTCTCAAAACATCACTGTCACCAAAAGAAATCTACTTCTCTAAGACAAGGATACAGTGAACAGAGAAAGTATTAGTTTCTTAAGATAGATAACAGAGAGAAACAAGAGAAAGTACACAGTGCTTCTTTGACCCAGAAAAGTTACAGAGGTTTACACAGAGAACTTCAGCTATAACTACCAGAAAATGAGAGAGACTTCGAAAACTAGCAAAATCTATGTTGTTCATGAAGTTGGGAGTACTTAGCATTCCGAAAACATCACTTTCACAAAGAGAAATCTACTTCTCTAAGACAACGATACAGTGAACAGAGAAAGTATTAGTTTCCTAAGATTGAGAACAGATAGAAACAAGGCAAAGAACACAGTGATTCATCTACCCAGAGAAGTTACAGAGGTTTTCACAGAGATGTCCAAACTCTAACTACGATAAAGGAAGAGAGACTTAGATAACTGGGAAAATCTACGTTGTTGATGCAGTTGGGAGTACTTAGCAATCTGAAAACATCACTTTCACAAAAAGAAATGTACTTCTCTAAGACAACGCTACACTGAACAGAGAAAGAATTAGTTTCTTAAGATTGAGAACAGATAGAAACAAGAGAAATTACACAGTGATTCATCTACCCAGAGAAGTTACAGGGGTTTACCAAGAAATCTCCCAACTAAAACTACAAGAAAAGAAGGGAGACTTAGATAACTGGCAAAATCTACGTTGTTGATGCAGTTGGGAGTACTTAGCATTCTCAAAACATCACTGTCACAAAAAGAAATCTACTTCTCTAAGACAAGGATACAGTGAACAGAGAAAGTATTTGTTTCTTAAGATTGGAAACAGATAGAAACAAGAGAAAGTACACAGTGCTTCCTTGACCCAGAAAAGTTACAGAGGTTTACACAGAGAACTTCAGCTATAACTACCAGAAAATGAGAGAGACTTCGAAAACTAGCAAAATCTATGTTGTTCATGAAGTTGGGAGTACTTAGCATTCCGAAAACATCACTTTCACAAAGAGAAATCTACTTCTCTAAGACAACGATACAGTGAACAGAGAAAGTATTAGTTTCTTAAGACTGAGAACAGATAGAAACAAGAGAAATTACACAGTGATTCATCTACCCAGAGAAGTTACAGGGGTTTACCAAGAAATCTCCCAACTAAAACTACAAGAAAAGAAGGGAGACTTAGATAACTGGCAAAATCTACGTTGTTGATAGACTTGGGAGTACTTAGCATTCTCAAAACATCACTGTCACAAAAAGAAATCTACTTCTCTAAGACAAGGATACAGTGAACAGAGAAAGTATTAGTTTCTTAAGATAGATAACAGATAGAAACAAGAGAAAGTACACAGTGCTTCCTTGACCCAGAAAAGTTACAGAGGTTTACACAGAGAACTTCAGCTATAACTACCAGAAAATGAGAGAGACTTCGAAAACTAGCAAAATCTATGTTGTTCATGAAGTTGGGAGTACTTAGCATTCCGAAAACATCACTTTAACAAAGAGAAATCTACTTTTCTAAGACAACGATACAGTGAACAGAGAAAGTATTAGTTTCTTAAGATTGAGAACAGATAGAAACAAGAGAAATTACACAGTGATTCATCTACCCAGAGAAGTTACAGGGGTTTACCAAGAAATCTCCCAACTAAAACTACAAGAAAAGAAGGGAGACTTAGATAACTGGCAAAATCTACGTTGTTGATAGACTTGGGAGTACTTAGCATTCTCAAAACATCACTGTCACAAAAAGAAATCTACTTCTCTAAGACAAGGATACAGTGAACAGAGAAAGTATTTGTTTCTTAAGATTGGGAACAGATAGAAACAAGAGAAAGCACACAGTGCTTCCTTGACCCAGAAAAGTTACAGAGGTTTACACAGAGAACTTCAGCTATAACTACCAGAAAATGAGAGAGACTTCGAAAACTAGCAAAATCTATGTTGTTCATGAAGTTGGGAGTACTTAGCATTCCGAAAACATCACTTTCACAAAGAGAAATCTACTTCTCTAAGACAACGATACAGTGAACAGAGAAAGTTTTAGTCTCCTACGATTGAGAACAGATAGAAACAAGACAAAGAACACAGTGATTCATCTACCCAGAGAAGTTACAGAGGTTTTCACAGAGATGTCCAAACTCTAACTACGATAAAGGAAGAGAGACTTAGATAACTGGGAAAATCTACGTTGTTGATGCAGTTGGGAGTACTTAGCAATCTGAAAACATCACTTTCACAAAAAGAAATGTACGTCTCTAAGACAACGCTACACTGAACAGAGAAAGAATTAGTTTCTTAACATTGAGAACAGATAGAAACAAGAGAAGGAACCCAGTGATTCATCTATTCAGAGAAGTTACAGGGGTTTACCAAGAAATCTCCCAACTAAAACTACAAGAAAAGAAGGGAGACTTAGATAACTGGCAAAATCTACGTTGTGGATACACTTGGGAGTACTTAGCATTCTCAAAACATCACTGTCACAAAAAGAAATCTACTTCTCTAAGACAAGGATACAGTGAACAGAGAAAGTATTTGTTTCTTAAGATTGGGAACAGATAGAAACAAGAGAAAGTACACAGTGCTTCCTTGACCCAGAAAAGTTACAGAGGTTTACACAGAGAACTTCAGCTATAACTACCAGAAAATGAGAGAGACTTCGAAAACTAGCAAAATCTATGTTGTTCATGAAGTTGGGAGTACTTAGCATTCCGAAAACATCACTTTCACAAAGAGAAATCTACTTCTCTAAGACAACGATACAGTGAACAGAGAAAGTATAAGTTTCTTAAGATTGAGAACAGATAGAAACAAGAGAAATTACACAGTGATTCATCTACCCAGAGAAGTTACAGGGGTTTACCAAGAAATCTCCCAACTAAAACTACAAGAAAAGAAGGGAGACTTAGATAACTGGAAAAATCTACGTTGTTGATAGACTTGGGAGTACTTAGCATTCTCAAAACATCACTGTCACCAAGAGAAATCTACTTCTCTAAGACAAGGATACAGTGAACAGAGAAAGTATTAGTTTCTTAAGATAGATAACAGATAGAAACAAGAGAAAGTACACAGTGCTTCCTTGACCCAGAAAAGTTACAGAGGTTTACACAGAGAACTTCAGCTATAACTACCAGAAAATGAGAGAGACTTCGAAAACTAGCAAAATCTATGTTGTTCATGAAGTTGGGAGTACTTAGCATTCCGAAAACATCACTTTCACAAAGAGAAATCTACTTCTCTAAGACAACGATACAGTGAACAGAGAAAGTATTAGTTTCCTAAGATTGAGAACAGATAGAAACAAGACAAAGAACACAGTGATTCATCTACCCAGAGAAGGTACAGAGGTTTTCACAGAGATGTCCAAACTCTAACTACGATAAAGGAAGAGAGACTGAGATAACTGGGAAAATCTACGTTGTTGATGCAGTTGGGAGTACTTAGCAATCTGAAAACATCACTTTCACAAAAAGAAATGTACTTCTCTAAGACAACGCTACACTGAACAGAGAAAGAATTAGTTTCTTAAGATTGAGAACAGATAGAAACAAGAGAAATTACACAGTGATTCATCTATTCAGAGAAGTTACAGGGGTTTACCAAGAAATCTCCCAACTAAAACTACAAGAAAAGAAGGGAGACTTAGATAACTGGCAAAATCTACGTTGTGGATACACTTGGGAGTACTTAGCATTCTCAAAACATCACTGTCACAAAAAGAAACCTACTTCTCTAAGACAAGGATACAGTGAACAGAGAAAGTATTTGTTTCCTAAGATTGGGAACAGATAGAAACAAGAGAAAGTACACAGTGCTTCCTTGACCCAGAAAAGTTACAGAGGTTTACACAGAGAACTTCAGCTATAACTACCAGAAAATGAGAGAGACTTCGAAAACTAGCAAAATCTATGTTGTTCATGAAGTTGGGAGTACTTAGCATTCCGAAAACATCACTTTCACAAAGAGAAATCTACTTCTCTAAGACAACGATACAGTGAACAGAGAAAGTATTAGTTTCTTAAGATTGAGAACAGATAGAAACAAGAGAAATTACACAGTGATTCATCTACCCAGAGAAGTTACAGGGGTTTACCAAGAAATCTCCCAACTAAAACGACAAGAAAAGAAGGGAGACTTAGATAACTGGCAAAATCTACGTTGTTGATAGACTTGGGAGTACTTAGCATTCCCAAAACATCACTGTCACAAAAAGAAACCTACTTCTCTAAGACAAGGATACAGTGAACAGAGAAAGTATTTCTTTCTTAAGATTGGGAACAGATAGAAACAAGAGAAAGTACACAGTGCTTCCTTGACCCAGAAAAGTTACAGAGGTTTACACAGAGAACTTCAGCTATAACTACCAGAAAATGAGAGAGACTTCGAAAACTAGCAAAATCTATGTTGTTCATGAAGTTGGGAGTACTTAGCATTCCGAAAACATCACTTTCACAAAGAGAAATCTACTTCTCTAAGACAACGATACAGTGAACAGAGAAAGTATTAGTTTCTTAAGATTGAGAACAGATAGAAACAAGAGAAATTACACAGTGATTCATCTACCCAGAGAAGTTACAGGGGTTTACCAAGAAATCTCCCAACGAAAACTACAAGAAAAGAAGGGAGACTTAGATAACTGGCAAAATCTACGTTGTTGATAGACTTGGGAGTACTTAGCATTCTCAAAACATCACTGTCACCAAAAGAAATCTACTTCTCTAAGACAAGGATACAGTGAACAGAGAAAGTATTAGTTTCTTAAGATAGATAACAGATAGAAACAAGAGAAAGTACACAGTGCTTCCTTGACCCAGAAAAGTTACAGAGGTTTACCCAGAGAACTTCAGCTATAACTACCAGAAAATGAGAGAGACTTCGAAAACTAGCAAAATCTATGTTGTTCATGAAGTTGGGAGTACTTAGCATTCCGAAAATATCACTTTCACAAAGAGAAATCTACTTCTCTAAGACAACGATACAGTGAACAGAGAAAGTATTAGTTTCCTAAGATTGAGAACAGATAGAAACAAGACAAAGAACACAGTGATTCATCTACCCAGAGAAGTTACAGAGGTTTTCACAGAGATGTCCAAACTCTAACTGCGATAAAGGAAGAGAGACTTAGATAACTGGGAAAATCTACGTTGTTGATGCAGTTGGGAGTACTTAGCAATCTGAAAACATCACTTTCACAAAAAGAAATGTACTTCTCTAAGACAACGCTACACTGAACAGAGAAAGAATTAGTTTCTTAAGATTGAGAACAGATAGAAACAAGAGAAATTACACAGTGATTCATCTATTCAGAGAAGTTACAGGGGTTTACCAAGAAATCTCCCAACTAAAACTACAAGAAAAGAAGGGAGACTTAGATAACTGGCAAAATCTACGTTGTGGATACACTTGGGAGTACTTAGCATTCTCAAAACATCACTGTCACAAAAAGAAATCTACTTCTCTAAGACAAGGATACAGTGAACAGAGAAAGTATTTGTTTCTTAAGATTGGGAACAGATAGAAACAAGAGAAAGTACACAGTGCTTCCTTGACCCAGAAAAGTTACAGAGGTTTACACAGAGAACTTCAGCTATAACTACCAGAAAATGAGAGAGACTTCGAAAACTAGCAAAATCTATGTTGTTCATGAAGTTGGGAGTACTTAGCATTCCGAAAACATCACTTTCACAAAGAGAAATCTACTTCTCTAAGACAACGATACAGTGAACAGAGAAAGTATTAGTTTCTTAAGATTGAGAACAGATAGAAACAAGAGAAATTACACAGTGATTCATCTACCCAGAGAAGTTACAGGGGTTTACCAAGAAATCTCCCAACTAAAACGACAAGAAAAGAAGGGAGACTTAGATAACTGGCAAAATCTACGTTGTTGATAGACTTGGGAGTACTTAGCATTCCCAAAACATCACTGTCACAAAAAGAAACCTACTTCTCTAAGACAAGGATACAGTGAACAGAGAAAGTATTTCTTTCTTAAGATTGGGAACAGATAGAAACAAGAGAAAGTACACAGTGCTTCCTTGACCCAGAAAAGTTACAGAGGTTTACACAGAGAACTTCAGCTATAACTACCAGAAAATGAGAGAGACTTCGAAAACTAGCAAAATCTATGTTGTTCATGAAGTTGGGAGTACTTAGCATTCCGAAAACATCACTTTCACAAAGAGAAATCTACTTCTCTAAGACAACGATACAGTGAACAGAGAAAGTATTACTTTCTTAAGATTGAGAACAGATAGAAACAAGAGAAATTACACAGTGATTCATCTACCCAGAGAAGTTACAGGGGTTTACCAAGAAATCTCCCAACGAAAACTACAAGAAAAGAAGGGAGACTTAGATAACTGGCAAAATCTACGTTGTTGATAGACTTGGGAGTACTTAGCATTCTCAAAACATCACTGTCACCAAAAGAAATCTACTTCTCTAAGACAAGGATACAGTGAACAGAGAAAGTATTAGTTTCTTAAGATAGATAACAGATAGAAACAAGAGAAAGTACACAGTGCTTCCTTGACCCAGAAAAGTTACAGAGGTTTACACAGAGAACTTCAGCTATAACTACCAGAAAATGAGAGAGACTTCGAAAACTAGCAAAATCTATGTTGTTCATGAAGTTGGGAGTACTTAGCATTCCGAAAACATCACTTTCACAAAGAGAAATCTACTTCTCTAAGACAACGATACAGTGAACAGAGAAAGTATTAGTTTCCTAAGATTGAGAACAGATAGAAACAAGACAAAGAACACAGTGATTCATCTACCCAGAGAAGTTACAGAGGTTTTCACAGAGATGTCCAAACTCTAACTACGATAAAGGAAGAGAGACTTAGATAACTGGGAAAATCTACGTTGTTGATGCAGTTGGGAGTACTTAGCAATCTGAAAACATCACTTTCACAAAAAGAAATGTACTTCTCTAAGACAACGCTACACTGAACAGAGAAAGAATTAGTTTCTTAAGATTGAGAACAGATAGAAACAAGAGAAATTACACAGTGATTCATCTACCCAGAGAAGTTACAGGGGTTTACCAAGAAATCTCCCAACGAAAACTACAAGAAAACAAGGGAGACTTAGATAACTGGCAAAATCTACATTGTTGATAGACTTGGGAGTACTTAGCATTCTCAAAACATCACTGTCACAAAAAGAAACCTACTTCTCTAAGACAAGGATACAGTGAACAGAGAAAGTATTTCTTTCTTAAGATTGGGAACAGATAGAAACAAGAGAAAGTACACAGTGCTTCCTTGACCCCGAAAAGTTACAGAGGTTTACACAGAGAACTTCAGCTATAACTACCAGAAAATGAGAGAGACTTCGAAAACTAGCAAAATCTATGTTGTTCATGAAGTTGGGAGTACTTAGCATTCCGAAAACATCACTTTCACAAAGAGAAATCTACTTCTCTAAGACAACGATACAGTGAACAGAGAAAGTATTAGTTTCCTAAGATTGAGAACAGATAGAAACAAGACAAAGAACACAGTGATTCATCTACCCAGAGAAGGTACAGAGGTTTTCACAGAGATGTCCAAACTCTAACTACGATAAAGGAAGAGAGACTTAGATAACTGGGAAAATCTACGTTGTTGATGCAGTTGGGAGTACTTAGCAATCTGAAAACATCACTTTCACAAAAAGAAATGTACTTCTCTAAGACAACGCTACACTGAACAGAGAAAGAATTAGTTTCTTAAGATTGAGAACAGATAGAAACAAGAGAAATTACACAGTGATTCATCTATACAGAGAAGTTACAGGGGTTTACCAAGAAATCTCCCAACTAAAACTACAAGAAAAGAAGGGAGACTTAGATAACTGGCAAAATCTACGTTGTGGATACACTTGGGAGTACTTAGCATTCTCAAAACATCACTGTCACAAAAAGAAATCTACTTCTCTAAGACAAGGATACAGTGAACAGAGAAAGTATTTGTTTCTTAAGATTGGGAACAGATAGAAACAAGAGAAAGTACACAGTGCTTCCTTGACCCAGAAAAGTTACAGAGGTTTACACAGAGAACTTCAGATATAACTACCAGTAAATGAGAGAGACTTCGAAAACTAGCAAAATCTATGTTGTTCATGAAGTTGGGAGTACTTAGCATTCCGAAAACATCACTTTCACAAAGAGAAATCTACTTCTCTAAGACAACGATACAGTGAACAGAGAAAGTATTAGTTTCTTAAGATTGAGAACAGATAGAAACAAGAGAAATTACACAGTGATTCATCTACCCAGAGAAGTTACAGGGGTTTACCAAGAAATCTCCCAACGAAAACTACAAGAAAAGAAGGGAGACTTAGATAACTGGCAAAATCTACGTTGTTGATAGACTTGGGAGTACTTAGCATTCTCAAAACATCACTGTCACCAAAAGAAATCTACTTCTCTAAGACAAGGATACAGTGAACAGAGAAAGTATTAGTTTCTTAAGATAGATAACAGAGAGAAACAAGAGAAAGTACACAGTGCTTCCTTGACCCAGAAAAGTTACAGAGGTTTACACAGAGAACTTCAGCTATAACTACCAGAAAATGAGAGAGACTTCGAAAACTAGCAAAATCTATGTTGTTCATGAAGTTGGGAGTACTTAGCATTCCGAAAACATCACTTTCACAAAGAGAAATCTACTTCTCTAAGACAACGATACAGTGAACAGAGAAAGTATTAGTTTCCTAAGATTGAGAACAGATAGAAACAAGACAAAGAACACAGTGATTCATCTACCCAGAGAAGTTACAGAGGTTTTCACAGAGATGTCCAAACTCTAACTACGATAAAGGAAGAGAGACTTAGATAACTGGGAAAATCTACGTTGTTGATGCAGTTGGGAGTACTTAGCAATCTGAAAACATCACTTTCACAAAAAGAAATGTACTTCTCTAAGACAACGCTACACTGAACAGAGAAAGAATTAGTTTCTTAAGATTGAGAACAGATAGAAACAAGAGAAATTACACAGTGATTCATCTATTCAGAGAAGTTACAGGGGTTTACCAAGAAATCTCCCAACTAAAACTACAAGGAAAGAAGGGAGACTTAGATAACTGGCAAAATCTACGTTGTTGATAGACTTGGGAGTACTTAGCATTCTCAAAACATCACTGTCACAAAAAGAAACCTACTTCTCTAAGACAAGGATACAGTGAACAGAGAAAGTATTTGTTTCTTAAGATTGGGAACAGATAGAAACAAGAGAAAGTACACAGTGCTTCCTTGACCCAGAAAAGTTAGAGAGGTTTACACAGAGAACTTCAGCTATAACTACCAGAAAATGAGAGAGACTTCGAAAACTAGCAAAATCTATGTTGTTCATGAAGTTGGGAGTACTTAGCATTCCGAAAACATCACTTTCACAAAGAGAAATCTACTTCTCTAAGACAACGATACAGTGAACAGAGAAAGTATTAGTTTCTTAAGATTGAGAACAGATAGAAACAAGAGAAATTACACAGTGATTCATCTACCCAGAGAAGTTACAGGGGTTTACCAAGAAATCTCCCAACGAAAACTACAAGAAAAGAAGGGAGACTTAGATAACTGGCAAAATCTACGTTGTTGATAGACTTGGGAGTACTTAGCATTCTCAAAACATCACTGTCACCAAAAGAAATCTACTTCTCTAAGACAAGGATACAGTGAACAGAGAAAGTATTAGTTTCTTAAGATAGATAACAGATAGAAACAAGAGAAAGTACACAGTGCTTCCTTGACCCAGAAAAGTTACAGCGGTTTACACAGAGAACTTCAGCTATAACTACCAGAAAATGAGAGAGACTTCGAAAACTAGCAAAATCTATGTTGTTCATGAAGTTGGGAGTACTTAGCATTCCGAAAACATCACTTTCACAAAGAGAAATCTACTTCTCTAAGACAACGATACAGTGAACAGAGAAAGTATTAGTTTCTTAAGATTGAGAACAGATAGAAACAAGAGAAATTACACAGTGATTCATCTACCCAGAGAAGTTACAGGGGTTTACCAAGAAATCTCCCAACGAAAACTACAAGAAAAGAAGGGAGACTTAGATAACTGGCAAAATCTACGTTGTTGATAGACTTGGGAGTACTTAGCATTCTCAAAACATCACTGTCACCAAAAGAAATCTACTTCTCTAAGACAAGGATACAGTGAACAGAGAAAGTATTAGTTTCTTAAGATAGATAACAGAGAGAAACAAGAGAAAGTACACAGTGCTTCCTTGACCCAGAAAAGTTACAGAGGTTTACACAGAGAACTTCAGCTATAACTACCAGAAAATGAGAGAGACTTCGAAAACTAGCAAAATCTATGTTGTTCATGAAGTTGGGAGTACTTAGCATTCCGAAAACATCACTTTCACAAAGAGAAATCTACTTCTCTAAGACAACGATACAGTGAACAGAGAAAGTATTAGTTTCCTAAGATTGAGAACAGATAGAAACAAGACAAAGAACACAGTGATTCATCTACCCAGAGAAGGTACAGAGGTTTTCACAGAGATGTCCAAACTCTAACTACGATAAAGGAAGAGAGACTTAGATAACTGGGAAAATTTACGTTGTTGATGCAGTTGGGAGTACTTAGCAATCTGAAAACATCACTTTCACAAAAAGAAATGTACTTCTCTAAGACAACGCTACACTGAACAGAGAAAGAATTAGTTTCTTAAGATTGAGAACAGATAGAAACAAGAGAAATTACACAGTGATTCATCTATTCAGAGAAGTTACAGGGGTTTACCAAGAAATCTCCCAACTAAAACTACAAGAAAAGAAGGGAGACTTAGATAACTGGCAAAATCTACGTTGTGGATACACTTGGGAGTACTTAGCATTCTCAAAACATCACTGTCACCAAAAGAAATCTACTTCTCTAAGACAAGGATACAGTGAACAGAGAAAGTATTTGTTTCTTAAGATTGGGAACAGATAGAAACAAGAGAAAGTACACAGTGCTTCCTTGACCCAGAAAAGTTACAGAGGTTTACACAGAGAACTTCAGATATAACTACCAGTAAATGAGAGAGACTTCGAAAACTAGCAAAATCTATGTTGTTCATGAAGTTGGGAGTACTTAGCATTCCGAAAACATCACTTTCACAAAGAGAAATCTACTTCTCTAAGACAACGATACAGTGAACAGAGAAAGTATTAGTTTCTTAAGATTGAGAACAGATAGAAACAAGAGAAATTACACAGTGATTCATCTACCCAGAGAAGTTACAGGGGTTTACCAAGAAATCTCCCAACGAAAACTACAAGAAAAGAAGGGAGACTTAGATAACTGGCAAAATCTACGTTGTTGATAGACTTGGGAGTACTTAGCATTCTCAAAACATCACTGTCACAAAAAGAAACCTACTTCTCTAAGACAAGGATACAGTGAACAGAGAAAGTATTTCTTTCTTAAGATTGGGAACAGATAGAAACAAGAGAAAGTACACAGTGCTTCCTTGACCCAGAAAAGTTACAGAGGTTTACACAGAGAACTTCAGCTATAACTACCAGAAAATGAGAGAGACTTCGAAAACTAGCAAAATCTATGTTGTTCATGAAGTTGGGAGTACTTAGCATTCCGAAAACATCACTTTCACAAAGAGAAATCTACTTCTCTAAGACAACGATACAGTGAACAGAGAAAGTATTAGTTTCTTAAGATTGAGAACAGATAGAAACAAGAGAAATTACACAGTGATTCATCTACCCAGAGAAGTTACAGGGGTTTACCAAGAAATCTCCCAACGAAAACTACAAGAAAAGAAGGGAGACTTAGATAACTGGCAAAATCTACGTTGTTGATAGACTTGGGAGTACTTAGCATTCTCAAAACATCACTGTCACCAAAAGAAATCTACTTCTCTAAGACAAGGATACAGTGAACAGAGAAAGTATTAGTTTCTTAAGATAGATAACAGAGAGAAACAAGAGAAAGTACACAGTGCTTCCTTGACCCAGAAAAGTTACAGAGGTTTACACAGAGAACTTCAGCTATAACTACCAGAAAATGAGAGAGACTTCGAAAACTAGCAAAATCTATGTTGTTCATGAAGTTGGGAGTACTTAGCATTCCGAAAACATCACTTTCACAAAGAGAAATCTACTTCTCTAAGACAACGATACAGTGAACAGAGAAAGTATTAGTTTCTTAAGATTGAGAACAGATAGAAACAAGAGAAATTACACAGTGATTCATCTACCCAGAGAAGTTACAGGGGTTTACCAAGAAATCTCCCAACTAAAACTACAAGAAAAGAAGGGAGACTTAGATAACTGGCAAAATCTACGTTGTTGATAGACTTGGGAGTACTTAGCATTCTCAAAACATCACTGTCACCAAAAGAAATCTACTTCTCTAAGACAAGGATACAGTGAACAGAGAAAGTATTAGTTTCTTAAGATAGATAACAGATAGAAACAAGAGAAAGTACACAGTGCTTCCTTGACCCAGAAAAGTTACAGAGGTTTACACAGAGAACTTCAGCTATAACTACCAGAAAATGAGAGAGACTTCGAAAACTAGCAAAATCTATGTTGTTCATGAAGTTGGGAGTACTTAGCATTCCGAAAACATCACTTTCACAAAGAGAAATCTACTTCTCTAAGACAACGATACAGTGAACAGAGAAAGTATTAGTTTCCTAAGATTGAGAACAGATAGAAACAAGACAAAGAACACAGTGATTCATCTACCCAGAGAAGGTACAGAGGTTTTCACAGAGATGTCCAAACTCTAACTACGATAAAGGAAGAGAGACTTAGATAACTGGGAAAATTTACGTTGTTGATGCAGTTGGGAGTACTTAGCAATCTGAAAACATCACTTTCACAAAAAGAAATGTACTTCTCTAAGACAACGCTACACTGAACAGAGAAAGAATTAGTTTCTTAAGATTGAGAACAGATAGAAACAAGAGAAATTACACAGTGATTCATCTATTCAGAGAAGTTACAGGGGTTTACCAAGAAATCTCCCAACTAAAACTACAAGAAAAGAAGGGAGACTTAGATAACTGGCAAAATCTACGTTGTGGATACACTTGGGAGTACTTAGCATTCTCAAAACATCACTGTCACAAAAAGAAATCTACTTCTCTAAGCCAAGGATACAGTGAACAGAGAAAGTATTTGTTTCTTAAGATTGGGAACAGATAGAAACAAGAGAAAGTACACAGTGCTTCCTTGACCCAGAAAAGTTACAGAGGTTTACACAGAGAACTTCAGCTATAACTACCAGTAAATGAGAGAGACTTCGAAAACTAGCAAAATCTATGTTGTTCATGAAGTTGGGAGTACTTAGCATTCCGAAAACATCACTTTCACAAAGAGAAATCTACTTCTCTAAGACAACGATACAGTGAACAGAGAAAGTATTAGTTTCTTAAGATTGAGAACAGATAGAAACAAGAGAAATTACACAGTGATTCATCTACCCAGAGAAGTTACAGGGGTTTACCAAGAAATCTCCCAACTAAAACTACAAGAAAAGAAGGGAGACTTAGATAACTGGCAAAATCTACGTTGTTGATAGACTTGGGAGTACTTAGCATTCTCAAAACATCACTGTCACCAAAAGAAATCTACTTCTCTAAGACAAGGATACAGTGAACAGAGAAAGTATTTCTTTCTTAAGATTGGGAACAGATAGAAACAAGAGAAAGTACACAGTGCTTCCTTGACCCAGAAAAGTTACAGAGGTTTACACAGAGAACTTCAGCTATAACTACCAGAAAATGAGAGAGACTTCGAAAACTAGCAAAATCTATGTTGTTCATGAAGTTGGGAGTACTTAGCATTCCGAAAACATCACTTTCACAAAGAGAAATCTACTTCTCTAAGACAACGATACAGTGAACAGAGAAAGTATTAGTTTCTTAAGATTGAGAACAGATAGAAACAAGAGAAATTACACAGTGATTCATCTACCCAGAGAAGTTACAGGGGTTTACCAAGAAATCTCCCAACGAAAACTACAAGAAAAGAAGGGAGACTTAGATAACTGGCAAAATCTACGTTGTTGATAGACTTGGGAGTACTTAGCATTCTCAAAACATCACTGTCACCAAAAGAAATCTACTTCTCTAAGACAAGGATACAGTGAACAGAGAAAGTATTAGTTTCTTAAGATAGATAACAGAGAGAAACAAGAGAAAGTACACAGTGCTTCCTTGACCCAGAAAAGTTACAGAGGTTTACACAGAGAACTTCAGCTATAACTACCAGAAAATGAGAGAGACTTCGAAAACTAGCAAAATCTATGTTGTTCATGAAGTTGGGAGTACTTAGCATTCCGAAAACATCACTTTCACAAAGAGAAATCTACTTCTCTAAGACAACGATACAGTGAACAGAGAAAATATTAGTTTCTTAAGATTGAGAACAGATAGAAACAAGAGAAATTACACAGTGATTCATCTACCCAGAGAAGTTACAGGGGTTTACCAAGAAATCTCCCAACTAAAACTACAAGAAAAGAAGGGAGACTTAGATAACTGGCAAAATCTACGTTGTTGATAGACTTGGGAGTACTTAGCATTCTCAAAACATCACTGTCACCAAAAGAAATCTACTTCTCTAAGACAAGGATACAGTGAACAGAGAAAGTATTAGTTTCTTAAGATAGATAACAGATAGAAACAAGAGAAAGTACACAGTGCTTCCTTGACCCAGAAAAGTTACAGAGGTTTACACAGAGAACTTCAGCTATAACTATCAGAAAATGAGAGAGACTTCGAAAACTAGCAAAATCTATGTTGTTCATGAAGTTGGGAGTACTTAGCATTCCGAAAACATCACTTTCACAAAGAGAAATCTACTTCTCTAAGACAACGATACAGTGAACAGAGAAAGTATTAGTTTCCTAAGATTGAGAACAGATAGAAACAAGACAAAGAACACAGTGATTCATCTACCCAGAGAAGGTACAGAGGTTTTCACAGAGATGTCCAAACTCTAACTACGATAAAGGAAGAGAGACTTAGATAACTGGGAAAATTTACGTTGTTGATGCAGTTGGGAGTACTTAGCAATCTGAAAACATCACTTTCACAAAAAGAAATGTACTTCTCTAAGACAACGCTACACTGAACAGAGAAAGAATTAGTTTCTTAAGATTGAGAACAGATAGAAACAAGAGAAGGAACCCAGTGATTCATCTACCCAGAGAAGTTACAGGGGTTTACCAAGAAATCTCCCAACTGAAACTACAAGAAAAGAAGGGAGACTTAGATAACTGGCAGAATCTACGTTGTGGATACACTTGGGAGTACTTAGCATTCTCAAAACATCACTGTCACAAAAAGAAATCTGCTTCTCTAAGACAAGGATACAGTGAACAGAGAAAGTATTTGTTTCTTAAGATTGGGAACAGATAGAAACAAGAGAAAGTACACAGTGCTTCCTAGACCCAGAAAAGTTACAGCGGTTCACACAGAGAACTTCAGCTATAACTACCAGAAAATGAGAGAGACTTCGAAAACTAGCAAAATCTATGTTGTTCATGAAGTTGGGAGTACTCAGCATTCCGAAAACATCACTTTCACAAAGAGAAATCTACTTCTCTAAGACAACGATACAGTGAACAGAGAAAGTATTAGTTTCTTATGATTGAGAACAGATAGAAACAAGAGAAAGTACACAGTGATTCATCTACCCAGAGAAGTTACAGGGGTTTACCAAGAAATCTCCCAACTAAAACTACAAGAAAAGAAGGGAGACTTAGATAACTGGCAAAATCTACGTTGTTGATAGACTTGGGAGTACTTAGCATTCTCAAAACATCACTGTCACAAACAGAAATCTACTTCTCTAAGAGAAGGATACAGTGAACAGAGAAAGTATTTGTTTCTTAAGATTGGGAACAGATAGAAACAAGAGAAAGTACACAGTGCTTCCTTGACCCAGAAAAGTTACAGAGGTTTACACAGAGAACTTCAGCTATAACTACTAGTAAATGAGAGAGACTTCGAAAACTAGCAAAATCTATGTTGTTCATGAAGTTGGGAGTACTTAGCATTCCGAAAACATCACTTTCACAAAGAGAAATCTACTTCTCTAAGACAACGATACAGTGAACAGAGAAAGTATTACTTTCTTAAGATTGAGAACAGATAGAAACAAGAGAAAGTACACAGTGATTCACCTACCCAGAGAAGTTACAGAGGTTTACACTGAAAATTTCAGGTATAACTACAATAAAAGAAGAGAGACTTAGATAACTGCCCAAATCCCCGTTGCATATAGAGTTGGGAGTAATTAGCATTCTGAAATCATCACTTTCACCGAAAGAAATCTACTTCTCTACGACAACGATACAGTGAACAGAGAAAGTATTAGTTTCTTAAGATAGATAACAGATAGAAACAAGAGAAAGAACACAGTGGTTCATATACCCAGAGAAGTTACGGAAGTTTACACCGAGAACTTCAGCTATAACCACCAGAAATAAGAGAGACTTAGAAAACTGGGAAAATCTGCGTTGTTCATGGGGTTGGGAGTACTTAGCATTCTGAAAACATCACTTTCACAGAAAGAAATCTACTTAGCTAAGGCAAAGATACAGAGATCAGAAAAAGTATTAGTTTCCTAAGATTGAGAACAGATAGAAACAAGACAAAGAACACAGTGATTCATCTACCCAGAGAAGTTACAAAGGTTTTCACAGAGATGTCCAAACTCTAACTACGATAAAGGAAGAGAGACTTAGATAACTGGGAAAATCTACATTGTTGATGCAGTTGGGAGTACTTAGCAATCTGAAAACATCACTTTCACAAAAAGAAATGTACTTCTCTAAGACAACGCTACACTGAACAGAGAAAGAATTAGTTTCTTAACATTGAGAACAGATAGAAACAAGAGAAGGAACCCAGTGATTCATCTACCCAGAGAAGTTACAGGGGTTTACCAAGAAATCTCCCAACTAAAACTACAAGAAAAGAAGGGAGACTTAGATAACTGGCAAAATCTACGTTGTGGATAGACTTGGGAGTACTTAGCATTCTCAAAACATCACTGTCACAAAAAGAAATCTACTTCTCTAAGACAAGGATACAGTGAACAGAGAAAGTATTTGTTTCTTAAGATTGGAAACAGATAGAAACAAGAGAAAGTACACAGTGCTTCCTTGACCCAGAAAAGTTACAGAGGTTTACACAGAGAACTTCAGCTATAACTACTAGAAAATGAGAGAGACTTCGAAAACTAGCAAAATCTATGTTGTTCATGAAGTTGGGAGTACTTAGCATTCCGAAAACATCACTTTCACAAAGAGAAATCTACTTCTCTAAGACAACGATACAGTGAACAGAGAAAGTATTAGTTTCTTAAGATTGAGAACAGATAGAAACAAGACAAAGAACACAGTGATTCATCTACCCAGAGAAGTTACAGAGGTTTTCACAGAGATGTCCAAACTCTAACTACGATAAAGGAAGAGAGACTTAGATAACTGGGAAAATCTACGTTCTTGATGCAGTTGGGAGTACTTAGCAATCTGAAAACATCACTTTCACAAAAAGAAATGTACTTCTCTAAGACAACGCTACACTGAACAGAGAAAGAATTAGTTTCTTAACATTGAGAACAGATAGAAACAAGAGAAGGAACCCAGTGATTCATCTACCCAGAGAAGTTACAGGGGTTTACCAAGAAATCTCCCAACTAAAACTACAAGAAAAGAAGGGAGACTTAGATAACTGGCAAAATCTACGTTGTGGATAGACTTGGGAGTACTTAGCGTTCTCAAAACATCACTGTCACAAACAGAAATCTACTTCTCTAAGACAAGGATACAGTGAACAGAGAAAGTATTTGTTTCTTAAGATTGGGAACAGATAGAAACAATAGAAAGTACACAGTGCTTCCTTGACCCAGAAAAGTTACAGAGGTTTACACAGAGAACTTCAGCTATAACTACCAGAAAATGAGAGAGACTTCGAAAACTAGCAAAATCTATGTTGTTCATGAAGTTGGGAGTACTTAGCATTCCGAAAACATCACTTTCACAAAGAGAAATCTACTTCTCTAAGACAACGATACAGTGAACAGAGAAAGTATTAGTTTCTTAAGATTGAGAACAGATAGAAACAAGACAAAGAACACAGTGATTCATCTACCCAGAGAAGTTACAGAGGTTTTCACAGAGATGTCCAAACTCTAACTACGATAAAGGAAGAGAGACTTAGATAACTGGGAAAATCTACGTTGTTGATGCAGTTGGGAGTACTTAGCAATCTGAAAACATCACTTTCACAAAAAGAAATGTACTTCTCTAAGACAACGCAACACTGAACAGAGAAAGAATTAGTTTCTTAACATTGAGAACAGATAGAAACAAGAGAAGGAACCCAGTGATTCATCTACCCAGAGAAGTTACAGGGGTTTACCAAGAAATCTCCCAACTAAAACTACAAGAAAAGAAGGGAGACTTAGATAACTGGCAAAATCTACGTTGTGGATAGACTTGGGAGTACTTAGCATTCTCAAAACATCACTGTCACAAAAAGAAATCTACTTCTCTAAGACAAGGATACAGTGAACAGAGAAAGTATTTGTTTCTTAAGATTGGGAACAGATAGAAACAAGAGAAAGTACACAGTGCTTCCTTGACCCAGAAAAGTTACAGCGGTTCACACAGAGAACTTCAGCTATAACTACCAGAAAATGAGAGAGACTTCGAAAACTAGCAAAATCTATGTTGTTCATGAAGTTGGGAGTACTTAGCATTCCGAAAACATCACTTTCACAAAGAGAAATCTACTTCTCTAAGACAACGATACAGTGAACAGAGAAAGTATTAGTTTCTTAAGATTGAGAAAAGATAGAAACAAGTGAAATTACACAGTGATTCATCTACCCAGAGAAGTTACAGGGGTTTACCAAGAAATCTCCGAACTAAAACCACAAGAAAAGAAGGGAGACTTAGATAACTGGCAAAATCTACGTTGTGGATAGACTTGGGAGTACTTAGCATTCTCAAAACATCACTGTCACAAACAGAAATCTACTTCTCTAAGAGAAGGATACAGTGAACAGAGAAAGTATTTGTTTCTTAAGATTGGGAACAGATAGAAACAAGAGAAAGTACACAGTGCTTCCTTGACCCAGAAAAGTTACAGAGGTTTACACAGAGAACTTCAGCTATAACTACTAGAAAATGAGAGAGACTTCGAAAACTAGCAAAATCTATGTTGTTCATGAAGTTGGGAGTACTTAGCATTCCGAAAACATCACTTTCACAAAGAGAAATCTACTTCTCTAAGACAACGATACAGTGAACAGAGAAAGTATTAGTTTCTTAAGATTGAGAACAGATAGAAACAAGAGAAAGTACACAGTGATTCATCTACCCAGAGAAGTTACAGAGGTTTACACTGAAAATTTCAGGTATAACTACAATAAAAGAAGACAGACTTAGATAACTGCCCAAATCTCCGTTGCATATAGAGTTGGGAGTAATTAGCATTCTGAAATCATCACTTTCACCGAAAGAAATCTACTTCTCTACGACAACGATACAGTGAACAGAGAAAGTATTAGTTTCTTAAGATAGATAACAGATAGAAACAAGAGAAAGAACACAGTGGTTCATATACCCAGAGAAGTTACGGAAGTTTACACCGAGAACTTCAGCTATAACCGCCAGAAATAAGAGAGACTTAGAAAACTGGGAAAATCTGCGTTGTTCATGGGGTTGGGAGTACTTAGCATTCCGAAAACATCACTTTCACAAAGAGAAATCTACTTCTCTAAGACAACGATACAGTGAACAGAGAAAGTATTAGTTTCTTAAGATTGAGAACAGATAGAAACAAGAGAAAGTACACAGTGATTCATCTACCCAGAGAAGTTACAGGGGTTTACCAAGAAATCTCCCAACTAAAACTACAAGAAAAGAAGGGAGACTTAGATAACTGGCAAAATCTACGTTGTTGATAGACTTGGGAGTACTTAGCATTCTCAAAACATCACTGTCACAAAAAGAAATCTACTTCTCTAAGACAAGGATACAGTGAACAGAGAAAGTATTTGTTTCTTAAGATTGGAAACAGATAGAAACAAGAGAAAGTACACAGTGCTTCCTTGACCCAGAAAAGTTACAGAGGTTTACACAGAGAACTTCAGCTATAACTACCAGAAAATGAGAGAGACTTCGAAAACTAGCAAAATCTATGTTGTTCATGAAGTTGGGAGTACTTAGCATTCCGAAAACATCACTTTCACAAAGAGAAATCTACTTCTCTAAGACAACGATACAGTGAACAGAGAAAGTATTAGTTTCTTAAGATTGAGAACAGATAGAAACAAGACAAAGAACACAGTGATTCATCTACCCAGAGAAGTTACAGAGGTTTTCACAGAGATGTCCAAACTCTAACTACGATAAAGGAAGAGAGACTTAGATAACTGGGAAAATCTACGTTGTTGATGCAGTTGGGAGTACTTAGCAATCTGAAAACATCACTTTCACAAAAAGAAATGTACTTCTCTAAGACAACGCTACACTGAACAGAGAAAGAATTAGTTTCTTAACATTGAGAACAGATAGAAACAAGAGAAGGAACCCAGTGATTCATCTACCCAGAGAAGTTACAGGGGTTTACCAAGAAATCTCCCAACTAAAACTACAAGAAAAGAAGGGAGACTTAGATAACTGGCAAAATCTACGTTGTGGATAGACTTGGGAGTACTTAGCGTTCTCAAAACATCACTGTCACAAACAGAAATCTACTTCTCTAAGACAAGGATACAGTGAACAGAGAAAGTATTTGTTTCTTAAGATTGGGAACAGATAGAAACAATAGAAAGTACACAGTGCTTCCTTGACCCAGAAAAGTTACAGAGGTTTACAGAGAGAACTTCAGCTATAACTACCAGAAAATGAGAGAGACTTCGAAAACCAGCAAAATCTATGTTGTTCATGAAGTTGGGAGTACTTAGCATTCCGAAAACATCACTTTCACAAAGAGAAATCTACTTCTCTAAGACAACGATACAGTGAACAGAGAAAGTATTAGTTTCTTAAGATTGAGAACAGATAGAAACAAGACAAAGAACACAGTGATTCATCTACCCAGAGAAGTTACAGAGGTTTTCACAGAGATGTCCAAACTCTAACTACGATAAAGGAAGAGAGACTTAGATAACTGGGAAAATCTACATTGTTGATAGACTTGGGAGTACTTAGCATTCTCAAAACATCACTGTCACAAAAAGAAATCTACTTCTCTAAGAGAAGGATACAGTGAACAGAGAAAGTATTTGTTTCTTAAGATTGGGAACAGATAGAAACAAGAGAAAGTACACAGTGCTTCCTTGACCCAGAAAAGTTACAGAGGTTTACACAGAGAACTTCAGCTATAACTACCAGAATATGAGAGAGACTTCGAAAACTAGCAAAATCTATGTTGTTCATGAAGTTGGGAGTACTTAGCATTCCGAAAACATCACTTTCACAAAGAGAAATCTACTTCTCTAAGACAACGATACAGTGAACAGAGAAAGTATTAGTTTCTTAAGATTGAGAACAGATAGAAACAAGAGAAAGTACACAGTGATTCATCTACTCAGAGAAGTTACAGAGGTTTACACTGAAAATTTCAGGTATAACTACAATAAAAGAAGAGAGACTTAGATAACTGCCCAAATCTCCGTTGCATATAGAGTTGGGAGTAATTAGCATTCTGAAATCATCACTTTCACCGAAAGAAATCTACTTCTCTACGACAACGATACAGTGAACAGAGAAAGTATTAGTTTCTTAAGATAGATAACAGATAGAAACAAGAGAAAGAACACAGTGGTTCATATACCCAGAGAAGTTACGGAAGTTTACACCGAGAACTTCAGCTATAACCACCAGAAATAAGAGAGACTTAGAAAACTGGGAAAATCTGCGTTGTTCATGGGGTTGGGAGTACTTAGCATTCTGAAAACATCACTTTCACAGAAAGAAATCTACTTCTCTAAGACAATGATACAGTGAACAGAGAAAGTATTAGTTTCTTAATATTGGGAACAGATAGAAACAAGAGAAAGTACACAGTGAGTCATCTACCCAGAGAAGTTACAGAGGTTTACACAGCGAACTTCATCGATAACTACAAGAAAGTAAGAGCGACTTAGATCATGGGGAAAATCTCCGTTGTTCATGCAGTTGGGAGTACTTAGCATTCTGAAACCATCCCTTTCGCAGAAAGAAATCTACTTAGCTAAGGCAACGATACAGTGAAGAGAGAGTGTTTTAGTTTCCTAAGATTGAGAACAGATAGAAAGAAGAGAAAGAACACAGTGATTCATCTACCCAGAGAAGTTACAGACGTTTTCACAGAGATGTCCAAACTATAACTACAAGAAAATAAGACAGACTTAGATATCAGGCCAAATCTACGTTGTTCATAGAGTTGGGAGTACTTAGCAAGGTGAAAATATCACTTTCACCGAAAGAAATCTACTTCTCTAAGACAATGATACAGTGAACAGAGAAAGTATTATTTTCTAAAGATTGGGAACAGATAGAAACAAGAGAAAGTACACAGTGATTCATCTACCCAGAGAAGTTACAGAGGTTTACACTGAAAATTTCAGGTATAACTACAATAAAAGAAGAGAGACTTAGATAACTGCCCAAATCTCCGTTGCATATAGAGTTGGGAGTAATTAGCATTCTGAAATCATCACTTTCACCGAAAGAAATCTACTTCTCTACGACAACGATACAGTGAACAGAGAAAGTATTAGTTTCTTAAGATAGATAACAGATAGAAACAAGAGAAAGAACACAGTGGTTCATATACCCAGAGAAGTTACGGAAGTTTACACCGAGAACTTCAGCTATAACCACCAGAAATAAGAGAGACTTAGAAAACTGGGAAAATCTGCGTTGTTCATGGGGTTGGGAGTACTTAGCATTCCGAAAACATCACTTTCACAAAGAGAAATCTACTTCTCTAAGACAACGATACAGTGAACAGAGAAAGTATTAGTTTCTTAAGATTGAGAACAGATAGAAACAAGAGAAAGTACACAGTGATTCATCTACCCAGAGAAGTTACAGGGGTTTACCAAGAAATCTCCCAACTAAAACTACAAGAAAAGAAGGGAGACTTAGATAACTGGCAAAATCTACGTTGTTGATAGACTTGGGAGTACTTAGTGTTCTCAAAACATCACTGTCACAAAAAGAAATCTACTTCTCTAAGACAAGGATACAGTGAACAGAGAAAGTATTTGTTTCTTAAGATTGGAAACAGATAGAAACAAGAGAAAGTACACAGTGCTTCCTTGACCCAGAAAAGTTACAGAGGTTTACACAGAGAACTTCAGCTATAACTACCAGAAAATGAGAGAGACTTCGAAAACTAGCAAAATCTATGTTGTTCATGAAGTTGGGAGTACTTAGCATTCCGAAAACATCACTTTCACAAAGAGAAATCTACTTCTCTAAGACAACGATACAGTGAACAGAGAAAGTATTAGTTTCTTAAGATTGAGAACAGATAGAAACAAGAGAAAGTACACAGTGATTCATCTACTCAGAGAAGTTACAGAGGTTTACACTGAAAATTTCAGGTATAACTACAATAAAAGAAGAGAGACTTAGATAACTGCCCAAATCTCCGTTGCATATAGAGTTGGGAATAATTAGCATTCTGAAATCATCACTTTCACCGAAAGAAATCTACTTCTCTACGACAACGATACAGTGAACAGAGAAAGTATTAGTTTCTTAAGATAGATAACAGATAGAAACAAGAGAAAGAACACAGTGGTTCATATACCCAGAGAAGTTACGGAAGTTTACACCGAGAACTTCAGCTATAACCACCAGAAATAAGAGAGACTTAGAAAACTGGGAAAATCTGCGTTGTTCATGGGGTTGGGAGTACTTAGCATTCTGAAAACATCACTTTCACAGAAAGAAATCTACTTCTCTAAGACAATGATACAGTGAACAGAGAAAGTATTAGTTTCTTAATATTGGGAACAGATAGAAACAAGAGAAAGTACACAGTGAGTCATCTACCCAGAGAAGTTACAGAGGTTTACACAGCGAACTTCATCGATAACTACAAGAAAGTAAGAGCGACTTAGATCATGGGGAAAATCTCCGTTGTTCATGCAGTTGGGAGTACTTAGCATTCTGAAACCATCCCTTTCGCAGAAAGAAATCTACTTAGCTAAGGCAACGATACAGTGAAGAGAGAGTGTTTTAGTTTCCTAAGATTGAGAACAGATAGAAAGAAGAGAAAGAACACAGTGATTCATCTACCCAGAGAAGTTACAGACGTTTTCACAGAGATGTCCAAACTATAACTACAAGAAAATAAGACAGACTTAGATATCAGGCCAAATCTACGTTGTTCATAGAGTTGGGAGTACTTAGCAAGGTGAAAATATCACTTTCACCGAAAGAAATCTACTTCTCTAAGACAATGATACAGTGAACAGAGAAAGTATTATTTTCTAAAGATTGGGAACAGATAGAAACAAGAGAAAGTACACAGTGATTCATATACCCAGAGAAGTAAATGAGGATTACACAGAGAACTTCAACTATAACTACAAGAAAATCAGACAGACTTAGATAACTGGTAAAATCTACGTTGTTCATGGAGTTGGGAGTACGTAGCATTCTGAAAACAGCACTTCCGTAGGAAGAAATCTTCTTCACTAAGACAGGAATACACTCAACAGAGAAAGTATTTGTTTCTTAAGGTTGAGTACAGATAGAAACAAAAGAAAGTACACAGTGATTCATCTACCTAGAGAAGATACAGAGGTTTAAAGAGATAACTTCAGCTATAACTACAAGAAAATAAGAGAGACTTACAACTGGGAAAATCTATGTTGTTCATGGAGTTGGGAGTACTTAGCATTCTGACAACATCACTTTCACAGAAAGAACTCTACTTAGCTAAGGCAACGATACAGTGAACAGAGAAAGTATTAGTTTCCTAAGATTGAGAACAGATAGAAACAAGACAAAGAACACAGTGATTCATCTACCCGAGAAGTTACAGAGGTTTTCACAGAGATGTCCAAACTCTAACTACAATAAAGGAAGAGAGACTTAGATAACTGGGAAAATCTACGTTGTTGATGCAGTTGGGAGTACTTAGCAATCTGAAAACATCACTTTCACAAAAAGAAATGTACTTTCCTAAGACAACACTACACTGAACAGAGAAAGAATTAGTTTCTTAACATTGAGAACAGATAGAAACAAGAGAAGGAACCCAGTGATTCATCTACCCAGAGAAGTTACAGGGGTTTACCAAGAAATCTCCCAACTGAAACTACAAGAAAAGAAGGGAGACTTAGATAACTGGCAGAATCTACGTTGTGGATACACTTGGGAGTACTTAGCATTCTCAAAACATCACTGTCACAAAAAGAAATCTGCTTCTCTAAGACAAGGATACAGTGAACAGAGAAAGTATTTGTTTCTTAAGATTGGGAACAGATAGAAACAAGAGAAAGTACACAGTGCTTCCTTGACCCAGAAAAGTTACAGAGGTTTACACAGAGAACTTCAGCTATAACTACCAGAAAATGAGAGAGACTTCGAAAACTAGCAAAATCTATGTTGTTCATGAAGTTGGGAGTACTTAGCATTCCGAAAACATCACTTTCACAAAGAGAAATCTACTTCTCTAAGACAACGATACAGTGAACAGAGAAAGTATTAGTTTCTTAAGATTGAGAACAGATAGAAACAAGACAAAGAACACAGTGATTCATCTACCCAGAGAAGTTACAGAGGTTTTCACAGAGATGTCCAAACTCTAACTACGATAAAGGAAGAGAGACTTAGATAACTGGGAAAATCTACGTTGTTGATGCAGTTGGGGGTACTTAGCAATCTGAAAACATCACTTTCACAAAAAGAAATGTACTTCTCTAAGACAACGCTACACTGAACAGAGAAAGAATTAGTTTCTTAACATTGAGAACAGATAGAAACAAGAGAAGGAACCCAGTGATTCATCTACCCAGAGAAGTTACAGGGGTTTACCAAGAAATCTCCCAACTAGAACTACAAGAAAAGAAGGGAGACTTAGATAACTGGCAAAATCTACGTTGTGGATAGACTTGGGAGTACTTAGCGTTCTCAAAACATCACTGTCACAAACAGAAATCTACTTCTCTAAGACAAGGATACAGTGAACAGAGAAAGTATTTGTTTCTTAAGATTGGGAACAGATAGAAACAAGAGAAAGTACACAGTGCTTCCTTGACCCAGAAAAGTTACAGAGGTTTACACAGAGAACTTCAGCTATAACTACCAGAAAATGAGAGAGACTTCGAAAACTAGCAAAATCTATGTTGTTCATGAAGTTGGGAGTACTTAGCATTCCGAAAACATCACTTTCACAAAGAGAAATCTACTTCTCTAAGACAACGATACAGTGAACAGAGAAAGTATTAGTTTCTTAAGATTGAGAACAGATAGAAACAAGAGAAATTACACAGTGATTCATCTACCCAGAGAAGTTACAGGGGTTTACCAAGAAATCTCCCAACTAAAACTACAAGAAAAGAAGGGAGACTTAGATAACTGGCAAAATCTACGTTGTTGATAGACTTGGGAGTACTTAGCATTCTCAAAACATCACTGTCACAAAAAGAAATCTACTTCTCTAAGAGAAGGATACAGTGAACAGAGAAAGTATTTGTTTCTTAAGATTGGGAACAGATAGAAACAAGAGAAAGTACACAGTGCTTCCTTGACCCAGAAAAGTTACAGAGGTTTACACAGAGAACTTCAGCTATAACTACCAGAAAATGAGAGAGACTTCGAAAACTAGCAAAATCTATGTTGTTCATGAAGTTGGGAGTACTTAGCATTCCGAAAACATCACTTTCACAAAGAGAAATCTACTTCTCTAAGACAACGATACAGTGAACAGAGAAAGTATTAGTTTCTTAAGATTGAGAACAGATAGAAACAAGAGAAAGTACACAGTGATTCATCTACTCAGAGAAGTTACAGAGGTTTACACTGAAAATTTCAAGTATAACTACAATAAAAGAAGACAGACTTAGATAACTGCCCAAATCTCCGTTGCATATAGAGTTGGGAGTAATTAGCATTCTGAAATCATCACTTTCACCGAAAGAAATCTACTTCTCTACGACAACGATACAGTGAACAGAGAAAGTATTAGTTTCTTAAGATAGATAACAGATAGAAACAAGAGAAAGAACACAGTGGTTCATATACCCAGAGAAGTTACGGAAGTTTACACCGAGAACTTCAGCTATAACCACCAGAAATAAGAGAGAATTAGAAAACTGGGAAAATCTGCGTTGTTCATGGGGTTGGGAGTACTTAGCATTCCGAAAACATCACTTTCACAAAGAGAAATCTACTTCTCTAAGACAACGATACAGTGAACAGAGAAAGTATTAGTTTCTTAAGATTGAGAACAGATAGAAACAAGACAAAGAACACAGTGATTCATCTACCCAGAGAAGTTACAGAGGTTTTGACAGAGATGTCCAAACTCTAACTACGATAAAGGAAGAGAGACTTAGATAACTGGGAAAATCTACGTTGTTGATGCAGTTGGGAGTACTTAGCAATCTGAAAACATCACTTTCACAAAAAGAAATGTACTTCTCTAAGACAACGCTACACTGAACAGAGAAAGAATTAGTTTCTTAACATTGAGAACAGATAGAAACAAGAGAAGGAACCCAGTGATTCATCTACCCAGAGAAGTTACAGGGGTTTACCAAGAAATCTCCCAACTAAAACTACAAGAAAAGAAGGGAGACTTAGATAACTGGCAAAATCTACGTTGTGGATAGACTTGGGAGTACTTAGCGTTCTCAAAACATCACTGTCACAAACAGAAATCTACTTCTCTAAGACAAGGATACAGTGAACAGAGAAAGTATTTGTTTCTTAAGATTGGGAACAGATAGAAACAATAGAAAGTACACAGTGCTTCCTTGACCCAGAAAAGTTACAGAGGTTTACACAGAGAACTTCAGCTATAACTACCAGAAAATGAGAGAGACTTCGAAAACTAGCAAAATCTATGTTGTTCATGAAGTTGGGAGTACTTAGCATTCCGAAAACATCACTTTCACAAAGAGAAATCTACTTCTCTAAGACAACGATACAGTGAACAGAGAAAGTATTAGTTTCTTAAGATTGAGAACAGATAGAAACAAGAGAAATTACACAGTGATTCATCTACCCAGAGAAGTTACAGGGGTTTACCAAGAAATCTCCCAACTAAAACTACAAGAAAAGAAGGGAGACTTAGATAACTGGCAAAATCTACGTTGTTGATAGACTTGGGAGTACTTAGCATTCTCAAAACATCACTGTCACAAAAAGAAATCTACTTCTCTAAGAGAAGGATACAGTGAACAGAGAAAGTATTTGTTTCTTAAGATTGGGAACAGATAGAAACAAGAGAAAGTACACAGTGCTTCCTTGACCCAGAAAAGTTACAGAGGTTTACACAGAGAACTTCAGCTATAACTACCAGAAAATGAGAGAGACTTCGAAAACTAGCAAAATCTATGTTGTTCATGAAGTTGGGAGTACTTAGCATTCCGAAAACATCACTTTCACAAAGAGAAATCTACTTCTCTAAGACAACGATACAGTGAACAGAGAAAGTATTAGTTTCTTAAGATTGAGAACAGATAGAAACAAGAGAAAGTACACAGTGATTCATCTACTCAGAGAAGTTACAGAGGTTTACACTGAAAATTTCAGGTATAACTACAATAAAAGAAGACAGACTTAGATAACTGCCCAAATCTCCGTTGCATATAGAGTTGGGAGTAATTAGCATTCTGAAATCATCACTTTCACCGAAAGAAATCTACTTCTCTACGACAACGATACAGTGAACAGAGAAAGTATTAGTTTCTTAAGATAGATAACAGATAGAAACAAGAGAAAGAACACAGTGGTTCATATACCCAGAGAAGTTACGGAAGTTTACACCGAGAACTTCAGCTATAACCACCAGAAATAAGAGAGAATTAGAAAACTGGGAAAATCTGCGTTGTTCATGGGGTTGGGAGTACTTAGCATTCCGAAAACATCACTTTCACAAAGAGAAATCTACTTCTCTAAGACAACGATACAGTGAACAGAGAAAGTATTAGTTTCTTAAGATTGAGAACAGATAGAAACAAGACAAAGAACACAGTGATTCATCTACCCAGAGAAGTTACAGAGGTTTTCACAGAGATGTCCAAACTCTAACTACGATAAAGGAAGAGAGACTTAGATAACTGGGAAAATCTACGTTGTTGATGCAGTTGGGAGTACTTAGCAATCTGAAAACATCACTTTCACAAAAAGAAATGTACTTCTCTAAGACAACGCTACACTGAACAGAGAAAGAATTAGTTTCTTAACATTGAGAACAGATAGAAACAAGAGAAGGAACCCAGTGATTCATCTACCCAGAGAAGTTACAGGGGTTTACCAAGAAATCTCCCAACTAAAACTACAAGAAAAGAAGGGAGACTTAGATAACTGGCAAAATCTACGTTGTGGATAGACTTGGGAGTACTTAGCGTTCTCAAAACATCACTGTCACAAACAGAAATCTACTTCTCTAAGACAAGGATACAGTGAACAGAGAAAGTATTTGTTTCTTAAGATTGGGAACAGATAGAAACAATAGAAAGTACACAGTGCTTCCTTGACCCAGAAAAGTTACAGAGGTTTACACAGAGAACTTCAGCTATAACTACCAGAAAATGAGAGAGACTTCGAAAACTAGCAAAATCTATGTTGTTCATGAAGTTGGGAGTACTTAGCATTCCGAAAACATCACTTTCACAAAGAGAAATCTACTTCTCTAAGACAACGATACAGTGAACAGAGAAAGTATTAGTTTCTTAAGATTGAGAACAGATAGAAACAAGAGAAATTACACAGTGATTCATCTACCCAGAGAAGTTACAGGGGTTTACCAAGAAATCTCCCAACTAAAACTACAAGAAAAGAAGGGAGACTTAGATAACTGGCAAAATCTACGTTGTTGATAGACTTGGGAGTACTTAGCATTCTCAAAACATCACTGTCACAAAAAGAAATCTACTTCTCTAAGAGAAGGATACAGTGAACAGAGAAAGTATTTGTTTCTTAAGATTGGGAACAGATAGAAACAAGAGAAAGTACACAGTGCTTCCTTGACCCAGAAAAGTTACAGAGGTTTACACAGAGAACTTCAGCTATAACTACCAGAAAATGAGAGAGACTTCGAAAACTAGCAAAATCTATGTTGTTCATGAAGTTGGGAGTACTTAGCATTCCGAAAACATCACTTTCGCAAAGAGAAATCTACTTCTCTAAGACAACGATACAGTGAACAGAGAAAGTATTAGTTTCTTAAGATTGAGAACAGATAGAAACAAGAGAAAGTACACAGTGATTCATCTACTCAGAGAAGTTACAGAGGTTTACACTGAAAATTTCAGGTATAACTACAATAAAAGAAGAGAGACTTAGATAACTGCCCAAATCTCCGTTGCATATAGAGTTGGGAGTAATTAGCATTCTGAAATCATCACTTTCACCGAAAGAAATCTACTTCTCTACGACAACGATACAGTGAACAGAGAAAGTATTAGTTTCTTAAGATAGATAACAGATAGAAAGAAGAGAAAGAACACAGTGGTTCATATACCCAGAGAAGTTACGGAAGTTTACACCGAGAACTTCAGCTATAACCACCAGAAATAAGAGAGACTTAGAAAACTGGGAAAATCTGCGTTGTTCATGGGGTTGGGAGTACTTAGCATTCTGAAAACATCACTTTCACAGAAAGAAATCTACTTCTCTAAGACAATGATACAGTGAACAGAGAAAGTATTAGTTTCTTAATATTGGGAACAGATAGAAACAAGAGAAAGTACACAGTGAGTCATCTACCCAGAGAAGTTACAGAGGTTTACACAGCGAACTTCATCGATAACTACAAGAAAGTAAGAGCGACTTAGATCACGGGGAAAATCTCCGTTGTTCATGCAGTTGGGAGTACTTAGCATTCTGAAACCATCCCTTTCGCAGAAAGAAATCTACTTAGCTAAGGAAACGATACAGTGAAGAGAGAGTGTTTTAGTTTCCTAAGATTGAGAACAGATAGAAAGAAGAGAAAGAACACAGTGATTCATCTACCCAGAGAAGTTACAGAGGTTTTCACAGAGATGTCCAAACTATAACTACAAGAAAATAAGACAGACTTAGATATCAGGCCAAATCTACGTTGTTCATAGAGTTGGGAGTACTTAGCAAGGTGAAAATATCACTTTCACCGAAAGAAATCTACTTCTCTAAGACAATGATACAGTGAACAGAGAAAGTATTATTTTCTAAAGATTGGGAACAGATAGAAACAAGAGAAAGTACACAGTGATTCATATACCCAGAGAAGTAAATGAGGATTACACAGAGAACTTCAACTATAACTACAAGAAAATCAGACAGACTTAGATAACTGGTAAAATCTACGTTGTTCATGGAGTTGGGAGTACGTAGCATTCTGAAAACAGCACTTCCGTAGGAAGAAATCTTCTTCACTAAGACAGGAATACACTCAACAGAGAAAGTATTTGTTTCTTAAGGTTGAGTACAGATAGAAACAAAAGAAAGTACACAGTGATTCATCTACCTAGAGAAGATACAGAGGTTTAAAGAGATAACTTCAGCTATAACTACAAGAAAATAAGAGAGACTTACAACTGGGAAAATCTATGTTGTTCATGGAGTTGGGAGTACTTAGCATTCTGACAACATCACTTTCACAGAAAGAACTCTACTTAGCTAAGGCAACGATACAGTGAACAGAGAAAGTATTAGTTTCCTAAGATTGAGAACAGATAGAAACAAGACAAAGAACACAGTGATTCATCTACCCGAGAAGTTACAGAGGTTTTCATAGAGATGTCCAAACTCTAACTACAATAAAGGAAGAGAGACTTAGATAACTGGGAAAATCTACGTTGTTGATGCAGTTGGGAGTACTTAGCAATCTGAAAACATCACTTTCACAAAAAGAAATGTACTTTCCTAAGACAACACTACACTGAACAGAGAAAGAATTAGTTTCTTAACATTGAGAACAGATAGAAACAAGAGAAGGAACCCAGTGATTCATCTACCCAGAGAAGTTACAGGGGTTTACCAAGAAATCTCCCAACTGAAACTACAAGAAAAGAAGGGAGACTTAGATAACTGGCAGAATCTACGTTGTGGATACACTTGGGAGTACTTAGCATTCTCAAAACATCACTGTCACAAAAAGAAATCTACTTCTCTAAGACAAGGATACAGTGAACAGAGAAAGTATTTGTTTCTTAAGATTGGGAACAGATAGAAACAAGAGAAAGTACACAGTGCTTCCTTGACCCAGAAAAGTTACAGCGGTTCACACAGAGAACTTCAGCTATAACTACCAGAAAATGAGAGAGACTTCGAAAACTAGCAAAATCTATGTTGTTCATGAAGTTGGGAGTACTTAGCATTCCGAAAACATCACTTTAACAAAGAGAAATCTACTTCTCTAAGACAACGATACAGTGAACAGAGAAAGTATTAGTTTCTTAAGATTGAGAACAGATAGAAACAAGAGAAATTACACAGTGATTCATCTACCCAGAGAAGTTACAGGGGTTTACCAAGAAATCTCCCAACTAAAACTACAAGAAAAGAAGGGAGACTTAGATAACTGGCAAAATCTACGTTGTGGATAGACTTGGGAGTACTTAGCATTCTCAAGACATCACTGTCACAAACAGAAATCTACTTCTCTAAGAGAAGGATACAGTGAACAGAGAAAGTATTTGTTTCTTAAGATTGGGAACAGATAGAAACAAGAGAAAGTACACAGTGCTTCCTTGACCCAGAAAAGTTACAGAGGTTTACACAGAGAACTTCAGCTATAACTACTAGAAAATGAGAGAGACTTCGAAAACTAGCAAAATCTATGTTGTTCATGAAGTTGGGAGTACTTAGCATTCCGAAAACATCACTTTCACAAAGAGAAATCTACCTCTCTAAGACAACGATACAGTGAACAGAGAAAGTATTAGTTTCTTAAGATTGAGAACAGATAGAAACAAGAGAATGTACACAGTGATTCACCTACCCAGAGAAGTTACAGAGGTTTACACTGAAAATTTCAGGTATAACTACAATAAAAGAAGAGAGACTTAGATAACTGCCCAAATCTCCGTTGCATATAGAGTTGGGAGTAATTAGCATTCTGAAATCATCACTTTCACCGAAAGAAATCTACTTCTCTACGACAACGATACAGTGAACAGAGAAAGTATTAGTTTCTTAAGATAGATAACAGATAGAAACAAGAGAAAGAACACAGTGGTTCATATACCCAGAGAAGTTACGGAAGTTTACACCGAGAACTTCAGCTATAACCACCAGAAATAAGAGAGACTTAGAAAACTGGGAAAATCTGCGTTGTTCATGGCGTTGGGAGTACTTAGCATTCTGAAAACATCACTTTCACAGAAAGAAATCTACTTAGCTAAGGCAAAGATACAGAGATCAGAAAAAGTATTAGTTTCCTAAGATTGAGAACAGATAGAAACAAGACAAAGAACACAGTGATTCATCTACCCAGAGAAGTTACAAAGGTTTTCACAGAGATGTCCAAACTCTAACTACGATAAAGGAAGAGAGACTTAGATAACTGGGAAAATCTACGTTGTTGATGCAGTTGGGAGTACTTAGCAATCTGAAAACATCACTTTCACTAAAAGAAATGTACTTCTCTAAGACAACGCTACACTGAACAGAGAAAGAATTAGTTTCTTAACATTGAGAACAGATAGAAACAAGAGAAGGAACCCAGTGATTCATCTACCCAGAGAAGTTACAGGGGTTTACCAAGAAATCTCCCAACTAAAACTACAAGAAAAGAAGGGAGACTTAGATAACTGGCAAAATCTACGTTGTGGATAGACTTGGGAGTACTTAGCATTCTCAAAACATCACTGTCAGAAACAGAAATCTACTTCTCTAAGACAAGGATACAGTGAACAGAGAAAGTATTTGTTTCTTAAGATTGGGAACAGATAGAAACAAGAGAAAGTACACAGTGCTTCCTTGACCCAGAAAAGTTACAGAGGTTTACACAGAGAACTTCAGCTATAACTACCAGAAAATGAGAGAGACTTCGAAAACTAGCAAAATCTATGTTGTTCATGAATTTGGGAGTACTTAGCATTCCGAAAACATCACTTTCACAAAGAGAAATCTACTTCTCTAAGACAACGATACAGTGAACAGAGAAAGTATTAGTTTCTTAAGATTGAGAACAGATAGAAACAAGAGAAATTACACAGTGATTCATCTACCCAGAGAAGTTACAGGGGTTTACCAAGAAATCTCCCAACTAAAACTACAAGAAAAGAAGGGAGACTTAGATAACTGGCAAAATCTACGTTGTGGATAGACTTGGGAGTACTTAGCATTCTCAAAACATCACTGTCACAAACAGAAATCTACTTCTCTAAGAGAAGGATACAGTGAACAGAGAAAGTATTTGTTTCTTAAGATTGGGAACAGATAGAAACAAGAGAAAGTACACAGTGCTTCCTTGACCCAGAAAAGTTACAGAGGTTTACACAGAGAACTTCAGGTATAACTACCAGAAAATGAGAGAGACTTCGAAAACTAGCAAAATCTATGTTGTTCATGAAGTTGGGAGTACTTACCATTCCGAAAACATCACTTTCACAAAGAGAAATCTACTTCTCTAAGACAACGATACAGTGAACAGAGAAAGTATTAATTTCTTAAGATTGAGAACAGATAGAAACAAGACAAAGAACACAGTGATTCATCTACCCAGAGAAGTTACAGAGGTTTTCACAGAGATGTCCAAACTCTAACTACGATAAAGGAAGAGAGACTTAGATAACTGGGAAAATCTACGTTGTTGATGCAGTTGGGAGTACTTAGCAATCTGAAAACATCACTTTCACAAAAAGAAATGTACTTCTCTAAGACAACGCTACACTGAACAGAGAAAGAATTAGTTTCTTAACATTGAGAACAGATAGAAACAAGAGAAGGAACCCAGTGATTCATCTACCCAGAGAAGTTACAGGGGTTTACCAAGAAATCTCCCAACTAAAACTACAAGAAAAGAAGGGAGACTTAGATAACTGGCAAAATCTACGTTGTGGATAGACTTGGGAGTACTTAGCGTTCTCAAAACATCACTGTCACAAACAGAAATCTACTTCTCTAAGACAAGGATACAGTGAACAGAGAAAGTATTTGTTTCTTAAGATTGGGAACAGATAGAAACAATAGAAAGTACACAGTGCTTCCTTGACCCAGAAAAGTTACAGAGGTTTACAGAGAGAACTTCAGCTATAACTACCAGAAAATGAGAGAGACTTCGAAAACTAGCAAAATCTATGTTGTTCATGAAGTTGGGAGTACTTAGCATTCCGAAAACATCACTTTCACAAAGAGAAATCTACTTCTCTAAGACAACGATACAGTGAACAGAGAAAGTATTAGTTTCTTAAGATTGAGAACAGATAGAAACAAGACAAAGAACACAGTGATTCATCTACCCAGAGAAGTTACAGAGGTTTTCACAGAGATGTCCAAACTCTAACTACGATAAAGGAAGAGAGACTTAGATAACTGGGAAAATCTACATTGTTGATAGACTTGGGAGTACTTAGCATTCTCAAAACATCACTGTCACAAAAAGAAATCTACTTCTCTAAGAGAAGGATACAGTGAACAGAGAAAGTATTTGTTTCTTAAGATTGGGAACAGATAGAAACAAGAGAAAGTACACAGTGCTTCCTTGACCCAGAAAAGTTACAGAGGTTTACACAGAGAACTTCAGCTATAACTACCAGAAAATGAGAGAGACTTCGAAAACTAGCAAAATCTATGTTGTTCATGAAGTTGGGAGTACTTAGCATTCCGAAAACATCACTTTCACAAAGAGAAATCTACTTCTCTAAGACAACGATACAGTGAACAGAGAAAGTATTAGTTTCTTAAGATTGAGAACAGATAGAAACAAGAGAAAGTACACAGTGATTCATCTACTCAGAGAAGTTACAGAGGTTTACACTGAAAATTTCAGGTATAACTACAATAAAAGAAGAGAGACTTAGATAACTGCCCAAATCTCCGTTGCATATAGAGTTGGGAGTAATTAGCATTCTGAAATCATCACTTTCACCGAAAGAAATCTACTTCTCTACGACAACGATACAGTGAACAGAGAAAGTATTAGTTTCTTAAGATAGATAACAGATAGAAACAAGAGAAAGAACACAGTGGTTCATATACCCAGAGAAGTTACGGAAGTTTACACCGAGAACTTCAGCTATAACCACCAGAAATAAGAGAGACTTAGAAAACTGGGAAAATCTGCGTTGTTCATGGGGTTGGGAGTACTTAGCATTCTGAAAACATCACTTTCACAGAAAGAAATCTACTTCTCTAAGACAATGATACAGTGAACAGAGAAAGTATTAGTTTCTTAATATTGGGAACAGATAGAAACAAGAGAAAGTACACAGTGAGTCATCTACCCAGAGAAGTTACAGAGGTTTACACAGCGAACTTCATCGATAACTACAAGAAAGTAAGAGCGACTTAGATCATGGGGAAAATCTCCGTTGTTCATGCAGTTGGGAGTACTTAGCATTCTGAAACCATCCCTTTCGCAGAAAGAAATCTACTTAGCTAAGGCAACGATACAGTGAAGAGAGAGTGTTTTAGTTTCCTAAGATCGAGAACAGATAGAAAGAAGAGAAAGAACACAGTGATTCATCTACCCAGAGAAGTTACAGACGTTTTCACAGAGATGTCCAAACTATAACTACAAGAAAATAAGACAGACTTAGATATCAGGCCAAATCTACGTTGTTCATAGAGTTGGGAGTACTTAGCAAGGTGAAAATATCACTTTCACCGAAAGAAATCTACTTCTCTAAGACAATGATACAGTGAACAGAGAAAGTATTATTTTCTAAAGATTGGGAACAGATAGAAACAAGAGAAAGTACACAGTGATTCATCTACCCAGAGAAGTTACAGAGGTTTACACTGAAAATTTCAGGTATAACTACAATAAAAGAAGAGAGACTTAGATAACTGCCCAAATCTCCGTTGCATATAGAGTTGGGAGTAATTAGCATTCTGAAATCATCACTTTCACCGAAAGAAATCTACTTCTCTACGACAACGATACAGTGAACAGAGAAAGTATTAGTTTCTTAAGATAGATAACAGATAGAAACAAGAGAAAGAACACAGTGGTTCATATACCCAGAGAAGTTACGGAAGTTTACACCGAGAACTTCAGCTATAACCACCAGAAATAAGAGAGACTTAGAAAACTGGGAAAATCTGCGTTGTTCATGGGGTTGGGAGTACTTAGCATTCCGAAAACATCACTTTCACAAAGAGAAATCTACTTCTCTAAGACAACGATACAGTGAACAGAGAAAGTATTAGTTTCTTAAGATTGAGAACAGATAGAAACAAGAGAAAGTACACAGTGATTCATCTACCCAGAGAAGTTACAGGGGTTTACCAAGAAATCTCCCAACTAAAACTACAAGAAAAGAAGGGAGACTTAGATAACTGGCAAAATCTACGTTGTTGATAGACTTGGGAGTACTTAGCATTCTCAAAACATCACTGTCACAAAAAGAAATCTACTTCTCTAAGACAAGGATACAGTGAACAGAGAAAGTATTTGTTTCTTAAGATTGGAAACAGATAGAAACAAGAGAAAGTACACAGTGCTTCCTTGACCTAGAAAAGTTACAGAGGTTTACACAGAGAACTTCAGCTATAACTACCAGAAAATGAGAGAGACTTCGAAAACTAGCAAAATCTATGTTGTTCATGAAGTTGGGAGTACTTAGCATTCCGAAAACATCACTTTCACAAAGAGAAATCTACTTCTCTAAGACAACGATACAGTGAACAGAGAAAGTATTAGTTTCTTAAGATTGAGAACAGATAGAAACAAGACAAAGAACACAGTGATTCATCTACCCAGAGAAGTTACAGAGGTTTTCACAGAGATGTCCAAACTCTAACTACGATAAAGGAAGAGAGACTTAGATAACTGGGAAAATCTACGTTGTTGATGCAGTTGGGAGTACTTAGCAATCTGAAAACATCACTTTCACGAAAAGAAATGTACTTCTCTAAGACAACGCTACACTGAACAGAGAAAGAATTAGTTTCTTAACATTGAGAACAGATAGAAACAAGAGAAGGAACCCAGTCATTCATCTACCCAGAGAAGTTACGGGGGTTTACCAAGAAATCTCCCAACTAAAACTACAAGAAAAGAAGGGAGACTTAGATAACTGGCAAAATCTACGTTGTGGATAGACTTGGGAGTACTTAGCGTTCTCAAAACATCACTGTCACAAACAGAAATCTACTTCTCTAAGACAAGGATACAGTGAACAGAGAAAGTATTTGTTTCTTAAGATTGGGAACAGATAGAAACAAGAGAAAGTACACAGTGCTTCCTTGACCCAGAAAAGTTACAGAGGTTTACACAGAGAACTTCAGCTATAACTACCAGAAAATGAGAGAGACTTCGAAAACTAGCAAAATCTATGTTGTTCATGAAGTTGGGAGTACTTAGCATTCCGAAAACATCACTTTCACAAAGAGAAATCTACTTCTCTAAGACAACGATACAGTGAACAGAGAAAGTATTAGTTTCTTAAGATTGAGAACAGATAGAAACAAGAGAAAGTACACAGTGATTCATCTACCCAGAGAAGTTACAGAGGTTTACACTGAAAATTTCAGGTATAACTACAATAAAAGAAGACAGACTTAGATAACTGCCCAAATCTCCGTTGCATATAGAGTTGGGAGTAATTAGCATTCTGAAATCATCACTTTCACCGAAAGAAATCTACTTCTCTACGACAACGATACAGTGAACAGAGAAAGTATTAGTTTCTTAAGATAGATAACAGATAGAAACAAGAGAAAGAACACAGTGGTTCATATACCCAGAGAAGTTACGGAAGTTTACACCGAGAACTTCAGCTATAACCACCAGAAATAAGAGAGACTTAGAAAACTGGGAAAATCTGCGTTGTTCATGGGGTTGGGAGTACTTAGCATTCCGAAAACATCACTTTCACAAAGAGAAATCTACTTCTCTAAGACAACGATACAGTGAACAGAGAAAGTATTAGTTTCTTAAGATTGAGAACAGATAGAAACAAGAGAAAGTACACAGTGATTCATCTACCCAGAGAAGTTACAGGGGTTTACCAAGAAATCTCCCAACTAAAACTACAAGAAAAGAAGGGAGACTTAGATAACTGGCAAAATCTACGTTGTTGATAGACTTGGGAGTACTTAGCATTCTCAAAACATCACTGTCACAAAAAGAAATCTACTTCTCTAAGACAAGGATACAGTGAACAGAGAAAGTATTTGTTTCTTAAGATAGATAACAGATAGAAACAAGAGAAAGTACACAGTGCTTCCTTGACCCAGAAAAGTTACAGAGGTTTACACAGAGAACTTCAGCTATAACTACCAGAAAATGAGAGAGACTTCGAAAACTAGCAAAATCTATGTTGTTCATGAAGTTGGGAGTACTTAGCATTCCGAAAACATCACTTTCACAAAGAGAAATCTACTTCTCTAAGACAACGATACAGTGAACAGAGAAAGTATTAGTTTCTTAAGATTGAGAACAGATAGAAACAAGACAAAGAACACAGTGATTCATCTACCCAGAGAAGTTACAGAGGTTTTCACAGAGATGTCCAAACTCTAACTACGATAAAGGAAGAGAGACTTAGATAACTGGGAAAATCTACGTTGTTGATGCAGTTGGGAGTACTTAGCAATCTGAAAACATCACTTTCACAAAAAGAAATGTACTTCTCTAAGACAACGCTACACTGAACAGAGAAAGAATTAGTTTCTTAACATTGAGAACAGATAGAAACAAGAGAAGGAACCCAGTGATTCATCTACCCAGAGAAGTTACAGGGGTTTACCAAGAAATCTCCCAACTAAAACTACAAGAAAAGAAGGGAGACTTAGATAACTGGCAAAATCTACGTTGTGGATAGACTTGGGAGTACTTAGCGTTCTCAAAACATCACTGTCACAAACAGAAATCTACTTCTCTAAGACAAGGATACAGTGAACAGAGAAAGTATTTGTTTCTTAAGATTGGGAACAGATAGAAACAATAGAAAGTACACAGTGCTTCCTTGACCCAGAAAAGTTACAGAGGTTTACAGAGAGAACTTCAGCTATAACTACCAGAAAATGAGAGAGACTTCGAAAACCAGCAAAATCTATGTTGTTCATGAAGTTGGGAGTACTTAGCATTCCGAAAACATCACTTTCACAAAGAGAAATCTACTTCTCTAAGACAACGATACAGTGAACAGAGAAAGTATTAGTTTCTTAAGATTGAGAACAGATAGAAACAAGACAAAGAACACAGTGATTCATCTACCCAGAGAAGTTACAGAGGTTTTCACAGAGATGTCCAAACTCTAACTACGATAAAGGAAGAGAGACTTAGATAACTGGGAAAATCTACATTGTTGATAGACTTGGGAGTACTTAGCATTCTCAAAACATCACTGTCACAAAAAGAAATCTACTTCTCTAAGAGAAGGATACAGTGAACAGAGAAAGTATTTGTTTCTTAAGATTGGGAACAGATAGAAACAAGAGAAAGTACACAGTGCTTCCTTGACCCAGAAAAGTTACAGAGGTTTACACAGAGAACTTCAGCTATAACTACCAGAAAATGAGAGAGACTTCGAAAACTAGCAAAATCTATGTTGTTCATGAAGTTGGGAGTACTTAGCATTCCGAAAACATCACTTTCACAAAGAGAAATCTACTTCTCTAAGACAACGATACAGTGAACAGAGAAAGTATTAGTTTCTTAAGATTGAGAACAGATAGAAACAAGAGAAAGTACACAGTGATTCATCTACTCAGAGAAGTTACAGAGGTTTACACTGAAAATTTCAGGTATAACTACAATAAAAGAAGAGAGACTTAGATAACTGCCCAAATCTCCGTTGCATATAGAGTTGGGAGTAATTAGCATTCTGAAATCATCACTTTCACCGAAAGAAATCTACTTCTCTACGACAACGATACAGTGAACAGAGAAAGTATTAGTTTCTTAAGATAGATAACAGATAGAAACAAGAGAAAGAACACAGTGGTTCATATACCCAGAGAAGTTACGGAAGTTTACACCGAGAACTTCAGCTATAACCACCAGAAATAAGAGAGACTTAGAAAACTGGGAAAATCTGCGTTGTTCATGGGGTTGGGAGTACTTAGCATTCTGAAAACATCACTTTCACAGAAAGAAATCTACTTCTCTAAGACAATGATACAGTGAACAGAGAAAGTATTAGTTTCTTAATATTGGGAACAGATAGAAACAAGAGAAAGTACACAGTGAGTCATCTACCCAGAGAAGTTACAGAGGTTTACACAGCGAACTTCATCGATAACTACAAGAAAGTAAGAGCGACTTAGATCATGGGGAAAATCTCCGTTGTTCATGCAGTTGGGAGTACTTAGCATTCTGAAACCATCCCTTTCGCAGAAAGAAATCTACTTAGCTAAGGCAACGATACAGTGAAGAGAGAGTGTTTTAGTTTCCTAAGATTGAGAACAGATAGAAAGAAGAGAAAGAACACAGTGATTCATCTACCCAGAGAAGTTACAGACGTTTTCACAGAGATGTCCAAACTATAACTACAAGAAAATAAGACAGACTTAGATATCAGGCCAAATCTACGTTGTTCATAGAGTTGGGAGTACTTAGCAAGGTGAAAATATCACTTTCACCGAAAGAAATCTACTTCTCTAAGACAATGATACAGTGAACAGAGAAAGTATTATTTTCTAAAGATTGGGAACAGATAGAAACAAGAGAAAGTACACAGTGATTCATCTACCCAGAGAAGTTACAGAGGTTTACACTGAAAATTTCAGGTATAACTACAATAAAAGAAGAGAGACTTAGATAACTGCCCAAATCTCCGTTGCATATAGAGTTGGGAGTAATTAGCATTCTGAAATCATCACTTTCACCGAAAGAAATCTACTTCTCTACGACAACGATACAGTGAACAGAGAAAGTATTAGTTTCTTAAGATAGATAACAGATAGAAACAAGAGAAAGAACACAGTGGTTCATATACCCAGAGAAGTTACGGAAGTTTACACCGAGAACTTCAGCTATAACCACCAGAAATAAGAGAGACTTAGAAAACTGGGAAAATCTGCGTTGTTCATGGGGTTGGGAGTACTTAGCATTCCGAAAACATCACTTTCACAAAGAGAAATCTACTTCTCTAAGACAACGATACAGTGAACAGAGAAAGTATTAGTTTCTTAAGATTGAGAACAGATAGAAACAAGAGAAAGTACACAGTGATTCATCTACCCAGAGAAGTTACAGGGGTTTACCAAGAAATCTCCCAACTAAAACTACAAGAAAAGAAGGGAGACTTAGATAACTGGCAAAATCTACGTTGTTGATAGACTTGGGAGTACTTAGCATTCTCAAAACATCACTGTCACAAAAAGAAATCTACTTCTCTAAGACAAGGATACAGTGAACAGAGAAAGTATTTGTTTCTTAAGATTGGAAACAGATAGAAACAAGAGAAAGTACACAGTGCTTCCTTGACCCAGAAAAGTTACAGAGGTTTACACAGAGAACTTCAGCTATAACTACCAGAAAATGAGAGAGACTTCGAAAACTAGCAAAATCTATGTTGTTCATGAAGTTGGGAGTACTTAGCATTCCGAAAACATCACTTTCACAAAGAGAAATCTACTTCTCTAAGACAACGATACAGTGAACAGAGAAAGTATTAGTTTCTTAAGATTGAGAACAGATAGAAACAAGAGAAAGTACACAGTGATTCATCTACTCAGAGAAGTTACAGAGGTTTACACTGAAAATTTCAGGTATAACTACAATAAAAGAAGAGAGACTTAGATAACTGCCCAAATCTCCGTTGCATATAGAGTTGGGAGTAATTAGCATTCTGAAATCATCACTTTCACCGAAAGAAATCTACTTCTCTACGACAACGATACAGTGAACGGAGAAAGTATTAGTTTCTTAAGATAGATAACAGATAGAAACAAGAGAAAGAACACAGTGGTTCATATACCCAGAGAAGTTACGGAAGTTTACACCGAGAACTTCAGCTATAACTACCGGAAAATGAGAGAGACTTCGAAAACTAGCAAAATCTATGTTGTTCATGAAGTTGGGAGTACTTAGCATTCCGAAAACATCACTTTCACAAAGAGAAATCTACTTCTCTAAGACAACGATACAGTGAACAGAGAAAGTATTAGTTTCTTAAGATTGAGAACAGATAGAAACAAGAGAAATTACACAGTGATTCATCTAGCCAGAGAAGTTACAGGGGTTTACCAAGAAATCTCCCAACGAAAACTACAAGAAAAGAAGGGAGACTTAGATAACTGGCAAAATCTACGTTGTTGATAGACTTGGGAGTACTTAGCATTCTCAAAACATCACTGTCACAAAAAGAAATCTACTTCTCTAAGACAAGGATACAGTGAACAGAGAAAGTATTTGTTTCTTAAGATTGGAAACAGATAGAAACAAGAGAAAGTACACAGTGCTTCCTTGACCTAGAAAAGTTACAGAGGTTTACACAGAGAACTTCAGCTATAACTACCAGAAAATGAGAGAGACTTCGAAAACTAGCAAAATCTATGTTGTTCATGAAGTTGGGAGTACTTAGCATTCCGAAAACATCACTTTCACAAAGAGAAATCTACTTCTCTAAGACAACGATACAGTGAACAGAGAAAGTATTAGTTTCTTAAGATTGAGAACAGATAGAAACAAGACAAAGAACACAGTGATTCATCTACCCAGAGAAGTTACAGAGGTTTTCACAGAGATGTCCAAACTCTAACTACGATAAAGGAAGAGAGACTTAGATAACTGGGAAAATCTACGTTGTTGATGCAGTTGGGAGTACTTAGCAATCTGAAAACATCACTTTCACGAAAAGAAATGTACTTCTCTAAGACAACGCTACACTGAACAGAGAAAGAATTAGTTTCTTAACATTGAGAACAGATAGAAACAAGAGAAGGAACCCAGTCATTCATCTACCCAGAGAAGTTACGGGGGTTTACCAAGAAATCTCCCAACTAAAACTACAAGAAAAGAAGGGAGACTTAGATAACTGGCAAAATCTACGTTGTGGATAGACTTGGGAGTACTTAGCGTTCTCAAAACATCACTGTCACAAACAGAAATCTACTTCTCTAAGACAAGGATACAGTGAACAGAGAAAGTATTTGTTTCTTAAGATTGGGAACAGATAGAAACAAGAGAAAGTACACAGTGCTTCCTTGACCCAGAAAAGTTACAGAGGTTTACACAGAGAACTTCAGCTATAACTACCAGAAAATGAGAGAGACTTCGAAAACTAGCAAAATCTATGTTGTTCATGAAGTTGGGAGTACTTAGCATTCCGAAAACATCACTTTCACAAAGAGAAATCTACTTCTCTAAGACAACGATACAGTGAACAGAGAAAGTATTAGTTTCTTAAGATTGAGAACAGATAGAAACAAGAGAAAGTACACAGTGATTCATCTACCCAGAGAAGTTACAGAGGTTTACACTGAAAATTTCAGGTATAACTACAATAAAAGAAGACAGACTTAGATAACTGCCCAAATCTCCGTTGCATATAGAGTTGGGAGTAATTAGCATTCTGAAATCATCACTTTCACCGAAAGAAATCTACTTCTCTACGACAACGATACAGTGAACAGAGAAAGTATTAGTTTCTTAAGATAGATAACAGATAGAAACAAGAGAAAGAACACAGTGGTTCATATACCCAGAGAAGTTACGGAAGTTTACACCGAGAACTTCAGCTATAACCACCAGAAATAAGAGAGACTTAGAAAACTGGGAAAATCTGCGTTGTTCATGGGGTTGGGAGTACTTAGCATTCCGAAAACATCACTTTCACAAAGAGAAATCTACTTCTCTAAGACAACGATACAGTGAACAGAGAAAGTATTAGTTTCTTAAGATTGAGAACAGATAGAAACAAGAGAAAGTACACAGTGATTCATCTACCCAGAGAAGTTACAGGGGTTTACCAAGAAATCTCCCAACTAAAACTACAAGAAAAGAAGGGAGACTTAGATAACTGGCAAAATCTACGTTGTTGATAGACTTGGGAGTACTTAGCATTCTCAAAACATCACTGTCACAAAAAGAAATCTACTTCTCTAAGACAAGGATACAGTGAACAGAGAAAGTATTTGTTTCTTAAGATAGATAACAGATAGAAACAAGAGAAAGTACACAGTGCTTCCTTGACCCAGAAAAGTTACAGAGGTTTACACAGAGAACTTCAGCTATAACTACCAGAAAATGAGAGAGACTTCGAAAACTAGCAAAATCTATGTTGTTCATGAAGTTGGGAGTACTTAGCATTCCGAAAACATCACTTTCACAAAGAGAAATCTACTTCTCTAAGACAACGATACAGTGAACAGAGAAAGTATTAGTTTCTTAAGATTGAGAACAGATAGAAACAAGACAAAGAACACAGTGATTCATCTACCCAGAGAAGTTACAGAGGTTTTCACAGAGATGTCCAAACTCTAACTACGATAAAGGAAGAGAGACTTAGATAACTGGGAAAATCTACGTTGTTGATGCAGTTGGGAGTACTTAGCAATCTGAAAACATCACTTTCACAAAAAGAAATGTACTTCTCTAAGACAACGCTACACTGAACAGAGAAAGAATTAGTTTCTTAACATTGAGAACAGATAGAAACAAGAGAAGGAACCCAGTGATTCATCTACCCAGAGAAGTTACAGGGGTTTACCAAGAAATCTCCCAACTAAAACTACAAGAAAAGAAGGGAGACTTAGATAACTGGCAAAATCTACGTTGTGGATAGACTTGGGAGTACTTAGCGTTCTCAAAACATCACTGTCACAAACAGAAATCTACTTCTCTAAGACAAGGATACAGTGAACAGAGAAAGTATTTGTTTCTTAAGATTGGGAACAGATAGAAACAATAGAAAGTACACAGTGCTTCCTTGACCCAGAAAAGTTACAGAGGTTTACAGAGAGAACTTCAGCTATAACTACCAGAAAATGAGAGAGACTTCGAAAACCAGCAAAATCTATGTTGTTCATGAAGTTGGGAGTACTTAGCATTCCGAAAACATCACTTTCACAAAGAGAAATCTACTTCTCTAAGACAACGATACAGTGAACAGAGAAAGTATTAGTTTCTTAAGATTGAGAACAGATAGAAACAAGACAAAGAACACAGTGATTCATCTACCCAGAGAAGTTACAGAGGTTTTCACAGAGATGTCCAAACTCTAACTACGATAAAGGAAGAGAGACTTAGATAACTGGGAAAATCTACATTGTTGATAGACTTGGGAGTACTTAGCATTCTCAAAACATCACTGTCACAAAAAGAAATCTACTTCTCTAAGAGAAGGATACAGTGAACAGAGAAAGTATTTGTTTCTTAAGATTGGGAACAGATAGAAACAAGAGAAAGTACACAGTGCTTCCTTGACCCAGAAAAGTTACAGAGGTTTACACAGAGAACTTCAGCTATAACTACCAGAAAATGAGAGAGACTTCGAAAACTAGCAAAATCTATGTTGTTCATGAAGTTGGGAGTACTTAGCATTCCGAAAACATCACTTTCACAAAGAGAAATCTACTTCTCTAAGACAACGATACAGTGAACAGAGAAAGTATTAGTTTCTTAAGATTGAGAACAGATAGAAACAAGAGAAAGTACACAGTGATTCATCTACTCAGAGAAGTTACAGAGGTTTACACTGAAAATTTCAGGTATAACTACAATAAAAGAAGAGAGACTTAGATAACTGCCCAAATCTCCGTTGCATATAGAGTTGGGAGTAATTAGCATTCTGAAATCATCACTTTCACCGAAAGAAATCTACTTCTCTACGACAACGATACAGTGAACAGAGAAAGTATTAGTTTCTTAAGATAGATAACAGATAGAAACAAGAGAAAGAACACAGTGGTTCATATACCCAGAGAAGTTACGGAAGTTTACACCGAGAACTTCAGCTATAACCACCAGAAATAAGAGAGACTTAGAAAACTGGGAAAATCTGCGTTGTTCATGGGGTTGGGAGTACTTAGCATTCTGAAAACATCACTTTCACAGAAAGAAATCTACTTCTCTAAGACAATGATACAGTGAACAGAGAAAGTATTAGTTTCTTAATATTGGGAACAGATAGAAACAAGAGAAAGTACACAGTGAGTCATCTACCCAGAGAAGTTACAGAGGTTTACACAGCGAACTTCATCGATAACTACAAGAAAGTAAGAGCGACTTAGATCATGGGGAAAATCTCCGTTGTTCATGCAGTTGGGAGTACTTAGCATTCTGAAACCATCCCTTTCGCAGAAAGAAATCTACTTAGCTAAGGCAACGATACAGTGAAGAGAGAGTGTTTTAGTTTCCTAAGATTGAGAACAGATAGAAAGAAGAGAAAGAACACAGTGATTCATCTACCCAGAGAAGTTACAGACGTTTTCACAGAGATGTCCAAACTATAACTACAAGAAAATAAGACAGACTTAGATATCAGGCCAAATCTACGTTGTTCATAGAGTTGGGAGTACTTAGCAAGGTGAAAATATCACTTTCACCGAAAGAAATCTACTTCTCTAAGACAATGATACAGTGAACAGAGAAAGTATTATTTTCTAAAGATTGGGAACAGATAGAAACAAGAGAAAGTACACAGTGATTCATCTACCCAGAGAAGTTACAGAGGTTTACACTGAAAATTTCAGGTATAACTACAATAAAAGAAGAGAGACTTAGATAACTGCCCAAATCTCCGTTGCATATAGAGTTGGGAGTAATTAGCATTCTGAAATCATCACTTTCACCGAAAGAAATCTACTTCTCTACGACAACGATACAGTGAACAGAGAAAGTATTAGTTTCTTAAGATAGATAACAGATAGAAACAAGAGAAAGAACACAGTGGTTCATATACCCAGAGAAGTTACGGAAGTTTACACCGAGAACTTCAGCTATAACCACCAGAAATAAGAGAGACTTAGAAAACTGGGAAAATCTGCGTTGTTCATGGGGTTGGGAGTACTTAGCATTCCGAAAACATCACTTTCACAAAGAGAAATCTACTTCTCTAAGACAACGATACAGTGAACAGAGAAAGTATTAGTTTCTTAAGATTGAGAACAGATAGAAACAAGAGAAAGTACACAGTGATTCATCTACCCAGAGAAGTTACAGGGGTTTACCAAGAAATCTCCCAACTAAAACTACAAGAAAAGAAGGGAGACTTAGATAACTGGCAAAATCTACGTTGTTGATAGACTTGGGAGTACTTAGCATTCTCAAAACATCACTGTCACAAAAAGAAATCTACTTCTCTAAGACAAGGATACAGTGAACAGAGAAAGTATTTGTTTCTTAAGATTGGAAACAGATAGAAACAAGAGAAAGTACACAGTGCTTCCTTGACCCAGAAAAGTTACAGAGGTTTACACAGAGAACTTCAGCTATAACTACCAGAAAATGAGAGAGACTTCGAAAACTAGCAAAATCTATGTTGTTCATGAAGTTGGGAGTACTTAGCATTCCGAAAACATCACTTTCACAAAGAGAAATCTACTTCTCTAAGACAACGATACAGTGAACAGAGAAAGTATTAGTTTCTTAAGATTGAGAACAGATAGAAACAAGAGAAAGTACACAGTGATTCATCTACTCAGAGAAGTTACAGAGGTTTACACTGAAAATTTCAGGTATAACTACAATAAAAGAAGAGAGACTTAGATAACTGCCCAAATCTCCGTTGCATATAGAGTTGGGAGTAATTAGCATTCTGAAATCATCACTTTCACCGAAAGAAATCTACTTCTCTACGACAACGATACAGTGAACGGAGAAAGTATTAGTTTCTTAAGATAGATAACAGATAGAAACAAGAGAAAGAACACAGTGGTTCATATACCCAGAGAAGTTACGGAAGTTTACACCGAGAACTTCAGCTATAACTACCGGAAAATGAGAGAGACTTCGAAAACTAGCAAAATCTATGTTGTTCATGAAGTTGGGAGTACTTAGCATTCCGAAAACATCACTTTCACAAAGAGAAATCTACTTCTCTAAGACAACGATACAGTGAACAGAGAAAGTATTAGTTTCTTAAGATTGAGAACAGATAGAAACAAGAGAAATTACACAGTGATTCATCTAGCCAGAGAAGTTACAGGGGTTTACCAAGAAATCTCCCAACGAAAACTACAAGAAAAGAAGGGAGACTTAGATAACTGGCAAAATCTACGTTGTTGATAGACTTGGGAGTACTTAGCATTCTCAAAACATCACTGTCACCAAAAGAAATCTACTTCTCTAAGACAAGGATACAGTGAACAGAGAAAGTATTAGTTTCTTAAGATAGATAACAGAGAGAAACAAGAGAAAGTACACAGTGCTTCCTTGACCCAGAAAAGTTACAGAGGTTTACACAGAGAACTTCAGCTATAACTACCAGAAAATGAGAGAGACTTCGAAAACTAGCAAAATCTATGTTGTTCATGAAGTTGGGAGTACTTAGCATTCCGAAAACATCACTTTCACAAAGAGAAATCTACTTCTCTAAGACAACGATACAGTGAACAGAGAAAGTATTAGTTTCCTAAGATTGAGAACAGATAGAAACAAGACAAAGAACACAGTGATTCATCTACCCAGAGAAGTTACAGAGGTTTTCACAGAGATGTCCAAACTCTAAGTACGATAAAGGAAGAGAGACTTAGATAACTGGGAAAATCTACGTTGTTGATGCAGTTGGGAGTACTTAGCAATCTGAAAACATCACTTTCACAAAAAGAAATGTACTTCTCTAAGACAACGCTACACTGAACAGAGAAAGAATTAGTTTCTTAAGATTGAGAACAGATAGAAACAAGAGAAATTACACAGTGATTCATCTATTCAGAGAAGTTACAGGGGTTTACCAAGAAATCTCCCAACTAAAACTACAAGAAAAGAAGGGAGACTTAGATAACTGGCAAAATCTACGTTGTTGATAGACTTGGGAGTACTTAGCATTCTCAAAACATCACTGTCACAAAAAGAAACCTACTTCTCTAAGACAAGATTACAGTGAACAGAGAAAGTATTTGTTTCTTAAGATTGGGAACAGATAGAAACAAGAGAAAGTACACAGTGCTTCCTTGACCCAGAAAAGTTACAGAGGTTTACACAGAGAACTTCAGCTATAACTACCAGAAAATGAGAGAGACTTCGAAAACTAGCAAAATCTATGTTGTTCATGAAGTTGGGAGTACTTAGCATTCCGAAAACATCACTTTCACAAAGAGAAATCTACTTCTCTAAGACAACGATACAGTGAACAGAGAAAGTATTAGTTTCTTAAGATTGAGAACAGATAGAAACAAGAGAAATTACACAGTGATTCATCTACCCAGAGAAGTTACAGGGGTTTACCAAGAAATCTCCCAACGAAAACTACAAGAAAAGAAGGGAGACTTAGATAACTGGCAAAATCTACGTTGTTGATAGACTTGGGAGTACTTAGCATTCTCAAAACATCACTGTCACCAAAAGAAATCTACTTCTCTAAGACAAGGATACAGTGAACAGAGAAAGTATTAGTTTCTTAAGATAGATAACAGATAGAAACAAGAGAAAGTACACAGTGCTTCCTTGACCCAGAAAAGTTACAGAGGTTTACACAGAGAACTTCAGCTATAACTACCAGAAAATGAGAGAGACTTCAAAAACTAGCAAAATCTATGTTGTTCATGAAGTTGGGAGTACTTAGCATTCCGAAAACATCACTTTCACAAAGAGAAATCTACTTCTCTAAGACAACGATACAGTGAACAGAGAAAGTATTAGTTTCCTAAGATTGAGAACAGATAGAAACAAGACAAAGAACACAGTGATTCATCTACCCATAGAAGTTACAGAGGTTTTCACAGAGATGTCCAAACTCTAACTACGATAAAGGAAGAGAGACTTAGATAACTGGGAAAATCTACGTTGTTGATGCAGTTGGGAGTACTTAGCAATCTGAAAACATCACTTTCACAAAAAGAAATGTACTTCTCTAAGACAACGCTACACTGAACAGAGAAAGAATTAGTTTCTTAAGATTGAGAACAGATAGAAACAAGAGAAATTACACAGTGATTCATCTATTCAGAGAAGTTACAGGGGTTTACCAAGAAATCTCCCAACTAAAACTACAAGAAAAGAAGGGAGACTTAGATAACTGGCACAATCTACGTTGTGGATACACTTGGGAGTACTTAGCATTCTCAAAACATCACTGTCACAAAAAGAAATCTACTTCTCTAAGACAAGGATACACTGAACAGAGAAAGTATTTGTTTCTTAAGATTGGGAACAGATAGAAACAAGAGAAAGTACACACTGCTTCCTTGACCCAGAAAAGTTACAGAGGTTTACACAGAGAACTTCAGCTATAACTACCAGAAAATGAGAGAGACTTCGAAAACTAGCAAAATCTATGTTGTTCATGAAGTTGGGAGTACTTAGCATTCCGAAAACATCACTTTCACAAAGAGAAATCTACTTCTCTAAGACAACGATACAGTGAACAGAGAAAGTATTAGTTTCTTAAGATTGAGAACAGATAGAAACAAGAGAAATTACACAGTGATTCATCTACCCAGAGAAGTTACAGGGGTTTACCAAGAAATCTCCCAACGAAAACTACAAGAAAAGAAGGGAGACTTAGATAACTGGCAAAATCTACGTTGTTGATAGACTTGGGAGTACTTAGCATTCTCAAAACATCACTGTCACCAAAAGAAACCTACTTCTCTAAGACAAGGATACAGTGAACAGAGAAAGTATTTCTTTCTTAAGATTGGGAACAGATAGAAACAAGAGAAAGTACACAGTGCTTCCTTGCCCCAGAAAAGTTACAGAGGTTTACACAGAGAACTTCAGCTATAACTACCGGAAAATGAGAGAGACTTCGAAAACTAGCAAAATCTATGTTGTTCATGAAGTTGGGAGTACTTAGCATTCCGAAAACATCACTTTCACAAAGAGAAATCTACTTCTCTAAGACAACGATACAGTGAACAGAGAAAGTATTAGTTTCTTAAGATTGAGAACAGATAGAAACAAGAGAAATTACACAGTGATTCATCTAGCCAGAGAAGTTACAGGGGTTTACCAAGAAATCTCCCAACGAAAACTACAAGAAAAGAAGGGAGACTTAGATAACTGGCAAAATCTACGTTGTTGATAGACTTGGGAGTACTTAGCATTCTCAAAACATCACTGTCACCAAAAGAAATCTACTTCTCTAAGACAAGGATACAGTGAACAGAGAAAGTATTAGTTTCTTAAGATAGATAACAGAGAGAAACAAGAGAAAGTACACAGTGCTTCCTTGACCCAGAAAAGTTACAGAGGTTTACACAGAGAACTTCAGCTATAACTACCAGAAAATGAGAGAGACTTCGAAAACTAGCAAAATCTATGTTGTTCATGAAGTTGGGAGTACTTAGCATTCCGAAAACATCACTTTCACAAAGAGAAATCTACTTCTCTAAGACAACGATACAGTGAACAGAGAAAGTATTAGTTTCCTAAGATTGAGAACAGATAGAAACAAGACAAAGAACACAGTGATTCATCTACCCAGAGAAGTTACAGAGGTTTTCACAGAGATGTCCAAACTCTAAGTACGATAAAGGAAGAGAGACTTAGATAACTGGGAAAATCTACGTTGTTGATGCAGTTGGGAGTACTTAGCAATCTGAAAACATCACTTTCACAAAAAGAAATGTACTTCTCTAAGACAACGCTACACTGAACAGAGAAAGAATTAGTTTCTTAAGATTGAGAACAGATAGAAACAAGAGAAATTACACAGTGATTCATCTATTCAGAGAAGTTACAGGGGTTTACCAAGAAATCTCCCAACTAAAACTACAAGAAAAGAAGGGAGACTTAGATAACTGGCAAAATCTACGTTGTTGATAGACTTGGGAGTACTTAGCATTCTCAAAACATCACTGTCACAAAAAGAAACCTACTTCTCTAAGACAAGATTACAGTGAACAGAGAAAGTATTTGTTTCTTAAGATTGGGAACAGATAGAAACAAGAGAAAGTACACAGTGCTTCCTTGACCCAGAAAAGTTACAGAGGTTTACACAGAGAACTTCAGCTATAACTACCAGAAAATGAGAGAGACTTCGAAAACTAGCAAAATCTATGTTGTTCATGAAGTTGGGAGTACTTAGCATTCCGAAAACATCACTTTCACAAAGAGAAATCTACTTCTCTAAGACAACGATACAGTGAACAGAGAAAGTATTAGTTTCTTAAGATTGAGAACAGATAGAAACAAGAGAAATTACACAGTGATTCATCTACCCAGAGAAGTTACAGGGGTTTACCAAGAAATCTCCCAACGAAAACTACAAGAAAAGAAGGGAGACTTAGATAACTGGCAAAATCTACGTTGTTGATAGACTTGGGAGTACTTAGCATTCTCAAAACATCACTGTCACCAAAAGAAATCTACTTCTCTAAGACAAGGATACAGTGAACAGAGAAAGTATTAGTTTCTTAAGATAGATAACAGATAGAAACAAGAGAAAGTACACAGTGCTTCCTTGACCCAGAAAAGTTACAGAGGTTTACACAGAGAACTTCAGCTATAACTACCAGAAAATGAGAGAGACTTCAAAAACTAGCAAAATCTATGTTGTTCATGAAGTTGGGAGTACTTAGCATTCCGAAAACATCACTTTCACAAAGAGAAATCTACTTCTCTAAGACAACGATACAGTGAACAGAGAAAGTATTAGTTTCCTAAGATTGAGAACAGATAGAAACAAGACAAAGAACACAGTGATTCATCTACCCATAGAAGTTACAGAGGTTTTCACAGAGATGTCCAAACTCTAACTACGATAAAGGAAGAGAGACTTAGATAACTGGGAAAATCTACGTTGTTGATGCAGTTGGGAGTACTTAGCAATCTGAAAACATCACTTTCACAAAAAGAAATGTACTTCTCTAAGACAACGCTACACTGAACAGAGAAAGAATTAGTTTCTTAAGATTGAGAACAGATAGAAACAAGAGAAATTACACAGTGATTCATCTATTCAGAGAAGTTACAGGGGTTTACCAAGAAATCTCCCAACTAAAACTACAAGAAAAGAAGGGAGACTTAGATAACTGGCACAATCTACGTTGTGGATACACTTGGGAGTACTTAGCATTCTCAAAACATCACTGTCACAAAAAGAAATCTACTTCTCTAAGACAAGGATACACTGAACAGAGAAAGTATTTGTTTCTTAAGATTGGGAACAGATAGAAACAAGAGAAAGTACACACTGCTTCCTTGACCCAGAAAAGTTACAGAGGTTTACACAGAGAACTTCAGCTATAACTACCAGAAAATGAGAGAGACTTCGAAAACTAGCAAAATCTATGTTGTTCATGAAGTTGGGAGTACTTAGCATTCCGAAAACATCACTTTCACAAAGAGAAATCTACTTCTCTAAGACAACGATACAGTGAACAGAGAAAGTATTAGTTTCTTAAGATTGAGAACAGATAGAAACAAGAGAAATTACACAGTGATTCATCTACCCAGAGAAGTTACAGGGGTTTACCAAGAAATCTCCCAACTAAAACTACAAGAAAAGAAGGGAGACTTAGATAACTGGCAAAATCTACGTTGTTGATAGACTTGGGAGTACTTAGCATTCTCAAAACATCACTGTCACAAAAAGAAACCTACTTCTCTAAGACAAGGATACAGTGAACAGAGAAAGTATTTCTTTCTTAAGATTGGGAACAGATAGAAACAAGAGAAAGTACACAGTGCTTCCTTGACCCAGAAAAGATACAGAGGTTTACACAGAGAACTTCAGCTATAACTACCAGAAAATGAGAGAGACTTCGAAAACTAGCAAAATCTATGTTGTTCATGAAGTTGGGAGTACTTAGCATTCCGAAAACATCACTTTCACAAAGAGAAATCTACTTCTCTAAGACAACGATACAGTGAACAGAGAAAGTATTAGTTTCTTAAGATTGAGAACAGATAGAAACAAGAGAAATTACACAGTGATTCATCTACCCAGAGAAGTTACAGGGGTTTACCAAGAAATCTCCCAACGAAAACTACAAGAAAAGAAGGGAGACTTAGATAACTGGCAAAATCTACGTTGTTGATAGACTTGGGAGTCCTTAGCATTCTCAAAACATCACTGTCACCAAAAGAAACCTACTTCTCTAAGACAAGGATACAGTGAACAGAGAAAGTATTTCTTTCTTAAGATTGGGAACAGATAGAAACAAGAGAAAGTACACAGTGCTTCCTTGACCCAGAAAAGTTACAGAGGTTTACACAGAGAACTTCAGCTATAACTACCAGAAAATGAGAGAGACTTCGAAAACTAGCAAAATCTATGTTGTTCATGAAGTTGGGAGTACTTAGCATTCCGAAAACATCACTTTCACAAAGAGAAATCTACTTCTCTAAGACAACGATACAGTGAACAGAGAAAGTATTAGTTTCCTAAGATTGAGAACAGATAGAAACAAGACAAAGAACACAGTGATTCATCTACCCAGAGAAGTTACAGAGGTTTTCACAGAGATGTCCAAACTCTAAGTACGATAAAGGAAGAGAGACTTAGATAACTGGGAAAATCTACGTTGTTGATGCAGTTGGGAGTACTTAGCAATCTGAAAACATCACTTTCACAAAAAGAAATGTACTTCTCTAAGACAACGCTACACTGAACAGAGAAAGAATTAGTTTCTTAAGATTGAGAACAGATAGAAACAAGAGAAATTACACAGTGATTCATCTATTCAGAGAAGTTACAGGGGTTTACCAAGAAATCTCCCAACTAAAACTAGAAGAAAAGAAGGGAGACTTAGATAACTGGCAAATTCTACTTTGTTGATAGACTTGGGAGTACTTAGCATTCTCAAAACATCACTGTCACAAAAAGAAACCTACTTCTCTAAGACAAGATTACAGTGAACAGAGAAAGTATTTGTTTCTTAAGATTGGGAACAGATAGAAACAAGAGAAAGTACACAGTGCTTCCTTGACCCAGAAAAGTTACAGAGGTTTACACAGAGAACTTCAGCTATAACTACCAGAAAATGAGAGAGACTTCGAAAACTAGCAAAATCTATGTTGTTCATGAAGTTGGGAGTACTTAGCATTCCGAAAACATCACTTTCACAAAGAGAAATCTACTTCTCTAAGACAACGATACAGTGAACAGAGAAAGTATTAGTTTCTTAAGATTGAGAACAGATAGAAACAAGAGAAATTACACAGTGATTCATCTAGCCAGAGAAGTTACAGGGGTTTACCAAGAAATCTCCCAACGAAAACTACAAGAAAAGAAGGGAGACTTAGATAACTGGCAAAATCTACGTTGTTGATAGACTTGGGAGTACTTAGCATTCTCAAAACATCACTGTCACCAAAAGAAATCTACTTCTCTAAGACAAGGATACAGTGAAGAGAGAAAGTATTAGTTTCTTAAGATAGATAACAGAGAGAAACAAGAGAAAGTACACAGTGCTTCCTTGACCCAGAAAAGTTACAGAGGTTTACACAGAGAACTTCAGCTATAACTACCAGAAAATGAGAGAGACTTCGAAAACTAGCAAAATCTATGTTGTTCATGAAGTTGGGAGTACTTAGCATTCCGAAAACATCACTTTCACAAAGAGAAATCTACTTCTCTAAGACAACGATACAGTGAACAGAGAAAGTATTAGTTTCCTAAGATTGAGAACAGATAGAAACAAGACAAAGAACACAGTGATTCATCTACCCAGAGAAGTTACAGAGGTTTTCACAGAGATGTCCAAACTCTAAGTACGATAAAGGAAGAGAGACTTAGATAACTGGGAAAATCTACGTTGTTGATGCAGTTGGGAGTACTTAGCAATCTGAAAACATCACTTTCACAAAAAGAAATGTACTTCTCTAAGACAACGCTACACTGAACAGAGAAAGAATTAGTTTCTTAAGATTGAGAACAGATAGAAACAAGAGAAATTACACAGTGATTCATCTATTCAGAGAAGTTACAGGGGTTTACCAAGAAATCTCCCAACTAAAACTACAAGAAAAGAAGGGAGACTTAGATAACTGGCAAATTCTACTTTGTTGATAGACTTGGGAGTACTTAGCATTCTCAAAACATCACTGTCACAAAAAGAAACCTACTTCTCTAAGACAAGATTACAGTGAACAGAGAAAGTATTTGTTTCTTAAGATTGGGAACAGATAGAAACAAGAGAAAGTACACAGTGCTTCCTTGACCCAGAAAAGTTACAGAGGTTTACACAGAGAACTTCAGCTATAACTACCAGAAAATGAGAGAGACTTCGAAAACTAGCAAAATCTATGTTGTTCATGAAGTTGGGAGTACTTAGCATTCCGAAAACATCACTTTCACAAAGAGAAATCTACTTCTCTAAGACAACGATACAGTGAACAGAGAAAGTATTAGTTTCTTAAGATTGAGAACAGATAGAAACAAGAGAAATTACACAGTGATTCATCTAGCCAGAGAAGTTACAGGGGTTTACCAAGAAATCTCCCAACTAAAACTACAAGAAAAGAAGGGAGACTTAGATAACTGGCAAAATCTACGTTGTTGATAGACTTGGGAGTACTTAGCATTCTCAAAACATCACTGTCACCAAAAGAAATCTACTTCTCTAAGACAAGGATACAGTGAACAGAGAAAGTATTAGTTTCTTAAGATAGATAACAGATAGAAACAAGAGAAAGTACACAGTGCTTCCTTGACCCAGAAAAGTTACAGAGGTTTACACAGAGAACTTCAGCTATAACTACCAGAAAATGAGAGAGACTTCGAAAACTAGCAAAATCTATGTTGTTCATGAAGTTGGGAGTACTTAGCATTCCGAAAACATCACTTTCACAAAGAGAAATCTACTTCTCTAAGACAACGATACAGTGAACAGAGAAAGTATTACTTTCCTAAGATTGAGAACAGATAGAAACAAGACAAAGAACACAGTGATTCATCTACCCAGAGAAGTTACAGAGGTTTTCACAGAGATGTCCAAACTCTAACTACGATAAAGGAAGAGAGACTTAGATAACTGGGAAAATCTACGTTGTTGATGCAGTTGGGAGTACTTAGCAATCTGAAAACATCACTTTCACAAAAAGAAATGTACTTCTCTAAGACAACGCTACACTGAACAGAGAAAGAATTAGTTTCTTAAGATTGAGAACAGATAGAAACAAGAGAAATTACACAGTGATTCATCTATTCAGAGAAGTTACAGGGGTTTACCAAGAAATCTCCCAACTAAAACTACAAGAAAAGAAGGGAGACTTAGATAACTGGCAAAATCTACGTTGTGGATACACTTGGGAGTACTTAGCATTCTGAAAACATCACTGTCACAAAAAGAAATCTACTTCTCTAAGACAAGGATACACTGAACAGAGAAAGTATTTGTTTCTTAAGATTGGGAACAGATAGAAACAAGAGAAAGTACACACTGCTTCCTTGACCCAGAAAAGTTACAGAGGTTTACACAGAGAACTTCAGCTATAACTACCAGAAAATGAGAGAGACTTCGAAAACTAGCAAAATCTATGTTGTTCATGAAGTTGGGAGTACTTAGCATTCCGAAAACATCACTTTCACAAAGAGAAATCTACTTCTCTAAGACAACGATACAGTGAACAGAGAAAGTATTAGTTTCTTAAGATTGAGAACAGATAGAAACAAGAGAAATTACACAGTGATTCATCTACCCAGAGAAGTTACAGGGGTTTACCAAGAAATCTCCCAACTAAAACTACAAGAAAAGAAGGGAGACTTAGATAACTGGCAAAATCTACGTTGTTGATAGACTTGGGAGTACTTAGCATTCTCAAAACATCACTGTCACCAAAAGAAATATACTTCTCTAAGACAAGGATACAGTGAACAGAGAAAGTATTAGTTTCTTAAGATAGATAACAGATAGAAACAAGAGAAAGTACACAGTGCTTCCTTGACCCAGAAAAGTTACAGAGGTTTACACAGAGAACTTCAGCTATAACTACCAGAAAATGAGAGAGACTTCGAAAACTAGCAAAATCTATGTTGTTCATGAAGTTGGGAGTACTTAGCATTCCGAAAACATCACTTTCACAAAGAGAAATCTACTTCTCTAAGACAACGATACAGTGAACAGAGAAAGTATTAGTTTCTTAAGATTGAGAACAGATAGAAACAAGAGAAATTACACAGTGATTCATCTACCCAGAGAAGTTACAGGGGTTTACCAAGAAATCTCCCAACTAAAACTACAAGAAAAGAAGGGAGACTTAGATAACTGGCAAAATCTACGTTGTTGATAGACTTGGGAGTACTTAGCATTCTCAAAACATCACTGTCACAAAAAGAAATCTACTTCTCTAAGACAAGGATACAGTGAACAGAGAAAGTATTAGTTTCTTAAGATAGATAACAGATAGAAACAAGAGAAAGTACACAGTGCTTCCTTGACCCAGAAAAGTTACAGAGGTTTACACAGAGAACTTCAGCTATAACTACCAGAAAATTAGAGAGACTTCGAAAACTAGCAAAATCTATGTTGTTCATGAAGTTGGGAGTACTTAGCATTCCGAAAACATCACTTTCACAAAGAGAAATCTACTTCTCTAAGACAACGATACAGTGAACAGAGAAAGTATAAGTTTCCTAAGATTGAGAACAGATAGAAACAAGACAAAGAACACAGTGATTCATCTACCCAGAGAAGTTACAGAGGTTTTCACAGAGATGTCCAAACTCTAACTACGATAAAGGAAGAGAGACTTAGAAAACTGGGAAAATCTACGTTGTTGATGCAGTTGGGAGTACTTAGCAATCTGAAAACATCACTTTCACAAAAAGAAATGTACTTCTCTAAGACAACGCTACACTGAACAGAGAAAGAATTAGTTTCTTAAGATTGAGAACAGATAGAAACAAGAGAAATTACACAGTGATTCATCTATTCAGAGAAGTTACAGGGGTTTACCAAGAAATCTCCCAACTAAAACTACAAGAAAAGAAGGGAGACTTAGATAACTGGCAAAATCTACGTTGTGGATACACTTGGGAGTACTTAGCATTCTCAAAACATCACTGTCACAAAAAGAAATCTACTTCTCTAAGACAAGGATACAGTGAACAGAGAAAGTATTTGTTTCTTAAGATTGGGAACAGATAGAAACAAGAGAAAGTACACCGTGCTTCCTTGACCCAGAAAAGTTACAGAGGTTTACACAGAGAACTTCAGCTATAACTACCAGAAAATGAGAGAGACTTCGAAAACTAGCAAAATCTATGTTGTTCATGAAGTTGGGAGTACTTAGCATTCCGAAAACATCACTTTCACAAAGAGAAATCTACTTCTCTAAGACAACGATACAGTGAACAGAGAAAGTATTAGTTTCTTAAGATTGAGAACAGATAGAAACAAGAGAAATTACACAGTGATTCATCTACCCAGAGAAGTTACAGGGGTTTACCAAGAAATCTCCCAACTAAAACTACAAGAAAAGAAGGGAGACTTAGATAACTGGCAAAATCTACGTTGTTGATAGACTTGGGAGTACTTAGCATTCTCAAAACATCACTGTCACCAAAAGAAATCTACTTCTCTAAGACAAGGATACAGTGAACAGAGAAAGTATTAGTTTCTTAAGATAGATAACAGATAGAAACAAGAGAAAGTACACAGTGCTTCCTTGACCCAGAAAAGTTACAGAGGTTTACACAGAGAACTTCAGCTATAACTACCAGAAAATGAGAGAGACTTCGAAAACTAGCAAAATCTATGTTGTTCATGAAGTTGGGAGTACTTAGCATTCCGAAAACATCACTTTCACAAAGAGAAATCTACTTCTCTAAGACAACGATACAGTGAACAGAGAAAGTATAAGTTTCTTAAGATTGAGAACAGATAGAAACAAGAGAAATTACACAGTGATTCATCTACCCAGAGAAGTTACAGGGGTTTACCAAGAAATCTCCCAACTAAAACTACAAGAAAAGAAGGGAGACTTAGATAACTGGCAAAATCTACGTTGTTGATAGACTTGGGAGTACTTAGCATTCTCAAAACATCACTGTCACAAAAAGAAATCTACTTCTCTAAGACAAGGATACAGTGAACAGAGAAAGTATTAGTTTCTTAAGATAGATAACAGATAGAAACAAGAGAAAGTACACAGTGCTTCCTTGACCCAGAAAAGTTACAGAGGTTTACACAGAGAACTTCAGCTATAACTACCAGAAAATGAGAGAGACTTCGAAAACTAGCAAAATCTATGTTGTTCATGAAGTTGGGAGTACTTAGCATTCCGAAAACATCACTTTCACAAAGAGAAATCTACTTCTCTAAGACAACGATACAGTGAACAGAGAAAGTATTAGTTTCCTAAGATTGAGAACAGATAGAAACAAGACAAAGAACACAGTGATTCATCTACCCAGAGAAGTTACAGAGGTTTTCACAGAGATGTCCAAACTCTAACTACGATAAAGGAAGACAGACTTAGAAAACTGGGAAAATCTACGTTGTTGATGCAGTTGGGAGTACTTAGCAATCTGAAAACATCACTTTCACAAAAAGAAATGTACTTCTCTAAGACAACGCTACACTGAACAGAGAAAGAATTAGTTTCTTAAGATTGAGAACAGATAGAAACAAGAGAAATTACACAGTGATTCATCTATTCAGAGAAGTTACAGGGGTTTACCAAGAAATCTCCCAACTAAAACTACAAGAAAAGAAGGGAGACTTAGATAACTGGCAAAATCTACGTTGTGGATACACTTGGGAGTACTTAGCATTCTCAAAACATCACTGTCACAAAAAGAAATCTACTTCTCTAAGACAAGGATACACTGAACAGAGAAAGTATTTGTTTCTTAAGATTGGGAACAGATAGAAACAAGAGAAAGTACACACTGCTTCCTTGACCCAGAAAAGTTACAGAGGTTTACACAGAGAACTTCAGCTATAACTACCAGAAAATGAGAGAGACTTCGAAAACTAGCAAAATCTATGTTGTTCATGAAGTTGGGAGTACTTAACATTCCGAAAACATCACTTTCACAAAGAGAAATCTACTTCTCTAAGACAACGATACAGTGAACAGAGAAAGTATTAGTTTCTGAAGATTGAGAACAGATAGAAACAAGAGAAATTACACAGTGATTCATCTACCCAGAGAAGTTACAGGGGTTTACCAAGAAATCTCCCAACTAAAACTACGATAAAGGAAGAGAGACTTAGATAACTGGCAAAATCTACGTTGTGGATACACTTGGGAGTACTTAGCATTCTCAAAACATCACTGTCACCAAAAGAAATCTACTTCTCTAAGACAAGGATACAGTGAACAGAGAAAGTATTAGTTTCTTAAGATAGATAACAGATAGAAACAAGAGAAAGTACACAGTGCTTCCTTGACCCAGAAAAGTTACAGAGGTTTACACAGAGAACTTCAGCTATAACTACCAGAAAATGAGAGAGACTTCGAAAACTAGCAAAATCTATGTTGTTCATGAAGTTGGGAGTACTTAGCATTCCGAAAACATCACTTTCACAAAGAGAAATCTACTTCTCTAAGACAACGATACAGTGAACAGAGAAAGTATTAGTTTCCTAAGATTGAGAACAGATAGAAACAAGACAAAGAACACAGTGATTCATCTACCCAGAGAAGGTACAGAGGTTTTCACAGAGATGTCCAAACTCTAACTACGATAAAGGAAGAGAGACTTAGATAACTGGGAAAATTTACGTTGTTGATGCAGTTGGGAGTACTTAGCAATCTGAAAACATCACTTTCACAAAAAGAAATGTACTTCTCTAAGACAACGCTACACTGAACAGAGAAAGAATTAGTTTCTTAAGATTGAGAACAGATAGAAACAAGAGAAATTACACAGTGATTCATCTATTCAGAGAAGTTACAGGGGTTTACCAAGAAATCTCCCATCTAAATCTACAAGAAAAGAAGGGAGACTTAGATAACTGGCAAAATCTACGTTGTTGATAGACTTGGGAGTACTTAGCATTCTCAAAACATCACTGTCACCAAAAGAAACCTACTTCTCTAAGACAAGGATACAGTGAACAGAGAAAGTATTTCTTTCTTAAGATTGGGAACAGATAGAAACAAGAGAAAGTACACAGTGCTTCCTTGACCCAGAAAAGTTACAGAGGTTTACACAGAGAACTTCAGCTATAACTACCAGAAAATGAGAGAGACTTCGAAAACTAGCAAAATCTATGTTGTTCATGAAGTTGGGAGTACTTAGCATTCCGAAAACATCACTTTCACAAAGAGAAATCTACTTCTCTAAGACAACGATACAGTGAACAGAGAAAGTATAAGTTTCTTAAGATTGAGAACAGATAGAAACAAGAGAAATTACACAGTGATTCATCTACCCAGAGAAGTTACAGGGGTTTACCAAGAAATCTCCCAACTAAAACTACAAGAAAAGAAGGGAGACTTAGATAACTGGCAAAATCTACGTTGTTGATAGACTTGGGAGTACTTAGCATTCTCAAAACATCACTGTCACAAAAAGAAATCTACTTCTCTAAGACAAGGATACAGTGAACAGAGAAAGTATTAGTTTCTTAAGATAGATAACAGATAGAAACAAGAGAAAGTACACAGTGCTTCCTTGACCCAGAAAAGTTACAGAGGTTTACACAGAGAACTTCAGCTATAACTACCAGAAAATGAGAGAGACTTCGAAAACTAGCAAAATCTATGTTGTTCATGAAGTTGGGAGTACTTAGCATTCCGAAAACATCACTTTCACAAAGAGAAATCTACTTCTCTAAGACAACGATACAGTGAACAGAGAAAGTATAAGTTTCTTAAGATTGAGAACAGATAGAAACAAGAGAAATTACACAGTGATTCATCTACCCAGAGAAGTTACAGGGGTTTACCAAGAAATCTCCCAACTAAAACTACAAGAAAAGAAGGGAGACTTAGATAACTGGCAAAATCTACGTTGTTGATAGACTTGGGAGTACTTAGCATTCTCAAAACATCACTGTCACAAAAAGAAATCTACTTCTCTAAGACAAGGATACAGTGAACAGAGAAAGTATTAGTTTCTTAAGATAGATAACAGATAGAAACAAGAGAAAGTACACAGTGCTTCCTTGACCCAGAAAAGTTACAGAGGTTTACACAGAGAACTTCAGCTATAACTACCAGAAAATGAGAGAGACTTCGAAAACTAGCAAAATCTATGTTGTTCATGAAGTTGGGAGTACTTAGCATTCCGAAAACATCACTTTCACAAAGAGAAATCTACTTCTCTAAGACAACGATACAGTGAACAGAGAAAGTATTAGTTTCCTAAGATTGAGAACAGATAGAAACAAGACAAAGAACACAGTGATTCATCTACCCAGAGAAGTTATAGAGGTTTTCACAGAGATGTCCAAACTCTAACTACGATAAAGGAAGACAGACTTAGAAAACTGGGAAAATCTACGTTGTTGATGCAGTTGGGAGTACTTAGCAATCTGAAAACATCACTTTCACAAAAAGAAATGTACTTCTCTAAGACAACGCTACACTGAACAGAGAAAGAATTAGTTTCTTAAGATTGAGAACAGATAGAAACAAGAGAAATTACACAGTGATTCATCTATTCAGAGAAGTTACAGGGGTTTACCAAGAAATCTCCCAACTAAAACTACAAGAAAAGAAGGGAGACTTAGATAACTGGCAAAATCTACGTTGTGGATACACTTGGGAGTACTTAGCATTCTCAAAACATCACTGTCACAAAAAGAAATCTACTTCTCTAAGACAAGGATACACTGAACAGAGAAAGTATTTGTTTCTTAAGATTGGGAACAGATAGAAACAAGAGAAAGTACACACTGCTTCCTTGACCCAGAAAAGTTACAGAGGTTTACACAGAGAACTTCAGCTATAACTACCAGAAAATGAGAGAGACTTCGAAAACTAGCAAAATCTATGTTGTTCATGAAGTTGGGAGTACTTAACATTCCGAAAACATCACTTTCACAAAGAGAAATCTACTTCTCTAAGACAACGATACAGTGAACAGAGAAAGTATTAGTTTCTGAAGATTGAGAACAGATAGAAACAAGAGAAATTACACAGTGATTCATCTACCCAGAGAAGTTACAGGGGTTTACCAAGAAATCTCCCAACTAAAACTACAAGAAAAGAAGGGAGACTTAGATAACTGGCAAAATCTACGTTGTGGATACACTTGGGAGTACTTAGCATTCTCAAAACATCACTGTCACCAAAAGAAATCTACTTCTCTAAGACAAGGATACAGTGAACAGAGAAAGTATTAGTTTCTTAAGATAGATAACAGATAGAAACAAGAGAAAGTACACAGTGCTTCCTTGACCCAGAAAAGTTACAGAGGTTTACACAGAGAACTTCAGCTATAACTACCAGAAAATGAGAGAGACTTCGAAAACTAGCAAAATCTATGTTGTTCATGAAGTTGGGAGTACTTAGCATTCCGAAAACATCACTTTCACAAAGAGAAATCTACTTCTCTAAGACAACGATACAGTGAACAGAGAAAGTATTAGTTTCCTAAGATTGAGAACAGATAGAAACAAGACAAAGAACACAGTGATTCATCTACCCAGAGAAGGTACAGAGGTTTTCACAGAGATGTCCAAACTCTAACTACGATAAAGGAAGAGAGACTTAGATAACTGGGAAAATTTACGTTGTTGATGCAGTTGGGAGTACTTAGCAATCTGAAAACATCACTTTCACAAAAAGAAATGTACTTCTCTAAGACAACGCTACACTGAACAGAGAAAGAATTAGTTTCTTAAGATTGAGAACAGATAGAAACAAGAGAAATTACACAGTGATTCATCTATTCAGAGAAGTTACAGGGGTTTACCAAGAAATCTCCCATCTAAATCTACAAGAAAAGAAGGGAGACTTAGATAACTGGCAAAATCTACGTTGTTGATAGACTTGGGAGTACTTAGCATTCTCAAAACATCACTGTCACCAAAAGAAACCTACTTCTCTAAGACAAGGATACAGTGAACAGAGAAAGTATTTCTTTCTTAAGATTGGGAACAGATAGAAACAAGAGAAAGTACACAGTGCTTCCTTGACCCAGAAAAGTTACAGAGGTTTACACAGAGAACTTCAGCTATAACTACCAGAAAATGAGAGAGACTTCGAAAACTAGCAAAATCTATGTTGTTCATGAAGTTGGGAGTACTTAGCATTCCGAAAACATCACTTTCACAAAGAGAAATCTACTTCTCTAAGACAACGATACAGTGAACAGAGAAAGTATAAGTTTCTTAAGATTGAGAACAGATAGAAACAAGAGAAATTACACAGTGATTCATCTACCCAGAGAAGTTACAGGGGTTTACCAAGAAATCTCCCAACTAAAACTACAAGAAAAGAAGGGAGACTTAGATAACTGGCAAAATCTACGTTGTTGATAGACTTGGGAGTACTTAGCATTCTCAAAACATCACTGTCACAAAAAGAAATCTACTTCTCTAAGACAAGGATACAGTGAACAGAGAAAGTATTAGTTTCTTAAGATAGATAACAGATAGAAACAAGAGAAAGTACACAGTGCTTCCTTGACCCAGAAAAGTTACAGAGGTTTACACAGAGAACTTCAGCTATAACTACCAGAAAATGAGAGAGACTTCGAAAACTAGCAAAATCTATGTTGTTCATGAAGTTGGGAGTACTTAGCATTCCGAAAACATCACTTTCACAAAGAGAAATCTACTTCTCTAAGACAACGATACAGTGAACAGAGAAAGTATTAGTTTCCTAAGATTGAGAACAGATAGAAACAAGACAAAGAACACAGTGATTCATCTACCCAGAGAAGTTACAGAGGTTTTCACAGAGATGTCCAAACTCTAACTACGATAAAGGAAGAGAGACTTAGAAAACTGGGAAAATCTACTTTGTTGATGCAGTTGGGAGTACTTAGCAATCTGAAAACATCACTTTCACAAAAAGAAATGTACTTCTCTAAGACAACGCTACACTGAACAGAGAAAGAATTAGTTTCTTAAGATTGAGAACAGATAGAAACAAGAGAAATTACACAGTGATTCATCTATTCAGAGAAGTTACAGGGGTTTACCAAGAAATCTCCCAACTAAAACTACAAGAAAAGAAGGGAGACTTAGATAACTGGCAAAATCTACGTTGTGGATACACTTGGGAGTACTTAGCATTCTCAAAACATCACTGTCACAAAAAGAAATCTACTTCTCTAAGACAAGGATACACTGAACAGAGAAAGTATTTGTTTCTTAAGATTGGGAACAGATAGAAACAAGAGAAAGTACACACTGCTTCCTTGACCCAGAAAAGTTACAGAGGTTTACACAGAGAACTTCAGCTATAACTACCAGAAAATGAGAGAGACTTCGAAAACTAGCAAAATCTATGTTGTTCATGAAGTTGGGAGTACTTAACATTCCGAAAACATCACTTTCACAAAGAGAAATCTACTTCTCTAAGACAACGATACAGTGAACAGAGAAAGTATTAGTTTCTGAAGATTGAGAACAGATAGAAACAAGAGAAATTACACAGTGATTCATCTACCCAGAGAAGTTACAGGGGTTTACCAAGAAATCTCCCAACTAAAACTACAAGAAAAGAAGGGAGACTTAGATAACTGGCAAAATCTACGTTGTGGATACACTTGGGAGTACTTAGCATTCTCAAAACATCACTGTCACCAAAAGAAATCTACTTCTCTAAGACAAGGATACAGTGAACAGAGAAAGTATTAGTTTCTTAAGATAGATAACAGATAGAAACAAGAGAAAGTACACAGTGCTTCCTTGACCCAGAAAAGTTACAGAGGTTTACACAGAGAACTTCAGCTATAACTACCAGAAAATGAGAGAGACTTCGAAAACTAGCAAAATCTATGTTGTTCATGAAGTTGGGAGTACTTAGCATTCCGAAAACATCACTTTCACAAAGAGAAATCTACTTCTCTAAGACAACGATACAGTGAACAGAGAAAGTATTAGTTTCTTAAGATTGAGAACAGATAGAAACAAGAGAAATTACACAGTGATTCATCTACCCAGAGAAGTTACAGGGGTTTACCAAGAAATCTCCCAACTAAAACTACAAGAAAAGAAGGGAGACTTAGATAACTGGCAAAATCTACGTTGTTGATAGACTTGGGAGTACTTAGGATTCTCAAAACATCACTGTCACAAAAAGAAACCTACTTCTCTAAGACAAGGAAACAGTGAACAGAGAAAGTATTTCTTTCTTAAGATTGGGAACAGATAGAAACAAGAGAAAGTACACAGTGCTTCCTTGACCCAGAAAAGATACAGAGGTTTACACAGAGAACTTCAGCTATAACTACCAGAAAATGAGAGAGACTTCGAAAACTAGCAAAATCTATGTTGTTCATGAAGTTGGGAGTACTTAGCATTCCGAAAACATCACTTTCACAAAGAGAAATCTACTTCTCTAAGACAACGATACAGTGAACAGAGAAAGTATAAGTTTCTTAAGATTGAGAACAGATAGAAACAAGAGAAATTACACAGTGATTCATCTACCCAGAGAAGTTACAGGGGTTTACCAAGAAATCTCCCAACTAAAACTACAAGAAAAGAAGGGAGACTTAGATAACTGGCAAAATCTACGTTGTTGATAGACTTGGGAGTACTTAGCATTCTCAAAACATCACTGTCACAAAAAGAAATCTACTTCTCTAAGACAAGGATACAGTGAACAGAGAAAGTATTAGTTTCTTAAGATAGATAACAGATAGAAACAAGAGAAAGTACACAGTGCTTCCTTGACCCAGAAAAGTTACAGAGGTTTACACAGAGAACTTCAGCTATAACTACCAGAAAATTAGAGAGACTTCGAAAACTAGCAAAATCTATGTTGTTCATGAAGTTGGGAGTACTTAGCATTCCGAAAACATCACTTTCACAAAGAGAAATCTACTTCTCTAAGACAACGATACAGTGAACAGAGAAAGTATAAGTTTCCTAAGATTGAGAACAGATAGAAACAAGACAAAGAACACAGTGATTCATCTACCCAGAGAAGTTACAGAGGTTTTCACAGAGATGTCCAAACTCTAACTACGATAAAGGAAGAGAGACTTAGAAAACTGGGAAAATCTACGTTGTTGATGCAGTTGGGAGTACTTAGCAATCTGAAAACATCACTTTCACAAAAAGAAATGTACTTCTCTAAGACAACGCTACACTGAACAGAGAAAGAATTAGTTTCTTAAGATTGAGAACAGATAGAAACAAGAGAAATTACACAGTGATTCATCTATTCAGAGAAGTTACAGGGGTTTACCAAGAAATCTCCCAACTAAAACTACAAGAAAAGAAGGGAGACTTAGATAACTGGCAAAATCTACGTTGTGGATACACTTGGGAGTACTTAGCATTCTCAAAACATCACTGTCACAAAAAGAAATCTACTTCTCTAAGACAAGGATACAGTGAACAGAGAAAGTATTTGTTTCTTAAGATTGGGAACAGATAGAAACAAAAGAAAGTACACCGTGCTTCCTTGACCCAGAAAAGTTACAGAGGTTTACACAGAGAACTTCAGCTATAACTACCAGAAAATGAGAGAGACTTCGAAAACTAGCAAAATCTATGTTGTTCATGAAGTTGGGAGTACTTAGCATTCCGAAAACATCACTTTCACAAAGAGAAATCTACTTCTCTAAGACAACGATACAGTGAACAGAGAAAGTATTAGTTTCTTAAGATTGAGAACAGATAGAAACAAGAGAAATTACACAGTGATTCATCTACCCAGAGAAGTTACAGGGGTTTACCAAGAAATCTCCCAACTAAAACTACAAGAAAAGAAGGGAGACTTAGATAACTGGCAAAATCTACGTTGTGGATACACTTGGGAGTACTTAGCATTCTCAAAACATCACTGTCACCAAAAGAAATCTACTTCTCTAAGACAAGGATACAGTGAACAGAGAAAGTATTAGTTTCTTAAGATAGATAACAGATAGAAACAAGAGAAAGTACACAGTGCTTCCTTGACCCAGAAAAGTTACAGAGGTTTACACAGAGAACTTCAGCTATAACTACCAGAAAATGAGAGAGACTTCGAAAACTAGCAAAATCTATGTTGTTCATGAAGTTGGGAGTACTTAGCATTCCGAAAACATCACTTTCACAAAGAGAAATCTACTTCTCTAAGACAACGATACAGTGAACAGAGAAAGTATTAGTTTCCTAAGATTGAGAACAGATAGAAACAAGACAAAGAACACAGTGATTCATCTACCCAGAGAAGGTACAGAGGTTTTCACAGAGATGTCCAAACTCTAACTACGATAAAGGAAGAGAGACTTAGATAACTGGGAAAATTTACGTTGTTGATGCAGTTGGGAGTACTTAGCAATCTGAAAACATCACTTTCACAAAAAGAAATGTACTTCTCTAAGACAACGCTACACTGAACAGAGAAAGAATTAGTTTCTTAAGATTGAGAACAGATAGAAACAAGAGAAATTACACAGTGATTCATCTATTCAGAGAAGTTACAGGGGTTTACCAAGAAATCTCCCAACTAAAACTACAAGAAAAGAAGGGAGACTTAGATAACTGGCAAAATCTACGTTGTGGATACACTTGGGAGTACTTAGCATTCTCAAAACATCACTGTCACAAAAAGAAATCTACTTCTCTAAGACAAGGATACAGTGAACAGAGAAAGTATTAGTTTCTTAAGATAGATAACAGATAGAAACAAGAGAAAGTACACAGTGCTTCCTTGACCCACAAAAGTTACAGAGGTTTACACAGAGAACTTCAGCTATAACTACCAGAAAATGAGAGAGACTTCGAAAACTAGCAAAATCTATGTTGTTCATGAAGTTGGGAGTACTTAGCATTCCGAAAACATCACTTTCACAAAGAGAAATCTACTTCTCTAAGACAACGATACAGTGAACAGAGAAAGTATAAGTTTCTTAAGATTGAGAACAGATAGAAACAAGAGAAATTACACAGTGATTCATCTACCCAGAGAAGTTACAGGGGTTTACCAAGAAATCTCCCAACTAAAACTACAAGAAAAGAAGGGAGACTTAGATAACTGGCAAAATCTACGTTGTTGATAGACTTGGGAGTACTTAGCATTCTCAAAACATCACTGTCACAAAAAGAAACCTACTTCTCTAAGACAAGGATACAGTGAACAGAGAAAGTATTTCTTTCTTAAGATTGGGAACAGATAGAAACAAGAGAAAGTACACAGTGCTTCCTTGACCCAGAAAAGTTACAGAGGTTTACACAGAGAACTTCAGCTATAACTACCAGAAAATGAGAGAGACTTCGAAAACTAGCAAAATCTATGTTGTTCATGAAGTTGGGAGTACTTAGCATTCCGAAAACATCACTTTCACAAAGAGAAATCTACTTCTCTAAGACAACGATACAGTGAACAGAGAAAGTATTAGTTTCTTAAGATTGAGAACAGATAGAAACAAGAGAAATTACACAGTGATTCATCTACCCAGAGAAGTTACAGGGGTTTACCAAGAAATCTCCCAACTAAAACTACAAGAAAAGAAGGGAGACTTAGATAACTGGCAAAATCTACGTTGTTGATAGACTTGGGAGTACTTAGCATTCTCAAAACATCACTGTCACAAAAAGAAACCTACTTCTCTAAGACAAGGATACAGTGAACAGAGAAAGTATTTCTTTCTTAAGATTGGGAACAGATAGAAACAAGAGAAAGTACACAGTGCTTCCTTGACCCAGAAAAGATACAGAGGTTTACACAGAGAACTTCAGCTATAACTACCAGAAAATGAGAGAGACTTCGAAAACTAGCAAAATCTATGTTGTTCATGAAGTTGGGAGTACTTAGCATTCCGAAAACATCACTTTCACAAAGAGAAATCTACTTCTCTAAGACAACGATACAGTGAACAGAGAAAGTATTAGTTTCCTAAGATTGAGAACAGATAGAAACAAGACAAAGAACACAGTGATTCATCTACCCAGAGAAGGTACAGAGGTTTTCACAGAGATGTCCAAACTCTAACTACGATAAAGGAAGAGAGACTTAGATAACTGGGAAAATTTACGTTGTTGATGCAGTTGGGAGTACTTAGCAATCTGAAAACATCACTTTCACAAAAAGAAATGTACTTCTCTAAGACAACGCTACACTGAACAGAGAAAGAATTAGTTTCTTAAGATTGAGAACAGATAGAAACAAGAGAAATTACACAGTGATTCATCTATTCAGAGAAGTTACAGGGGTTTACCAAGAAATCTCCCAACTAAAACTACAAGAAAAGAAGGGAGACTTAGATAACTGGCAAAATCTACGTTGTTGATAGACTTGGGAGTACTTAGCATTCTCAAAACATCACTGTCACAAAAAGAAACCTACTTCTCTAAGACAAGGATACAGTGAACAGAGAAAGTATTTCTTTCCTAAGATTGGGAACAGATAGAAACAAGAGAAAGTACACAGTGCTTCCTTGACCCAGAAAAGTTACAGAGGTTTACACAGAGAACTTCAGCTATAACTACCAGAAAATGAGAGAGACTTCGAAAACTAGCAAAATCTATGTTGTTCATGAAGTTGGGAGTACTTAGCATTCCGAAAACATCACTTTCACAAAGAGAAATCTACTTCTCTAAGACAACGATACAGTGAACAGAGAAAGTATTAGTTTCCTAAGATTGAGAACAGATAGAAACAAGAGAAATTACACAGTGATTCATCTACCCAGAGAAGTTACAGGGGTTTACCAAGAAATCTCCCAACTAAAACTACAAGAAAAGAAGGGAGACTTAGATAACTGGCAAAATCTACGTTGTTGATAGACTTGGGAGTACTTAGCATTCTCAAAACATCACTGTCACAAAAAGAAACCTACTTCTCTAAGACAAGGATACAGTGAACAGAGAAAGTATTTCTTTCTTAAGATTGGGAACAGATAGAAACAAGAGAAAGTACACAGTGCTTCCTTGACCCAGAAAAGTTACAGAGGTTTACACAGAGAACTTCAGCTATAACTACCAGAAAATGAGAGAGACTTCGAAAACTAGCAAAATCTATGTTGTTCATGAAGTTGGGAGTACTTAGCATTCCGAAAACATCACTTTCACAAAGAGAAATCTACTTCTCTAAGACAACGATACAGTGAACAGAGAAAGTATTAGTTTCTTAAGATTGAGAACAGATAGAAACAAGAGAAATTACACAGTGATTCATCTACCCAGAGAAGTTACAGGGGTTTACCAAGAAATCTCCCAACGAAAACTACAAGAAAAGAAGGGAGACTTAGATAACTGGCAAAATCTACGTTGTTGATAGACTTGGGAGTACTTAGCATTCTCAAAACATCACTGTCACAAAAAGAAACCTACTTCTCTAAGACAAGGATACAGTGAACAGAGAAAGTATTTCTTTCTTAAGATTGGGAACAGATAGAAACAAGAGAAAGTACACAGTGCTTCCTTGACCCAGAAAAGATACAGAGGTTTACACAGAGAACTTCAGCTATAACTACCAGAAAATGAGAGAGACTTCGAAAACTAGCAAAATCTATGTTGTTCATGAAGTTGGGAGTACTTAGCATTCCGAAAACATCACTTTCACAAAGAGAAATCTACTTCTCTAAGACAACGATACAGTGAACAGAGAAAGTATAAGTTTCTTAAGATTGAGAACAGATAGAAACAAGAGAAATTACACAGTGATTCATCTACCCAGAGAAGTTACAGGGGTTTACCAAGAAATCTCCCAACTAAAACTACAAGAAAAGAAGGGAGACTTAGATAACTGGCAAAATCTACGTTGTGGATACACTTGGGAGTACTTAGCATTCTCAAAACATCACTGTCACCAAAAGAAATCTACTTCTCTAAGACAAGGATACAGTGAACAGAGAAAGTATTAGTTTCTTAAGATAGATAACAGATAGAAACAAGAGAAAGTACACAGTGCTTCCTTGACCCAGAAAAGTTACAGAGGTTTACACAGAGAACTTCAGCTATAACTACCAGAAAATGAGAGAGACTTCGAAAACTAGCAAAATCTATGTTGTTCATGAAGTTGGGAGTACTTAGCATTCCGAAAACATCACTTTCACAAAGAGAAATCTACTTCTCTAAGACAACGATACAGTGAACAGAGAAAGTATTAGTTTCCTAAGATTGAGAACAGATAGAAACAAGACAAAGAACACAGTGATTCATCTACCCAGAGAAGGTACAGAGGTTTTCACAGAGATGTCCAAACTCTAACTACGATAAAGGAAGAGAGACTTAGATAACTGGGAAAATTTACGTTGTTGATGCAGTTGGGAGTACTTAGCGATCTGAAAACATCACTTTCACAAAAAGAAATGTACTTCTCTAAGACAACGCTACACTGAACAGAGAAAGAATTAGTTTCTTAAGATTGAGAACAGATAGAAACAAGAGAAATTACACAGTGATTCATCTATTCAGAGAAGTTACAGGGGTTTACCAAGAAATCTCCCAACTAAAACTACAAGAAAAGAAGGGAGACTTAGATAACTGGCAAAATCTACGTTGTTGATAGACTTGGGAGTACTTAGCATTCTCAAAACATCACTGTCACAAAAAGAAACCTACTTCTCTAAGACAAGGATACAGTGAACAGAGAAAGTATTTCTTTCTTAAGATTGGGAACAGATAGAAACAAGAGAAAGTACACAGTGCTTCCTTGACCCAGAAAAGATACAGAGGTTTACACAGAGAACTTCAGCTATAACTACCAGAAAATGAGAGAGACTTCGAAAACTAGCAAAATCTATGTTGTTCATGAAGTTGGGAGTACTTAGCATTCCGAAAACATCACTTTCACAAAGAGAAATCTACTTCTCTAAGACAACGATACAGTGAACAGAGAAAGTATAAGTTTCTTAAGATTGAGAACAGATAGAAACAAGAGAAATTACACAGTGATTCATCTACCCAGAGAAGTTACAGGGGTTTACCAAGAAATCTCCCAACTAAAACTACAAGAAAAGAAGGGAGACTTAGATAACTGGCAAAATCTACGTTGTTGATAGACTTGGGAGTACTTAGCATTCTCAAAACATCACTGTCACAAAAAGAAATCTACTTCTCTAAGACAAGGAGACAGTGAACAGAGAAAGTATTAGTTTCTTAAGATAGATAACAGATAGAAACAAGAGAAAGTACACAGTGCTTCCTTGACCCAGAAAAGTTACAGAGGTTTACACAGAGAACTTCAGCTATAACTACCAGAAAATGAGAGAGACTTCGAAAACTAGCAAAATCTATGTTGTTCATGAAGTTGGGAGTACTTAGCATTCCGAAAACATCACTTTCACAAAGAGAAATCTACTTCTCTAAGACAACGATACAGTGAACAGAGAAAGTATTAGTTTCCTAAGATTGAGAACAGATAGAAACAAGACAAAGAACACAGTGATTCATCTACCCAGAGAAGTTACAGAGGTTTTCACAGAGATGCCCAAAATCTAACTACGATAAAGGAAGAGAGACTTAGAAAACTGGGAAAATCTACGTTGTTGATGCAGTTGGGAGTACTTAGCAATCTGAAAACATCACTTTCACAAAAAGAAATGTACTTCTCTAAGACAACGCTACACTGAACAGAGAAAGAATTAGTTTCTTAAGATTGAGAACAGATAGAAACAAGAGAAATTACACAGTGATTCATCTATTCAGAGAAGTTACAGGGGTTTACCAAGAAATCTCCCAACTAAAACTACAAGAAAAGAAGGGAGACTTAGATAACTGGCAAAATCTACGTTGTGGATACACTTGGGAGTACTTAGCATTCTCAAAACATCACTGTCACAAAAAGAAATCTACTTCTCTAAGACAAGGATACAGTGAACAGAGAAAGTATTTGTTTCTTAAGATTGGGAACAGATAGAAACAAGAGAAAGTACACAGTGCTTCCTTGACCCAGAAAAGTTACAGAGGTTTACACAGAGAACTTCAGCTATAACTACCAGAAAATGAGAGAGACTTCGAAAACTAGCAAAATCTATGTTGTTCATGAAGTTGGGAGTACTTAGCATTCCGAAAACATCACTTTCACAAAGAGAAATCTACTTCTCTAAGACAACGATACAGTGAACAGAGAAAGTATTAGTTTCCTAAGATTGAGAACAGATAGAAACAAGACAAAGAACACAGTGATTCATCTACCCAGAGAAGGTACAGAGGTTTTCACAGAGATGTCCAAACTCTAACTACGATAAAGGAAGAGAGACTTAGATAACTGGGAAAATTTACGTTGTTGATGCAGTTGGGAGTACTTAGCGATCTGAAAACATCACTTTCACAAAAAGAAATGTACTTCTCTAAGACAACGCTACACTGAACAGAGAAAGAATTAGTTTCTTAAGATTGAGAACAGATAGAAACAAGAGAAATTACACAGTGATTCATCTATTCAGAGAAGTTACAGGGGTTTACCAAGAAATCTCCCAACTAAAACTACAAGAAAAGAAGGGAGACTTAGATAACTGGCAAAATCTACGTTGTTGATAGACTTGGGAGTACTTAGCATTCTCAAAACATCACTGTCACAAAAAGAAACCTACTTCTCTAAGACAAGGATACAGTGAACAGAGAAAGTATTTCTTTCTTAAGATTGGGAACAGATAGAAACAAGAGAAAGTACACAGTGCTTCCTTGACCCAGAAAAGATACAGAGGTTTACACAGAGAACTTCAGCTATAACTACCAGAAAATGAGAGAGACTTCGAAAACTAGCAAAATCTATGTTGTTCATGAAGTTGGGAGTACTTAGCATTCCGAAAACATCACTTTCACAAAGAGAAATCTACTTCTCTAAGACAACGATACAGTGAACAGAGAAAGTATAAGTTTCTTAAGATTGAGAACAGATAGAAACAAGAGAAATTACACAGTGATTCATCTACCCAGAGAAGTTACAGGGGTTTACCAAGAAATCTCCCAACTAAAACTACAAGAAAAGAAGGGAGACTTAGATAACTGGCAAAATCTACGTTGTTGATAGACTTGGGAGTACTTAGCATTCTCAAAACATCACTGTCACAAAAAGAAATCTACTTCTCTAAGACAAGGATACAGTGAACAGAGAAAGTATTAGTTTCTTAAGATAGATAACAGATAGAAACAAGAGAAAGTACACAGTGCTTCCTTGACCCAGAAAAGTTACAGAGGTTTACACAGAGAACTTCAGCTATAACTACCAGAAAATGAGAGAGACTTCGAAAACTAGCAAAATCTATGTTGTTCATGAAGTTGGGAGTACTTAGCATTCCGAAAACATCACTTTCACAAAGAGAAATCTACTTCTCAAAGACAACGATACAGTGAACAGAGAAAGTATTAGTTTCCTAAGATTGAGAACAGATAGAAACAAGACAAAGAACACAGTGATTCATCTACCCAGAGAAGTTACAGAGGTTTTCACAGAGATGCCCAAAATCTAACTACGATAAAGGAAGAGAGACTTAGAAAACTGGGAAAATCTACGTTGTTGATGCAGTTGGGAGTACTTAGCAATCTGAAAACATCACTTTCACAAAAAGAAATGTACTTCTCTAAGACAACGCTTCACTGAACAGAGAAAGAATTAGTTTCTTAAGATTGAGAACAGATAGAAACAAGAGAAATTACACAGTGATTCATCTATTCAGAGAAGTTACAGGGGTTTACCAAGAAATCTCCCAACTAAAACTACAAGAAAAGAAGGGAGACTTAGATAACTGGCAAAATCTACGTTGTGGATACACTTGGGAGTACTTAGCATTCTCAAAACATCACTGTCACAAAAAGAAATCTACTTCTCTAAGACAAGGATACAGTGAACAGAGAAAGTATTTGTTTCTTAAGATTGGGAACAGATAGAAACAAGAGAAAGTACACAGTGCTTCCTTGACCCAGAAAAGTTACAGAGGTTTACACAGAGAACTTCAGCTATAACTACCAGAAAATGAGAGAGACTTCGAAAACTAGCAAAATCTATGTTGTTCATGAAGTTGGGAGTACTTAGCATTCCGAAAACATCACTTTCACAAAGAGAAATCTACTTCTCTAAGACAACGATACAGTGAACAGAGAAAGTATTAGTTTCTTAAGATTGAGAACAGATAGAAACAAGAGAAATTACACAGTGATTCATCTACCCAGAGAAGTTACAGGGGTTTACCAAGAAATCTCCCAACTAAAACTACAAGAAAAGAAGGGAGACTTAGATAACTGGCAAAATCTACGTTGTGGATACACTTGGGAGTACTTAGCATTCTCAAAACATCACTGTCACCAAAAGAAATCTACTTCTCTAAGACAAGGATACAGTGAACAGAGAAAGTATTAGTTTCTTAAGATAGATAACAGATAGAAACAAGAGAAAGTACACAGTGCTTCCTTGACCCAGAAAAGTTACAGAGGTTTACACAGAGAACTTCAGCTATAACTACCAGAAAATGAGAGAGACTTCGAAAACTAGCAAAATCTATGTTGTTCATGAAGTTGGGAGTACTTAGCATTCCGAAAACATCACTTTCACAAAGAGAAATCTACTTCTCTAAGACAACGATACAGTGAACAGAGAAAGTATTAGTTTCCTAAGATTGAGAACAGATAGAAACAAGACAAAGAACACAGTGATTCATCTACCCAGAGAAGGTACAGAGGTTTTCACAGAGATGTCCAAACTCTAACTACGATAAAGGAAGAGAGACTTAGATAACTGGGAAAATGTACGTTGTTGATGCAGTTGGGAGTACTTAGCAATCTGAAAACATCACTTTCACAAAAAGAAATGTACTTCTCTAAGACAACGCTACACTGAACAGAGAAAGAATTAGTTTCTTAAGATTGAGAACAGATAGAAACAAGAGAAAGTACACAGTGCTTCCTTGACCCAGAAAAGTTACAGAGGTTTACACAGAGAACTTCAGCTATAACTACCAGAAAATGAGAGAGACTTCGAAAACTAGCAAAATCTATGTTGTTCATGAAGTTGGGAGTACTTAGCATTCCGAAAACATCACTTTCACAAAGAGAAATCTACTTCTCTAAGACAACGATACAGTGAACAGAGAAAGTATTAGTTTCCTAAGATTGAGAACAGATAGAAACAAGAGAAATTGCACAGTGATTCATCTACCCAGAGAAGTTACAGGGGTTTACCAAGAAATCTCCCAACTAAAACTACAAGAAAAGAAGGGAGACTTAGATAACTGGCAAAATCTACGTTGTAGATAGACTTGGGAGTACTTAGCATTCTCAAAACATCACTGTCACAAAAAGAAACCTACTTCTCTAAGACAAGGATACAGTGAACAGAGAAAGTATTTCTTTCTTAAGATTGGGAACAGATAGAAACAAGAGAAAGTACACAGTGCTTCCTTGACCCAGAAAAGTTACAGAGGTTTACACAGAGAACTTCAGCTATAACTACCAGAAAATGAGAGAGACTTCGAAAACTAGCAAAATCTATGTTGTTCATGAAGTTGGGAGTACTTAGCATTCCGAAAACATCACTTTCACAAAGAGAAATCTACTTCTCTAAGACAACGATACAGTGAACAGAGAAAGTATTAGTTTCTTAAGATTGAGAACAGATAAAAAGAAGAGAAATTACACAGTGATTCATCTACCCAGAGAAGTTACAGGGGTTTACCAAGAAATCTCCCAACGAAAACTACAAGAAAAGAAGGGAGACTTAGATAACTGGCAAAATCTACGTTGTTGATAGACTTGGGAGTACTTAGCATTCTCAAAACATCACTGTCACCAAAAGAAATCTACTTCTCTAAGACAAGGATACAGTGAACAGAGAAAGTATTAGTTTCTTAAGATAGATAACAGAGAGAAACAAGAGAAAGTACACAGTGCTTCCTTGACCCAGAAAAGTTACAGAGGTTTACACAGAGAACTTCAGCTATAACTACCAGAAAATGAGAGAGACTTCGAAAACTAGCAAAATCTATGTTGTTCATGAAGTTGGGAGTACTTAGCATTCCGAAAACATCACTTTCACAAAGAGAAATCTACTTCTCTAAGACAACGATACAGTGAACAGAGAAAGTATTAGTTTCCTAAGATTGAGAACAGATAGAAACAAGACAAAGAACACAGTGATTCATCTACCCAGAGAAGTTACAGAGGTTTTCACAGAGATGCCCAAAATCTAACTACGATAAAGGAAGAGAGACTTAGAAAACTGGGAAAATCTACGTTGTTGATGCAGTTGGGAGTACTTAGCAATCTGAAAACATCACTTTCACAAAAAGAAATGTACTTCTCTAAGACAACGCTACACTGAACAGAGAAAGAATTAGTTTCTTAAGATTGAGAACAGATAGAAACAAGAGAAATTACACAGTGATTCATCTATTCAGAGAAGTTACAGGGGTTTACCAAGAAATCTCCCAACTAAAACTACAAGAAAAGAAGGGAGACTTAGATAACTGGCAAAATCTACGTTGTGGATACACTTGGGAGTACTTAGCATTCTCAAAACATCACTGTCACAAAAAGAAATCTACTTCTCTAAGACAAGGATACAGTGAACAGAGAAAGTATTTGTTTCTTAAGATTGGGAACAGATAGAAACAAGAGAAAGTACACAGTGCTTCCTTGACCCAGAAAAGTTACAGAGGTTTACACAGAGAACTTCAGCTATAACTACCAGAAAATGAGAGAGACTTCGAAAACTAGCAAAATCTATGTTGTTCATGAAGTTGGGAGTACTTAGCATTCCGAAAACATCACTTTCACAAAGAGAAATCTACTTCTCTAAGACAACGATACAGTGAACAGAGAAAGTATTAGTTTCTTAAGATTGAGAACAGATAGAAACAAGAGAAATTACACAGTGATTCATCTACCCAGAGAAGTTACAGGGGTTTACCAAGAAATCTCCCAACTAAAACTACAAGAAAAGAAGGGAGACTTAGATAACTGGCAAAATCTACGTTGTGGATACACTTGGGAGTACTTAGCATTCTCAAAACATCACTGTCACCAAAAGAAATCTACTTCTCTAAGACAAGGATACAGTGAACAGAGAAAGTATTAGTTTCTTAAGATAGATAACAGATAGAAACAAGAGAAAGTACACAGTGCTTCCTTGACCCAGAAAAGTTACAGAGGTTTACACAGAGAACTTCAGCTATAACTACCAGAAAATGAGAGAGACTTCGAAAACTAGCAAAATCTATGTTGTTCATGAAGTTGGGAGTACTTAGCATTCCGAAAACATCACTTTCACAAAGAGAAATCTACTTCTCTAAGACAACGATACAGTGAACAGAGAAAGTATTAGTTTCTTAAGATTGAGAACAGATAAAAAGAAGAGAAATTACACAGTGATTCATCTACCCAGAGAAGTTACAGGGGTTTACCAAGAAATCTCCCAACGAAAACTACAAGAAAAGAAGGGAGACTTAGATAACTGGCAAAATCTACGTTGTTGATAGACTTGGGAGTACTTAGCATTCTCAAAACATCACTGTCACCAAAAGAAATCTACTTCTCTAAGACAAGGATACAGTGAACAGAGAAAGTATTAGTTTCTTAAGATAGATAACAGAGAGAAACAAGAGAAAGTACACAGTGCTTCCTTGACCCAGAAAAGTTACAGAGGTTTACACAGAGAACTTCAGCTATAACTACCAGAAAATGAGAGAGACTTCGAAAACTAGCAAAATCTATGTTGTTCATGAAGTTGGGAGTACTTAGCATTCCGAAAACATCACTTTCACAAAGAGAAATCTACTTCTCTAAGACAACGATACAGTGAACAGAGAAAGTATTAGTTTCCTAAGATTGAGAACAGATAGAAACAAGACAAAGAACACAGTGATTCATCTACCCAGAGAAGTTACAGAGGTTTTCACAGAGATGCCCAAAATCTAACTACGATAAAGGAAGAGAGACTTAGAAAACTGGGAAAATCTACGTTGTTGATGCAGTTGGGAGTACTTAGCAATCTGAAAACATCACTTTCACAAAAAGAAATGTACTTCTCTAAGACAACGCTACACTGAACAGAGAAAGAATTAGTTTCTTAAGATTGAGAACAGATAGAAACAAGAGAAATTACACAGTGATTCATCTAGCCAGAGAAGTTACAGGGGTTTACCAAGAAATCTCCCAACTAAAACTACAAGAAAAGAAGGGAGACTTAGATCACTGGCAAAATCTACGTTGTGGATAGACTTGGGAGTACTTAGCATTCTCAAAACATCACTGTCACAAAAAGAAATCTACTTCTCTAAGACAAGGATACAGTGAACAGAGAAAGTATTTGTTTCTTAAGATTGGGAACAGATAGAAACAAGAGAAAGTACACAGTGCTTCCTTGACCCAGAAAAGTTACAGAGGTTTACACAGAGAACTTCAGCTATAACTACCAGAAAATGAGAGAGACTTCGAAAACTAGCAAAATCTATGTTGTTCATGAAGTTGGGAGTACTTAGCATTCCGAAAACATCACTTTCACAAAGAGAAATCTACTTCTCTAAGACAACGATACAGTGAACAGAGAAAGTATTAGTTTCTTAAGATTGAGAACAGATAGAAACAAGAGAAATTACACAGTGATTCATCTACCCAGAGAAGTTACAGGGGTTTACCAAGAAATCTCCCAACTAAAACTACAAGAAAAGAAGGGAGACTTAGATAACTGGCAATATCTACGTTGTGGATACACTTGGGAGTACTTAGCATTCTCAAAACATCACTGTCACCAAAAGAAATCTACTTCTCTAAGACAAGGATACAGTGAACAGAGAAAGTATTAGTTTCTTAAGATAGATAACAGATAGAAACAAGAGAAAGTACACAGTGCTTCCTTGACCCAGAAAAGTTACAGAGGTTTACACAGAGAACTTCAGCTATAACTACCAGAAAATGAGAGAGACTTCGAAAACTAGCAAAATCTATGTTGTTCATGAAGTTGGGAGTACTTAGCATTCCGAAAACATCACTTTCACAAAGAGAAATCTACTTCTCTAAGACAACGATACAGTGAACAGAGAAAGTATTAGTTTCCTAAGATTGAGAACAGATAGAAACAAGACAAAGAACACAGTGATTCATCTACCCAGAGAAGGTACAGAGGTTTTCACAGAGATGTCCAAACTCTAACTACGATAAAGGAAGAGAGACTTAGATAACTGGGAAAATGTACGTTGTTGATGCAGTTGGGAGTACTTAGCAATCTGAAAACATCACTTTCACAAAAAGAAATGTACTTCTCTAAGACAACGCTACACTGAACAGAGAAAGAATTAGTTTCTTAAGATTGAGAACAGATAGAAACAAGAGAAATTACACAGTGATTCATCTATTCAGAGAAGTTACAGGGGTTTACCAAGAAATCTCCCAACTAAAACTACAAGAAAAGAAGGGAGACTTAGATAACTGGCAAAATCTACGTTGTTGATAGACTTGGGAGTACTTAGCATTCTCAAAACATCACTGTCACAAAAAGAAACCTACTTCTCTAAGACAAGGATACAGTGAACAGAGAAAGTATTTCTTTCTTAAGATTGGGAACAGATAGAAACAAGAGAAAGTACACAGTGCTTCCTTGACCCAGAAAAGTTACAGAGGTTTACACAGAGAACTTCAGCTATAACTACCAGAAAATGAGAGAGACTTCGAAAACTAGCAAAATCTATGTTGTTCATGAAGTTGGGAGTACTTAGCATTCCGAAAACATCACTTTCACAAAGAGAAATCTACTTCTCTAAGACAACGATACAGTGAACAGAGAAAGTATTAGTTTCTTAAGATTGAGAACAGATAGAAACAAGAGAAATTACACAGTGATTCATCTACCCAGAGAAGTTACAGGGGTTTACCAAGAAATCTCCCAACTAAAACTACAAGAAAAGAAGGGAGACTTAGATAACTGGCAAAATCTACGTTGTTGATAGACTTGGGAGTACTTAGCATTCTCAAAACATCACTGTCACCAAAAGAAATCTACTTCTCTAAGACAAGGATACAGTGAACAGAGAAAGTATTAGTTTCTTAAGATAGATAACAGATAGAAACAAGAGAAAGTACACAGTGCTTCCTTGACCCAGAAAAGTTACAGAGGTTTACACAGAGAACTTCAGCTATAACTACCAGAAAATGAGAGAGACTTCGAAAACTAGCAAAATCTATGTTGTTCATGAAGTTGGGAGTACTTAGCATTCCGAAAACATCACTTTCACAAAGAGAAATCTACTTCTCTAAGACAACGATACAGTGAACAGAGAAAGTATTAGTTTCTTAAGATTGAGAACAGATAGAAACAAGAGAAATTACACAGTGATTCATCTACCCAGAGAAGTTACAGGGGTTTACCAAGAAATCTCCCAACTAAAACTACAAGAAAAGAAGGGAGACTTAGATAACTGGCAAAATCTACGTTGTTGATAGACTTGGGAGTACTTAGCATTCTCAAAACATCACTGTCACAAAAAGAAACCTACTTCTCTAAGACAAGGATACAGTGAACAGAGAAAGTATTTCTTTCTTAAGATTGGGAACAGATAGAAACAAGAGAAAGTACACAGTGCTTCCTTGACCCAGAAAAGATACAGAGGTTTACACAGAGAACTTCAGCTATAACTACCAGAAAATGAGAGAGACTTCGAAAACTAGCAAAATCTATGTTGTTCATGAAGTTGGGAGTACTTAGCATTCCGAAAACATCACTTTCACAAAGAGAAATCTACTTCTCTAAGACAACGATACAGTGAACAGAGAAAGTATTAGTTTCTTAAGATTGAGAACAGATAAAAAGAAGAGAAATTACACAGTGATTCATCTACCCAGAGAAGTTACAGGGGTTTACCAAGAAATCTCCCAACGAAAACTACAAGAAAAGAAGGGAGACTTAGATAACTGGCAAAATCTACGTTGTTGATAGACTTGGGAGTACTTAGCATTCTCAAAACATCACTGTCACAAAAAGAAATCTACTTCTCTCAGACAAGGATACAGTGAACAGAGAAAGTATTTGTTTCTTAAGATTGGGAACAGATAGAAACAAGAGAAAGTACACAGTGCTTCCTTGACCCAGAAAAGTTACAGAGGTTTACACAGAGAACTTCAGCTATAACTACCAGAAAATGAGAGAGACTTCGAAAACTAGCAAAATCTATGTTGTTCATGAAGTTGGGAGTACTTAGCATTCCGAAAACATCACTTTCACAAAGAGAAATCTACTTCTCTAAGACAACGATACAGTGAACAGAGAAAGTATTAGTTTCCTAAGATTGAGAACAGATAGAAACAAGACAAAGAACACAGTGATTCATCTACCCAGAGAAGTTACAGAGGTTTTCACAGAGATGCCCAAAATCTAACTACGATAAAGGAAGAGAGACTTAGAAAACTGGGAAAATCTACGTTGTTGATGCAGTTGGGAGTACTTAGCAATCTGAAAACATCACTTTCACAAAAAGAAATGTACTTCTCTAAGACAACGCTACACTGAACAGAGAAAGAATTAGTTTCTTAAGATTGAGAACAGATAAAAAGAAGAGAAATTACACAGTGATTCATCTACCCAGAGAAGTTACAGGGGTTTACCAAGAAATCTCCCAACGAAAACTACAAGAAAAGAAGGGAGACTTAGATAACTGGCAAAATCTACGTTGTTGATAGACTTGGGAGTACTTAGCATTCTCAAAACATCACTGTCACCAAAAGAAATCTACTTCTCTAAGACAAGGATACAGTGAACAGAGAAAGTATTAGTTTCTTAAGATAGATAACAGAGAGAAACAAGAGAAAGTACACAGTGCTTCCTTGACCCAGAAAAGTTACAGAGGTTTACACAGAGAACTTCAGCTATAACTACCAGAAAATGAGAGAGACTTCGAAAACTAGCAAAATCTATGTTGTTCATGAAGTTGGGAGTACTTAGCATTCCGAAAACATCACTTTCACAAAGAGAAATCTACTTCTCTAAGACAACGATACAGTGAACAGAGAAAGTATTAGTTTCTTAAGATTGAGAACAGATAGAAACAAGAGAAATTACACAGTGATTCATCTACCCAGAGAAGTTACAGGGGTTTACCAAGAAATCTCCCAACTAAAACTACAAGAAAAGAAGGGAGACTTAGATAACTGGCAAAATCTACGTTGTTGATAGACTTGGGAGTACTTAGCATTCTCAAAACATCACTGTCCCAAAAAGAAATCTACTTCTCTAAGACAAGGATACAGTGAACAGAGAAAGTATTTGTTTCTTAAGATTGGGAACAGATAGAAACAATAGAAAGTACACAGTGCTTCCTTGACCCAGAAAAGTTACAGAGGTTTACACAGAGAACTTCAGCTATAACTACCAGAAAATGAGAGAGACTTCGAAAACTAGCAAAATCTATGTTGTTCATGAAGTTGGGAGTACTTAGCATTCCGAAAACATCACTTTCACAAAGAGAAATCTACTTCTCTAAGACAACGATACAGTGAACAGAGAAAGTATTAGTTTCTTAAGATTGAGAACAGATAGAAACAAGAGAAATTACACAGTGATTCATCTACCCAGAGAAGTTACAGGGGTTTACCAAGAAATCTCCCAACTAAAACTACAAGAAAAGAAGGGAGACTTAGATAACTGGCAAAATCTACGTTGTGGATACACTTGGGAGTACTTAGCATTCTCAAAACATCACTGTCACCAAAAGAAATCTACTTCTCTAAGACAAGGATACAGTGAACAGAGAAAGTATTAGTTTCTTAAGATAGATAACAGATAGAAACAAGAGAAAGTACACAGTGCTTCCTTGACCCAGAAAAGTTACAGAGGTTTACACAGAGAACTTCAGCTATAACTACCAGAAAATGAGAGAGACTTCGAAAACTAGCAAAATCTATGTTGTTCATGAAGTTGGGAGTACTTAGCATTCCGAAAACATCACTTTCACAAAGAGAAATCTACTTCTCTAAGACAACGATACAGTGAACAGAGAAAGTATTAGTTTCTTAAGATTGAGAACAGATAAAAAGAAGAGAAATTACACAGTGATTCATCTACCCAGAGAAGTTACAGGGGTTTACCAAGAAATCTCCCAACGAAAACTACAAGAAAAGAAGGGAGACTTAGATAACTGGCAAAATCTACGTTGTTGATAGACTTGGGAGTACTTAGCATTCTCAAAACATCACTGTCACCAAAAGAAATCTACTTCTCTAAGACAAGGATACAGTGAACAGAGAAAGTATTAGTTTCTTAAGATAGATAACAGAGAGAAACAAGAGAAAGTACACAGTGCTTCCTTGACCCAGAAAAGTTACAGAGGTTTACACAGAGAACTTCAGCTATAACTACCAGAAAATGAGAGAGACTTCGAAAACTAGCAAAATCTATGTTGTTCATGAAGTTGGGAGTACTTAGCATTCCGAAAACATCACTTTCACAAAGAGAAATCTACTTCTCTAAGACAACGATACAGTGAACAGAGAAAGTATTAGTTTCCTAAGATTGAGAACAGATAGAAACAAGACAAAGAACACAGTGATTCATCTACCCAGAGAAGTTACAGAGGTTTTCACAGAGATGCCCAAAATCTAACTACGATAAAGGAAGAGAGACTTAGAAAACTGGGAAAATCTACGTTGTTGATGCAGTTGGGAGTACTTAGCAATCTGAAAACATCACTTTCACAAAAAGAAATGTACTTCTCTAAGACAACGCTACACTGAACAGAGAAAGAATTAGTTTCTTAAGATTGAGAACAGATAGAAACAAGAGAAATTACACAGTGATTCATCTATTCAGAGAAGTTACAGGGGTTTACCAAGAAATCTCCCAACTAAAACTACAAGAAAAGAAGGGAGACTTAGATAACTGGCAAAATCTACGTTGTGGATACACTTGGGAGTACTTAGCATTCTCAAAACATCACTGTCACAAAAAGAAATCTACTTCTCTAAGACAAGGATACAGTGAACAGAGAAAGTATTTGTTTCTTAAGATTGGGAACAGATAGAAACAAGAGAAAGTACACAGTGCTTCCTTGACCCAGAAAAGTTACAGAGGTTTACACAGAGAACTTCAGCTATAACTACCAGAAAATGAGAGAGACTTCGAAAACTAGCAAAATCTATGTTGTTCATGAAGTTGGGAGTACTTAGCATTCCGAAAACATCACTTTCACAAAGAGAAATCTACTTCTCTAAGACAACGATACAGTGAACAGAGAAAGTATTAGTTTCTTAAGATTGAGAACAGATAGAAACAAGAGAAATTACACAGTGATTCATCTACCCAGAGAAGTTACAGGGGTTTACCAAGAAATCTCCCAACTAAAACTACAAGAAAAGAAGGGAGACTTAGATAACTGGCAAAATCTACGTTGTGGATACACTTGGGAGTACTTAGCATTCTCAAAACATCACTGTCACCAAAAGAAATCTACTTCTCTAAGACAAGGATACAGTGAACAGAGAAAGTATTAGTTTCTTAAGATAGATAACAGATAGAAACAAGAGAAAGTACACAGTGCTTCCTTGACCCAGAAAAGTTACAGAGGTTTACACAGAGAACTTCAGCTATAACTACCAGAAAATGAGAGAGACTTCGAAAACTAGCAAAATCTATGTTGTTCATGAAGTTGGGAGTACTTAGCATTCCGAAAACATCACTTTCACAAAGAGAAATCTACTTCTCTAAGACAACGATACAGTGAACAGAGAAAGTATTAGTTTCTTAAGATTGAGAACAGATAAAAAGAAGAGAAATTACACAGTGATTCATCTACCCAGAGAAGTTACAGGGGTTTACCAAGAAATCTCCCAACGAAAACTACAAGAAAAGAAGGGAGACTTAGATAACTGGCAAAATCTACGTTGTTGATAGACTTGGGAGTACTTAGCATTCTCAAAACATCACTGTCACCAAAAGAAATCTACTTCTCTAAGACAAGGATACAGTGAACAGAGAAAGTATTAGTTTCTTAAGATAGATAACAGAGAGAAACAAGAGAAAGTACACAGTGCTTCCTTGACCCAGAAAAGTTACAGAGGTTTACACAGAGAACTTCAGCTATAACTACCAGAAAATGAGAGAGACTTCGAAAACTAGCAAAATCTATGTTGTTCATGAAGTTGGGAGTACTTAGCATTCCGAAAACATCACTTTCACAAAGAGAAATCTACTTCTCTAAGACAACGATACAGTGAACAGAGAAAGTATTAGTTTCCTAAGATTGAGAACAGATAGAAACAAGACAAAGAACACAGTGATTCATCTACCCAGAGAAGTTACAGAGGTTTTCACAGAGATGCCCAAAATCTAACTACGATAAAGGAAGAGAGACTTAGAAAACTGGGAAAATCTACGTTGTTGATGCAGTTGGGAGTACTTAGCAATCTGAAAACATCACTTTCACAAAGAGAAATCTACTTCTCTAAGACAACGCTACACTGAACAGAGAAAGAATTAGTTTCTTAAGATTGAGAACAGATAGAAACAAGAGAAATTACACAGTGATTCATCTATTCAGAGAAGTTACAGGGGTTTACCAAGAAATCTCCCAACTAAAACTACAAGAAAAGAAGGGAGACTTAGATAACTGGCAAAATCTACGTTGTGGATACACTTGGGAGTACTTAGCATTCTCAAAACATCACTGTCACAAAAAGAAATCTACTTCTCTAAGACAAGGATACAGTGAACAGAGAAAGTATTTGTTTCTTAAGATTGGGAACAGATAGAAACAAGAGAAAGTACACAGTGCTTCCTTGACCCAGAAAAGTTACAGAGGTTTACACAGAGAACTTCAGCTATAACTACCAGAAAATGAGAGAGACTTCGAAAACTAGCAAAATCTATGTTGTTCATGAAGTTGGGAGTACTTAGCATTCCGAAAACATCACTTTCACAAAGAGAAATCTACTTCTCTAAGACAACGATACAGTGAACAGAGAAAGTATTAGTTTCTTAAGATTGAGAACAGATAGAAACAAGAGAAATTACACAGTGATTCATCTACCCAGAGAAGTTACAGGGGTTTACCAAGAAATCTCCCAACTAAAACTACAAGAAAAGAAGGGAGACTTAGATAACTGGCAATATCTACGTTGTGGATACACTTGGGAGTACTTAGCATTCTCAAAACATCACTGTCACCAAAAGAAATCTACTTCTCTAAGACAAGGATACAGTGAACAGAGAAAGTATTAGTTTCTTAAGATAGATAACAGATAGAAACAAGAGAAAGTACACAGTGCTTCCTTGACCCAGAAAAGTTACAGAGGTTTACACAGAGAACTTCAGCTATAACTACCAGAAAATGAGAGAGACTTCGAAAACTAGCAAAATCTATGTTGTTCATGAAGTTGGGAGTACTTAGCATTCCGAAAACATCACTTTCACAAAGAGAAATCTACTTCTCTAAGACAACGATACAGTGAACAGAGAAAGTATTAGTTTCCTAAGATTGAGAACAGATAGAAACAAGACAAAGAACACAGTGATTCATCTACCCAGAGAAGGTACAGAGGTTTTCACAGAGATGTCCAAACTCTAACTACGATAAAGGAAGAGAGACTTAGATAACTGGGAAAATTTACGTTGTTGATGCAGTTGGGAGTACTTAGCAATCTGAAAACATCACTTTCACAAAAAGAAATGTACTTCTCTAAGACAACGCTACACTGAACAGAGAAAGAATTAGTTTCTTAAGATTGAGAACAGATAGAAACAAGAGAAATTACACAGTGATTCATCTATTCAGAGAAGTTACAGGGGTTTACCAAGAAATCTCCCAACTAAAACTACAAGAAAAGAAGGGAGACTTAGATAACTGGCAAAATCTACGTTGTGGATACACTTGGGAGTACTTAGCATTCTCAAAACATCACTGTCACAAAAAGAAATCTACTTCTCTAAGACAAGGATACAGTGAACAGAGAAAGTATTTGTTTCTTAAGATTGGGAACAGATAGAAACAAGAGAAAGTACACAGTGCTTCCTTGACCCAGAAAAGTTACAGAGGTTTACACAGAGAACTTCAGCTATAACTACCAGAAAATGAGAGAGACTTCGAAAACTAGCAAAATCTATGTTGTTCATGAAGTTGGGAGTACTTAGCATTCCGAAAACATCACTTTCACAAAGAGAAATCTACTTCTCTAAGACAACGATACAGTGAACAGAGAAAGTATTAGTTTCTTAAGATTGAGAACAGATAGAAACAAGAGAAATTACACAGTGATTCATCTACCCAGAGAAGTTACAGGGGTTTACCAAGAAATCTCCCAACTAAAACTACAAGAAAAGAAGGGAGACTTAGATAACTGGCAATATCTACGTTGTGGATACACTTGGGAGTACTTAGCATTCTCAAAACATCACTGTCACCAAAAGAAATCTACTTCTCTAAGACAAGGATACAGTGAACAGAGAAAGTATTAGTTTCTTAAGATAGATAACAGATAGAAACAAGAGAAAGTACACAGTGCTTCCTTGACCCAGAAAAGTTACAGAGGTTTACACAGAGAACTTCAGCTATAACTACCAGAAAATGAGAGAGACTTCGAAAACTAGCAAAATCTATGTTGTTCATGAAGTTGGGAGTACTTAGCATTCCGAAAACATCACTTTCACAAAGAGAAATCTACTTCTCTAAGACAACGATACAGTGAACAGAGAAAGTATTAGTTTCCTAAGATTGAGAACAGATAGAAACAAGACAAAGAACACAGTGATTCATCTACCCAGAGAAGGTACAGAGGTTTTCACAGAGATGTCCAAACTCTAACTACGATAAAGGAAGAGAGACTTAGATAACTGGGAAAATTTACGTTGTTGATGCAGTTGGGAGTACTTAGCAATCTGAAAACATCACTTTCACAAAAAGAAATGTACTTCTCTAAGACAACGCTACACTGAACAGAGAAAGAATTAGTTTCTTAAGATTGAGAACAGATAGAAACAAGAGAAATTACACAGTGATTCATCTATTCAGAGAAGTTACAGGGGTTTACCAAGAAATCTCCCAACTAAAACTACAAGAAAAGAAGGGAGACTTAGATAACTGGCAAAATCTACGTTGTTGATAGACTTGGGAGTACTTAGCATTCTCAAAACATCACTGTCACAAAAAGAAACCTACTTCTCTAAGACAAGGATACAGTGAACAGAGAAAGTATTTCTTTCTTAAGATTGGGAACAGATAGAAACAAGAGAAAGTACACAGTGCTTCCTTGACCCAGAAAAGTTACAGAGGTTTACACAGAGAACTTCAGCTATAACTACCAGAAAATGAGAGAGACTTCGAAAACTAGCAAAATCTATGTTGTTCATGAAGTTGGGAGTACTTAGCATTCCGAAAACATCACTTTCACAAAGAGAAATCTACTTCTCTAAGACAACGATACAGTGAACAGAGAAAGTATTAGTTTCTTAAGATTGAGAACAGATAGAAACAAGAGAAATTACACAGTGATTCATCTACCCAGAGAAGTTACAGGGGTTTACCAAGAAATCTCCCAACTAAAACTACAAGAAAAGAAGGGAGACTTAGATAACTGGCAAAATCTACGTTGTTGATAGACTTGGGAGTACTTAGCATTCTCAAAACATCACTGTCACCAAAAGAAATCTACTTCTCTAAGACAAGGATACAGTGAACAGAGAAAGTATTAGTTTCTTAAGATAGATAACAGATAGAAACAAGAGAAAGTACACAGTGCTTCCTTGACCCAGAAAAGTTACAGAGGTTTACACAGAGAACTTCAGCTATAACTACCAGAAAATGAGAGAGACTTCGAAAACTAGCAAAATCTATGTTGTTCATGAAGTTGGGAGTACTTAGCATTCCGAAAACATCACTTTCACAAAGAGAAATCTACTTCTCTAAGACAACGATACAGTGAACAGAGAAAGTATTAGTTTCTTAAGATTGAGAACAGATAGAAACAAGAGAAATTACACAGTGATTCATCTACCCAGAGAAGTTACAGGGGTTTACCAAGAAATCTCCCAACTAAAACTACAAGAAAAGAAGGGAGACTTAGATAACTGGCAAAATCTACGTTGTTGATAGACTTGGGAGTACTTAGCATTCTCAAAACATCACTGTCACAAAAAGAAACCTACTTCTCTAAGACAAGGATACAGTGAACAGAGAAAGTATTTCTTTCTTAAGATTGGGAACAGATAGAAACAAGAGAAAGTACACAGTGCTTCCTTGACCCAGAAAAGATACAGAGGTTTACACAGAGAACTTCAGCTATAACTACCAGAAAATGAGAGAGACTTTGAAAACTAGCAAAATCTATGTTGTTCATGAAGTTGGGAGTACTTAGCATTCCGAAAACATCACTTTCACAAAGAGAAATCTACTTCTCTAAGACAACGATACAGTGAACAGAGAAAGTATTAGTTTCTTAAGATTGAGAACAGATAAAAAGAAGAGAAATTACACAGTGATTCATCTACCCAGAGAAGTTACAGGGGTTTACCAAGAAATCTCCCAACGAAAACTACAAGAAAAGAAGGGAGACTTAGATAACTGGCAAAATCTACGTTGTTGATAGACTTGGGAGTACTTAGCATTCTCAAAACATCACTGTCACCAAAAGAAATCTACTTCTCTAAGACAAGGATACAGTGAACAGAGAAAGTATTAGTTTCTTAAGATAGATAACAGAGAGAAACAAGAGAAAGTACACAGTGCTTCCTTGACCCAGAAAAGTTACAGAGGTTTACACAGAGAACTTCAGCTATAACTACCAGAAAATGAGAGAGACTTCGAAAACTAGCAAAATCTATGTTGTTCATGAAGTTGGGAGTACTTAGCATTCCGAAAACATCACTTTCACAAAGAGAAATCTACTTCTCTAAGACAACGATACAGTGAACAGAGAAAGTATTAGTTTCCTAAGATTGAGAACAGATAGAAACAAGACAAAGAACACAGTGATTCATCTACCCAGAGAAGTTACAGAGGTTTTCACAGAGATGCCCAAAATCTAACTACGATAAAGGAAGAGAGACTTAGAAAACTGGGAAAATCTACGTTGTTGATGCAGTTGGGAGTACTTAGCAATCTGAAAACATCACTTTCACAAAGAGAAATCTACTTCTCTAAGACAACGCTACACTGAACAGAGAAAGAATTAGTTTCTTAAGATTGAGAACAGATAGAAACAAGAGAAATTACACAGTGATTCATCTATTCAGAGAAGTTACAGGGGTTTACCAAGAAATCTCCCAACTAAAACTACAAGAAAAGAAGGGAGACTTAGATAACTGGCAAAATCTACGTTGTGGATACACTTGGGAGTACTTAGCATTCTCAAAACATCACTGTCACAAAAAGAAATCTACTTCTCTAAGACAAGGATACAGTGAACAGAGAAAGTATTTGTTTCTTAAGATTGGGAACAGATAGAAACAAGAGAAAGTACACAGTGCTTCCTTGACCCAGAAAAGTTACAGAGGTTTACACAGAGAACTTCAGCTATAACTACCAGAAAATGAGAGAGACTTCGAAAACTAGCAAAATCTATGTTGTTCATGAAGTTGGGAGTACTTAGCATTCCGAAAACATCACTTTCACAAAGAGAAATCTACTTCTCTAAGACAACGATACAGTGAACAGAGAAAGTATTAGTTTCTTAAGATTGAGAACAGATAGAAACAAGAGAAATTACACAGTGATTCATCTACCCAGAGAAGTTACAGGGGTTTACCAAGAAATCTCCCAACTAAAACTACAAGAAAAGAAGGGAGACTTAGATAACTGGCAATATCTACGTTGTGGATACACTTGGGAGTACTTAGCATTCTCAAAACATCACTGTCACCAAAAGAAATCTACTTCTCTAAGACAAGGATACAGTGAACAGAGAAAGTATTAGTTTCTTAAGATAGATAACAGATAGAAACAAGAGAAAGTACACAGTGCTTCCTTGACCCAGAAAAGTTACAGAGGTTTACACAGAGAACTTCAGCTATAACTACCAGAAAATGAGAGAGACTTCGAAAACTAGCAAAATCTATGTTGTTCATGAAGTTGGGAGTACTTAGCATTCCGAAAACATCACTTTCACAAAGAGAAATCTACTTCTCTAAGACAACGATACAGTGAACAGAGAAAGTATTAGTTTCCTAAGATTGAGAACAGATAGAAACAAGACAAAGAACACAGTGATTCATCTACCCAGAGAAGGTACAGAGGTTTTCACAGAGATGTCCAAACTCTAACTACGATAAAGGAAGAGAGACTTAGATAACTGGGAAAATTTACGTTGTTGATGCAGTTGGGAGTACTTAGCAATCTGAAAACATCACTTTCACAAAAAGAAATGTACTTCTCTAAGACAACGCTACACTGAACAGAGAAAGAATTAGTTTCTTAAGATTGAGAACAGATAGAAACAAGAGAAATTACACAGTGATTCATCTATTCAGAGAAGTTACAGGGGTTTACCAAGAAATCTCCCAACTAAAACTACAAGAAAAGAAGGGAGACTTAGATAACTGGCAAAATCTACGTTGTGGATACACTTGGGAGTACTTAGCATTCTCAAAACATCACTGTCACAAAAAGAAATCTACTTCTCTAAGACAAGGATACAGTGAACAGAGAAAGTATTTGTTTCTTAAGATTGGGAACAGATAGAAACAAGAGAAAGTACACAGTGCTTCCTTGACCCAGAAAAGTTACAGAGGTTTACACAGAGAACTTCAGCTATAACTACCAGAAAATGAGAGAGACTTCGAAAACTAGCAAAATCTATGTTGTTCATGAAGTTGGGAGTACTTAGCATTCCGAAAACATCACTTTCACAAAGAGAAATCTACTTCTCTAAGACAACGATACAGTGAACAGAGAAAGTATTAGTTTCTTAAGATTGAGAACAGATAGAAACAAGAGAAATTACACAGTGATTCATCTACCCAGAGAAGTTACAGGGGTTTACCAAGAAATCTCCCAACTAAAACTACAAGAAAAGAAGGGAGACTTAGATAACTGGCAATATCTACGTTGTGGATACACTTGGGAGTACTTAGCATTCTCAAAACATCACTGTCACCAAAAGAAATCTACTTCTCTAAGACAAGGATACAGTGAACAGAGAAAGTATTAGTTTCTTAAGATAGATAACAGATAGAAACAAGAGAAAGTACACAGTGCTTCCTTGACCCAGAAAAGTTACAGAGGTTTACACAGAGAACTTCAGCTATAACTACCAGAAAATGAGAGAGACTTCGAAAACTAGCAAAATCTATGTTGTTCATGAAGTTGGGAGTACTTAGCATTCCGAAAACATCACTTTCACAAAGAGAAATCTACTTCTCTAAGACAACGATACAGTGAACAGAGAAAGTATTAGTTTCCTAAGATTGAGAACAGATAGAAACAAGACAAAGAACACAGTGATTCATCTACCCAGAGAAGGTACAGAGGTTTTCACAGAGATGTCCAAACTCTAACTACGATAAAGGAAGAGAGACTTAGATAACTGGGAAAATTTACGTTGTTGATGCAGTTGGGAGTACTTAGCAATCTGAAAACATCACTTTCACAAAAAGAAATGTACTTCTCTAAGACAACGCTACACTGAACAGAGAAAGAATTAGTTTCTTAAGATTGAGAACAGATAGAAACAAGAGAAATTACACAGTGATTCATCTATTCAGAGAAGTTACAGGGGTTTACCAAGAAATCTCCCAACTAAAACTACAAGAAAAGAAGGGAGACTTAGATAACTGGCAAAATCTACGTTGTTGATAGACTTGGGAGTACTTAGCATTCTCAAAACATCACTGTCACAAAAAGAAACCTACTTCTCTAAGACAAGGATACAGTGAACAGAGAAAGTATTTCTTTCTTAAGATTGGGAACAGATAGAAACAAGAGAAAGTACACAGTGCTTCCTTGACCCAGAAAAGTTACAGAGGTTTACACAGAGAACTTCAGCTATAACTACCAGAAAATGAGAGAGACTTCGAAAACTAGCAAAATCTATCTTGTTCATGAAGTTGGGAGTACTTAGCATTCCAAAAACATCACTTTCACAAAGAGAAATCTACTTCTCTAAGACAACGATACAGTGAACAGAGAAAGTATTAGTTTCTTAAGATTGAGAACAGATAGAAACAAGAGAAATTACACAGTGATTCATCTACCCAGAGAAGTTACAGGGGTTTACCAAGAAATCTCCCAACTAAAACTACAAGAAAAGAAGGGAGACTTAGATAACTGGCAAAATCTACGTTGTTGATAGACTTGGGAGTACTTAGCATTCTCAAAACATCACTGTCACCAAAAGAAATCTACTTCTCTAAGACAAGGATACAGTGAACAGAGAAAGTATTAGTTTCTTAAGATAGATAACAGATAGAAACAAGAGAAAGTACACAGTGCTTCCTTGACCCAGAAAAGTTACAGAGGTTTACACAGAGAACTTCAGCTATAACTACCAGAAAATGAGAGAGACTTCGAAAACTAGCAAAATCTATGTTGTTCATGAAGTTGGGAGTACTTAGCATTCCGAAAACATCACTTTCACAAAGAGAAATCTACTTCTCTAAGACAACGATACAGTGAACAGAGAAAGTATTAGTTTCTTAAGATTGAGAACAGATAGAAACAAGAGAAATTACACAGTGATTCATCTACCCAGAGAAGTTACAGGGGTTTACCAAGAAATCTCCCAACTAAAACTACAAGAAAAGAAGGGAGACTTAGATAACTGGCAAAATCTACGTTGTTGATAGACTTGGGAGTACTTAGCATTCTCAAAACGTCACTGTCACAAAAAGAAACCTACTTCTCTAAGACAAGGATACAGTGAACAGAGAAAGTATTTCTTTCTTAAGATTGGGAACAGATAGAAACAAGAGAAAGTACACAGTGCTTCCTTGACCCAGAAAAGATACAGAGGTTTACACAGAGAACTTCAGCTATAACTACCAGAAAATGAGAGAGACTTCGAAAACTAGCAAAATCTATGTTGTTCATGAAGTTGGGAGTACTTAGCATTCCGAAAACATCACTTTCACAAAGAGAAATCTACTTCTCTAAGACAACGATACAGTGAACAGAGAAAGTATTAGTTTCTTAAGATTGAGAACAGATAAAAAGAAGAGAAATTACACAGTGATTCATCTACCCAGAGAAGTTACAGGGGTTTACCAAGAAATCTCCCAACGAAAACTACAAGAAAAGAAGGGAGACTTAGATAACTGGCAAAATCTACGTTGTTGATAGACTTGGGAGTACTTAGCATTCTCAAAACATCACTGTCACAAAAAGAAATCTACTTCTCTAAGACAAGGATACAGTGAACAGAGAAAGTATTTGTTTCTTAAGATTGGGAACAGATAGAAACAAGAGAAAGTACACAGTGCTTCCTTGACCCAGAAAAGTTACAGAGGTTTACACAGAGAACTTCAGCTATAACTACCAGAAAATGAGAGAGACTTCGAAAACTAGCAAAATCTATGTTGTTCATGAAGTTGGGAGTACTTAGCATTCCGAAAACATCACTTTCACAAAGAGAAATCTACTTCTCTAAGACAACGATACAGTGAACAGAGAAAGTATTAGTTTCCTAAGATTGAGAACAGATAGAAACAAGACAAAGAACACAGTGATTCATCTACCCAGAGAAGTTACAGAGGTTTTCACAGAGATGCCCAAAATCTAACTACGATAAAGGAAGAGAGACTTAGAAAACTGGGAAAATCTACGTTGTTGATGCAGTTGGGAGTACTTAGCAATCTGAAAACATCACTTTCACAAAAAGAAATGTACTTCTCTAAGACAACGCTACACTGAACAGAGAAAGAATTAGTTTCTTAAGATTGAGAACAGATAAAAAGAAGAGAAATTACACAGTGATTCATCTACCCAGAGAAGTTACAGGGGTTTACCAAGAAATCTCCCAACGAAAACTACAAGAAAAGAAGGGAGACTTAGATAACTGGCAAAATCTACGTTGTTGATAGACTTGGGAGTACTTAGCATTCTCAAAACATCACTGTCACCAAAAGAAATCTACTTCTCTAAGACAAGGATACAGTGAACAGAGAAAGTATTAGTTTCTTAAGATAGATAACAGAGAGAAACAAGAGAAAGTACACAGTGCTTCCTTGACCCAGAAAAGTTACAGAGGTTTACACAGAGAACTTCAGCTATAACTACCAGAAAATGAGAGAGACTTCGAAAACTAGCAAAATCTATGTTGTTCATGAAGTTGGGAGTACTTAGCATTCCGAAAACATCACTTTCACAAAGAGAAATCTACTTCTCTAAGACAACGATACAGTGAACAGAGAAAGTATTAGTTTCTTAAGATTGAGAACAGATAGAAACAAGAGAAATTACACAGTGATTCATCTACGCAGAGAAGTTACAGGGGTTTACCAAGAAATCTCCCAACTAAAACTACAAGAAAAGAAGGGAGACTTAGATAACTGGCAAAATCTACGTTGTTGATAGACTTGGGAGTACTTAGCATTCTCAAAACATCACTGTCCCAAAAAGAAATCTACTTCTCTAAGACAAGGATACAGTGAACAGAGAAAGTATTTGTTTCTTAAGATTGGGAACAGATAGAAACAATAGAAAGTACACAGTGCTTCCTTGACCCAGAAAAGTTACAGAGGTTTACACAGAGAACTTCAGCTATAACTACCAGAAAATGAGAGAGACTTCGAAAACTAGCAAAATCTATGTTGTTCATGAAGTTGGGAGTACTTAGCATTCCGAAAACATCACTTTCACGAAGAGAAATCTACTTCTCTAAGACAACGATACAGTGAACAGAGAAAGTATTAGTTTCTTAAGATTGAGAACAGATAGAAACAAGAGAAATTACACAGTGATTCATCTACCCAGAGAAGTTACAGGGGTTTACCAAGAAATCTCCCAACTAAAACTACAAGAAAAGAAGGGAGACTTAGATAACTGGCAAAATCTACGTTGTTGATAGACTTGGGAGTACTTAGCATTCTCAAAACATCACTGTCCCAAAAAGAAATCTACTTCTCTAAGACAAGGATACAGTGAACAGAGAAAGTATTTGTTTCTTAAGATTGGGAACAGATAGAAACAATAGAAAGTACACAGTGCTTCCTTGACCCAGAAAAGTTACAGAGGTTTACACAGAGAACTTCAGCTATAACTACCAGAAAATGAGAGAGACTTCGAAAACTAGCAAAATCTATGTTGTTCATGAAGTTGGGAGTACTTAGCATTCCGAAAACATCACTTTCACAAAGAGAAATCTACTTCTCTAAGACAACGATACAGTGAACAGAGAAAGTATTAGTTTCCTAAGATTGAGAACAGATAGAAACAAGACAAAGAACACAGTGATTCATCTACCCAGAGAAGTTACAGAGGTTTTCACAGAGATGTCCAAACTCTAACTACGATAAAGGAAGAGAGACTTAGATAACTGGGAAAATCTACGTTGTTGATGCAGTTGGGAGTACTTAGCAATCTGAAAACATCACTTTCACAAAAAGAAATGTACTTCTCTAAGACAACGCTACACTGAACAGAGAAAGAATTAGTTTCTTAAGATTGAGAACAGATAGAAACAAGAGAAATTACACAGTGATTCATCTATTCAGAGAAGTTACAGGGGTTTACCAAGAAATCTCCCAACTAAAACTACAAGAAAAGAAGGGAGACTTAGATAACTGGCAAAATCTACGTTGTGGATACACTTGGGAGTACTTAGCATTCTCAAAACATCACTGTCACAAAAAGAAATCTACTTCTCTAAGACAAGGATACAGTGAACAGAGAAAGTATTTGTTTCTTAAGATTGGGAACAGATAGAAACAAGAGAAAGTACACAGTGCTTCCTTGACCCAGAAAAGTTACAGAGGTTTACACAGAGAAGTTCAGCTATAATTACCAGAAAATGAGAGAGACTTCGAAAACTAGCAAAATCTATCTTGTTCATGAAGTTGGGAGTACTTAGCATTCCAAAAACATCACTTTCACAAAGAGAAATCTACTTCTCTAAGACAACGATACAGTGAACAGAGAAAGTATTAGTTTCTTAAGATTGAGAACAGATAGAAACAAGAGAAATTACACAGTGATTCATCTACCCAGAGAAGTTACAGGGGTTTACCAAGAAATCTCCCAACTAAAACTACAAGAAAAGAAGGGAGACTTAGATAACTGGCAAAATCTACGTTGTTGATAGACTTGGGAGTACTTAGCTTTCTCAAAACATCACTGTCACCAAAAGAAATCTACTTCTCTAAGACAAGGATACAGTGAACAGAGAAAGTATTAGTTTCTTAAGATAGATAACAGATAGAAACAAGAGAAAGTACACAGTGCTTCCTTGACCCAGAAAAGTTACAGAGGTTTACACAGAGAACTTCAGCTATAACTACCAGAAAATGAGAGAGACTTCGAAAACTAGCAAAATCTATGTTGTTCATGAAGTTGGGAGTACTTAGCATTCCGAAAACATCACTTTCACAAAGAGAAATCTACTTCTCTAAGACAACGATACAGTGAACAGAGAAAGTATTAGTTTCCTAAGATTGAGAACAGATAGAAACAAGACAAAGAACACAGTGATTCATCTACCCAGAGAAGGTACAGAGGTTTTCACAGAGATGTCCAAACTCTAACTACGATAAAGGAAGAGAGACTTAGATAACTGGGAAAATTTACGTTGTTGATGCAGTTGGGAGTACTTAGCAATCTGAAAACATCACTTTCACAAAAAGAAATGTACTTCTCTAAGACAACGCTACACTGAACAGAGAAAGAATTAGTTTCTTAAGATTGAGAACAGATAGAAACAAGAGAAATTACACAGTGATTCATCTATTCAGAGAAGTTACAGGGGTTTACCAAGAAATCTCCCAACTAAAACTACAAGAAAAGAAGGGAGACTTAGATAACTGGCAAAATCTACGTTGTGGATACACTTGGGAGTACTTAGCATTCTCAAAACATCACTGTCACAAAAAGAAATCTACTTCTCTAAGACAAGGATACAGTGAACAGAGAAAGTATTTGTTTCTTAAGATTGGGAACAGATAGAAACAAGAGAAAGTACACAGTGCTTCCTTGACCCAGAAAAGTTACAGAGGTTTACACAGAGAACTTCAGCTATAACTACCAGAAAATGAGAGAGACTTCGAAAACTAGCAAAATCTATGTTGTTCATGAAGTTGGGAGTACTTAGCATTCCGAAAACATCACTTTCACAAAGAGAAATCTACTTCTCTAAGACAACGATACAGTGAACAGAGAAAGTATTAGTTTCTTAAGATTGAGAACAGATAAAAAGAAGAGAAATTACACAGTGATTCATCTACCCAGAGAAGTTACAGGGGTTTACCAAGAAATCTCCCAACGAAAACTACAAGAAAAGAAGGGAGACTTAGATAACTGGCAAAATCTACGTTGTTGATAGACTTGGGAGTACTTAGCATTCTCAAAACATCACTGTCACCAAAAGAAATCTACTTCTCTAAGACAAGGATACAGTGAACAGAGAAAGTATTAGTTTCTTAAGATAGATAACAGAGAGAAACAAGAGAAAGTACACAGTGCTTCCTTGACCCCGAAAAGTTACAGAGGTTTACACAGAGAACTTCAGCTATAACTACCAGAAAATGAGAGAGACTTCGAAAACTAGCAAAATCTATGTTGTTCATGAAGTTGGGAGTACTTAGCATTCCGAAAACATCACTTTCACAAAGAGAAATCTACTTCTCTAAGACAACGATACAGTGAACAGAGAAAGTATTAGTTTCCTAAGATTGAGAACAGATAGAAACAAGACAAAGAACACAGTGATTCATCTACCCAGATAAGTTACAGAGGTTTTCACAGAGATGTCCAAACTCTAACTACGATAAAGGAAGAGAGACTTAGATAACTGGGAAAAATCTACGTTGTTGATGCAGTTGGGAGTACTTAGCAATCTGAAAACATCACTTTCACAAAAAGAAATGTACTTCTCTAAGACAACGCTACACTGAACAGAGAAAGAATTAGTTTCTTAACATTGAGAACAGATAGAAACAAGAGAAGGAACCCAGTGATTCATCTACCCAGAGAAGTTACAGGGGTTTACCAAGAAATCTCCCAACTAAAACTACAAGAAAAGAAGGGAGACTTAGATAACTGGCAAAATCTACGTTGTGGATAGACTTGGGAGTACTTAGCATTCTCAAAACATCACTGTCACAAAAAGAAATCTACTTCTCTAAGACAAGGATACAGTGAACAGAGAAAGTATTTGTTTCTTAAGATTGGAAACTGATAGAAACAAGAGAAAGTACACAGTGCTTCCTTGACCCCGAAAAGTTACAGAGGTTTACACAGAGAACTTCAACTATAACTACCAGAAAATGAGAGAGACTTCGAAAACTAGCAAAATCTATGTTGTTCATGAAGTTGGGAGTACTTAGCATTCCGAAAACATCACTTTCACAAAGAGAAATCTACTTCTCTAAGACAACGATACAGTGAACAGAGAAAGTTTTAGTTTCCTAAGATTGAGAACAGATAGAAACAAGACAAAGAACTCAGTGATTCATCTACCCAGAGAAGTTACAGAGGTTTTCACAGAGATGTTCAAACTCTAACTACGATAAAGGAAGAGAGACTTAGATAACTGGGAAAATCTACGTTGTTGATGCAGTTGGGAGTACTTAGCAATCTGAAAACATCACTTTCACAAAAAGAAATGTATGTCTCTAAGACAACGCTACACTGAACAGAGAAAGAATTAGTTTCTTAACATTGAGAACAGATAGAAACAAGAGAAGGAACCCAGTGATTCATCTACCCAGAGAAGTTACAGGGGTTTACCAAGAAATCTCCCAACTAAAACTACAAGAAAAGAAGGGAGACTTAGATAACTGGCAAAATCTACGTTGTTGATAGACTTGGGAGTACTTAGCTTTCTCAAAACATCACTGTCACCAAAAGAAATCTACTTCTCTAAGACAAGGATACAGTGAACAGAGAAAGTATTAGTTTCTTAAGATAGATAACAGATAGAAACAAGAGAAAGTACACAGTGCTTCCTTGACCCAGAAAAGTTACAGAGGTTTACACAGAGAACTTCAGCTATAACTACCAGAAAATGAGAGAGACTTCGAAAACTAGCAAAATCTATGTTGTTCATGAAGTTGGGAGTACTTAGCATTCCGAAAACATCACTTTCACAAAGAGAAATCTACTTCTCTAAGACAACGATACAGTGAACAGAGAAAGTATTAGTTTCCTAAGATTGAGAACAGATAGAAACAAGACAAAGAACACAGTGATTCATCTACCCAGAGAAGGTACAGAGGTTTTCACAGAGATGTCCAAACTCTAACTACGATAAAGGAAGAGAGACTTAGATAACTGGGAAAATTTACGTTGTTGATGCAGTTGGGAGTACTTAGCAATCTGAAAACATCACTTTCACAAAAAGAAATGTACTTCTCTAAGACAACGCTACACTGAACAGAGAAAGAATTAGTTTCTTAAGATTGAGAACAGATAGAAACAAGAGAAATTACACAGTGATTCATCTATTCAGAGAAGTTACAGGGGTTTACCAAGAAATCTCCCAACTAAAACTACAAGAAAAGAAGGGAGACTTAGATAACTGGCAAAATCTACGTTGTGGATACACTTGGGAGTACTTAGCATTCTCAAAACATCACTGTCACAAAAAGAAATCTACTTCTCTAAGACAAGGATACAGTGAACAGAGAAAGTATTTGTTTCTTAAGATTGGGAACAGATAGAAACAAGAGAAAGTACACAGTGCTTCCTTGACCCAGAAAAGTTACAGAGGTTTACACAGAGAACTTCAGCTATAACTACCAGAAAATGAGAGAGACTTCGAAAACTAGCAAAATCTATGTTGTTCATGAAGTTGGGAGTACTTAGCATTCCGAAAACATCACTTTCACAAAGAGAAATCTACTTCTCTAAGACAACGATACAGTGAACAGAGAAAGTATTAGTTTCTTAAGATTGAGAACAGATAAAAAGAAGAGAAATTACACAGTGATTCATCTACCCAGAGAAGTTACAGGGGTTTACCAAGAAATCTCCCAACGAAAACTACAAGAAAAGAAGGGAGACTTAGATAACTGGCAAAATCTACGTTGTTGATAGACTTGGGAGTACTTAGCATTCTCAAAACATCACTGTCACCAAAAGAAATCTACTTCTCTAAGACAAGGATACAGTGAACAGAGAAAGTATTAGTTTCTTAAGATAGATAACAGAGAGAAACAAGAGAAAGTACACAGTGCTTCCTTGACCCCGAAAAGTTACAGAGGTTTACACAGAGAACTTCAGCTATAACTACCAGAAAATGAGAGAGACTTCGAAAACTAGCAAAATCTATGTTGTTCATGAAGTTGGGAGTACTTAGCATTCCGAAAACATCACTTTCACAAAGAGAAATCTACTTCTCTAAGACAACGATACAGTGAACAGAGAAAGTATTAGTTTCCTAAGATTGAGAACAGATAGAAACAAGACAAAGAACACAGTGATTCATCTACTCAGAGAAGTTACAGAGGTTTTCACAGAGATGTCCAAACTCTAACTACGATAAAGGAAGAGAGACTTAGATAACTGGGAAAATCTACGTTGTTGATGCAGTTGGGAGTACTTAGCAATCTGAAAACATCACTTTCACAAAAAGAAATGTACTTCTCTAAGACAACGCTACACTGAACAGAGAAAGAATTAGTTTCTTAAGATTGAGAACAGATAGAAACAAGAGAAATTACACAGTGATTCATCTATTCAGAGAAGTTACAGGGGTTTACCAAGAAATCTCCCAACTAAAACTACAAGAAAAGAAGGGAGACTTAGATAACTGGCAAAATCTACGTTGTTGATAGACTTGGGAGTACTTAGCATTCTCAAAACATCACTGTCACAAAAAGAAACCTACTTCTCTAAGACAAGGATACAGTGAACAGAGAAAGTATTTCTTTCTTAAGATTGGGAACAGATAGAAACAAGAGAAAGTACACAGTGCTTCCTTGACCCCGAAAAGTTACAGAGGTTTACACAGGGAACTTCAGCTATAACTACCAGAAAATGAGAGAGACTTCGAAAACTAGCAAAATCTATGTTGTTCATGAAGTTGGGAGTACTTAGCATTCCGAAAACATCACTTTCACAAAGAGAAATCTACTTCTCTAAGACAACGATACAGTGAACAGAGAAAGTTTTAGTTTCCTAAGATTGAGAACAGATAGAAACAAGACAAAGAACACAGTGATTCATCTACCCAGAGAAGTTACAGAGGTCTTCACAGAGATGTCCAAACTCTAACTACGATAAAGGAAGAGAGACTTAGATAACTGGGAAAATCTACGTTGTTGATGCAGTTGGGAGTACTTAGCAATCTGAAAACATCACTTTCACAAAAAGAAATGTACGTCTCTAAGACAACGCTACACTGAACAGAGAAAGAATTAGTTTCTTAACATTGAGAACAGATAGAAACAAGAGAAGGAACCCAGTGATTCATCTACCCAGAGAAGTTACAGGGGTTTACCAAGAAATCTCCCAACTAAAACTACAAGAAAAGAAGGGAGACTTAGATAACTGGCAAAATCTACGTTGTGGATAGACTTGGGAGTACTTAGCATTCTCAAAACATCACTGTCACAAACAGAAATCTACTTCTCTAAGACAAGGATACAGTGAACAGAGAAAGTATTTGTTTCCTAAGATTGGGAACAGATAGAAACAATAGAAAGTACACAGTGCTTCCTTGACCCAGAAAAGTTACAGAGGTTTACACAGAGAACTTCAGCTATAACTACCAGAAAATGAGAGAGACTTCGAAAACTAGCAAAATCTATGTTGTTCATGAAGTTGGGAGTACTTAGCATTCCGAAAACATCACTTTCACAAAGAGAAATCTACTTCTCTAAGACAACGATACAGTGAACAGAGAAAGTATTAGTTTCCTAAGATTGAGAACAGATAGAAACAAGAGAAATTACACAGTGATTCATCTACCCAGAGAAGTTACAGGGGTTTACCAAGAAATCTCCCAACTAAAACTACAAGAAAAGAAGGGAGACTTAGATAACTGGGAAAATCTACGTTGTTGATAGACTTGGGAGTACTTAGCATTCTCAAAACATCACTGTCACAAAAAGAAACCTACTTCTCTAAGACAAGGATACAGTGAACAGAGAAAGTATTTCTTTCTTAAGATTGGGAACAGATAGAAACAAGAGAAAGTACACAGTGCTTCCTTGACCCAGAAAAGTTACAGAGGTTTACACAGAGAACTTCAGCTATAACTACCAGAAAATGAGAGAGACTTCGAAAACTAGCAAAATCTATGTTGTTCATGAAGTTGGGAGTACTTAGCATTCCGAAAACATCACTTTCACAAAGAGAAATCTACTTCTCTAAGACAACGATACAGTGAACAGAGAAAGTATTAGTTTCCTAAGATTGAGAACAGATAGAAACAAGACAAAGAACACAGTGATTCATCTACCCAGAGAAGTTACAGAGGTTTTCACAGAGATGTCCAAACTCTAACTACGATAAAGGAAGAGAGACTTAGATAACTGGGAAAAATCTACGTTGTTGATGCAGTTGGGAGTACTTAGCAATCTGAAAACATCACTTTCACAAAAAGAAATGTACTTCTCTAAGACAACGCTACACTGAACAGAGAAAGAATTAGTTTCTTAACATTGAGAACAGATAGAAACAAGAGAAGGAACCCAGTGATTCATCTACCCAGAGAAGTTACAGGGGTTTACCAAGAAATCTCCCAACTAAAACTACAAGAAAAGAAGGGAGACTTAGATAACTGGCAAAATCTACGTTGTGGATAGACTTGGGAGTACTTAGCATTCTCAAAACATCACTGTCACAAAAAGAAATCTACTTCTCTAAGACAAGGATACAGTGAACAGAGAAAGTATTTGTTTCTTAAGATTGGAAACTGATAGAAACAAGAGAAAGTACACAGTGCTTCCTTGACCCCGAAAAGTTACAGAGGTTTACACAGAGAACTTCAACTATAACTACCAGAAAATGAGAGAGACTTCGAAAACTAGCAAAATCTATGTTGTTCATGAAGTTGGGAGTACTTAGCATTCCGAAAACATCACTTTCACAAAGAGAAATCTACTTCTCTAAGACAACGATACAGTGAACAGAGAAAGTTTTAGTTTCCTAAGATTGAGAACAGATAGAAACAAGACAAAGAACTCAGTGATTCATCTACCCAGTGAAGTTACAGAGGTTTTCACAGAGATGTTCAAACTCTAACTACGATAAAGGAAGAGAGACTTAGATAACTGGGAAAATCTACGTTGTTGATGCAGTTGGGAGTACTTAGCAATCTGAAAACATCACTTTCACAAAAAGAAATGTATGTCTCTAAGACAACGCTACACTGAACAGAGAAAGAATTAGTTTCTTAACATTGAGAACAGATAGAAACAAGAGAAGGAACCCAGTGATTCATCTACCCAGAGAAGTTACAGGGGTTTACCAAGAAATCTCCCAACTAAAACTACAAGAAAAGAAGGGAGACTTAGATAACTGGCAAAATCTACGTTGTGGATAGACTTGGGAGTACTTAGCATTCTCAAAACATCACTGTCACAAACAGAAATCTACTTCTCTAAGACAAGGATACAGTGAACAGAGAAAGTATTTGTTTCTTAAGATTGGGAACAGATAGAAACAATAGAAAGTACACAGTGCTTCCTTGACCCAGAAAAGTTACAGAGGTTTACACAGAGAACTTCAGCTATAACTACCAGAAAATGAGAGAGACTTCGAAAACTAGCAAAATCTATGTTGTTCATGAAGTTGGGAGTACTTAGCATTCCGAAAACATCACTTTCACAAAGAGAAATCTACTTCTCTAAGACAACGATACAGTGAACAGAGAAAGTATTAGTTTCCTAAGATTGAGAACAGATAGAAAAAAGAGAAATTACACAGTGATTCATCTACCCAGAGAAGTTACAGGGGTTTACCAAGAAATCTCCCAACTAAAACTACAAGAAAAGAAGGGAGACTTAGATAACTGGCAAAATCTACGTTGTGGATAGACTTGGGAGTACTTAGCATTCTCAAAACATCACTGTCACAAAAAGAAATATACTTCTCTAAGACAAGGATACAGTGAACAGAGAAAGTATTTGTTTCTTAAGATTGGGAACAGATAGAAACAAGAGAAAGTACACAGTACTTCCTTGACCCAGAAAAGTTACAGAGGTTTACACAGAGAACTTCAGCTATAACTACCAGAAAATGAGAGAGACTTCGAAAACTAGCAAAATCTATGTTGTTCATGAAGTTGGGAGTACTTAGCATTCCGAAAACATCACTTTCACAAAGAGAAATCTACTTCTCTAAGACAACGATACAGTGAACAGAGAAAGTATTAGTTTCCTAAGATTGAGAACAGATAGAAACAAGACAAAGAACACAGTGATTCATCTACCCAGAGAAGTTACAGAGGTTTTCACAGAGATGTCCAAACTCTAACTACGATAAAGGAAGAGAGACTTAGATAACTGGGAAAATCTACGTTGTTGATGCAGTTGGGAGTACTTAGCAATCTGAAAACATCACTTTCACAAAAAGAAATGTACGTCTCTAAGACAACGCTACACTGAACAGAGAAAGAATTAGTTTCTTAACATTGAGAACAGATAGAAACAAGAGAAGGAACCCAGTGATTCATCTATTCAGAGAAGTTACAGGGGTTTACCAAGAAATCTCCAAACTAAAACTACAAGAAAAGAAGGGAGACTTAGATAACTGGCAAAATCTACGTTGTGGATACACTTGGGAGTACTTAGCATTCTCAAAACATCACTGTCACAAAAAGAAATCTACTTCTCTAAGACAAGGATACAGTGAACAGAGAAAGTATTTGTTTCTTAAGATTGGGAACAGATAGAAACAAGAGAAAGTACACAGTGCTTCCTTGACCCAGAAAAGTTACAGAGGTTTACACAGAGAACTTCAGCTATAACTACCAGAAAATGAGAGAGACCTCGAAAAGTAGCAAAATCTATGTTGTTCATGAAGTTGGGAGTACTTAGCATTCCGAAAACATCACTTTCACAAAGAGAAATCTACTTCTCTAAGACAACGATACAATGAACAGAGAAAGTATTAGTTTCTTAAGATTGAGAACAGATAGAAACAAGAGAAATTACACAGTGATTCATCTACCCAGAGAAGTTACAGGGGTTTACCAAGAAATCTCCCAACTAAAACTACAAGAAAAGAAGGGAGACTTAGATAACTGGCAAAATCTACGTTGTTGATAGACTTGGGAGTACTTAGCATTCTCAAAACATCACTGTCACAAAAAGAAACCTACTTCTCTAAGACAAGGATACAGTGAACAGAGAAAGTATTAGTTTCTTAAGATTGAGAACAGATAGAAACAAGACAAAGAACACAGTGATTCATCTACCCAGAGAAGTTACAGGGGTTTACCAAGAAATCTCCCAACTAAAACTACAAGAACAGAAGGGAGACTTAGATAACTGGCAAAATCTACGTTGTTGATAGACTTGGGAGTACTTAGCACTCTCAAAACATCACTGTCACAAAAAGAAATCTACTTCTCTAAGACAAGGATACAGTGAACAGAGAAAGTATTAGTTTCTTAAGATAGATAACAGATAGAAACAAGAGAAAGTACACAGTGCTTCCTTGACCCAGAAAAGTTACAGAGGTTTACAGAGAACTTCAGCTATAACTACCAGAAAATGAGAGAGACTTCGAAAACTAGCAAAATCTATGTTGTTCATGAAGTTGGGAGTACTTAGCATTCCGAAAACATCACTTTCACAAAGAGAAATCTACTTCTCTAAGACAACGATACAGTGAACAGAGAAAGTATTAGTTTCCTAAGATTGAGAACAGATAGAAACAAGACAAAGAACACAGTGATTCATCTACCCAGAGAAGTTACAGAGGTTTTCACAGAGATGTCCAAACTCTAACTACGATAAAGGAAGAGATTTAGATAACTGGGAAAATCTACGTTGTTGATGCAGTTGGGAGTACTTAGCAATCTGAAAACATCACTTTCACAAAAAGATATGTACTTCTCTAAGACAACGCTACACTGAACAGAGAAAGAATTAGTTTCTTAAGATTGAGAACAGATAGAAACAAGAGAAATTACACAGTGATTCATCTATTCAGAGAAGTTACAGGGGTTTACCAAGAAATCTCCCAACTAAAACTACAAGAAAAGAAGGGTGACTTAGATAACTGGCAAAATCTACGTTGTGGATACACTTGGGAGTACTTAGCATTCTCAAAACATCACTGTCACAAAAAGAAATCTACTTCTCTAAGACAAGGATACAGTGAACAGACAAAGTATTTGTTTCTTAAGATTGGGAACAGATAGAAACAAGAGAAAGTACACAGTGCTTCCTTGACCCAGAAAAGTTACAGAGGTTTACACAGAGAACTTCAGCTATAACTACCAGAAAATGAGAGAGACTTCGAAAACTAGCAAAATCTATGTTGTTCATGAAGTTGGGAGTACTTAGCATTCCGAAAACATCACTTTCACAAAGAGAAATCTACTTCTCTAAGACAACGATACAGTGAACAGAGAAAGTATTAGTTTCTTAAGATTGAGAACAGATAGAAACAAGAGAAATTACACAGTGATTCATCTACCCAGAGAAGTTACAAGGGTTTACCAAGAAATCTCCCAACTAAAACTACAAGAAAAGAAGGGAGACTTAGATAACTGGCAAAATCTACGTTGTTGATAGACTTGGGAGTACTTAGCATTCTCAAAACATCACTGTCACAAAAAGAAATCTACTTCTCTAAGACAAGGATACAGTGAACAGAGAAAGTATTAGTTTCTTAAGATAGATAACAGATAGAAACAAGAGAAAGTACACAGTGCTTCCTTGACCCAGAAAAGTTAAAGAGGTTTACACAGAGAACTTCAGCTATAACTACCAGAAAATGAGAGAGACTTCGAAAACTAGCAAAATCTATGTTGTTCATGAAGTTGGGAGTACTTAGCATTCCGAAAACATCACTTTCACAAAGAGAAATCTACTTCTCTAAGACAACGATACACTGAACAGAGAAAGAATTAGTTTCTTAAGATTGAGAACAGATAGAAACAAGAGAAATTACACAGTGATTCATCTATTCAGAGAAGTTACAGGGGTTTACCAAGAAATCTCCCAACTAAAACTACAAGAAAAGAAGGGAGACTTAGATAACTGGCAAAATCTACGTTGTGGATACACTTGGGAGTACTTAGCATTCTCAAAACATCACTGTCACAAAAAGAAATCTACTTCTCTAAGACAAGGATACAGTGAACAGAGAAAGTATTTGTTTCTTAAGATTGGGAACAGATAGAAACAAGAGAAAGTACACAGTGCTTCCTTGACCCAGAAAAGTCACAGAGGTTTACACAGAGAACTTCAGCTATAACTACAAGAAAATGAGAGAGACTTCGAAAACTAGCAAAATCTATGTTGTTCATGAAGTTGGGAGTACTTAGCATTCCGAAAACATCACTTTCACAAAGAGAAATCTACTTCTCTAAGACAACGATACAGTGAACAGAGAAAGTATTAGTTTCTTAAGATTGAGAACAGATAGAAACAAGACAAAGAACACAGTGATTCATCCACCCAGAGAAGTTACAGAGGTTTTCACAGAGATGTCCAAACTCTAACTACGATAAAGGAAGAGAGACTTAGATAACTGGGAAAATGTACGTTGTTGATGCAGTTGGGAGTACTTAGCAATCTGAAAACATCACTTTCACAAAAAGAAATGTACTTCTCTAAGACAACGCTACACTGAACAGAGAAAGAATTAGTTTCTTAACATTGAGAACAGATAGAAACAAGAGAAGGAACCCAGTGATTCATCTACCCAGAGAAGTTACAGGGGTTTACCAAGAAATCTCCCAACTAAAACTACAAGAAAAGAAGGGAGACTTAGATAACTGGCAAAATCTACGTTGTGGATAGACTTGGGAGTACTTAGCATTCTCAAAACATCACTGTCACAAAAAGAAATCTACTTCTCTAAGACAAGGATACAGTGAACAGAGAAAGTATTTGTTTCTTAAGATTGGAAACAGATAGAAACAAGAGAAAGTACACAGTGCTTCCTTGACCCCGAAAAGTTACAGAGGTTTACACAGAGAACTTCAGCTATAACTACCAGAAAATGAGAGAGACTTCGAAAACTAGCAAAATCTATGTTGTTCATGAAGTTGGGAGTACTTAGCATTCCGAAAACATCACTTTCACAAAGAGAAATCTACTTCTCTAAGACAACGATACAGTGAACAGAGAAAGTATTAGTTTCCTAAGATTGAGAACAGATAGAAACAAGACAAAGAACACAGTGATTCATCTACCCAGAGAAGTTACAGAGGTTTTCACAGAGATGTCCAAACTCTAACTACGATAAAGGAAGAGAGACTTAGATAACTGGGAAAATCTACGTTGTTGATGCAGTTGGGAGTACTTAGCAATCTGAAAACATCACTTTCACAAAAAGAAATGTACGTCTCTAAGACAACGCTACACTGAACAGAGAAAGAATTAGTTTCTTAACATTGAGAACAGATAGAAACAAGAGAAGGAACCCAGTGATTCATCTACCCAGAGAAGTTACAGGGGTTTACCAAGAAATCTCCCAACTAAAACTACAAGAAAAGAAGGGAGACTTAGATAACTGGCAAAATCTACGTTGTGGATAGACTTGGGAGTACTTAGCATTCTCAAAACATCACTGTCACAAACAGAAATCTACTTCTCTAAGACAAGGATACAGTGAACAGAGAAAGTATTTGTTTCTTAAGATTGGGAACAGATAGAAACAATAGAAAGTACACAGTGCTTCCTTGACCCAGAAAAGTTACAGAGGTTTACACAGAGAACTTCAGCTATAACTACCAGAAAATGAGAGAGACTTCGAAAACTAGCAAAATCTATGTTGTTCATGAAGTTGGGAGTACTTAGCATTCCGAAAACATCACTTTCACAAAGAGAAATCTACTTCTCTAAGACAACGATACAGTGAACAGAGAAAGTATTAGTTTCCTAAGATTGAGAACAGATAGAAACAAGAGAAATTACACAGTGATTCATCTACCCAGAGAAGTTACAGGGGTTTACCAAGAAATCTCCCAACTAAAACTACAAGAAAAGAAGGGAGACTTAGATAACTGGGAAAATCTACGTTGTCGATAGACTTGGGAGTACTTAGCATTCTCAAAACATCACTGTCACAAAAAGAAACCTACTTCTCTAAGACAAGGATACAGTGAACAGAGAAAGTATTTCTTTCTTAAGATTGGGAACAGATAGAAACAAGAGAAAGTACACAGTGCTTCCTTGACCCAGAAAAGTTACAGAGGTTTACACAGAGAACTTCAGCTATAACTACCAGAAAATGAGAGAGACTTCGAAAACTAGCAAAATCTATGTTGTTCATGAAGTTGGGAGTACTTAGCATTCCGAAAACATCACTTTCACAAAGAGAAATCTACTTCTCTAAGACAACGATACAGTGAACAGAGAAAGTATTAGTTTCTTAAGATTGAGAACAGATAGAAACAAGAGAAATTACACAGTGATTCATCTACCCAGAGAAGTTACAGGGGTTTACCAAGAAATCTCCCAACTAAAACTACAAGAAAAGAAGGGAGACTTAGATAACTGGCAAAATCTACGTTGTTGATAGACTTGGGAGTACTTAGCATTCTCAAAACATCACTGTCACCAAAAGAAATCTACTTCTCTAAGACAAGGATACAGTGAACAGAGAAAGTATTAGTTTCTTAAGATAGATAACAGATAGAAACAAGAGAAAGTACACAGTGCTTCCTTGACCCAGAAAAGTTACAGAGGTTTACACAGAGAACTTCAGCTATAACTACCAGAAAATGAGAGAGACTTCGAAAACTAGCAAAATCTATGTTGTTCATGAAGTTGGGAGTACTTAGCATTCCGAAAACATCACTTTCACAAAGAGAAATCTACTTCTCTAAGACAACGATACAGTGAACAGAGAAAGTATTAGTTTCCTAAGATTGAGAACAGATAGAAACAAGACAAAGAACACAGTGATTCATCTACCCAGAGAAGGTACAGAGGTTTTCACAGAGATGTCCAAACTCTAACTACGATAAAGGAAGAGAGACTTAGATAACTGGGAAAATCTACGTTGTTGATGCAGTTGGGAGTACTTAGCAATCTGAAAACATCACTTTCACAAAAAGAAATGTACTTCTCTAAGACAACGCTACACTGAACAGAGAAAGAATTAGTTTATTAAGATTGAGAACAGATAGAAACAAGAGAAATTACACAGTGATTCATCTATTCAGAGAAGTTACAGGGGTTTACCAAGAAATCTCCCAACTAAAACTACAAGAAAAGAAGGGAGACTTAGATAACTGGCAAAATCTACGTTGTGGATACACTTGGGAGTACTTAGCATTCTCAAAACATCACTGTCACAAAAAGAAATCTACTTCTCTAAGACAAGGATACAGTGAACAGAGAAAGTATTTGTTTCTTAAGATTGGGAACAGATAGAAACAAGAGAAAGTACACAGTGCTTCCTTGACCCAGAAAAGTTACAGAGGTTTACACAGAGAACTTCAGCTATAACTACCAGAAAATGAGAGAGACTTCGAAAACTAGCAAAATCTATGTTGTTCATGAAGTTGGGAGTACTTAGCATTCCGAAAACATCACTTTCACAAAGAGAAATCTACTTCTCTAAGACAACGATACAGTGAACAGAGAAAGTATTAGTTTCTTAAGATTGAGAACAGATAGAAACAAGAGAAATTACACAGTGATTCATCTACCCAGAGAAGTTACAAGGGTTTACCAAGAAATCTCCCAACTAAAACGACAAGAAAAGAAGGGAGACTTAGATAACTGGCAAAATCTACGTTGTTGATAGACTTGGGAGTACTTAGCATTCTCAAAACATCACTGTCACAAAAAGAAACCTACTTCTCTAAGACAAGGATACAGTGAACAGAGAAAGTATTTCTTTCTTAAGATTGGGAACAGATAGAAACAAGAGAAAGTACACAGTGCTTCCTTGACCCAGAAAAGTTACAGAGGTTTACACAGAGAACTTCAGCTATAACTACCAGAAAATGAGAGAGACTTCGAAAACTAGCAAAATCTATGTTGTTCATGAAGTTGGGAGTACTTAGCATTCCGAAAACATCACTTTCACAAAGAGAAATCTACTTCTCTAAGACAACGATACAGTGAACAGAGAAAGTATTAGTTTCTTAAGATTGAGAACAGATAGAAACAAGAGAAATTACACAGTGATTCATCTACCCAGAGAAGTTACAGGGGTTTACCAAGAAATCTCCCAACTAAAACTACAAGAAAAGAAGGGAGACTTAGATAACTGGCAAAATCTACGTTGTTGATAGACTTGGGAGTACTTAGCATTCTCAAAACATCACTGTCCCAAAAAGAAATCTACTTCTCTAAGACAAGGATACAGTGAACAGAGAAAGTATTTGTTTCTTAAGATTGGGAACAGATAGAAACAAGAGAAAGTACACAGTGCTTCCTTGACCCAGAAAAGTTACAGAGGTTTACAGAGAGAACTTCAGCTATAACTACCAGAAAATGAGAGAGACTTCGAAAACTAGCAAAATCTATGTTGTTCATGAAGTTGGGAGTACTTAGCATTCCGAAAACATCACTTTCACAAAGAGAAATCTACTTCTCTAAGACAACGATACAGTGAACAGAGAAAGTATTAGTTTCCTAAGATTGAGAACAGATAGAAACAAGACAAAGAACACAGTGATTCATCTACCCAGAGAAGTTACAGAGGTTTTCACAGAGATGTCCAAACTCTAACTACGATAAAGGAAGAGAGACTTAGATAACTGGGAAAATCTACGTTGTTGATGCAGTTGGGAGTACTTAGCAATCTGAAAACATGACTTTCACAAAAAGAAATGTACTTCTCTAAGACAACGCTACACTGAACAGAGAAAGAATTAGTTTCTTAAGATTGAGAACAGATAGAAACAAGAGAAATTACACAGTGATTCATCTATTCAGAGAAGTTACAGGGGTTTACCAAGAAATCTCCCAACTAAAACTACAAGAAAAGAAGGGAGACTTAGATAACTGGCAAAATCTACGTTGTGGATACACTTGGGAGTACTTAGCATTCTCAAAACATCACTGTCACAAAAAGAAATCTACTTCTCTAAGACAAGGATACAGTGAACAGAGAAAGTATTTGTTTCTTAAGATTGGGAACAGATAGAAAGAAGAGAAAGTACATACTGCTTCCTTGACCCAGAAAAGTTACAGAGGTTTACACAGAGAACTTCAGCTATAACTACCAGAAAATGAGAGAGACTTCGAAAACTAGCAAAATCTATGTTGTTCATGAAGTTGGGAGTACTTAGCATTCCGAAAACATCACTTTCACAAAGAGAAATCTACTTCTCTAAGACAACGATACAGTGAACAGAGAAAGTATTAGTTTCTTAAGATTGAGAACAGATAGAAACAAGAGAAATTACACAGTGATTCATCTACCCAGAGAAGTTACAAGGGTTTACCAAGAAATCTCCCAACTAAAACTACAAGAAAAGAAGGGAGACTTAGATAACTGGCAAAATCTACGTTGTTGATAGACTTGGGAGTACTTAGCATTCTCAAAACATCACTGTCACAAAAAGAAATCTACTTCTCTAAGACAAGGATACAGTGAACAGAGAAAGTATTAGTTTCTTAAGATAGATAACAGATAGAAACAAGAGAAAGTACACAGTGCTTCCTTGACCCAGAAAAGTTAAAGAGGTTTACACAGAGAACTTCAGCTATAACTACCAGAAAATGAGAGAGACTTCGAAAACTAGCAAAATCTATGTTGTTCATGAAGTTGGGAGTACTTAGCATTCCGAAAACATCACTTTCACAAAGAGAAATCTACTTCTCTAAGACAACGATACACTGAACAGAGAAAGAATTAGTTTCTTAAGATTGAGAACAGATAGAAACAAGAGAAATTACACAGTGATTCATCTATTCAGAGAAGTTACAGGGGTTTACCAAGAAATCTCCCAACTAAAACTACAAGAAAAGAAGGGAGACTTAGATAACTGGCAAAATCTACGTTGTGGATACACTTGGGAGTACTTAGCATTCTCAAAACATCACTGTCACAAAAAGAAATCTACTTCTCTAAGACAAGGATACAGTGAACAGAGAAAGTATTTGTTTCTTAAGATTGGGAACAGATAGAAACAAGAGAATGTACACAGTGCTTCCTTGACCCAGAAAAGTTACAGAGGTTTACACAGAGAACTTTAGCTATAACTACAAGAAAATGAGAGAGACTTCGAAAACTAGCAAAATCTATGTTGTTCATGAAGTTGGGAGTACTTAGCATTCCGAAAACATCACTTTCACAAAGAGAAATCTACTTCTCTAAGACAACGATACAGTGAACAGAGAAAGTATTAGTTTCTTAAGATTGAGAACAGATAGAAACAAGACAAAGAACACAGTGATTCATCCACCCAGAGAAGTTACAGAGGTTTTCACAGAGATGTCCAAACTCTAACTACGATAAAGGAAGAGAGACTTAGATAACTGGGAAAAATCTACGTTGTTGATGCAGTTGGGAGTACTTAGCAATCTGAAAACATCACTTTCACAAAAAGAAATGTACTTCTCTAAGACAACGCTACACTGAACAGAGAAAGAATTAGTTTCTTAACATTGAGAACAGATAGAAACAAGAGAAGGAACCCAGTGATTCATCTACCCAGAGAAGTTACAGGGGTTTACCAAGAAATCTCCCAACTAAAACTACAAGAAAAGAAGGGAGACTTAGATAACTGGCAAAATCTACGTTGTGGATAGACTTGGGAGTACTTAGCATTCTCAAAACATCACTGTCACAAAAAGAAATCTACTTCTCTAAGACAAGGATACAGTGAACAGAGAAAGTATTTGTTTCTTAAGATTGGAAACAGATAGAAACAAGAGAAAGTACACAGTGCTTCCTTGACCCCGAAAAGTTACAGAGGTTTACACAGAGAACTTCAGCTATAACTACCAGAAAATGAGAGAGACTTCGAAAACTAGCAAAATCTATGTTGTTCATGAAGTTGGGAGTACTTAGCATTCCGAAAACATCACTTTCACAAAGAGAAATCTACTTCTCTAAGACAACGATACAGTGAACAGAGAAAGTTTTAGTTTCCTAAGATTGAGAACAGATAGAAACAAGACAAAGAACACAGTGATTCATCTACCCAGAGAAGTTACAGAGGTTTTCACAGAGATGTCCAAACTCTAACTACGATAAAGGAAGAGAGACTTAGATAACTGGGAAAATCTACGTTGTTGATGCAGTTGGGAGTACTTAGCAATCTGAAAACATCACTTTCACAAAAAGAAATGTACGTCTCTAAGACAACGCTACACTGAACAGAGAAAGAATTAGTTTCTTAACATTGAGAACAGATAGAAACAAGAGAAGGAACCCAGTGATTCATCTACCCAGAGAAGTTACAGGGGTTTACCAAGAAATCTCCCAACTAAAACTACAAGAAAAGAAGGGAGACTTAGATAACTGGCAAAATCTACGTTGTGGATAGACTTGGGAGTACTTAGCATTCTCAAAACATCACTGTCACAAACAGAAATCTACTTCTCTAAGACAAGGATACAGTGAACAGAGAAAGTATTTGTTTCTTAAGATTGGGAACAGATAGAAACAATAGAAAGTACACAGTGCTTCCTTGACCCAGAAAAGTTACAGAGGTTTACACAGAGAACTTCAGCTATAACTACCAGAAAATGAGAGAGACTTCGAAAACTAGCAAAATCTATGTTGTTCATGAAGTTGGGAGTACTTAGCATTCCGAAAACATCACTTTCACAAAGAGAAATCTACTTCTCTAAGACAACGATACAGTGAACAGAGAAAGTATTAGTTTCCTAAGATTGAGAACAGATAGAAACAAGAGAAATTACACAGTGATTCATCTACCCAGAGAAGTTACAGGGGTTTACCAAGAAATCTCCCAACTAAAACTACAAGAAAAGAAGGGAGACTTAGATAACTGGGAAAATCTACGTTGTTGATAGACTTGGGAGTACTTAGCATTCTCAAAACATCACTGTCACAAAAAGAAACCTACTTCTCTAAGACAAGGATACAGTGAACAGAGAAAGTATTTCTTTCTTAAGATTGGGAACAGATAGAAACAAGAGAAAGTACACAGTGCTTCCTTGACCCAGAAAAGTTACAGAGGTTTACACAGAGAACTTCAGCTATAACTACCAGAAAATGAGAGAGACTTCGAAAACTAGCAAAATCTATGTTGTTCATGAAGTTGGGAGTACTTAGCATTCCGAAAACATCACTTTCACAAAGAGAAATCTACTTCTCTAAGACAACGATACAGTGAACAGAGAAAGTATTAGTTTCTTAAGATTGAGAACAGATAGAAACAAGAGAAATTACACAGTGATTCATCTACCCAGAGAAGTTACAGGGGTTTACCAAGAAATCTCCCAACTAAAACTACAAGAAAAGAAGGGAGACTTAGATAACTGGCAAAATCTACGTTGTTGATAGACTTGGGAGTACTTAGCATTCTCAAAACATCACTGTCACCAAAAGAAATCTACTTCTCTAAGACAAGGATACAGTGAACAGAGAAAGTATTAGTTTCTTAAGATAGATAACAGATAGAAACAAGAGAAAGTACACAGTGCTTCCTTGACCCAGAAAAGTTACAGAGGTTTACACAGAGAACTTCAGCTATAACTACCAGAAAATGAGAGAGACTTCGAAAACTAGCAAAATCTATGTTGTTCATGAAGTTGGGAGTACTTAGCATTCCGAAAACATCACTTTCACAAAGAGAAATCTACTTCTCTAAGACAACGATACAGTGAACAGAGAAAGTATTAGTTTCCTAAGATTGAGAACAGATAGAAACAAGACAAAGAACACAGTGATTCATCTACCCAGAGAAGGTACAGAGGTTTTCACAGAGATGTCCAAACTCTAACTACGATAAAGGAAGAGAGACTTAGATAACTGGGAAAATCTACGTTGTTGATGCAGTTGGGAGTACTTAGCAATCTGAAAACATCACTTTCACAAAAAGAAATGTACTTCTCTAAGACAACGCTACTCTGAACAGAGAAAGAATTAGTTTATTAAGATTGAGAACAGATAGAAACAAGAGAAATTACACAGTGATTCATCTATTCAGAGAAGTTACAGGGGTTTACCAAGAAATCTCCCAACTAAAACTACAAGAAAAGAAGGGAGACTTAGATAACTGGCAAAATCTACGTTGTGGATACACTTGGGAGTACTTAGCATTCTCAAAACATCACTGTCACAAAAAGAAATCTACTTCTCTAAGACAAGGATACAGTGAACAGAGAAAGTATTTGTTTCTTAAGATTGGGAACAGATAGAAACAAGAGAAAGTACACAGTGCTTCCTTGACCCAGAAAAGTTACAGAGGTTTACACAGAGAACTTCAGCTATAACTACCAGAAAATGAGAGAGACTTCGAAAACTAGCAAAATCTATGTTGTTCATGAAGTTGGGAGTACTTAGCATTCCGAAAACATCACTTTCACAAAGAGAAATCTACTTCTCTAAGACAACGATACAGTGAACAGAGAAAGTATTAGTTTCTTAAGATTGAGAACAGATAGAAACAAGAGAAATTACACAGTGATTCATCTACCCAGAGAAGTTACAAGGGTTTACCAAGAAATCTCCCAACTAAAACGACAAGAAAAGAAGGGAGACTTAGATAACTGGCAAAATCTACGTTGTTGATAGACTTGGGAGTACTTAGCATTCTCAAAACATCACTGTCACAAAAAGAAACCTACTTCTCTAAGACAAGGATACAGTGAACAGAGAAAGTATTTCTTTCTTAAGATTGGGAACAGATAGAAACAAGAGAAAGTACACAGTGCTTCCTTGACGCAGAAAAGTTACAGAGGTTTACACAGAGAACTTCAGCTATAACTACCAGAAAATGAGAGAGACTTCGAAAACTAGCAAAATCTATGTTGTTCATGAAGTTGGGAGTACTTAGCATTCCGAAAACATCACTTTCACAAAGAGAAATCTACTTCTCTAAGACAACGATACAGTGAACAGAGAAAGTATTAGTTTCTTAAGATTGAGAACAGATAGAAACAAGAGAAATTACACAGTGATTCATCTACCCAGAGAAGTTACAGGGGTTTACCAAGAAATCTCCCAACGAAAACTACAAGAAAAGAAGGGAGACTTAGATAACTGGCAAAATCTACGTTGTTGATAGACTTGGGAGTACTTAGCATTCTCAAAACATCACTGTCACCAAAAGAAATCTACTTCTCTAAGACAAGGATACAGTGAACAGAGAAAGTATTAGTTTCTTAAGATAGATAACAGAGAGAAACAAGAGAAAGTACACAGTGCTTCCTTGACCCAGAAAAGTTACAGAGGTTTACACAAAGAACTTCAGCTATAACTACCAGAAAATGAGAGAGACTTCGAAAACTAGCAAAATCTATGTTGTTCATGAAGTTGGGAGTACTTAGCATTCCGAAAACATCACTTTCACAAAGAGAAATCTACTTCTCTAAGACAACGATACAGTGAACAGAGAAAGTATTAGTTTCCTAAGATTGAGAACAGATAGAAACAAGACAAAGAACACAGTGATTCATCTACCCAGAGAAGTTACAGAGGTTTTCACAGAGATGTCCAAACTCTAACTACGATAAAGGAAGAGAGACTTAGATAACTGGGAAAATCTACGTTGTTGATGCAGTTGGGAGTACTTAGCAATCTGAAAACATCACTTTCACAAAAAGAAATGTACTTCTCTAAGACAACGCTACACTGAACAGAGAAAGAATTAGTTTCTTAAGATTGAGAACAGATAGAAACAAGAGAAATTACACAGTGATTCATCTATTCAGAGAAGTTACAGGGGTTTACCAAGAAATCTCCCAACTAAAACTACAAGAAAAGAAGGGAGACTTAGATAACTGGCAAAATCTACGTTGTTGATAGACTTGGGAGTACTTAGCATTCTCAAAACATCACTGTCACAAAAAGAAACCTACTTCTCTAAGACAAGGATACAGTGAACAGAGAAAGTATTTCTTTCTTAAGATTGGGAACAGATAGAAACAAGAGAAAGTACACAGTGCTTCCTTGACCCAGAAAAGTTACAGAGGTTTACACAGAGAACTTCAGCTATAACTACCAGAAAATGAGAGAGACTTCGAAAACTAGCAAAATCTATGTTGTTCATGAAGTTGGGAGTACTTAGCATTCCGAAAACATCACTTTCACAAAGAGAAATCTACTTCTCTAAGACAACGATACAGTGAACAGAGAAAGTATTAGTTTCTTAAGATTGAGAACAGATAGAAACAAGAGAAATTACACAGTGATTCATCTACCCAGAGAAGTTACAGGGGTTTACCAAGAAATCTCCCAACTAAAACTACAAGAAAAGAAGGGAGACTTAGATAACTGGCAAAATCTACGTTGTTGATAGACTTGGGAGTACTTAGCATTCTCAAAACATCACTGTCCCAAAAAGAAATCTACTTCTCTAAGACAAGGATACAGTGAACAGAGAAAGTATTTGTTTCTTAAGATTGGGAACAGATAGAAACAAGAGAAAGTACACAGTGCTTCCTTGACCCAGAAAAGTTACAGAGGTTTACAGAGAGAACTTCAGCTATAACTACCAGAAAATGAGAGAGACTTCGAAAACTAGCAAAATCTATGTTGTTCATGAAGTTGGGAGTACTTAGCATTCCGAAAACATCACTTACACAAAGAGAAATCTACTTCTCTAAGACAACGATACAGTGAACAGAGAAAGTATTAGTTTCCTAAGATTGAGAACAGATAGAAACAAGACAAAGAACACAGTGATTCATCTACCCAGAGAAGTTACAGAGGTTTTCACAGAGATGTCCAAACTCTAACTACGATAAAGGAAGAGAGACTTAGATAACTGGGAAAATCTACGTTGTTGATGCAGTTGGGAGTACTTAGCAATCTGAAAACATGACTTTCACAAAAAGAAATGTACTTCTCTAAGACAACGCTACACTGAACAGAGAAAGAATTAGTTTCTTAAGATTGAGAACAGATAGAAACAAGAGAAATTACACAGTGATTCATCTATTCAGAGAAGTTACAGGGGTTTACCAAGAAATCTCCCAACTAAAACTACAAGAAAAGAAGGGAGACTTAGATAACTGGCAAAATCTACGTTGTGGATACACTTGGGAGTACTTAGCATTCTCAAAACATCACTGTCACAAAAAGAAATCTACTTCTCTAAGACAAGGATACAGTGAACAGAGAAAGTATTTGTTTCTTAAGATTGGGAACAGATAGAAAGAAGAGAAAGTACACACTGCTTCCTTGACCCAGAAAAGTTACAGAGGTTTACACAGAGAACTTCAGCTATAACTACCAGAAAATGAGAGAGACTTCGAAAACTAGCAAAATCTATGTTGTTCATGAAGTTGGGAGTACTTAGCATTCCGAAAACATCACTTTCACAAAGAGAAATCTACTTCTCTAAGACAACGATACAGTGAACAGAGAAAGTATTAGTTTCTTAAGATTGAGAACAGATAGAAACAAGAGAAATTACACAGTGATTCATCTACCCAGAGAAGTTACAGGGGTTTACCAAGAAATCTCCCAACTAAAACTACAAGGAAAGAAGGGAGACTTAGATAACTGGCAAAATCTACGTTGTTGATAGACTTGGGAGTACTTAGCATTCTCAAAACATCACTGTCACAAAAAGAAACCTACTTCTCTAAGACAAGGATACAGTGAACAGAGAAAGTATTTCTTTCTTAAGATTGGGAACAGATAGAAACAAGAGAAAGTACACAGTGCTTCCTTGACCCAGAAAAGATACAGAGGTTTACACAGAGAACTTCAGCTATAACTACCAGAAAATGAGAGAGACTTCGAAAACTAGCAAAATCTATGTTGTTCATGAAGTTGGGAGTACTTAGCATTCCGAAAACATCACTTTCACAAAGAGAAATCTACTTCTCTAAGACAACGATACAGTGAACAGAGAAAGTATAAGTTTCTTAAGATTGAGAACAGATAGAAACAAGAGAAATTACACAGTGATTCATCTACCCAGAGAAGTTACAGGGGTTTACCAAGAAATCTCCCAACTAAAACTACAAGAAAAGAAGGGAGACTTAGATAACTGGCAAAATCTACGTTGTTGATAGACTTGGGAGTACTTAGCATTCTCAAAACATCACTGTCACAAAAAGAAATCTACTTCTCTAAGACAAGGATACAGTGAACAGAGAAAGTATTAGTTTCTTAAGATAGATAACAGATAGAAACAAGAGAAAGTACACAGTGCTTCCTTGACGCAGAAAAGTTACAGAGGTTTACACAGAGAACTTCAGCTATAACTACCAGAAAATGAGAGAGACTTCGAAAACTAGCAAAATCTATGTTGTTCATGAAGTTGGGAGTACTTAGCATTCCGAAAACATCACTTTCACAAAGAGAAATCTACTTCTCTAAGACAACGATACAGTGAACAGAGAAAGTATTAGTTTCCTAAGATTGAGAACAGATAGAAACAAGACAAAGAACACAGTGATTCATCTACCCAGAGAAGTTACAGAGGTTTTCACAGAGATGTCCAAACTCTAACTACGATAAAGGAAGAGAGACTTAGATAACTGGGAAAATCTACGTTGTTGATGCAGTTGGGAGTACTTAGCAATCTGAAAACATCACTTTCACAAAAAGAAATGTACTTCTCTAAGACAACGCTACACTGAACAGAGAAAGAATTAGTTTCTTAAGATTGAGAACAGATAGAAACAAGAGAAATTACACAGTGATTCATCTATTCAGAGAAGTTACAGGGGTTTACCAAGAAATCTCCCAACTAAAACTACAAGAAAAGAAGGGAGACTTAGATAACTGGCAAAATCTACGTTGTGGATACACTTGGGAGTACTTAGCATTCTCAAAACATCACTGTCACAAAAAGAAATCTACTTCTCTAAGACAAGGATACAGTGAACAGAGAAAGTATTTGTTTCTTAAGATTGGGAACAGATAGAAACAAGAGAAAGTACACAGTGCTTCCTTGACCCAGAAAAGTTACAGAGGTTTACACAGAGAACTTCAGCTATAACTACCAGAAAATGAGAGAGACCTCGAAAAGTAGCAAAATCTATGTTGTTCATGAAGTTGGGAGTACTTAGCATTCCGAAAACATCACTTTCACAAAGAGAAATCTACTTCTCTAAGACAACGATATAGTGAACAGAGAAAGTATTAGTTTCTTAAGATTGAGAACAGATAGAAACAAGAGAAATTACACAGTGATTCATCTACCCAGAGAAGTTACAGGGGTTTACCAAGAAATCTCCCAACTAAAACTACAAGAAAAGAAGGGAGACTTAGATAACTGGGAAAATCTACGTTGTTGATAGACTTGGGAGTACTTAGCATTCTCAAAACATCACTGTCACAAAAAGAAACCTACTTCTCTAAGACAAGGATACAGTGAACAGAGAAAGTATTTCTTTCTTAAGATTGGGAACAGATAGAAACAAGAGAAAGTACACAGTGCTTCCTTGACCCAGAAAAGTTACAGAGGTTTACACAGAGAACTTCAGCTATAACTACCAGAAAATGAGAGAGACTTCGAAAACTAGCAAAATCTATGTTGTTCATGAAGTTGGGAGTACTTAGCATTCCGAAAACATCACTTTCACAAAGAGAAATCTACTTCTCTAAGACAACGATACAGTGAACAGAGAAAGTATTAGTTTCTTAAGATTGAGAACAGATAGAAACAAGACAAAGAACACAGTGATTCATCTACCCAGAGAAGTTACAGAGGTTTTCACAGAGATGTCCAAACTCTAACTACGATAAAGGAAGAGAGACTTAGATAACTGGGAAAAATCTACGTTGTTGATGCAGTTGGGAGTACTTAGCAATCTGAAAACATCACTTTCACAAAAAGAAATGCACTTCTCTAAGACAACGCTACACTGAACAGAGAAAGAATTAGTTTCTTAACATTGAGAACAGATAGAAACAAGAGAAGGAACCCAGTGATTCATCTACCCAGAGAAGTTACAGGGGTTTACCAAGAAATCTCCCAACTAAAACTACAAGAAAAGAAGGGAGACTTAGATAACTGGCAAAATCTACGTTGTGGATAGACTTGGGAGTACTTAGCATTCTCAAAACATCACTGTCACAAACAGAAATCTACTTCTCTAAGACAAGGATACAGTGAACAGAGAAAGTATTTGTTTCTTAAGATTGGGAACAGATAGAAACAATAGAAAGTACACAGTGCTTCCTTGACCCAGAAAAGTTACAGAGGTTTACACAGAGAACTTCAGCTATAACTACCAGAAAATGAGAGAGACTTCGAAAACTAGCAAAATCTATGTTGTTCATGAAGTTGGGAGTACTTAGCATTCCGAAAACATCACTTTCACAAAGAGAAATCTACTTCTCTAAGACAACGATACAGTGAACAGAGAAAGTATTAGTTTCCTAAGATTGAGAACAGATAGAAACAAGAGAAATTACACAGTGATTCATCTACCCAGAGAAGTTACAGGGGTTTACCAAGAAATCTCCCAACTAAAACTACAAGAAAATAAGGGAGACTTAGATAACTGGGAAAATCTACGTTGTTGATAGACTTGGGAGTACTTAGCATTCTCAAAACATCACTGTCACAAAAAGAAACCTACTTCTCTAAGACAAGGATACAGTGAACAGAGAAAGTATTTCTTTCTTAAGATTGGGAACAGATAGAAACAAGAGAAAGTACACAGTGCTTCCTTGACCCAGAAAAGTTACAGAGGTTTACACAGAGAACTTCAGCTATAACTACCAGAAAATGAGAGAGACTTCGAAAACTAGCAAAATCTATGTTGTTCATGAAGTTGGGAGTACTTAGCATTCCGAAAACATCACTTTCACAAAGAGAAATCTACTTCTCTAAGACAACGATACAGTGAACAGAGAAAGTATTAGTTTCTTAAGATTGAGAACAGATAGAAACAAGACAAAGAACACAGTGATTCATCTACCCAGAGAAGTTACAGAGGTTTTCACAGAGATGTCCAAACTCTAACTACGATAAAGGAAGAGAGACTTAGATAACTGGGAAAAATCTACGTTGTTGATGCAGTTGGGAGTACTTAGCAATCTGAAAACATCACTTTCACAAAAAGAAATGTACTTCTCTAAGACAACGCTACACTGAACAGAGAAAGAATTAGTTTCTTAACATTGAGAACAGATAGAAACAAGAGAAGGAACCCAGTGATTCATCTACCCAGAGAAGTTACAGGGGTTTACCAAGAAATCTCCCAACTAAAACTACAAGAAAAGAAGGGAGACTTAGATAACTGGCAAAATCTACGTTGTGGATAGACTTGGGAGTACTTAGCATTCTGAAAACATCACTGTCACAAAAAGAAATCTACTTCTCTAAGACAAGGATACAGTGAACAGAGAAAGTATTTGTTTCTTAAGATTGGAAACAGATAGAAACAAGAGAAAGTACACAGTGCTTCCTTGACCCCGAAAAGTTACAGAGGTTTACACAGAGAACTTCAACTATAACTACCAGAAAATGAGAGAGACTTCGAAAACTAGCAAAATCTATGTTGTTCATGAAGTTGGGAGTACTTAGCATTCCGAAAACATCACTTTCACAAAGAGAAATCTACTTCTCTAAGACAACGATACAGTGAACAGAGAAAGTTTTAGTTTCCTAAGATTGAGAACAGATAGAAACAAGACAAAGAACTCAGTGATTCATCTACCCAGAGAAGTTACAGAGGTTTTCACAGAGATGTCCAAACTCTAACTACGATAAAGGAAGAGAGACTTAGATAACTGGGAAAAATCTACGTTGTTGATGCAGTTGGGAGTACTTAGCAATCTGAAAACATCACTTTCACAAAAAGAAATGTACTTCTCTAAGACAACGCTACACTGAACAGAGAAAGAATTAGTTTCTTAACATTGAGAACAGATAGAAACAAGAGAAGGAACCCAGTGATTCATCTACCCAGAGAAGTTACAGGGGTTTACCAAGAAATCTCCCAACTAAAACTACAAGAAAAGAAGGGAGACTTAGATAACTGGCAAAATCTACGTTGTGGATACACTTGGGAGTACTTAGCATTCTCAAAACATCACTGTCACAAACAGAAATCTACTTCTCTAAGACAAGGATACAGTGAACAGAGAAAGTATTTGTTTCTTAAGATTGGAAACAGATAGAAACAAGAGAAAGTACACAGTGCTTCCTTGACCCCGAAAAGTTACAGAGGTTTACACAGAGAACTTCAGCTATAACTACCAGAAAATGAGAGAAACTTCGAAAACTAGCAAAATCTATGTTGTTCATGAAGTTGGGAGTACTTAGCATTCCGAAAACATCACTTTCACAAAGAGAAATCTACTTCTCTAAGACAACGATACAGTGAACAGAGAAAGTTTTAGTTTCCTAAGATTGAGAACAGATAGAAACAAGAGAAATTACACAGTGATTCATCTACCCAGAGAAGTTACAGGGGTTTACCAAGAAATCTCCCAACTAAAACTACAAGAAAAGAAGGGAGACTTAGATAACTGGCAAAATCTATGTTGTGGATAGACTTGGGAGTACTTAGCATTCTCAAAACATCACTGTCACAAACAGAAATCTACTTCTCTAAGACAAGGATACAGTGAACAGAGAAATTATTTGTTTCTTAAGATTGGGAACAGATAGAAACAAGAGAAAGTACACAGTGCTTCCTTGACCCGGAAAAGTTACAGAGGTTTACACAGAGAACTTCAGCTATAACTACCAGAAAATGAGAGAGACTTCGAAAACTAGCAAAATCTATGTTGTTCATGAAGTTGGGAGTACTTAGCATTCCGAAAACATCACTTTCACAAAGAGAAATCTACTTCTCTAAGACAACGATACAGTGAACAGAGAAAGTATTAGTTTCTTAAGATTGAGAAGAGATAGAAACAAGAGAAAGTACACAGTGATTCATCTACTCAGAGAAGTTACAGAGGTTTACACTGAAAATTTCAGGTATAACTACAATAAAAGAAGAGAGACTTAGATAACTGCCCAAATCTCCGTTGCATATAGAGTTGGGAGTAATTAGCATTCTGAAATCATCACTTTCACCGAAAGAAATCTACTTCTCTACGACAACGATACAGTGAACAGAGAAAGTATTAGTTTCTTAAGATAGATAACAGATAGAAACAAGAGAAAGAACACAGTGGTTCATATACCCAGAGAAGTTACGGAAGTTTACACCGAGAAATTCAGCTATAACCACCAGAAATAAGAGAGACTTAGAAAACTGGGAAAATCTGCGTTGTTCATGGGGTTGGGGGTACTTAGCATTCTGAAAACATCACTTTCACAGAAAGAAATCTACTTAGCTAAGGCAACGATACAGAGATCAGAGAAAGTATTAGTTTCCTAAGATTGAGAACACATAGAAACAAGACAAAGAACACAGTGATTCATCTACCCAGAGAAGTTACAAAGGTTTTCACAGAGATGTCCAAACTCTAACTACGATAAAGGAAGAGAGACTTAGATAACTGGGAAAATCTACGTTGTTGATGCAGTTGGGAGTACTTAGCAATCTGAAAACATCACTGTCACAAAAAGAAATGTACTTCTCTAAGACAACGCTACACTGAACAGAGAAAGAATTAGTTTCTTAACATTGAGAACAGATAGAAACAAGAGAAGGAACCCAGTGATTCATCTACCCAGAGAAGTTACAGGGGTTTACCAAGAAATCTCCCAACTAAAACTACAAGAAAAGAAGGGAGACTTAGATAACTGGCAAAATCTACGTGGTGGATAGACTTGGGAGTACTTGGCATTCTCAAAACATCACTGTCACAAACAGAAATCTACTTCTCTAAGACAAGGATACAGTGAACAGAGAAAGTATTTGTTTCTTAAGATTGGGAACAGATAGAAACAAGAGAAAGTACACAGTGCTTCCTTGACCCAGAAAAGTTACAGAGGTTTACACAGAGAACTTCAGCTATAACTACCAGAAAATGAGAGAGACTTCGAAAACTAGCAAAATCTATGTTGTTCATGAAGTTGGGAGTACTTAGCATTCCGAAAACATCACTTTCACAAAGAGAAATCTACTTCTCTAAGACAACGATACAGTGAACAGAGAAGGTATTAGTTTCTTAAGATTGAGAACAGATAGAAACAAGAGAAATTACACAGTGATTCATCTACCCAGAGAAGTTACAGGGGTTTACCAAGAAATCTCCCAACTAAAACTACAAGAAAAGAAGGGAGACTTAGATAACTGGCAAAATCTACGTTGTGGATAGACTTGGGAGTACTTAGCATTCTCAAAACATCACTGTGACAAACAGAAATCTACTTCTCTAAGACAAGGATACAGTGAACAGAGAAAGTATTTGTTTCTTAAGATTGGGAACAGATAGAAACAAGAGAAAGTACACAGTGGTTCCTTGACCCAGAAAAGTTACAGAGGTTTACACAGAGAACTTCAGCTATAACTACCACAAAATGAGAGAGACTTCGAAAACTAGCAAAATCTATGTTGTTCATGAAGTTAGGAGTACTTAGCATTCCGAAAACATCACTTTCACAAAGAGAAATCTACTTCTCTAAGACAACGATACAGTGAACAGAGAAAGTATTAGTTTCCTAAGATTGAGAACAGATAGAAACAAGACAAAGAACACAGTGATTCATCTACCCAGAGAAGTTACAGAGGTTTTCACAGAGATGTCCAAACTCTAACTACGATAAAGGAAGAGAGACTTAGATAACTGGGAAAATCTACGTTGTTGATGCAGTTGGGAGTACTTAGCAATCTGAAAACATCACTTTCACAAAAAGAAATGTACTTCTCTAAGACAACGCTACACTGAACAGAGAAAGAATTAGTTTCTTAACATTGAGAACAGATAGAAACAAGAGAAGGAACCCAGTGATTCATCTACCCAGAGAAGTTACAGGGGTTTACCAAGAAATCTCCCAACTAAAACTACAAGAAAAGAAGGGAGACTTAGATAACTGGCAAAATCTACGTTGTGGATACACTTGGGAGTACTTAGCATTCTCAAAACATCACTGTCACAAACAGAAATCTACTTCTCTAAGACAAGGATACAGTGAACAGAGAAAGTATTTGTTTCTTAAGATTGGAAACAGATAGAAACAAGAGAAAGTACACAGTGCTTCCTTGACCCCGAAAAGTTACAGAGGTTTACACAGAGAACTTCAGCTATAACTACCAGAAAATGAGAGAAACTTCGAAAACTAGCAAAATCTATGTTGTTCATGAAGTTGGGAGTACTTAGCATTCCGAAAACATCACTTTCACAAAGAGAAATCTACTTCTCTAAGACAACGATACAGTGAACAGAGAAAGTTTTAGTTTCCTAAGATTGAGAACAGATAGAAACAAGAGAAATTACACAGTGATTCATCTACCCAGAGAAGTTACAGGGGTTTACCAAGAAATCTCCCAACTAAAACTACAAGAAAAGAAGGGAGACTTAGATAACTGGCAAAATCTATGTTGTGGATAGACTTGGGAGTACTTAGCATTCTCAAAACATCACTGTCACAAACAGAAATCTACTTCTCTAAGACAAGGATACAGTGAACAGAGAAATTATTTGTTTCTTAAGATTGGGAACAGATAGAAACAAGAGAAAGTACACAGTGCTTCCTTGACCCGGAAAAGTTACAGAGGTTTACACAGAGAACTTCAGCTATAACTACCAGAAAATGAGAGAGACTTCGAAAACTAGCAAAATCTATGTTGTTCATGAAGTTGGGAGTACTTAGCATTCCGAAAACATCACTTTCACAAAGAGAAATCTACTTCTCTAAGACAACGATACAGTGAACAGAGAAAGTATTAGTTTCTTAAGATTGAGAAGAGATAGAAACAAGAGAAAGTACACAGTGATTCATCTACTCAGAGAAGTTACAGAGGTTTACACTGAAAATTTCAGGTATAACTACAATAAAAGAAGAGAGACTTAGATAACTGCCCAAATCTCCGTTGCATATAGAGTTGGGAGTAATTAGCATTCTGAAATCATCACTTTCACCGAAAGAAATCTACTTCTCTACGACAACGATACAGTGAACAGAGAAAGTATTAGTTTCTTAAGATAGATAACAGATAGAAACAAGAGAAAGAACACAGTGGTTCATATACCCAGAGAAGTTACGGAAGTTTACACCGAGAAATTCAGCTATAACCACCAGAAATAAGAGAGACTTAGAAAACTGGGAAAATCTGCGTTGTTCATGGGGTTGGGGGTACTTAGCATTCTGAAAACATCACTTTCACAGAAAGAAATCTACTTAGCTAAGGCAACGATACAGAGATCAGAGAAAGTATTAGTTTCCTAAGATTGAGAACACATAGAAACAAGACAAAGAACACAGTGATTCATCTACCCAGAGAAGTTACAAAGGTTTTCACAGAGATGTCCAAACTCTAACTACGATAAAGGAAGAGAGACTTAGATAACTGGGAAAATCTACGTTGTTGATGCAGTTGGGAGTACTTAGCAATCTGAAAACATCACTGTCACAAAAAGAAATGTACTTCTCTAAGACAACGCTACACTGAACAGAGAAAGAATTAGTTTCTTAACATTGAGAACAGATAGAAACAAGAGAAGGAACCCAGTGATTCATCTACCCAGAGAAGTTACAGGGGTTTACCAAGAAATCTCCCAACTAAAACTACAAGAAAAGAAGGGAGACTTAGATAACTGGCAAAATCTACGTGGTGGATAGACTTGGGAGTACTTGGCATTCTCAAAACATCACTGTCACAAACAGAAATCTACTTCTCTAAGACAAGGATACAGTGAACAGAGAAAGTATTTGTTTCTTAAGATTGGGAACAGATAGAAACAAGAGAAAGTACACAGTGCTTCCTTGACCCAGAAAAGTTACAGAGGTTTACACAGAGAACTTCAGCTATAACTACCAGAAAATGAGAGAGACTTCGAAAACTAGCAAAATCTATGTTGTTCATGAAGTTGGGAGTACTTAGCATTCCGAAAACATCACTTTCACAAAGAGAAATCTACTTCTCTAAGACAACGATACAGTGAACAGAGAAGGTATTAGTTTCTTAAGATTGAGAACAGATAGAAACAAGAGAAATTACACAGTGATTCATCTACCCAGAGAAGTTACAGGGGTTTACCAAGAAATCTCCCAACTAAAACTACAAGAAAAGAAGGGAGACTTAGATAACTGGCAAAATCTACGTTGTGGATAGACTTGGGAGTACTTAGCATTCTCAAAACATCACTGTGACAAACAGAAATCTACTTCTCTAAGACAAGGATACAGTGAACAGAGAAAGTATTTGTTTCTTAAGATTGGGAACAGATAGAAACAAGAGAAAGTACACAGTGGTTCCTTGACCCAGAAAAGTTACAGAGGTTTACACAGAGAACTTCAGCTATAACTACCACAAAATGAGAGAGACTTCGAAAACTAGCAAAATCTATGTTGTTCATGAAGTTAGGAGTACTTAGCATTCCGAAAACATCACTTTCACAAAGAGAAATCTACTTCTCTAAGACAACGATACAGTGAACAGAGAAAGTATTAGTTTCCTAAGATTGAGAACAGATAGAAACAAGACAAAGAACACAGTGATTCATCTACCCAGAGAAGTTACAGAGGTTTTCACAGAGATGTCCAAACTCTAACTACGATAAAGGAAGAGAGACTTAGATAACTGGGAAAATCTACGTTGTTGATGCAGTTGGGAGTACTTAGCAATCTGAAAACATCACTTTCACAAAAAGAAATGTACTTCTCTAAGACAACGCTACACTGAACAGAGAAAGAATTAGTTTCTTAAGATTGAGAACAGATAGAAACAAGAGAAATTACACAGTGATTCATCTATTCAGAGAAGTTACAGGGGTATACCAAGAAATCTCCCAACTAAAACTACAAGAAAAGAAGGGAGATTTAGATAACTGGCAAAATCTACGTTGTGGATACACTTGGGAGTACTTAGCATTCTCAAAACATCACTGTCACAAAAAGAAATCTACTTCTCTAAGACAAGGATACAGTGAACAGAGAAAGTATTTGTTTCTTAAGATTGGGAACAGATAGAAACAAGAGAAAGTACACAGTGCTTCCTTGACCCAGAAAAGTTACAGAGGTTTACACAGAGAACTTCAGCTATAACTACCAGAAAATGAGAGAGACTTCGAAAACTAGCAAAATCTATGTTGTTCATGAAGTTGGGAGTACTTAGCATTCCGAAAACATCACTTTCACAAAGAGAAATCTACTTCTCTAAGACAACGATACAGTGAACAGAGAAAGTATTAGTTTCTTAAGATTGAGAACAGATAGAAACAAAAGAAATTACACAGTGATTCATCTACCCAGAGAAGTTACAGGGGTTTACCAAGAAATCTCCCAACTAAAACTACAAGAAAAGAAGGGAGACTTAGATAACTGGCAAAATCTACGTTGTTGATAGACTTGGGAGTACTTAGCATTCTCAAAACATCACTGTCCCAAAAAGAAATCTACTTCTCTAAGACAAGGATACAGTGAACAGAGAAAGTATTTCTTTCTTAAGATTGGGAACAGATAGAAACAAGAGAAAGTACACAGTGCTTCCTTGACCCAGAAAAGTTACAGAGGTTTACACAGAGAACTTCAGCTATAACTACCAGAAAATGAGAGAGACTTCGAAAACTAGCAAAATCTATGTTGTTCATGAAGTTGGGAGTACTTAGCATTCCGAAAACATCACTTTCACAAAGAGAAATCTACTTCTCTAAGACAACGATACAGTGAACAGAGAAAGTATTAGTTTCTTAAGATTGAAAACAGATAGAAACAAGAGAAAGTACACAGTGATTCATCTACTCAGAGAAGTTACAGAAGTTTACACTGAAAATTTCAGGTATAACTACAATAAAAGAAGAGAGACTTAGATAACTGCCCAAATCTCCGTTGCATATAGAGTTGGGAGTAATTAGCATTCTGAAATCATCACTTTCACCGAAAGAAATCTACTTCTCTACGACAACGATACAGTGAACAGAGAAAGTATTAGTTTCTTAAGATAGATAACAGATAGAAACAAGAGAAAGAACACAGTGGTTCATATACCCAGAGAAGTTACGGAAGTTTACACCGAGAAATTCAGCTATAACCACCAGAAATAAGAGAGACTTAGAAAACTGGGAAAATCTGCGTTGTTCATGGGGTTGGGGGTACTTAGCATTCTGAAAACATCACTTTCACAGAAAGAAATCTACTTAGCTAAGGCAACGATACAGAGATCAGAGAAAGTATTAGTTTCCTAAGATTGAGAACAGATAGAAACAAGACAAAGAACACAGTGATTCATCTACCCAGAGAAGTTACAAAGGTTTTCACAGAGATGTCCAAACTCTAACTACGATAAAGGAAGAGAGACTTAGATAACTGGGAAAATCTACGTTGTTGATGCAGTTGGGAGTACTTAGCAATCTGAAAACATCACTTTCACAAAAAGAAATGTACTTCTCTAAGACAACGCTACACTGAACAGAGAAAGAATTAGTTTCTTAACATTGAGAACAGATAGAAACAAGAGAAGGAACCCAGTGATTCATCTACCCAGAGAAGTTACAGGGGTTTACCAAGAAATCTCCCAACTAAAACTACAAGAAAAGAAGGGAGACTTAGATAACTGGCAAAATCTACGTGGTGGATAGACTTGGGAGTACTTGGCATTCTCAAAACATCACTGTCACAAACAGAAATCTACTTCTCTAAGACAAGGATACAGTGAACAGAGAAAGTATTTGTTTCTTAAGATTGGGAACAGATAGAAACAAGAGAAAGTACACAGTGCTTCCTTGACCCAGAAAAGTTACAGAGGTTTACACAGAGAACTTCAGCTATAACTACCAGAAAATGAGAGAGACTTCGAAAACTAGCAAAATCTATGTTGTTCATGAAGTTGGGAGTACTTAGCATTCCGAATACATCACTTTCACAAAGAGAAATCTACTTCTCTAAGACAACGATACAGTGAACAGAGAAAGTATTAGTTTCTTAAGGTTGAGAACAGATAGAAACAAGAGAAATTGCACAGTGATTCATCTACCCAGAGAAGTTACAGGGGTTTACCAAGAAATCTCCCAACTAAAACTACAAGAAAAGAAGGGAGACTTAGATAACTGGGAAAATCTACGTTGTGGATAGACTTGGGAGTACTTAGCATTCTCAAAACATCACTGTTACAAACAGAAATCTACTTCTCTAAGACAAGGATACAGTGAACAGAGAAAGTATTTGTTTCTTAAGATTGGGAACAGATAGAAACAAGAGAAAGTACACAGTGGTTCCTTGACCCAGAAAAGTTACAGAGGTTTACACAGAGAACTTCAGCTATAACTACCAGAAAATGAGAGAGACTTCGAAAACTAGCAAAATCTATGTTGTTCATGAAGTTGGGAGTACTTAGCATTCCGAAAACATCACTTTCACAAAGAGAAATCTACTTCTCTAAGACAATGATACAGTGAACAGAGAAAGTATTGGTTTCTTAAGATTGAGAACAGATAGAAACAAGAGAAATTACGCAGTGATTCATCTACCCAGAGAAGTTACAGGGGTTTACCAAGAAATCTCCCAACTAAAACTACAAGAAAAGAAGGGAGACTGAGATAACTGGCAAAATCTACGTTGTTGATAGACTTGGGAGTACTTAGCATTCTCAAAACATCACTGTCACAAAAAGAAATCTACTTCTCTAAGACAAGGATACAGTGAACAGAGAAAGTATTTGTTTCTTAAGATTGGGAACAGATAGAAACAAGAGAAAGTACACAGTGCTTCCTTGACCCAGAAAAGTTACAGAGGTTTACACAGAGAACTTCAGCTATAACTACCAGAAAATGAGAGAGACTTCGAAAACTAGCAAAATCTATGTTGTTCATGAAGTTGGGAGTACTTAGCATTCCGAAAACATCACTTTCACAAAGAGAAATCTACTTCTCTAAGACAACGATACAGTGAACAGAGAAAGTATTAGTTTCTTAAGATTGAGAACAGATAGAAACAAGAGAAATTACACAGTGATTCATCTACCCAGATAAGTTACAGGGGTTTACCAAGAAATCTCCCAACTAAAACTGCAAGAAAAGAAGGGAGACTTAGATAACTGGGAAAATCTACGTTGTTGATAGACTTGGGAGTACTTAGCATTCTCAAAACATCACTGTCACAAAAAGAAATCTACTTCTCTAAGAGAAGGATACAGTGAACAGAGAAAGTATTTGTTTCTTAAGATTGGGAACAGATAGAAACAAGAGAAAGTACACAGTGCTTCCTTGACCCGGAAAAGTTACAGAGGTTTACACAGAGAACTTCAGCTATAACTACCAGAAAATGAGAGAGACTTCGAAAACTAGCAAAATCTATGTTGTTCATGAAGTTGGGAGTACTTAGCATTCCGAAAACATCACTTTCACAAAGAGAAATCTACTTCTCTAAGACAACGATACAGTGAACAGAGAAAGTATTAGTTTCTTAAGATTGAGAACAGATAGAAACAAGAGAAAGTACACAGTGATTCATCTACTCAGAGAAGTTACAGAGGTTTACACTGAAAATTTCAGGTATAACTACAATAAAAGAAGAGAGACTTAGATAACTGCCCAAATCTCCGTTGCATATAGAGTTGGGAGTAATTAGCATTCTGAAATCATCACTTTCACCGAAAGAAATCTACTTCTCTACGACAACGATACAGTGAACAGAGAAAGTATTAGTTTCTTAAGATAGATAACAGATAGAAACAAGAGAAGGAACACAGTGGTTCATATAGCCAGAGAAGTTACGGAAGTTTACACCGAGAAATTCAGCTATAACCACCAGAAATAAGAGAGACTTAGAAAACTGGGAAAATCTGTGTTGTTCATGGGGTTGGGGGTACTTAGCATTCTGAAAACATCACTTTCACAGAAAGAAATCTACTTAGCTAAGGCAACGATACAGAGATCAGAGAAAGTATTAGTTTCCTAAGATTGAGAACAGATAGAAACAAGACAAAGAACACAGTGATTCATCTACCCAGAGAAGTTACAGAGGTTTTCACAGAGATGTCCAAACTCTAACTACGATAAAGGAAGAGAGACTTAGATAACTGGGAATATCTACGTTGTTGATGCAGTTGGGAGTACTTAGCAATCTGAAAACATCACTTTCACAAAAAGAAATGTACTTCTCTAAGACAACGCTACACTGAACAGAGAAAGAATTAGTTTCTTAACATTGAGAACAGATAGAAACAAGAGAAGGAACCCAGTGATTCATCTACCCAGAGAAGTTACAGGGGTTTACCAAGAAATCTCCCAACTAAAACTACAAGAAAAGAAGGGAGACTTAGATAACTGGCAAAATCTACGTTGTGGATAGACTTGGGAGTACTTAGCATTCTCAAAACATCACTGTCACAAAAAGAAATCTACTTCTCTAAGACAAGGATACAGTGAACAGAGAAAGTATTTGTTTCTTAAGATTGGGAACAGATAGAAACAAGAGAAAGTACACAGTGCTTCCTTGACCCAGAAAAGTTACAGAGGTTTACACAGAGAACTTCAGCTATAACTACCAGAAAATGAGAGAGACTTCGAAAACTAGCAAAATCTATGTTGTTCATGAAGTTGGGAGTACTTAGCATTCCGAAAACATCACTTTCACAAAGAGAAATCTACTTCTCTAAGACAACGATACAGTGAACAGAGAAAGTATTAGTTTCTTAAGATTGAGAACAGATAGAAACAAGAGAAATTACACAGTGATTCACCTACCCAGAGAAGTTACAGGGGTTTACCAAGAAATCTCCCAACTAAAACTACAAGAAAAGAAGGGAGACTTAGATAACTGGCAAAATCTACGTTGTGGATAGACTTGGGAGTACTTAGCATTCTCAAAACATCACTGTCACAAACAGAAATCTACTTCTCTAAGACAAGGATACAGTGAACAGAGAAAGTATTTGTTTCTTAAGATTGGGAACAGATAGAAACAAGAGAAAGTACACAGTGCTTCCTTGACCCAGAAAAGTTACAGAGGTTTACACAGAGAACTTCAGCTATAACTACCAGAAAATGAGAGAGACTTCGAAAACCAGCAAAATCTATGTTGTTCATGAAGTTGGGAGTACTTAGCATTCGGAAAACATCACTTTCACAAAGAGAAATCTACTTCTCTAAGACAACGATACCGTGAACAGAGAAAGTATTAGTTTCTTAAGATTGAGAACAGATAGAAACAAGAGAAATTACACAGTGATTCATCTACCCAGAGAAGTTACAAGTGTTTACCAAGAAATCTCCCAACTAAAACTACAAGAAAAGAAGGGAGACTTAGATAACTGGCAAAATCTACGATGTTGACAGACTTGGGAGTACTTAGCATTCTCAAAACATCACTGTCACAAAAAGAAATCTACTTCTCTAAGACAAGGATACAGTGAACAGAGAAAGTATTTGTTTCTTAAGATTGGGAACAGATAGAAACAAGAGAAAGCACACAGTGCTTCCTTGACCCAGAAAAGTTACAGAGGTTTACACAGAGAACTTGAGCTATAACTACCAGAAAATGGGAGAGACTTCGAAAACTAGCAAAATCTATGTTGTTCATGAAGTTAGTAGTACTTAGCATTCCGAAAACATCACTTTCACAAAGAGAAATCTACTTCTCTAACAATGATACAGTGAACAGAGAAAGTATTAGTTTCTTAATATTGGGAACAGATAGAAACAAGAGAAAGTACACAGTGAGTCATCTACCCAGAGAAGTTACAGAGGTTTACACAGAAAATTTCAGGTATAACTACAATAAAAGAAGAGAGACTTAGATAACTGCCAAAATCTACGTTGTGTGTAGAGTTGGGAGTACTTAGCATTCTGAAATCATCACTTTCACCAAAATAAATCTACTTCTCTAAACAACGATACAGTGAACAGAGAAAGTATTAGTTGCTTAAAATTGGGAACAGATAGAAACAAGAGAAAATACACAGTGAGTCATCTACCCAGAGAAGTTACAGAGATTTACACAGCGAACTTCATCGATAACTACGAGAAAGTACGAGCGACTTAGATCACGGGGAAAATCTCCGTTGTTCATGCAGTTGGGAGTAGTTAGCATTCTGAAAACATCCCTTTCGCAGAAAGAAATCTACTTAGCTAAGGCAACGATACAGTGAAGAGAGAGTGTTTTAGCTTCCTAAGATTGAGAACAGATAGAAAGAAGAGAAAGAACACAGTGATTCATCTACCCAGAGAAGTTACAGAGGTTTTCACAGAGATGTCCAAACTCTAACTACAATAAAGGAAGAGAGACTTAGTTAACTGGGAAAATCTACGTTGTTGATGCAGTTGGGAGTACTTAGCAATCTGAAAACATCACTTTCACAAAAAGAAATGTACTTCTCTAAGACAACGCTACACTGAACAGAGAAAGAATTAGTTTCTTAACATTGAGAACAGATAGAAACAAGAGAAGGAACCCAGTGATTCATCTACCCAGAGAAGTTACAGGGGTTTACCAAGAAATCTCCCAACTGAAATTACAAGAAAAGAAGGGAGACTTAGATAACTGGCAAAATCTACGTTGTGGATACACTTGGGAGTACTTAGCATTCTCAAAACATCACTGTCACTAAAAGAAATCTACTTCTCTAAGAGAAGGATACAGTGAACAGAGAAAGTATTTGTTTCTTAAGATTGGGAACAGATAGAAACAAGAGAAAGTACACAGTGCTTCCTTGACCCAGAAAAGTTACAGAGGTTTACACAGAGAACTTCAGCTATAACTACCAGAAAATGAGAGAGACTTCGAAAACTAGCAAAATCTATGTTGTTCATGAAGTTGGGAGTACTTAGCATTCCGAAAACATCACTTTCACAAAGAGAAATCTACTGCTCTAAGACAACGATACAGTGAACAGAGAAAGTATTAGTGTCTTAAGATTGAGAACAGATAGAAACAAGAGAAAGTACACAGTGATTCATCTACCCAGAGAAGTTACAGGGGTTTACACTGAAAATTTCAGGTATAACTACAATAAAAGAAGAGAGACTTAGATAACTGCCAAAATCTCCGTTGCATATAGAGTTGGGAGTAATTAGCATTCTGAAATCATCACTTTCACCGAAAGAAATCTACTTCTCTACGACAACGATACAGTGAACAGAGAAAGTATTAGTTTCTTAAGATAGATAACAGATAGAAACAAGAGAAAGAACACAGTGGTTCATATACCCAGAGAAGTTACGAAAGTTTACACCGAGAACTTCAGCTATAACCACTAGACATAAGAGAGACTTAGAAAACTGGGAAAATCTGCGTTGTTCATGGGGTTGGGAGTAGGTGGCATTCTGAAAACATCACTTTCACAGAAAGAAATCTACTTAGCTAAGGCAACGATACAGTGAACAGAGAAAGTATTAGTTTCCTAAGATTGAGAACAGATAGAAACAAGACAAACAACACAGTGATTCATCTACCCAGAGAAGTTACAGAGGTTTTCACAGAGATGTCCAAACTCTAACTACAATAAAGGAAGAGAGACTTAGATAACTGGGAAAATCTACGTTGTTGATGCAGTTGGGAGTACTTAGCAATCTGAAAACATCACTTTCACAAAAAGAAATGTACTTCTCTAAGACAACGCTACACTGAACAGAGAAAGAATTAGTTTCTTAACATTGAGAACAGATAGAAAGAAGAGAAGGAACCCAGTGACTCATCTACCCAGAGAAGTTACAGGGGTTTACCAAGAAATCTCCCAACTAAAAATACAAGAAAAGAAGGGAGACTTAGATAACTGGCAAAATCTACGTTGTGGATACACTTGGGAGTACTTAGCATTCTCAAAACATCACTGTCACAAAAAGAAATCTACTTCTCTAAGAGAAGGATACAGTGAACAGAGAAAGTATTTGTTTCTTAAGATTGGGAACAGATAGAAACAAGAGAAAGTACACAGTGCTTCCTTGACCCAGATAAGTTACAGAGGTTTACACAGAGAACTTCAGCTATAACTACCAGAAAATGAGAGAGACTTCGAAAACTAGCAAAATCTATGTTGTTCATGAAGTTGGGAGTACTTAGCATTCCGAAAACATCACTTTCACAAAGAGAAATCTACTTCTCTAAGACAACGATACAGTGAACAGAGAAAGTATTAGTTTCTTAAGATTGAGAACAGATAGAAACAAGAGAAATTACACAGTGATTCATCTACCCAGAGAAGTTACAGGGGTTTACCAAGAAATCTCCCAACTAAAACTACAAGAAAAGAAGGGAGACTTAGATAACTGGCAAAATCTACGTTGTTGATAGACTTGGGAGTACTTAGCATTCTCAAAACATCACTGTCACAAAAAGAAATCTACTTCTCTAAGACAAGGATACACTGAACAGAGAAAGTATTTGTTTCTTAAGATTGGGAACAGATAGAAACAAGAGAAAGTACACACTGCTTCCTTGACCCAGAAAAGTTACAGAGGTTTACACAGAGAACTTCAGCTATAACTACTAGAAAATGAGACTTCGAAAACTAGCAAAATCTATGTTGTTCATGAAGTTGGGAGTACTTAGCATTCCGAAAACATCACTTTCACAAAGAGAAATCTACTTCTCTAAGACAACGATACAGTGAACAGAGAAAGTATTAGTTTCTTAAGATTGAGAACAGATAGAAACAAGAGAAAGTACACAGTGATTCATCTACCCAGAGAAGTTACAGAGGTTTACACTGAAAATTTCAGGTATAACTACAATAAAAGAAGAGAGACTTGGATAACTGCCCAAATCTCCGTTGCATATAGAGTTGGGAGGAATTATCCTTCTGAAATCATCACTTTCACCGAAAGAAATCTACTTCTCTACGACAACGATACAGTGAACAGAGAAAGTATTAGTTTCTTAAGATAGATAACAGATAGAAACAAGAGAAAGAACACAGTGGTTCATATACCCAGAGAAGTTACGGAAGTTTACACCGAGAACTTCAGCTATAACCACCAGAAATAAGAGAGACTTAGAAAACTGGGAAAATCTGCGTTGTTCATGGGGTTGGGAGTACTTAGCATTCTGAAAACATCACTTTCACAGAAAGAAATCTACTTCCCTAAGACAATGATACAGTGAACAGAGAAAGTATTAGTTTCTTAATATTGGGAACAGATATAAACAAGAGAAAGTACACAGTGAGTCATCTACCCAGAGAAGTTACAGAGGTTTACACAGAAAATTTCAGGTATAACTACAATAAAAGAAGAGAGACTTAGATAACTGCCAAAATCTACGTTGTGTATAGAGTTGGGAGTACTTAGCATTCTGAAATCATCACTTTCACCAAAAGAAATCTACTTCTCTAAGACAACGATACAGTGAACAGAGAAAGTATTAGTTGCTTAAGATTGGGAACAGATAGAAACAAGAGAAAGTACACAGTGAGTCATCTACCCAGAGAAGTTACAGAGATTTACACAGCGAACTTCATCGATAACTACAAGAAAGTAAGAGCGACTTAGATCACGGGGAAAATCTCCGTTGTTCATGCAGTTGGGAGTAGTTAGCATTCTGAAAACATCCCTTTCGCAGAAAGAAATCTACTTAGCTAAGGCAACGATACAGTGAAGAGAGAGTGTTTTAGTTTCCTAAGATTGAGAACAGATAGAAAGAAGAGAAAGAACACAGTGATTCATCTACCCAGAGAAGTTACAGAGGTTTTCACAGAGATGTCCAAACTATAACTACAAGAAAATAAGACAGACTTAGATATCAGGCCAAATCTACGTTGTTCATAGAGTTGGGAGTACTTAGCAAGGTGAAAATATCACTTTCACCGAAAGAAATCTACTTCTCTAAGACAATGATACAGTGAAGAGAGAAAGTATTATTTTCTAAAGATTGGGAACAGATAGAAACAAGAGAAAGTACACAGTGATTCATATACCCAGAGAAGTAAATGAGGATTACACAGAGAACTTCAACTATAACTACAAGAAAATAAGACAGACTTAGATAACTGGTAAAATCTACGTTGTTCATGGAGTTGGGAGTACGTAGCATTCTGAAAACAGCACTTCCGCAGAAAGAAATCTTCTTCACTAAGACAGGAATACACTCAACAGAGAAAGTATTTGTTTCTTAAGGTTGAGTACAGATAGAAACAAAAGAAAGTACACAGTGATTCATCTACCTAGAGAAGATACAGAGGTTTAAAGAGATAACTTCAGCTATAACTACAAGAAAATAAGAGAGACTTACAACTGGGAAAATCTATGTTGTTCATGGAGTTGGGAGTACTTAGCATTCTGAAAACATCACTTTCACAGAAAGAACTCTACTTAGCTAAGGCAACGATACAGTGAACAGAGAAAGTATTAGTTTCCTAAGATTGAGAACAGATAGAAACAAGACAAAGAACACAGTGATTCATCTACCAGAGAAGTTACAGAGGTTTTCACAGAGATGTCCAAACTCTAACTACAATAAAGGAAGAGAGACTTAGATAACTGGGAAAATCTACGTTGTTGATGCAGTTGGGAGTACTTAGCAATCTGAAAACATCACTTTCACAAAAAGAAATGTACTTTCCTAAGACAACACTACACTGAACAGAGAATTAGTTTCTTAACATTGAGAACAGATAGAAACAAGAGAAATTACACAGTGATTCATCTACCCAGAGAAGTTACAAGGGTTTACCAAGAAATCTCCCCCCTAAAACTACAAGAAAAGAAGGGAGACTTAGATAACTGGCAAAATCTACGTTGTTGATAGACTTGGGAGTACTTAGCATTCTCAAAACATCACTGTCCCAAAAAGAAATCTACTTCTCTAAGACAAGGATACAGTGAACAGAGAAAGTATTTGTTTCTTAAGATTGGGAACAGATAGAAACAAGAGAAAGTACACAGTGCTTCCTTGACCCAGAAAAGTTACAGAGGTTTACACAGAGAACTTCAGCTATAACTGCCAGAAAATGAGAGAGACTTCGAAAACTAGCAAAATCTATGTTGTTCATGAAGTTGGGAGTACTTAGCATTCCGAAAACATCACTTTCACAAAGAGAAATCTACTTCTCTAAGACAACGATACAGTGAACAGAGAAAGTATTAGTTTCTTAAGATTGAGAACAGATAGAAACAAGAGAAATTACACAGTGATTCATCTACCCAGAGAAGTTACAGGGGTTTACCAAGAAATCTCCCAACTAAAACTACAAGAAAAGAAGGGAGACTTAGATAACTGGCAAAATCTACGTTGTTGATAGACTTGGGAGTACTTAGCATTCTCAAAACATCACTGTCACAAAAAGAAATCTACTTCTCTAAGAGAAGGATACAGTGAACAGAGAAAGTATTTGTTTCTTAAGATTGGGAACAGATAGAAACAAGAGAAAGTACACAGTGCTTCCTTGACCCCGAAAAGTTACAGAGGTTTACACAGAGAACTTCAGCTATAACTACCAGAAAATGAGAGAGACTTCGAAAACTAGCAAAATCTATGTTGTTCATGAAGTTGGGAGTACTTAGCATTCCGAAAACATCACTTTCACAAAGAGAAATCTACTTCTCTAAGACAACGATACAGTGAACAGAGAAAGTATTAGTTTCTTAAGATTGAGAACAGATAGAAACAAGAGAAATTACACAGTGATTCATCTACCCAGAGAAGTTACAGGGGTTTACCAAGAAATCTCCCAACTAAAACTACAAGAAAAGAAGGGAGACTTAGATAACTGGCAAAATCTACGTTGTTGATAGACTTGGGAGTACTTAGCATTCTCAAAACATCACTGTCACAAAAAGAAATCTACTTCTCTAAGACAAGGATACAGTGAACAGAGAAAGTATTTGTTTCTTAAGATTGGGAACAGATAGAAACAAGAGAAAGTACACAGTGCTTCCTTGACCCAGAAAAGTTACAGAGGTTTACACAGAGAACTTCAGCTATAACTACCAGAAAATGAGAGAGACTTCGAAAACTAGCAAAATCTATGTTGTTCATGAAGTTGGGAGTACTTAGCATTCCGAAAACATCACTTTCACAAAGAGAAATCTACTTCTCTAAGACAACGATACAGTGAACAGAGAAAGTATTAGTTTCTTAAGATTGAGAACAGATAGAAACAAGAGAAATTACACAGTGATTCATCTACCCAGAGAAGTTACAGGGGTTTACCAAGAAATCTCCCAACTAAAACTACAAGAAAAGAAGGGAGACTTAGATAACTGGCAAAATCTACGTTGTTGATAGACTTGGGAGTACTTAGCATTCTCAAAACATCACTGTCACAAACAGAAATCTACTTCTCTAAGACAAGGATACAGTGAACAGAGAAAGTATTTGTTTCTTAAGATTGGGAACAGATAGAAACAAGAGAAAGTACACACTGCTTCCTTGACCCAGAAAAGTTACAGAGGTTTACACAGAGAACTTCAGCTATAACTACCAGAAAATGAGAGAGACTTCGAAAACTAGCAAAATCTATGTTGTTCATGAAGTTGGGAGTACTTAGCATTCCGAAAACATCACTTTCACAAAGAGAAATCTACTTCTCTAAGACAACGATACAGTGAACAGAGAAAGTATTAGTTTCTTAAGATTGAGAACAGATAGAAACAAGAGAAAGTACACAGTGATTCATCTACCCAGAGAAGTTACAGAGGTTTACACTGAAAATTTCAGGTATAACTACAATAAAAGAAGAGAGACTTAGATAACTGCCCAAATCTCCGTTGCATATAGAGTTGGGAGTAATTAGCATTCTGAAATCATCACTTTCACCGAAAGAAATCTACTTCTCTACGACAACGATACAGTGAACAGAGAAAGTATTAGTTTCTTAAGATTGGGAACAGATAGAAACAAAAGAAAGTACACAGTGAGTCATCTACCGAGAGAAGTTATAGAGGTTTACACAGCGAACTTCATCGATAACTACAAGAAAGTAAGAGCGACTTAGATCACGGGGAAAATCTCCGTTGTTCATGCAGTTGGGAGTACTTAGCATTCTGAAAACATCCCTTTCGCAGAAAGAAATCTACTTAGCTAAGGCAACGATACAGTGAAGAGAGAGTGTTTTAGTTTCCTAAGATTGAGAACAGATAGAAAGAAGAGAAAGAACACAGTGATTCATCTACCCAGAGAAGTTACAGAGGTTTTCACAGAGATGTCCAAACTATAACTACAATAAAATAAGACAGACTTAGATATCAGGCCAAATCTACGTTGTTCATAGAGTTGGGAGTACTTAGCAAGGTGAAAATATCACTTTCACCGAAAGAAATCTACTTCTCTAAGACAATGATACAGTGAACAGAGAAAGTATTATTTTCTAAAGATTGGGAACAGATAGAAACAAGAGAAAGTACACAGTGATTCATATACCCAGAGAAGTAAATGAGGATTACACAGAGAACTTCAACTATAACTACAAGAAAATAAGACAGACTTAGATAACTGGTAAAATCTACGTTGTTCATGGAGTTGGGAGTACGTAGCATTCTGAAAACAGCACTTCCGCAGAAAGAAATCTTCTTCACTAAGAGAGGAATACACTCAACAGAGAAAGTATTTGTTTCTTAAGGTTGAGTACAGATAGAAACAAAAGAAAGTACACAGTGATTCATGTACCTAGAGAAGACACAGAGATTTACACAGAAAATTTCAGGTATAACTACAATAAAAGAAGAGAGACTTAGATAACTGCCAAAATCTACGTTGTGTATAGAGTTGGGAGTACTTAGCATTCTGAAATCATCACTTTCACCAAAAGAAATCTACTTCTCTAAGACAACGATACAGTGAACAGAGAAAGTATTAGTTTCTTAAGATTGGGAACAGATAGAAACAAGAGAAAGTACACAGTGAGTCATCTACCTAGAGAAGATATAGAGGTTTAAAGAGATAACTTCAGCTATAACTACAAGAAAATAAGAGACTTACAACTGGGAAAATCTATGTTGTTCATGGAGTAGGGAGTACTTAGCATTATGAAAACATCACTTTCACAGAAAGAAATCTACTTAGCTAAGGCAACGATACAGTGAACAGAGAAAGTATTAGTTTCCTAAGATTGAGAACAGATAGAAACAAGACAAAGAACACAGTAATTCATCTACCCAGAGAAGTTACAGAGGTTTTCACAGAGATGTCCAGACTCTAACTACAATAAAGGAAGAGAGACTTAGATAACTGGGAAAATCTACGTTGTTGATGCAATTGGGAGTACTTAGCAATCTGAAAACATCACTTTCACAAAAAGAAATGTACTTCTCTAAGACAACGCTACACTGAACAGAGAAAGAATTAGTTTCTTAACATTGAGAACAGATAGAAACAAGAGAAGGAACCCAGTGATTCATCTACCCAGAGAAGTTACAGGGGTTTACCAAGAAATCTCCCAACTAAAACTACAAGAGAAGAAGGGAGACTTAGATAACTGGCAAAATCTACGTTTTTGATAGACTTGGGAGTACTTAGCATTCTCAAAACATCACTGTCACAAAAAGAAATCTACTTCTCTAAGACAAGGATACAGTGAACAGAGAAAGTATTTGTTTCTTAAGATTGGGAAGAGATAGAAACAAGAGAAAGTACACAGTGCTTCCTTGACCCACAAAAGTTACAGAGGTTTACACAGAGAACTTCAGCTATAACTACCAGAAAATGAGAGAGACTTCGAAAACAGCACAATCTATGTTGTTCATGAAGTTGGGAGTACTTAGCATTCTGAAAACATCACTTTCACAAAGAGAAATCTACTTCTCTAACACAACGATACAGTGAACAGAGAAAGTATTAGTTTCTTAAGATTGAGAACAGATAGAATCAGGAGAAAGTACACAGTGATTCATCTACCCAGAGAAGTTACACGGGTTTACACTGAAAATTTCAGGTATAACTACAATAAAAGAAGAGAGACAACTGCCAAAATCTCCGTTGCATATAGAGTTGGGAGTAATTAGCATTCCGAAAACATCACTTTCACCAAAAGAAATCTACTTCTCTACGACAACGATACAGTGAACAGAGAAAGTATTAGTTTCTTAAGATAGATAACAGATAGAAACAAGAGAAAGAACACAGTGGTTCATATACCCAGAGAAGTTACGGAAGTTTACACCGAGAACTTCAGCTATAACCACCAGAAATAAGAGAGACTTAGAAAACTGGGAAAATCTGCGTTGTTCATGGGGTTGGGAGTACTTAGCATTCTGAAAACATCACTTTCACAGAAAGAAATCTACTTCTCTAAGACAATGATACAGTGAACAGAGAAAGTAATAGTTTCTTAATATTGGGAACAGATAGAAACAAGAGAAAGTACACAGTGAGTCATCTACCCAGAGAAGTTACAGAGGTTTACACAGAAAATTTCAGGTATAACTACAATAAAAGAAGAGAGACTTAGATAACTGCCAAAATCTACGTTGTGTATAGAGTTGGGAGTACTTAGCATTCTGAAATCATCACTTTCACCAAAAGAAATCTACTTCTCTAAGACAACGATACAGTGAACAGAGAAAGTATTAGTTGCTTAAGATTGGGAACAGATAGAAACAAGAGAAAGTACACAGTGAGTCATCTACCCAGAGAAGTTACAGAGGTTTACAAAGCGAACTTCATCGATAACTACAAGAAAGTAAGAGCGACTTAGATCACGGGGAAAATCTCCGTTGTTCATGCAGTTGGGAGTACTTAGCATTCTGAAAACATCCCTTTCGCAGAAAGAAATCTACTTAGCTAAGGCAACGATACAGTGAAGAGAGAGTGTTTTAGTTTCCTAAGATTGAGAACAGATAGAAAGAAGAGAAAGAACACAGTGATTCATCTACCCAGAGAAGTTACAGAGGTTTTCACAGAGATGTCCAAACAATAACTACAAGAAAATAACACAGACTTATTTATCAGGCCAAATCTACGTTGTTCATAGAGTTGGGAGTACTTAGCAAGGTGAAAATATCACTTTCACCGAAAGAAATCTACTTCTCTAAGACAATGATACAGTGAACAGAGAAAGTATTATTTTCTAAAGATTGGGAACAGATAGAAACAAGAGAAAGTACACAGTGATTCATATACCCAGAGAAGTAAATGAGGATTACACAGAGAACTTCAACTATAACTACAAGAAAATAAGACAGACTTAGATAACTGGTAAAATCTACGTTGTTCATGGAGTTGGGAGTACGTAGCATTCTGAAAACAGCACTTTCGCAGAAAGAAATCTTCTTCACTAAGACAGGAATACACTCAACAGAGAAAGTATTTGTTTCTTAAGGTTGAGTACAGATAGAAACAAAAGAAAGTACACAGTGATTCATCTACCTAGAGAAGATACAGAGGTTTAAAGAGATAACTTCATCTATAACTACAAGAAAATAAGAGAGACTTACAACTGGGAAAATCTATGTTGTTCATGGAGTTGGGAGTACTTAGCATTCTGAAAACATCACTTTCACAGAAAGAAATCTACTTAGCTAAGGCAACGATACAGTGAACAGAGAAAGTATTAGTTTCCTAAGATTGAGAACAGATAGAAACAAGACAAACAACACAGTGATTCATCTACCCAGAGAAGTTACAGAGGTTTTCACAGAGATGTCCAAACTCTAACTACAATAAAGGAAGAGAGACTTAGATAACTGGGAAAATCTACGTTGTTGATGCAGTTGGAAGAACTTAGCAATCTGAAAATATCACTTTCACAAAAAGAAATGTACTTCTCTAAGACAACACTACACTGAACAGAGAAAGAATTAGTTTCTTAACATGGAGAACAGATAGAAACAAGAGAAGGAACCCAGTGATTCATCTACCCAGAGAAGTTACAGGGGTTTACCAAGAAATCTCCCAACTAAAACTACAAGAAAAGAAGGGAGACTTAGATAACTGGCAAAATCTACGTTGTTGATAGACTTGGGAGTACTTAGCATTCTCAGAACATCACTGTCACAAAAAGAAATCTACTTCTCTAAGACAAGGATACAGTGAACAGAGAAAGTATTTGTTTCTTAAGATTGGGAACAGATAGAAACAAGAGAAAGTACACAGTGCTTCCTTGACCCAGAAAAGTTACAGAGGTTTACACAGAGAACTTCAGCTATAACTACCAGAAAATGAGAGAGACTTCGAAAACTAGCAAAATCTATGTTGTTCATGAAGTTGGGAGTACTTAGCATTCCGAAAACATCACTTTCACAAAGAGAAATCTACTTCTCTAAGACAACGATACAGTGAACAGAGAAAGTATTAGTTTCTTAAGTTTGAGAACAGATAGAAACAAGAGAAATTACGCAGTGATTCATCTACCAAGAGAAGTTACAGGGGTTTACCAAGACATCTCCCAACTAAAACTACAAGAAAAGAAGGGAGACTTAGATGACTGGCAAAATCTACGTTGTTGATAGACTTGGGAGTACTTAGCATTCTCAAAACATCACTGTCACAAAAAGAAATCTACTTCTCTAAGACAAGGATACAGTGAACAGAGAAAGTATTTGTTTCTTAAGATTGGGAACAGATAGAAACAAGAGAAAGTACACAGTGATTCATCTACCCATAGAAATTACAGAGGTTTACACTGAAAATTTCAGGTATAACTACAATAAAAGAAGAGAGACTTAGATAACTGCCAAAATCTACGTTGTATATAGAGTTGGGAATACTTAGTATTCTGAAATCTTCACTTTGACTAAAAGAAATGTACTTCTCTAAGACAACGATACAGTGAACAGAGAAAGTATTAGTTTCTTAAGATTGGGAACAGAGAGAAACCAGAGAAAGTACACAGTGGTTCCTTTACCCAGAGAAGTTACAGAGGTTTATACAGAGAACTTCAGCTGTAACTGCCAGAAAATAAGAGAGACTTAGAAAACTAGCAAAATCTATGTTGTTCATGAAGTTGCGAGTACTTAGCATTCCGAAAACATCACTTTCACAAAAATAAAACTACTGCTCTAAGGCAACGATACAGTGAACAGAGAAAGTATTAGTTTCTTAAGATTGAGAACAGATAGAAACAAGAGAAAGTACACAGTGATTCATCTACCCAGAGAAGTTACAGAGGTTTACACAGAGAATTTCAGCTATAACTACAGTAAAAGATGAGAGACTTAGATAACTGGTAAAATCTACGTTGTTAATGGAGTTGGGAGTACTTAGCAATGTGAAGATATCACTTTCACAGAAAAAATCTACTTCTCTAAGACAACGATACAGTGAACAGAAAAAGTATTAGTTTATTAAGATTGATAACAGATAGAAACAAGACAAAGAACAGAGTGGTTCATATACCCAGAGAAGTTACACAGATTTACACAGAGAACTTCAGCTATAACTAGCAGAAAATAAGAGAGACTAGCAAACTAGCAAAACCTGTGTTTTTCATGAAGTTGGTAGTACTTAGCATTCCGAAAACACCAGTTTCACAAAAAGAAATCTACTTCTATAAGACAATGATACAGTGAACAGAGAAATTACTAGTTTCTTAAGATTCAGAACAGATAGAAATAAGAGAAAGTACGCAGTGATTCATCTACCCAGAGAAGTTACAGAGGTTTACACAGAGATCTCCCAACTAAAACTACAAGAAAATAAGAGAGAGTTAGATACCTGGCAAAATCTATGTTGTTGATAGAGTTGGGAGTACTTAGCATTCTGAAAACTTCAGTTTCACAAAAAGAAATCTACTGCTCTAAGACAACGATACAGTGAACAGAGAAAGTATTATTTTCTTGAGATTGAGAACAGATAGAAGCAAGAGAAAGTACACAGTGATTCATCTAACCGGAAAAGTTACAGAGGTTTACAGAGAATTTCAGCTATAACTATAGTAAGAGTAGAGAGACTTAGATAACTGGTAAAACCTACGTTGTTAATGGAGTTGGGAGTACTAAGCAATGTGAAAATATGACTTTCACAGAAAGAAGTCTACTTCTCTAAGACAATGATACAGTGAACAGAGAAACTATTAGTTTCTTAAGGTTGGGAACAGACAGAAACAAGAGAAAGTACACAGTGATTCCTGTACCCAGACAAGTTACAGTGGTTTACACGGAGAACTTCAGCTATAACTACCAGAAAATAAGAGAGACTTAGATAACTGCCAAAATCTACGTTGTATATAGAGTTGGGAGTACTTAGCATTCTGAAATCATCACTTCCACCGAAAGAAATCTACTTCTGTAAGACAACGATACAGTGAACAGAGAAAGTATTAGTGTCTTAAGATAGATAACAGACAGAAACAAGACAAAGAAGACAGTGATTCATATACCCAGAGAAGTTGCAGAGGTTTACACAGAGAACTTCAGCTATAACCACCAGAAAATAAGAGAGACTTAGATCACTGGGAAAATCTATGTTGTTTATGCAGTTGGGAGTACTTAGCATTCTGAAAACATCACTCTCACAAAAAGAAATCTACTTCTCTAAGACAACGATACAGTGAACAGAGAAAGTACTAGTTTCTTAAGATTGAGAACAGACAGAAACAACAGAGAGAACACAGTAATTAATCTACCTGGAGAAGTTACAGAGGTTTACACAGAGAACTTCAACTATAACTACAATAAAAGAAGAGAGACTTAGATAACTGCCAAAATCTACGTTGTTTATGGAGCTGGGAGTACTTAGCATTGTGAAAACATCACTTTTGGAGAAAGAAATCTTCTTCTCTAAGACAACTAGATAGTGAAATAAGAAAGTGTGAGTTTCTTAAGATTAAGAACAGATAGAAACAAAGAGAAAGTACATAGTGATTCATCTACCCAGACATGTTCAAAAGATTTACACAGAGAACTCCCAGCTATAACTAGAAGAAACTAAGAGAGTCTTAGATAAGTGGCAAACTCTACGTTGTTCATGGAGTTGGGATTACCTAGCATTGTGAAAACATCACTTTCAGAGAAAGAAATCTACTTCTCAAATATTAGACAGTGAACTTAGAAAGAATGAGTTTCTTAAGATTAAAAACAGACAGAAACAAGAGAAAGAACACAGTGATTCATCTACCCAGAGAAGTTACAGAGGTTTATACAGAGATCTCCCAACTAAAACTACAAGAAAGTAAGAGAGACTTACATAAATGGGAAATTCTACGTTGTTCATGGTGTTGGGAGTACTTAGCAATGTGAAAACATCACTTTCACAGAAAGAAATCTACTTCTCTAAGACAACGATACAGTGAACACACTAAGTATTAGTTTCTTAAGATTGACAAGAGATAGAAACAAGAGAAAAAACACAGTGATTCATCTACCCAGAAAAGTTACAGAGGTTTACGCAGAGAACTTCAGCTATAACTAAAAGACAATAAGAGATACTTAGATATGTGGTAAAATCTACGTTGTTGATAGAGTTGGGAGTACTTAACCTTCTGAAAGCATCACTTTCGCAGAAGGAAATCTACTTCGGTGATACAACGATACAGTGAACCGGCAAAGTATTTGTTTTTTAGGATTGATAACAGATAGAAACAAGAGAAAGTACACAGTGATTCATCTTCTCAGAGAAGTTACAAAGGTTTACACAGAAAACTCCCAACTATAACTACAAGAAACTAAGAGAGATTTAGATAACTGGCAAAATCTACGTTGTTCATGGAGTTGAGAGTACTTAGCATTGTGTAAACATGACTTTCGCAAAAAGAAATCTGCTTCTCAAATACGAGACAGTGAACTCTGAAAGTATCAGTTTCTTAAGATTAAGAATAGACAGAATCAAGAGAAAGTACATAGTGATTCATCTACCCAGAGTACTTACAGAGGTTTACACAGAGAACTCCCAGCTATAACTACAAGAATCTAAGAGAGACTTAGATATTTGGCAAAGTCTCCATTGTTCATGGAGTTGGGAGTACTTAGCATTGTGAAAACATCACTTTCGCGGCAAGTAATCTACTTCTGTAAGACAACGAGGCAGTGAAATGTGAAAGTGTGTGTTTCTTAAGATTAAGAACAGACATAAATAAGAGAAAGTACACAACGATTCATCTACCCAGAGAAGTTGCATGGGATTACACAGAGAACTCCCAGGTATAACTACAGGAAACTGAGAGAGACTTAGATAACAGGCAAAATCTACGTTGTACATGGAGGTGTTAGTACTTAGCATTGTGAAAACATCACTTTTGGAGAAAGAAATTTTCTTCTCTAAGACAACGAAATGCGAAAGTGTGAGTTTCTTAAGATTAAGAACAGATAGAAACAAGAGAAATTACATAGTTATTCATCTACCGAGAGTAGTTACAGAGGTTGACACAGAGAACTCCCAGGTATAACTACAAGAAACTAAGTGAGACTTAATAACAGGCAAAATCTACATTGTTCATGGAGTTGGGAGTACTTAGCATTGTGAAAACATCACGTTTACAGAAAGAAATCTACTTCTCAAATATGCGACAGTTAATTTAGAAAGTATGAGTTTCTTAAGATTAAGAACAGATAGAAACAATAGAAAGTACATAGTGATTCAACTACCCAGAGTAGTTACAGAGGTTTACACAGAGAACTCCCAGCTATAAGTACAAGAAAGTAACAGAGACTTAGATAACTGGCAAAATCTATGTAGTTCATGGAGTTGGGAGTACTTAACATTGTGAAAACATTACTTTCGCAGAAAGAAATCTACTTCTCTAAGACAACGAGGCAGTGAAATGAGAAAGTATGAGTTTCTTAAGATTAAGAACAGATAGAAACAAGATAAAGTATATAGTCATTCATCTACCCAGAGAAGTTACAGAGGTTTACACAGAGAACTCCCAGCTATAACTACACGATACTGAGAGAGACTTAGATATCAGGCAAAATCTACGTTGTACATGGAGGTATTATTACTTAGCATTGTGAAAACATCACTTTTGGAGAAAGAAATCTTCTTCTCGAAGACAACGAGGCAGTGAAATGAGAAATTGTAACTTTCTTAAGATTAAGAGCAGATAGGAAGAAGAGAAAGTACATAGTGATTCATCTAGCCAGAGATGTTAAACAGGTTTACACAGAGAACTGCCAGCTATAACTAGAAGAAACTAAGAGAGACTTAGATGACTGGCAAGATCTACGTTGTTCACGGAGTTGGGAGTACTTAGCATTGTGAAAACATCACTTTCGCAGAAAGAAATCTACTTCTCTAAGACAACGAGACAGTGAAATGTGAAAGTATGAGTTTCTTAACATTAAGAATGGATAGAAAGAAGGGAAAGTACATAGTGATTCATCTATCCAGAGAAGTTACAGAGGTTTACACAGAGAACTCCCAGCTATAACTAGAAGAAAATTAGAAAGACTTTGATAACTCGCAAAATCTGCGTTGTTCATGGAGTTGGTAGTACTTAGCATTGTGAAAACATCACTTTCGCAGAAAGAAATCTACTTCTCTAAGACAACGAGGCAGTGAAGATAGAAAGTGTGAGTTTCTTAAGATTAAGAACAGATAGAAACAAGAGAAAGTACATAGTGATTCATCTACCCAGAGAAGTTACAGAGGTTTACACAGAGAACTCCGAGCTATAACTACAAGAAACTAAGAGAGACTTAGATTACTGGCAAAATCTACATTGTTCATGGCATTGGGAGTACTTAGCATTGTGAAAACATCACTTTCGCAGAAATTAATCTACTTCTGAAATACGAGACTGTGAACAGAGAAAGTATGAGTTTCTTAAGATTAAGGACAGATAGAAACAAGAGAAAGTACATAGTGATTCATTTACCCAGAGAAGTTACAGAGGTTTACACAGAGGACTCCCAGCTGTAACTACAAGAAACTGAGAGAGACTCAGATAACTGGCAAAATCTACATTGTGCATGGAGTTGGGAGTACTTAGCCTTGTGAAAACATCACTTTTGGAGAAAGAAATCTTCTTCTCTAAGACGAGACAGTGAAATGAGAAAGTGTGAGTTTCTTAAGATTAAGAACAGATGGAAACAAGAGAAAGTATATAGTGACTCATCTAGTCAGAGATGTTTAAAAGGTTTACCCAGAGAACTCCCAGCTATAACTGCAAGAACCTAAGAGAGACTTAGAGAACTGGCAAAATCTACGTTGTTCAAAGAGTTGAGAGTACTTAGCATTGTGAAAACATCACTTTCGCAGAAGGAAATTTTCTTCTCTAAGACGAGACAGTGAAATGAGAAAGTGTGAGTTTCTTAAGATTAAGAACAGATAGATACAAGAGAATGTACACAATGATTCATCTACCCAGAGAAATTACAGAGGTTTACACAGAGAACTCCCAACTAGAACTAGAAAAACTAAGAGAGACTTAGATAACTGGCAAAATCTACATTGTTCATGTAATTGGGAGTACTTAGCATTCTGAAAACATCACTTTCGCAGAAAGAAATCTACTTCTCTAAGACAACAAGACAGTGAAATGAGAAAGTGTGAGTTTCTGAAGATTAAGAACAGATAGAAAGAAGAGAAAGTACATAGTGATTCATCTACCCAGAGAAGTTACAGAGGTTTACCCAGAGAACTCCCAGCTATAACTACTAGAAAATAAGAGAGACTTTGATAACTGGTAAAGTCTACGTTGTTATTGGAGTTGGGAGTACTAAGCGTTGTGAAAACATCACTTTCGCAGAAAGAAATCTTCTTCTCTAAGACGAGACAGTGAAATGAGAAAGTATGAGTTTCTTAAGATAAAGAACAGATAGAAACAAGACAAAGTACATAGTGATTCATTTACCCAGAGAAGTTACAGAGGTTTACACAGAGAACTCTCAGCTATAAATACAAGAAAATAAGAGAGAGTTAGAGAATTGGCAAAATCTACGTTGTTCATGCAGTTGGCAGTACTTAGAATTGTGAAAACATCACTTTCGCAGAAAGAAATCTTCTTCTCTAAGACAATGAGACAGTTAACAGAGAAAGTATGAGTTTCTTAAAATTTAGAACAGATAGAAACCAGAGAAAATACATAGTGATTCATATACCCAGAGAAGTTACAGAGCTTTACACAGAGAACTCCGATCTACAACTACAAGAAAATAAGAGAGACCTAGACAACTGGCAAAATCTACGTTGTTCATGGATTTGGGAGTACTTAGCTTTGTGAAAACATCACTCTTGCAGAAAGAAATCTACTTCTCCAATGCTAGACAGCGAACTTAGAAAGTATGAGTTTAAGATTCAGAAGAGATAGAAAGAAGAGAAAGTACATAGTGATTCACATAGCCAGAGATGTTACAGAGCTTTACAGAGAGAACTCCCAGGTATAACTACAAGAAAGTAAGAGAGACTTAGAGAATTCGGAAAATCTACGTTGTTCATGGAGTCGGGAGTACTTAGCATTGTGAAAACATCACTTTTGCAGAAAGAAATCTACTTCTCTAATACGACTCAGTGAACTGAGAATGTATGAGTCTCTTAAAATTTAGAACACATAGAAACAAGAAAAAGTACATAGTGATTCATCTACCCAGAGAAGTTACAGAGGTTTGCACAGAGAACTCCCAGCTACAACTACAAGAGAATAAGAGAGACTTAGATAACTGGCAAAATCTATGTTGTTGATGCAGTTGGGAGTACTTAGCATTGTGAAAACATCACTTTCGCAGAAAGAAATCTACTTCTCTAAGACAGTGAGACGGTGAACAGAGAAAGTATGAGTTTCTTAAGTTTTAGAACAGATAGAAACAAGAGAAAGTACATAGTGATTCATCTACCCAGATAAGTTACAGAGGTTTACACAGAGAACTCCGAGCTATAACTACAACAAAATAACAGAGAGTTAGATAAGTGGCAAAATCTACGTTGTACATGGAGTTGGGAGTACTTAGCATTGTGAAAACATCGCTTTCTCAGAAACAAATCTACTTTCTAAGACAACGAGACAGTGAACATAGAAAGAATGAGTTTCTTAAGATTTAGAACAGATAGAAACAAGAGGAAGTACATAGTGATTCATCTATGCAGAGAACTTAAAGAGATTTACACAGAGAACTCCTAGCTACACCTAGAGGAAAATAACAGAGACTTGGATAAATGGCAAAATCTACGTTGTTCATGAAGTTGGGAGTACTTAGCATTCTGAAAACATCACTTTCCAAGAAGAAAGTCTACTTACAGAGATTTACACAGAGAACTGCTAGCTATAAATACAAAAAATAGGAGAGACTTGGATAACTGGCAAAACCTACGTTGTTCATGGAGTTGGGAGTACTCAGCATTGTGAAAACATACCTTTCCCAGGAACAAATCTACTTCTGGAAGACAAAGAGACAGTGCAGATTGAAAGGTTGAGTTTCATACGATTTGGAACAGGTAGTAACAAGAGAAAATAGAGAGTGATTCCTCTACCCAGAGAATTTACAGAGATTTACACAGAGAACTGCGTCTTTAAACACAAGAAAATAAGAGAGACTTAGATAACTGGCAAAATCTACATTCTTCATAGAGTTCGGAGTACTTAGCATTGTGAAAACATCAGTTTCCCAGAAAGAAATCTACTTCGATAAGACAAAGAAACAGTCAACATAGAAAGGATGAGTTTGATACGACTTAGAACAGGTAGTAAGAAAAGAAAGTGCATAGTCCTTCATCTACCCGAGAAGTTACAATGCTTGACACAGAGAACTGCCAGCTATAAGTACAAGAAAATAAGAGATACTTAGATCACTTGGAAAATCTACGTTGTTCCTTGAGTTGGGAGTACTTAGCATTGTGAAAACATCACTTTCCCAGAAAGAAATTTACTTCTATAAGACAACCAGACAGTGAATATAAAAGTATGAGTTTGATACGATTTAGAACAGATAGTAAGAAGAGAAAGTACATAGTGATTCCTCTACGCAGAGAAGTTACAGAGATTTACACAGAGAACTCCTAGCTACACCTAGAAGAAAATAAGAGAGACTTGGATAACTCGCAAAATCTATGTTGTTCATGAAGTTGGGAGTACTTAGCATTCTGAAAACATCACTTTCCAAGAAAGAATCTACTTACAGAGATTTACACAGAGAACTCCTAGGTATAAAAACAAAAAATAAGAGAAACTTAGATAACTGGGAAAATCTACTTTGTTCATGGACTGGGAAGTACTTAGCATTGTGAAAATACCTCTTTCCCAGAAACAAATCTACTTCTATAAGAGAAAGAAACAGTCCACATAGAAAAGATCAGTTTCATACGATTTGCAACAGATAGTAACAAGAGAAAGTAGAGAGTGATACATCTACCTGGAGATGTTACAGAGATTTACACAGAGAACTCCCAGCTTTAACCACAAGAAAATAAGAGAGACTTAGATAAGTGGCAAAATCTACATTCTTCATGGACTTGGGAGTACTTAGCATTGTGAAAACATCTCTTTCCCAGAAAGATATCTACTTCTATAAGGTACTCCCAGTACAAGTTCCAGCATCATTCTTATCTTTTTAGTAGAAGATATGTTAGTAGAAATCAAGAATCGCAAGAAATATATAAATAAACCCTGTAAGTGATAGGGGAGTATAGGAAAATCACAGGATACAAGAGAAACTTCAGTAAATCAGTAGGATTCCTTTACAGAACGAGACAGTCAACACAGAAAGTTTGAGTTTCATATGACTTAGAACAGAGCGTAACCAGAAAAAGTAGACAGTGATTCATCTACCCAGAGAAGTTACAGAGCTTTACACAGAGAACTCCCAGCTATAACTACAAGAAAATAACAGAGAGTGAGATAAATGACAAAATCTACGTAGTTCATGGAGTTGGGAGTACTTAGCATTGTGAAAACATCTCTTTCCCAGAAGGAAATCTACTTCTAGAAGACAACCAGAGAGTCAACAGAGAAAGTATGAGTTTCATACTATTTAGAACAGATATTAACAAGAGAAAGTACATAGTCATTCATCTATCCAGAGAAGTTACAGAGTTTTTTAGAGAAAACTCTCAGGCCCAACTACAACAAAGTACGAGAGACTTAGATAACTGGCCAAATCCACGCTGTTTGTGGAGATGGGAGTACTTAGCACCGTGAAAACGTCTCTTTCCCAGTAAGAAATCTACTTCTATAAGACAGTGCCAGTAGAAGTTCCAGCATCATTCTTATCTTTTTAGCCAATGATATGATGGTACATGCCATCAGAGTCGCAAGGAATATAAAAATGAACCGTCTATCTGATAGGGGAGTATACCAAATTCACAGGATACAAGAGAAACTTCAGTAAATCAATAGGATTCCTTGACATAAACAACGAGACAGTCAGTGGAAAAATCATCAGTTCCATACAATTTAGAACAAATAGTAACAAGAGAAAGTACCTAGTGATTCCTCTAGCCAGAGATGTTATAGAGTTTAAATAGAAAGAACTCCCAGGCCTAACTACAAGAAACTAAGAGAGACTAAGATAACTGGCAAAATCCATGTTGTTCATGGAGACAGGAATACTTAACACTGTGAAAAAATCTCTATCCCAGAAAGCAACCTACTTCTATAAGTCAGTCCCAGTACAATTTCTAGCATGATTCCTACCTTTTTAACAGATGATACAAGTGTACATGCCAACAATCGCAAGGAATTTATAAATACACTCTCTAAGTGATAGAGGAGTACAGCACAGTCACCCGATACCAGAGAAAGGTCAGAAAATAATGGCACTCTTTGATAGAAACGAGACAGTGAATGGAGAGATCATGATTTCTGTACGATTTAGAACAGATAGTAACAAGAGAAATTACATAGTGATTCCTCTAGCCAGAGAGGTAACAGAGTTTTATAAAGAGAACTCCCAGGCCTAACTACAAGAAACTGAGACTTACATAACTGTTAAAATCTACGCTGTTCATGTAGACAGGAGTACTTAGCACTGTGAAAACATCTCTTTCCCAGAAAGAAATCTACTTCTATAAGACACTCCAAGTGCAAGTTTCAGCATCATTCTTATCTTTTGAGCAGATGATACGATGACACATGCCAAGAATTGCAAGGAATATATAAGTAAACCCTCTAAATGACAGGGGTGTATACCAAATTCACAGGATACAAGAGAAAATTCAGTAAATCAGTAGGATTCCCGGACAGAAATAAAGAGACAGGGAACGGAGAAATTATGAGTTCCATACGATTTAAAACAAATAGGAAGAAGAGAAAGTACATAGTGATTCATCTACCCAGAGAAGTTACACAGATTTATACAGAGAACTCCCAGCCCTAACTACAAGAAACTAAGAGAGACTTAGATAACTGTAAAAATCTGCACTCTTCATCGAGATAGGAGTACTGAGCATCGTGAAAACATCTCTTTACCAGAAAGGAACTTATTTCTATAAGGCACTCCCTGTACAAGTTCCAGCATCTTTTTTCATTTTTAACATTCATACGATTTTACACGCCGAGATTCACAGGGAATTCACAAGTACACTCTCTAGCTGGTAGGAGAGTACAGCAAAGTCACAGGATACAACAGAAACTTCAGTAAATCAATGGGATTCCTTGACAGCATCAACAAGACCGTGAACGAAGAAATCCTCATTTCCGTACGATTTACCACAGATATTAACAAGAGAACCTATCTAATGATTCATCTAGTTTGAGAAATCACAGTGTTTTATAGAGAGAACTCCCAGGCCTAACTACAAGAAACTAAGAGAGACTTAGATAACTGGCAAAATCTACGTTTTTCATGGAGATAGGTATACTTAGCCTTGTGAAAACATCTCTTTCCCAGGAACAAATCTGCTTCTATAAGACACTCCCAGTACAAGTTCCAGCATCGTTCTTATCTTTTTAGCAGATGATATGATGGTACTTGCCAATAATTGCAAGCTATATATAAATAAACCCTCTAACGGATAGAGGAGTATACCAAAGCCACAGGATACAAGAGAAAGTTACAAGAGAACTTGCAGAGTTTTACAGAGAGAACTTCCAGGCCTAACTATAAGAAACTAAGAGAGACTTATATAACTGACAAAATCTATGCTGTTCATGGAGATAAGAGTACTTGGCATTGTGAAAAGATCTCTTTTCCTGAAAGAAACCTACTTTGATAAGGCACTCCCAGTACAAGTTCGAGCAGCATTCTTTCCTTTTTAGCAGATGATGCGATTTTACATGCCTAGAATCACAGGGAATTGATAAGTACACTCTCTAACTGATAGGGGAGTACAGAAGTCCCAGGATACAAGAGAAATATGAGTAAATCAATGGGATTTCTTGAAAGAAACAACAAGACAGTGATCTGAGAAATCATCAGTTACATACGATTTAGAACAGATAGGAACAAGAGAAACTACATAGTAATTCCTCCAGCCAGAAAAGTTAGAGTTTTATAGAGAGAACTCTCAGCTGTAACTATAAGAAACTAAGAGAGACGTAGATAACTGGGAAAATCTACGCTGTTCATGGAGATAGGAGTACTTAGCACTGTGAAAAGATCTCTTTCCCAGAAAGGAACCTACTTCTATAAGTCAGTCCCAGTAAAAGTTCCAGCATCATTCTTATCATTTTAGCAGATGATACGATTGCACGTGCTGAGAATCACCGGGAATTTATAAGTACACCCTGTATCTGATAGGCAAGTAACGCAAAGTCCCAAGATACAAGAGAAACTTCAGGAAATCAATGGGATTCCTTGACAGAAACCACGAGACAGTGAACAGAGAAATCATCAGTTCCATACAATTTAGAAGAGATAGGAACAAGAGATAGTACATAGTGATTCATCTAGACAGAGAAGTTACAGAGTTTTACTCAGAGAACTTCCAGGCCTAACTACAAAAAAACTAAGAGAGACTTAGATAACTGGCAAAATGTACACTGTTCATGGAGATAGGAGTAATTAGCATTGTGAAAAGATCTCTTTCCCAGAAAGGAACCTACTTGTATAAGGCACTCCTGGTACAAGTTCCAGCATCATTCTGATCTTTTTAGCAGATGATACGATAGTATATGCCGAGAATCACAAGGAATGTATAAGTAAACCCTCTAACTGATAGGGAATTATACCAAAGTCACAGGATACAAGAGAAAGTTACAAAAGAACTTACAGAGTTTTACAGAGAGAACTTCCAGTTCTAAATATAAGAAACTAAGAGAGACTTATTAAACTAGCAAAATCTATGCTGTTCATGGAGATAGGAGTAGAGTACTTAACATTGTGAAAAGATCTCTTTCCTAGAAAGGAATCTACTTGTATAAGGCACTCCCGGTACAAGATCCAACATCATTCTTATCTTTTTAGCAGATGATACGATAGTACATGCCAACAATCGCAAGGAATGTATAAGTAAACCCTCTAACTGATAGGGGAGTATACCAAAGTCACCAGATACAAGAGAAAGTTGCAGAAACTTACAAGAGAAGTTACAGAGTTTTACAGAGAGAACTTCCAGGAACCTACTCATGTAAGGCACTCCCAGTAAAAGTTCCAGCATCATTCTATTGTTTTCAGGAGATGATACAATTGTACATTCCGAGTATCCCCAGGAATGTATGAGTAAACACTCTAACTGATACGGTAGTATAGCAAATTCACAGGATACAAGAGAAACTGCAGTAAATCAATGGAATTCCTTGACAGAAACAACGAGAGTGAATGGAGAAATCATCAGTTCCATACGATTTAGAACAGATAGTAACAAGAGAAAATACAGTGATTTATCTACCCAGAGAAGTTACACAATTTTATAGAGAGAACTGCCAGCCATAACTACAGGAAAGTAAGAGATACTTAGATAAGTGGCAAAATCTACGCTGTTCATGGAGATAGGAGTACTTAGCATTGTGGAAAGATCTCTTTCCCAGAAAGGAACCTACTTCTATAATGCACTCCCAGTACACGTTCCAGCATCATTTTTGCCCTTTGAGGAGATGATATGATGGTACATGCTGAGAATGTCAAGGAATCTATAAGTAAACCCTCTAACTGATGCAGGAGTACAGCAAAGACACAGGATACAAGAGAAACCTTAGTAAAACAATGGGATTCGTTGATAGCAACAAAGAGACAGTGAATGGAGAAATCATCAGTTCCATAAGTTTTACCACAGATATTAACAAGGGAAAATAACTAGGAATTCATCTAACCAGAGAAACTACATAGCTTTACAGAGAGAACTCCCAGACTTAACTAAAAAAAAACTGAGAGAGACTTAGGTAAATGGAAAAATGTGTGCTGTTCATGGAGATAGGAATACTTAATATTGTGAAAAGGTCTCTTTCCCACAAAAGAACCTAATTCTATAAGTCAGTCCCAGTGCAAGTTACAGCATTGTATATTCCCTTTAGTAGATGATACAACCGTACATGCCGAGAATCTCAAGGAATCTATAAGTAAACCTTCTAACTGATAGGAGAGATCAGCAAATTCTCAGGATACAAGTTAAAGTTAAGAAAATCAATAGGGTTCCTTTACAGTAACGGGATTGTAAACAGAGAAATCATCAAATCCATACGATTTACCATAGATACTAAAAAGAGAAAGTACTTAGGAATTCATCTAACTCGAGAAACCACAGACTTTTACTGAGAGAACTACTGGTCCTAACTACAGCAAACTAAGAGAGAGTTAGATAAATGGAAAAATCTATGCTGTTCATGGACATAGGAAAACATAACATTGTGAAATGTCTCCTTCCCTGAAAGGAAGATACTTTTACAAGGCAGTCCCAGTGCACGTTTCATCATCATTTTTGCTCTTTTAGCAGATGATACGATTGTCCAAGCCAAGAATCGCCAGAATCTACAAGTAAACCCTCTAACTGATAGGAGAGATTAGCAAACTCTCAGGATACAAGAGAAACCTAAGTGAATCAGTAGCGTTCCTTTCCAGGAATGAGATTGTGAACGGAGAAACCATCGCATCCATAGTATTTACCATAGATCCTAAAAAGAGAAAGTACCTAAGAATTCATCTAACTCGGGAAACCACAGACTTTTACAGAGAGAACTACTGGTCCTAACTACAGCAAACTAAGAGAGACTTAGATAAATGAAAAAATCTATGCTGTTCATGGAGATAGGAAAACATAACATTGTGAAAAGTCTCTTTTCCCAAAAGGAACATACACCTACAAGGCAGTGCCAGGACACGTTTCATCATCATTGTTGTTCTTTAAGCGGATGATAGAATTTCAGAAGCCAAGAATCAAAAGAATCTACAAGCAAACCCTCTAACTGATAGGAGAGATCAGCAAATTCTCAGGATACAAGAGAAACCTGAGTAAATCAGTACCGTTCTTCCAAGAATGAGATTGTGAACGGAGTAATCATTGCATCCATACTATTTACCATAGATCCTGAAAAGAGAAAGTACCTAAGAATTCATCTAACTCGAGAAACCACAGACTTTTACAGAGAGAACCACCAGTCCTAACTGCAACAAACTAAGACAGACTTAGATAAATGGAAAAATCTACGCTATCCATGGAGATAGGAAGACTTAACATTGTGAAAAGATGTCTTTCCCAGAAAAGAACCTAATTCTAAAAGGCAGTCCCAGTACAAGTTATAGCATTGTATATTCCCTTTAGCAGATGATACAACTGTACATGCCGAGAATCTCAAGGAATCTATAAGTGAACCTTCTCACTGATAGGAGAGATCAGCAAATTCTCAGGACACAAGTGAAAGTTAATAATTTAATACAGTTCCTTTACAGTAATGGGATTGTAAACAGAGAAATCATCAAATCCATACGATTTACCATAGATCCTAAAAAGAGAAAGTACCTAAGAATTCATGAAACTCGAGAAACCACAGACTGTTACAGAGGGAACTATCAGTCCTAACTACAGGCATGTAAGAGAGACTTAGATAAATGGAAAAATCTATGCTGTTCGTGGACATAGGAAAACATAAGATTGAGAAATGTCTCTTTCCCTGAAAGGAACATACTTCTACAAGGCAGTGCCAGTACACATTCCATCATCATTTTTGTTCTTTAAGCAGATGATAGAATTGTAGAAGCCAAGAATCAAAAGAATCTACAAGTAAACCCTCTAACTGATAGGAGAGATCAGCAAATTCTCAGGATACAAGAGAAACCTAAGTAAATCGGTAACGTTCCTTTCCAGTAATGAGATTGTGAACGGAGAAATCATCACATACATACAATTTACCATAGATCCTAAAATGAGAAAGTGGATAGGAATTCATCTAACTCGAGAAACCACAGACTTTTACAGAGAGAACTACCAGTCCTAGTTACAAGAAACTAAGAGAAACTTAGATAAATGGAAAAATCTTTGCTGTTCAGGGAGACAGGAAGACTCAACATTGTGAAAAGGTCTCTTTCCCCGAAAGGAATGTACTTCTATAAGGCAATCCCAGTCCAAGTTACAGCATGGTTTTTTCCCTTTTAGGAGATGACAACGATTATATATGCCAAGAATACCATGGAATCTATAAGTGAACCCTCTAACTGATAAGAGAGATCATCCAATTCTCAGGATACAAGCAAAAATTTAGTAGATTAGTTGGGTTCCTGTACAGTAATGAGATTGTAAACAGAGAAATCATCACTACCATGTGATTTACCCCTGATAATAGCAATAGAAAGTAGCTAGGAATTCATGTACCAGAGAAACTACAGAGTTTTACAGAGAGAACTACCAGTCCTAACTACAAGAAACTAAGAGACTTAAATAAATGGAAAAATCTACGCTGTTCATGGAGATAGGAAGACTTAACATTGTGAAAAGGTCTCTTTCCCAGAAAAGAACCTAATTCTATAAGTCAGTCCCAGTATAAGTTACAGCATTGTATATTACCTTTAGCAGATGATACAACTGTACATGCCGAGAATCTCAAGGAATCTATAAGTAAACCTTCTAACTGATAGGAGAGATCAGCAAATTCTCAGGATACAAGTGAAAGTTAATAATTCAATATGGTTCCTTTACAGTAACGGGATTGTAAACAGAGAAATCATCAAATCCATAGAATTTACCATAGATCCTAAAAAGAGAAGGTACGTAAGAATTCATCTAACTCCAGAAACCACAGACTTTTACCAAGAGAACTACCAGTCCTTAGTACCGGAAACTAAGAGAGACTTAGATAAATGGAAAAGTCTATGCTGTTCATGGACAGAGGAAAACATAACATTGTGAAATGTCTCTTTCTACGAAAGGAACATACTTTACAAGGCAGTCCCAGTACACGTTCCATCATCATTTTTGCTCTTTAACAGATGATACGATTGTCCAAGCCGAGAATCAACAGAATCTACAAGGAAACCCTCTGATTGGAGAGATCAGCAAATTCTCAGGATACAAGGGAAGCCTAAGTAAATCAGTAGCGTTCTTTCCAGCAATGAGATTGTGAATGGAGAAATCATCACATCCATACTATTTACCATAGATCTTAAAAAGAGAAAGTACCTAAGAATTCATCTAACTCGAGAAACCACAGACTTTTACAGAGAGAACTACCAGTCCTAGCTACAAGAAACTAAGAGAGACTTAAATAAATGGAAAAGTGTATGCTGTTCATGGAGATAGGAAGACTTAACATTGTGAAAAGGTCTCTTTCCCTGAAAGGAATGTACTTCTATAAGGCAGTCCCAGTCCAAGTTACAGCATGGTTTTTTCCCTTTTAGGAGATGACAACGATTGTATATGCCGAGAATGCCAAGGAGTCTACAAGTGAACCCTGTAACTGATAAGAGAGATCAGAAAATTCTCAGGATACAAGCGAAAACTAAGTAGATTAGTTGGGTCCTGTACAGTAACGATATTGTACACAGAGAAATCATCAGTTTCGCATGATTTACCACTGATAATAGCAATAGAAAGTAGCTAGGAATTCATGTATCAGAGAAACTACAGAGTTTTACAGAGAGAACTCCCAGACCTAACTACAAGAAACTGAGAGAGACTTGGATAAATGGAACAATCTAGGCTATTCATGCAGATAGGAAGACTTAACATTGTGAAAGGCCTCTTTCACAGAAAAGAACCTAATTCTATAAGGCAGTCCCATTACAAGTTACAGCATTGTTTATTCCATTTAGCAGATGATATAACTGTATATGCTGAGAATGGCAAGGAATCTATAAGTAAACCTTCTAACTGATACGGGAGTAGAGCAAAGTCACAGGATACAATGGAAACCTAAGCAAATGAATGGGATTCCATGACAGCAACAACGAGACAGTCAACAGAGAAATCATCACTTCCATATGATTTACCACAGTTGTTAACAAGAGAAAGTACCTAGTAATTCATCTAACCAGAGAAACTACTTAGCTTTACAGAGAGAACTCCCAGACCTAACTACAAGAAACTAAGAGAGACTTAGACAAACGGAAAAATCTACGCTGTTCATGGAGATAGGAAGATTTCACATTGTGAAAAGTTCTTTTTACCAGAAAAGAACCTAACTGTATAAGTCAGTCCCAGTAAAAGTTACAGCATTGTATATACCCTTTAGCAGATGATACAACTGTACATGCCGAGAATCTCGAGGAATTTATAAGTAAACATTCTAACTGATGGGAGAGATCAGCAAATTCTCAGGATGCAAGAGAAAGTTAAGTAAAACAAGAGGGTTCCTTCACAGTAACGGGATTGTAAACAGAGAAATCATCAAATCCATACGATTTACCATAGATCCTAAAAAGAGAAAGTACTTAGGAATTCATCTAACTTGAGAAACCACAGACTTTTACAGAGAGAACTACCAGTCCTAGCTACAAGAAACGAAGAGAGACTTAGATAAATGGAAAAATCTACGCTATCCAGGGAGATAGGAAGACTTAACATTGTGGAAAGATCTCTTTCCCAGAAAAGAACCTAATTCTAAAAGGCAGTCCCAGTACAAGTTACAACATTATTTATTCCCTTTCACAGATGATACAACTGCATATGCCGAGAATGGCAAGGAATCTATAAGTAAATCTTCTAACTGATACAGGAGTAGAGCAAAGTCACAGGATAAAACAGAAACCAAAGCAAATGAAAGGGATTCCTTGACAGCAACAACAAGACAGTCAACAGAGAAATTATCAGTTCCATATGACTGACCACAGTTCTGAACAAGAGAAAGTACCAAGGTATTCATTTAACCAGAGAAACTACACAGCTTTACAGAGAGAACTCCCAGACCTAACTACAAGAAACTAAGAGAGACTTAGATAAATGGAAAAATCTACGCTGTTCATGCAGATAGGAATACTTAACTTTGTGAAAAGGTCTCTTTCCCAGAAAAGAACCTAACTGTATAAGGCAGTCCCAGTACAAGTTCCGACTCGATGGCACTTGGCTGGTTTGGCAGTACAAGTTACAACATTGCTTATTCCCTTTAGCAGATGATACAACTGTATATGCTAAGAATGGCAAGGAATCTGTAAGTAAACCTTCTAACTGATAGGAGAGATCAGCAATTTCTCAGAATACAAGTGAAAGTTAAGTAATTCAATAGGGTTCCTTTACAGTAACGGGATTGTAAACGGAGAAATCATCAGTTCCATGCGATTTACCACTGATAACAGCAATCGAAAGTAACTAGGAATTCATGTACCAGAGAAACTACGGAGTTTTACAGAGAGAAATCCCAGAATTTACTATACGAAACTAAGAGAGACTTAGATAAATGGAAAAATTTACGCTGTTTATGCAGATAGGAAGACTTAACATTGTGAAAAGGTCTCTTTCCCACAAAGAAACCTAATTCTATGAGGCAGTCCCAGTGCAAGTTACAGCACTGTTTATTCCCTTTAACAGATGATAAAACTGTACATGCTGAGAATCTCAAGAAATCTATAAGTAAACCTTCTAACTGATGGGAGAGATCAGGAAATTTTCAAGACACAAGAGAAAGTTAAGAAAATCAAGAGGGATCCTTTACAGTAACGCGATTGTAAACAGAGAAATCATCAAATCCATAAGATTTACCATAGATCCTAAAACGAAAAAGTACCTAAGAATTCATCTAACTCGAGAAACCACAGACTTTTACAGAGAGAACCACCAGTCCCAACTGCAACAAACTAAGAGAGACTTAGATAAATGGAAAAATCTATGCTGTTCAGGGAGATAGGAAGATTTAACATTGTGAAAAGGTGTCTTTCCCCGAAAGGAACATACTTCTACGAGGCAGTCCCAGTACATGTTCCATCATCATTTTTGTTCTTTTAACAGATGATACGATTATACAAGCCGAGAATCAACAGAATCTACAAGCAAACCCTCTAACCGATAGGAGAGATCAGCAAATTCTCAGGATACAAGAGAAACCTAAGTAAATTGGTAGCATTCCTTTCTAGTAATGAGATTGTGAACAGAGAAATCATCACATACATACAATTTACCATAGATCCTAGAAAGAGAAAGTACTTAGGAATTCATCTAACTCGAGAAACCACAGACTTTTACAGACAGAACTACCAGTCCTAACTACAGGAAACTAAGAGAGACTTAGATAAATGGAAAAATCTATGCTGTTCATGGACGTAGGAAAACATAACATTGTGAAATGTCTCGTTACCCGAAGGCAACATATTTCTAGAAGGCAGTCCCAGTACACGTTCCATCATCATTTTTGCTCTTTTAGCAGGTGATACGATTGTGCAAACCGAGAATCAACAGAATCTACAAGCAAACCCTCTAACTGATCAGCAAATTCTCAGGATACAAGAGAAACCTAAGCAAATCGGTAGCGTTCCTTTCCAGTAATGAGACTGAACGGAGAAATCACATACATACAATTTACCATAGATCCTAAAACGAGAAAGTGCATAGGAATTCATCTAACTCGAGAAACCACAGACTTTTACAGAGAGAACTTCCAGTGCTAACTACAAGAAAGTAAGAGAGACTTAGATAAGTGGAAAAAACTACTCTGTTCATGGAGATAGGAAGACTTAACATTGTGAAAAGGTCTCTTTCTGTGAAAGGAATGTACTTCTATATGGCAGTCCCAGTACAAGTGACAGCATGTTTTTTTCCCTCTTAGGAGATGATAATGATTGTATATGCCGAGAATGCCAAGGAATCTATACGTAAACCCTGTAACTGATAAGAGAGATCAGCAAATTCTCAGAATACATGCGAAAACTAAGTCGATTATTTGGGTTCCTGTACAGTAATGAGATTGGGAATGGAGAAATCATCAGTTCCATAGGATTTACCACAGGTAATAGCAATAGAACGTACCTAGGAATTCATGTACCAGAGAAACTACAGAGTTTTACAGAGAGAACTTCCAGACCTAACTACAAGAAACTAAGAGAGACTTAGATAAATGGAAAAATCTACACTGTTCATGGAGATAGGAAGACTTAACATTGTGAAAAGGTCTCTTTCCCAGAAAAAAACTAATTCTATAAGGCAGTCCCAGAACAAGTTCCAGAACCATTTTTTCAGTTTTTGAGGATGATATGACTGTGCATGCTGCGAATCACAAGGAATCTGTAAGTAAACCCTCTAACTTATACGGGAGTACAGCAAAGATACAGGATACAATAGAAACCTAAATCAATCAATGGGATTCCTTGACAGCAACAGTGAGACTGTCAACAGAGAAATCATCAGTTCCATATGATTTACCACAGATATTAACAAGGTAAAGTACCTAGGAATTGATCTAACCAAAGAAACTACATAGCTCTACAGTGAGAACTCCCAGACCAAACTACAAGAAACAAGAGAGACTTAGATAAATGGAAAAATCTATGCTGTTCATGGAGATAGGAAGACTTAACATTGTGAAAAGGTCTCTTTAACCAGAAAAGAACCTAATTGTATAAGGCAGTCCCAGTACAAGTTACAGCATTGTTTTTGCCCTTCAAAGAGATAATACAATTGTACAGGCTGAGAATCGCAAGGAATCTATAAGTAAACCCTCTAACTGATAGGAGAGACCAGCAAATTCTCAGGATGCAAGAGAAAACTAAGTAAATTAGTAGGGTTCCTTTACAGTAACGAGATTGTGAACGGAAAAATCATCTGATCCGGACTATTTACCATAGACTTGAAAAAGAGAAATTGCCTAGGAATTAATGTAAGCACAGAAACAACAGACTTTTATAGAGAGAACTCCCAGACCTAACTACAAGAAACTAAGAGAGACTTAGATAAATGGAAAAATCTCCACTGTTCATGGAGATATGAAGACTTAACATTGTGAAAAGGTCTCTTTCCCAGAAGGAAATGTACTTTTATAAGACAGTCCCAGTACAAGTTCCAGCATCATTTCTACCCAGTTAGCAGATGATATGATTGTACACGCTGAGAATCCTAGGCAATCTATAAGTAAACCCTTTAACTGATAGGGGAGTACAGCAAAGTCACAGGATACAATAGAAACCTAAGTAAATCAATAGGGTTCCTGGACACTAACAACGAGACAGTGAAGGCAGAAATCATCAGTTCCACGCGATTTACCACAGACGAGAACAAGAGAAAGTACCTAGGAATTAATCTAACCACAGAAACTGCAGAGTTTTACAGAGAGAACTCCAAGCCCTAAATACAAAAAACTAAGAGAGACTTAGATAAATGGAAAATTCTATGCTGTTCATGGAGATAGGAAGACGTAACATTGTGAAAAGGTCTCTTTCCCAGAAAGAAATCTACGTGTATAAGGCCATCCCAGTACAGTACAGGTTCCAGCATTATTTTTGCCCTGTTAGCAGAGAATACGATTATACATGCCAAGAATTCCAAGGTATCTACGAGTAGTTCTCTGATAGGAGAGATCAGTAAATTCCAGGATATAAGAGAAACCTAAGTAAATCAGTGGTATTCCTTTACAGTACCGATATTGTGAAAGGAGAAATCATCAGATCCATACTATTTACCATACATCCTAAAAAGAGAAAGTACCTAGGAACTAATCTAACCAGAGAAACAACAGAGTTTTACAGAGAGAATGAGCAGTCTCAACTATACTAAACTAAGAGAGACTTAGATAAATTGGAAAATCTGCGCTGTTCGTGGAGATAGGAAGACTTAACATTGTGAAAAAATCTCTTTCCCCAAAAGCAATCTACTTGCATCAGGCAGTCCCAGTACAAGTTCCAGCACCATTTATGCCCTGTTAGCAGATGACATGAATGTACATGCCGAGAATCGTGAGGAATCTATAAGGAAACCCTCTAACTGACAGGGGAGTACAGCAAAGTCACAGGATACAATAGAAACCTAAATAAATCAATAGGGTTCCTGGACACCAACAACGAGACAGTGAATGAAGAAATCATCAGTTCCATATGATTTACCACAGAAGAGAACAAGAGAAAGTACCTAGGAATTAATCTAACCACAGAAACTACAGAGTTTGACCGAGAGAACTCCAAGCCCTAACATTAAGAAACTAAGACACTTAGATAAATGGAAAAATCTACGCTGTTCATGGAGATAGGACGACTTAACATTATGAAAAGGTCTCTTTCCCCGAAAGAAATCTACTTTTATAGGGCAGTCCCATTATAAGTTCCAGCATCATTTTTGTCCTGTCAGGAGATGATACGAGTGTACATGCCGAGAATCGTGAGGAATCTATAAGTAAACCCTCTAACTGATGGGAGAGATCAGTAAATTCTCAGTCTTCAAGAGAAATGTCAGTGAATCCAGTAGGATTTCTTTCCAATAACGAGATTGTGAATGGAGAAATCATCAGATCCATACCATTTACCACAGATCCTAAAAAGAGAAAGTACCTAGGAATTAATCTAACCAGAGAAACAACAGACTTTTACAGAGAGAACGAGCAGTCCTAACTAAAAGAAACTAAGAGAGACTTAGATAAATGGAAAAGTCTATGCTGTTCATGGAGATAGGAAGACTTAACATTGTGAAAAGGTCTCATTCTCAGGAAGAAATCTACTTGTATAAGGCAGTCCCGGTACAAGTTCCAGCATCATTTTTGCCTGGTTAGCAGACGATACAATTATACATGCCCAGAATCCCAAGGAATCTACAAGTAAATTCTCTGATAGAAGAGATCAGTAAATTCCAGGATACAAGAAAAACCTAAGTAAATCAGTAGGATTCCTTTACAGTACCGAGATTTTGAAAATAGAATTCCTCAGGTCCATGCTGTTTATCATAGACTCTAAAAAGAGAAAGTACCTGGGACCTAATCTAACCAGAGAAACAACAGACTTTTACTGAGAACTACCAGTCCTAATTACAACAAACTAGGAGAGACTTAGATAAATGGAAAAATCTATGCTGTTCATGGAGATAGGAAGACTTAACATTGTGGAAACCTCTTTCATCCAAAGCAATCTGCTTCTGTAAGGCAGTCCCAGTACAAGTTAAGGAATCATTTTTGCCCTGTTAGCAGATGATACGACTGGACATGTCAAGAAACCCAAGGAATCTTTAATTAAGGCCTCTAACTGATAGCGGATTATAGCAAAGCCAGAGGATACAATAGAAACCTAAGTAAATCAATAGGATTCCTTTACAGCAACAATGAGACTGTGAACAGAAAAATCATCAGATCCGTATTATTTACCATAGATCCTAAAAACAGAAAGGTCTGTTTTACCCAAAGCAATCTACTTATATAATGCAATTCCAATACACGTTCCACTGTCATTTTTTAATGAGATAGAGAATCAAATGCCCAATTTTATTTGGAAAGGGAAGAAACCCCGGATAAACAAAGTACTGCTAAGCAAGAAGAACACACCGTGAGGCCTCTCATTACTCAACTTCAGAGCCAATTACACTGTCACAGTGGTCCAACAGCCCGGTTACTTGTACAAGAACAGACAGATGGATCAATGGAACAGAATGGAGACCCCCGAGATGTCACCATCTATCTATGAACAGTTGATATTCGACAAAGGCCTTAAGACATTAAACTGGGGCAAAAACAATCTCTTCAAACAGTGGTACTGGCAAAATTGGATATCCATCTGCAATAAATTGAAGCAAGATCCATATCTTACACCTTATACAAAAACCAACTCAGACTGGATAAAAGGCCTAAATATCCAATCTAAAGTCCAACACCCATTCATGCTAAAATCTCAGCAACTTAGGAATAGAACCAAATTTCTCAATGCAATGAGGGCCATTTATACAGGCCAACTGCGTACATCATCCTGAACGGAGAAAGACTGAAACTACCCCCCTTGAGAACAGGAAGTGGACAAGGATGCCCACTCTCACCTCTCCTATTCAACATTGTACTAGAAGTTCTAGCCAGAACAATTAGACAAGACCAAGAAATAAAGGGCATCTGCATCAGCAAAGAGAAAGTAAAAATCTCCCTATTTGCATATGGTACAACTGTATATGCACAGAATCCTAAAGAATCCATGACTAAACTCCTCAAACTGAAGAGTTCAGCAAAGTCTTAGGATACAAGATAAACATAAGTAAATCAGTAGGATTCCTTAATACCCAAACTGAGATTATTAAAGAAGAAATCACCACATTGATATAATTTTCTGTAGCACCTAAGAAGATGAAATATCTAGGAATAAATCTAACCAGAAAAATAACAGACCTTTACAAACAGAATCACAAAATCTTACTACAAGAAACCAAGAGAGATTTACATAAATTGAGAAACCTACCCTGCTCATGGATAGGAAAACTTAACATTGTGAAAATGTCTATTTTACCCAAAGAAATCTACTTATATAATGCAATCCCAATACAAATTCCTGTGGCATTTTTTTTAAGGAGATGGAGAGACAAATCACCAAAGTTGTTTGGAAAAGGAAGAAACCTGTGATAAGTACAGCACTGCTAAAAGAAGAACAGTACACTGGGAGGCCTCTCACTACCTGAATTTAGAACTTATTACAGTGCCACAGTTGTCAAAACAGCCTGGTACTGGTTCAAAAGGAGACAGATAGATCAATGGAGCAGAGTTGAGACCCCAGAGATGCCATCATCCTTTTATGAACAGTTGATATTTGACAAAAGCCCTAAGACATTAAACTTGGGTAAAAACAATGTCTTCAACAAATGGTGCTGGCAAAATTGGATATTCATCTGCAAAAAACTGAAACAAGACCCGTATCTCACAGCTTATACAAAAACCAACTCAAATTGGGTGAAGGACCTAAATATCAAATCTAAAATCATAAAGCTCATCCAGCAAAAAGTAGGATCAACAATGGAAGTTTTAATACACAATATAGACAGACTTCGAAATCTGACAAAACACAATCAACAGGAGAGAAAATAGACAAATGCAAAAGTACTAAGAATCAAACACTTTTGCTCATCCAAAGACTTCATCAAAAGAATTAAAAGACCACCTACACAATGGGAAAAAATATTTGACAACTATATGTCAGACCAACAGTTGATCTCATAATCTATAAGGTATTTCAAAATATCAATAAGAAAAAGATAAATAATCCAATTAAGCAAGAGGCAAAGGAGATGGACAGACACTTCTCTAAAGAGGAGATCCAGGCAGCCAAAAAACACATGCAGATATGCTAACAATCATTAGCTATTAAAGAAATTCAAATCAAAACTGTGAAGAGATACCATCTTGCCCCAAAAAGGTTGGCCATAAACCAAAAAACACAAAACAACAAATGCTGGAGAGGCTGTGGAGAAATTGTAATTCTCCTACACTGTTGGTGGGATTGCAAAATGGTGCAACCTCCTTGGAAAGCAATCTGGCACTTCCTTAAAAAGCTGGAAATAGATATACCATTTTACCCAGTAATTCCACTGCTAGAATCAAGGCCATTCACACCAACTGATACATGCAGAAGAATGTTTATTGTAGCACAGTCCACAATAGCAGAAAGATGGAATCAACCCAGATGCCCAACAACAGAGGAATGGATACATAAACTATGGTGTATATACTCAATAAAATGCTATGCAATGATAAACAACAATGATGATTTTAGGAAACATCTTATAACCTGGTTTCAGTTTGCTGACATTATGCTGAGTGAAAGTAGTCAGTGACAAAAGGATAAATGTTGTATGAGACCCCTATGATAAGAACTTAAAAACAGACTCATCCATGGAAGAAAAGACTCTTCGATGGCTGCAAGTGTGGGGAGAGAGAGTGCGAGGGGTGGAGGGTTTAGATTAGACAGTTGATAGAAATTTGGTTGGGTGAAATCTGTGACAGCATGCATTAGAAAGAAGATCAATATTAACTGGACTTCAAAATAACATGATTAGTCCTCCCTTATTAACCCAGCATTGTATTGTAATAAATTTGAAAACCTAGGGTGATTGGACACTTCTCTAGAAAAACATTCCCTTCTTAGCCCAGCCAAAACAGAGATAAAACAAACAAACCCATCACAAAAGAAGGCACTGAAAAGATAATCTAAAAACTTCCACCCCCCAAAAGTCCTGGCCCAGATGGCTTCACTATAGAATTCTATCAAACTTTCAAAGAAGAGGTAACACCACTGTTTCTAAAGGTATTCCAAAGCATTGAAAAGGCTAAAAAACTCCCAAATTCATTCTATCAAGCTGGCATAACACTGATACCCAAACTAGGAAAAGACAGCACAAGAAAGGAAAGTTACAGACCAATATCCCTCATGAACTAAGATTCACAAATAATTAACAAAGTCCTAGCTAGCAGAATTCAACAACAGATTAAAAAAAAAATAGTTCGTCATGACCAAGTAGGATTCAAACCAGTGTTTCAGGGATGGTTCAACATTAAAAAAACAATTAACACAATCAAACACAGAAACAAAAGACAAGAACCACTTGAGTCTGTAAATCAATGCAGCAAACGCATTTGATAAAGTCCAACACCCATTCAACATAACTCAGTGGCAGTAGGTTTGGCTTTAACACCCACTCATGTTAAGAGCTCTCAGCAAAATAGGAATAGAAGGGAAATTCCTCAACATAAAAAAGGCCGTCTACACTACATCAAAAGCTAACATCACCCTTAATGGAGAGAAGTTGAATACCTTCACGTGAAAAACAGGTACTAAACACAGATACCCACTGTCACCACTTTTATTCAACAGTATTCTGGAGGCCCTAGCCAGAGCAATTAGGCATGATAAAGAAATAAGGAACATAGAAACTGGTAAAGAAGAAGTTAAAATATCACTATTTGCAGATGAAGTGATCTTAAACACAGAAAATGCTAAAGAATCCACCAAAAACTACTGGATCTAATGGATCATCAAAACTATGATGAGATACCATCTCATGCCAACAAGGATGGCCATGATCCACAAAACACGAAACAACAAAAACTGGAGAGGTTGTGGAGAAATTGAAACTGCTGGTGGGAATGCAAAATGTTACAACCGCTTGGGAAAGAAATCTGGTGCTTCCTTAAAAATCTGGAAAAAGATATACCATTTGATCAAGTAATCCTATTGCTTGGAATATATCCTACAGATGCAAGGGCAGTCACATGAACAGATATAAGCACATGAATGTTTATTGCAGCACAGTCAACAAGAGCAAAAAGATGGAATCAACCTAGATGCCCAACAACAGATGAATGGATAAAATATAATATACTCAGTGGGACACGATGCTATGATAAAGAACAATGATGATTTCAGGAAGCATCTCATAATCTGGTTTCAATTGGAAGACATTATGGTGAGTAAAATCAGTCAGCAGCACAAGAACAAATACTGTTTGAGATCCTTACTATGAGAACTTGAAAACAGACTCACAAACAGAAGGAAAGACTCTTTGATGGCTCCAAGGGTGTAGAGAAAGGGAGAGGGCTGGTCATAGATTAGATAATTGATAGAGCTTTGGTTGGGTGAAAGCAGTGACCACACACATTAGAAAGAATATCAACTTAACTGGACTTCAGCACAAACTGATCTTAACCCAGTATTGCAAGGATAGAGTAGCAGAGACAGGGGGCTGGAGACCATGCTCTCAAGAGACATCAAGGCCAATTCACATAACTAGCCTACTGCTAAGAGAGTCTCCTGTACCCCATATTGGTGAGTGGTATCTGGGGTCTTAAAAGCTAGCAAGCTGCCTTCTGAGGTACATCAAATTGTCCCAACTCACTCAGAATAGATGATCATCAAGGACAACAAAGATATGAGGGAAACAGAGTCCAGAAGACAGGACATATGTGAATGGGTGACTGTGTCAACATGTGACCAGAAGAACCAGATGGTGCCTGGTCACCGTCAGGGACAGCTGTGATGGAGCATAATGTTGAGTCCGAGTGACAGCATGAGAAAAAGAGTGGTGCACCTCAAGAACTCCACTAAAAGACCACAAGTGATGGTCTGAAGGACTGAGGGTTCCCCTGGGAGCATGGCCCCTAGACCCGCTGCTGCTGCTGACTGGAAAACATTACTGAAATCAACTCTTTGGACAGGAATGGGCTGAACTCAGGGACACAATGTAACCATATGGCATCTGTACTTTATGATTCTATGAATCGATAAGATGCTTTCCTACTTGCCTCTTAGTGAAAGGGAGAGCAGAGGGTGGAGAGAAGGGCTCAGGAGATTGTTAAAAGGATATGACAGGTATAGAACAGAAAGGAGAAGGAGAACAGAAGGAGCTACAGATAGGCAGATGTGAAAATTTAACTCAGATTGTATACTTCCAGTCAATCACAATAAAGCAAAATTTAATTGAAATTCAATTAAAAAAAAAAGATGGCCCAATTAAAAAATATGCAAATGACATGAACATATATTTCACCAAAGAAGACAGGCAGGTTTCCAACAGACACAAAAGAAAACGCTCACGATCATTAGTCATCAGAGAAATCCAAATCAATATCACAGTGAGAAACCATCTCATTCCAGCAAAGCTGGCAGTAATCCATAAAACAAAAAATAATGAATACCACAGAAGACGTGGAGAGACTGGAACTCTTCTACATCTTTTACCATCCCTTGGTGGGATGGCAAAATGTTTCAACCACTACGGAAACGAATTTATTGCTTCCTTAGAAAACTAGAAATAGAAATATCACATGATGCAGCAATCCAACTCCTTGGAATATATCTTAGAGAAATAATGGCCACCACTCAGATTGATACGTGCACACCAATGTTTGTTGCAGCTCTCTCCACAATAGCAAAATCTTGGAAGCAACAGAAGAATGGTTGAACCAACTATAGTATATTCATACAACGGAGTACTATGCAAAGATAAGAAACAAAGATGGCATAGAGAAATATCTGCCAATGTGGGACCACCTAGAGAAAATGAAGCTGAGAGAAATTAGCCAGACACAAAAGGATAAATTTTGTATGACAGCATTATTATAAGGACTCAATGAATCATTTAAGCACAGAAGAAATCAATCTTTGAAAGTTTTAAGGGTGGAAAAGTGGACACAGATTTTCACAAATTAGATAATGGTTAGCATTGAGGTTGGGTGTAGCATGTCATAACATGCAGTAAAAGCTGGGTTTTCACAACAACTCAATTTCAAAATCAATTTGTTCCCTTAATGTGGCCTACCTCTTTGGTAGGACAGAAACAGGGTCTGGGGTTGAGAGACCTTGCTCTCAGGGCACATCCAGACTAATTGGCATATCCAAGCTTTCTCTCTGTCTCTCTGTTTTAAGATAATGCTCCACATACCACGTGGGTGAATGGTGTCTGGGATCTTAAAAGCTACCAAGCTGCCATCTAATTAGCACCAAATTGTCCCAGTTCATCTGGACCAGAGGCAAACAATGAACATCGAGGACAGGAAGAAAATATAAACCCTACCATATGAGCCTCAGTCCACTTCAGCATGGAACCAGAAGAATTAGATGGTTCCTGGCCACCGGTAATGACAAGTAGTGACTGAGGAGAGAGATACCAGCATGGCAGCAAATTAATTATTGTGGACCTCTTCCATTATAGTTGAAACCTTGGTGGTATAGTAATTAAATGCTACGTCTGCTAACCAAAAGGTCAGCAGTTTAAATTTTCTGGCTGCTCCTTGGAACCTCTATGCAGCAGTTCTACTTTGTCCTATAGGGTCACTGGCTCTGGAGGAAGATCTTCTTTCTCTGTCAGCTTTGAAGAAAGGTCTTTGTCATCAGTCTTCCCTTGGTCTGAGAGCATCTCTGGGCAGGAACCTCAGGTCCAAAGGCCATGTTCCGTGGCTGGCATTGTTTTGGTGGTATGAGGTCCCCATGTCTTTCTACTTGCTTCTTTATGTTTCAAAAGAGATGTATTTAAGACACTATCCAACCTTATAGACTTAATTGGTGTAACTGCTGCTAATTCATCTTATTAAAGCATGGTGACAAAATTTGCAAAACACAGGAAAATTCCATTAAATGACAAAATGGTGGACAGTGATATAGCACTGAGAATCAAGGCCCAACCAAATTGGTGCATACTTTTTATGGGGGCCATAATTCAAACCACAAGACTGACCCTAGCTGCTATTCCTATAATGTGACCACACATTCCTCTTTCCCATCTCAGATTTCCTGTCTGTTCAACCAGATAGGAGCCAGTTTTTTAGCCTCATACCTCTACTTCAACTAATAAGCACATTTTTTTATGAGTATCATTTTGTGTCTTACAGTCAGTCCAGTCTATTCTTCTTCTGAAGAGTTGGCTTTGGGAATGGCTTTAATTGTGGGTTAACAGAGAATCTGGGGGCCATATATTCTGGGGTTACTGTAGTCTCAGTCATACCATTAAGTAAAGTTTTTTTAGTAGAATTTGAGTTTTGTAGTCCACTTTTCTCCTGTTCCTGTCAGCCACTCTGTTGTAGTCCCTGTCAGGGTGGTCATTTGGGTTAGTTAGGTGTGCCACCTAATTGTTCTGGTTTCAGGCTGATGGAGTCTCTGGTTTGTGTGGCTACTTTTGTCTCTTGGGCTAGAAGTTTCCTTTACTGTTTCGTGTCATTTACTCTCCTTTCTTCAAGTGGATTGTGATCAACTGATGCATGTTTAGGTAGCCACACACTAGCTGTTAAGACCCCAGATGCCATTCAACCAAATGGAAGGCAGAAGATTTTCTTAATAAATTTCCTATGCCAATTGATGCGGATGGCCCCTAAAATAATAGTCCCTACACCACTGCCCATGGCTACATTGTCCCTTGAAGTATTTGGGTGTGTTCAGGAAACTTATTTCACGTGGTTTAGTCCAGTGCTGTTGACATTCTCTGTATGCATGCTACCGTTCCCTTCACTAATGATAATTCCTGTCTACCATCTAGTTAGTGAATTCCCTCCCTCCTCACCTTTGGAATCATGAAAATATGTTTTCTTCCCTGTTGAAACCTTTTCTTGAGTTCTTATAATAGTGATCTTATGCAATATTTTTCTTTAGTAACTAATTTCACTCATCATAATTCTTTCCAGATTCATTAGTGTTACAAGATGTTTCATGGATTCATCACTCTTCTTTATTGTTACATACTATTCTATTGTTTGACATACCATAATTTGTTTACCCATTCTTCCATTCATTGGTACCTATAAATGGAACTGAGTGGACGTTTTAGGAGTCCCAAGATCAGGCAGAAAGTTGAGATCACACTGGGCAACCAGAAAGGGAACAACTACCTTGGTCAGAGGTGAGACAGCAGCACAAAGGGTCTTGGTTCTGCTGGCTCAATGGCAGTGAAACTGACAGGTACAGATGCCATCTTCATCATCTGGGAGACTGGGACTGGGGAAGCTTCACCTGAGAGCCTGGCTAGGACTGGCAGCCAAGCTGAGCAACAGTGCCTGAGCAGAAAGCCTCTCTCTCAGTAGAGAGGCTGTACTTAAGACAGTCACATCTAGAAAACCAGTAGTGACTGGCAGCTGAGTGCAGCAATACCCTTCTTCCCTCTCTTCTAGGAGCTTCATCATAGATTCTGCTGGCATGGTTCGGGAGAGGACACCATTTTAGTCAGCCAAAAGGTGGAGTCAGCCATGCCTGAAGTCCCCAGCTGGGACTGGCTGCCACTGAGCAGCATCACATGACTGGACTGTGCCTGTCTCAGCAGAGAAACTGTTTCTGAGATAACTGCAACTACAGGATGCAGCAGCAGCTTGCAGCCGAGTGTGGTGGTGCCAATCCACCCTCCCTTCTGTGAGCTCTGCCATAGAGTCTGATGGTGTGACTCTAGAGAGGCTGCACAAGTAGGTGACCATATTTGTCAGCTGAGAGGTGAGATCTGCCACATCCGAGGACTCAGCTGGGGCAGGTTGCCAAGCTGAGCAGCATTGACTGACTGGACAGCATCTCTCTCAGCAGAGAAGCTATACTAATGACAGATGCACTTAGAGAACACAGCAAAAGCTGGTGGCCAAAGGCAACATACCCTTTCCCCCTCCCTTCTATGAGCTATGCCATAGCTTCCCTGGGTGCAACACCAGAGAAGCTGAATGGCTTTCTGATAGATTGAAGAAAACAATCAACATGTAACCATTTAAAGAAGCAGACCACCATGGCTCTGGAAAACTCCCAAAATAAGGAATCCCAAAACTTCCCAGATGAAGAAGGATTCCTGAAATTACTGGGAGTAGAATACAAAAGAATTATGTTTAGAGCCCTTCTAGATCTTAGGATGGAGATTAGACAAAGTGCAGCAGGAGAAAATGAAAAACCATTAAAAGACGGTGGAGTAGACACACATGTCTCCTCATTTCCCTCTGAAGTCTCTGAAGAAATCTTGCTGAGTGAAATCAGTGTCAAAAGGACAGATTTTGTATGAGATGCCTGTTATAAGGACTTAACAGGAGAATTATCCATAGAAGAAAACGGATGTGTTGGCTACATGGGTGGGTGGGGGCTGGGGTTTTATCATAGATGAGATAATTGATAGATGTTAGAAATTTTAATAAAAGCTAGGAAAGTTATATAAAAAAATAAAATGAAAAATTCAACAAGCTATATGAACTGCTAGAACAGTGATGATCTGAAATTCAACAGATCAATAAAAAATTACAGAGTTAGACAATTCAACTGCAAGTCAAAGGAGCAGGACCAATGAAATAGAATGCAGAATTAGCAATGTTGAAGATAAAGCAACTGACACCAGAGTTTATGAGGATAAATCAGATAAAAGAATCAAGAAAAATGACAAATCACTAAGAATTGTGTGGGGCTCTAACAATAGGAACAATTCATGAATAATTGGAGTTCCAGAACAGGTATGCATAGCAGAAAACACAGAGACAATTGTCGAAGAGTTCATGATAGGAAACTTCCCTGACATCATGGAATACAAGAAGATGTCCATTGAAGATGCTCATAGAACTTCACAAAAGGTAAATCCCAAAACAAAGATACCAAGCTATATTACAATCAAGCTTAATAAAGTGAAATACAAGGAGGGGCTCCAAATGAAGCCAGGCTTAAACCAAAACCAACTTATAAAACAGAGTCCATTAGACTGGTTCCAGTTATTCAGTTGAAACCATGTTGGCACAAAGACAATGGGTGACATAGACAAAGGCTGGAAGGTAAAAAAAAACCTTCCAACCAAGAATTATATATCCTGAAAAATTGTCTCTCGAATATGATGGTGAAATTAGGACATTTTTGGATAAACAGAAGCTTAAAGACTGCAAAAACAAAACCAAAATTACAAGAAATAATGAAGGAAGTTCTGCAATTAGAAAACCAATAACACCAGATGTACACTCTAAGATGCAAAGCAGGACACAACATCCAGAGGCCTACTTAGTTAGGGAAGTTACAAAGCTCAGTTGAAGCTAAAATGTAATAAAACTAAGGAAACAGAGATCTCAACACACAAATTTTGACATTACACTATAAAAAAAGGACATATTATTATATTCATGGACCTTTCAAATGGAGAGGACATGAAGGAAATACAAGGAAGTTAAAGACTGGTTTAAACTTAGAAGATTAGAGGGAAACACTGGGGTTGCTGCAAAGCAAACTAACAACACTGCATATCAAAACAAGAAACATGATACAGAAGTCTCAAGAGACACAAAACCAACATCAAAAGGGTGGAAAGAAAACCCATAAAGAAAAATGAACTAGAACAAAGAATCAGTTTTTGATCTTCTTAACTCTTTCTTGCTACTTTCTATTTCATTTAATTTTGCTCTTATTTTTGCTATTTTCTGTCTTCTGCTACCTGAGGCCCCCTTTTGTAGCTTTTTTTCCCCCTGTGTTTTGATTTTGGGCCCTTCTTTTTGATGTGTGCTTTTATTGCTAAAAATTGACCCTGAGCACTGCTTTTTCTGTGTTGCAAAGGTTCTGGTACAATGTGTTTTCATTCATATTTGATTCTGTGAATTTCTTCATTCCGTCCTTAATTTTTTCTATTACCCAGCAGTTTTTGAACAAAGACTTGTTCAGTTTCCAGTTGGCTGGCTTTCTTTCCTTGATTTCCCTGTTACTTATTTCTATTTTTATGGCTTTATGGTCAGAAAAGGTGCTCTATTAATATTTTGATGGTTTGAACTCTGTTAAGGTTTCCTTTATGGCCCAGTATGTGACCTATTCTCAAGAGCATTCACTGTGCACTGGAGAATAAAGCATAGTTGGTTGCCATTGGTTGGAGGGTTCTTTAGTTTGTTGATTGTGGGATTTAGGTCTTTGGTATCTTTGTTGAGCTTCTTTTTGGATATTCTGTCCTTCACTGAAAGTGGTGTGCCAAAGTTTCCCACTGTTGTGCAGCTATCTATTTCTCATTTCAGTGCTGTCTTACTCATCTAGTTCTGCTGTGAGATAAAATACCACAAGTGTATGGCCTCAACAAAGACAAGTTTATTCTCTCACAGTCCTTTAGGCTGGATGTCCAAATTCAGGAAGCTGGCTCCACATAAAGGCTTTATCTCTGTGTCTACTGTGTATTATTCTTCCCTTCATCTACAAGCATCTCAGCTCATAGGGTCCTGTGTCCAATGGATGTGCTCTGTTCCCATCACCAGCTTCTTGGTTGTATGAGGCTTCCAATTCTCTGCTTCCTTCCCTTTCCTTTTATCTCTTTCAGGAAAAAAAAAGGATAAAAGGAAATGCAAGCCATACCCCATGGAAATTCTTTTCACTCTGAATCAGGAGGTGACCTTAGTGAGGTTGTTACAGTCCCACTCTAATCCTCTTTGATATAATCCAGTCTTGCTGTATTAACTACAGGTGGAGATACGATTTACAGCTTAGAAAAACCACAAAACAGAGGACAACCACACAACAGTGGGCCCAGCCAGCTACATTTACTTTTAGAGGGGCACACAATTAAATCGATGACAAATGCTATTAGAGTTTGTTTTAGGTACTTTGGAGCCTTGTAGTTCAGTGCATGAATATTTATTATGATTATGTCCACATGATTTATCGATCCTCTAATCATTATATAGTGTCTGTCTTAGGAATCTAGTGCTGCTATAAGAGAAGTACCACGAGTGGATGGCTTTAACAAACAGAAATTTATTTTTCACAGAAATGTAGCCTATAGTCTAAAGTCTAGATTTAGAGCATCACAAGGGAAGGGTTTGGCTATTGGCTCTGGAAGAAGGTCTTTGTTGTTAACGTTCCACTGAACTTGGAGTTTCTGAGGCATAGGGACCCTAAGTCCAAAGGCCATACTGTTCTCCTGGTGCTTCTTTCCTGCTATATAGTGTCGCTGACTCTTCTTGTTTCCCTTTCTTTTTATCCCAGGACATTGCCTCAAGACAATAAAAGCTTTTAGACTGAGCCCTGTCTCACAAAGACAACTGCCACCCGTTCTCTCTCGTTAACATTATAAAGGCAAGATTTATAACATATGGAGGAAAAATCACACAATAACGGCAATCATGACTCAGCCAAACTGATACATGTTCATTTTTGAGGGGGACACACTTTCACCCATGACAGTGTCCTTCCTTATTCTTTGTAGTGGAGTTCACCTTAAAGTCTATTTTGCCAAAAATTACTACTAATATTTCTGCTCTTTTTTGTTATTTGCTGGATACATTTTTCCCATCCTCTAGTTTTATTTTGCTTTTGTCTTTAATGTGTATCTGTTGTAGGCAGCATATACCCACTCCCATCGACTGAGGCCCAACTCTTAGTGACCCTACTGCTCAGAGTAGAACTGCCCCATAGAGTTTCCAACTAGCGCCTGGAGGATTTGAACTGCCGACTTTCTGGTTAGCAGACATAGCATTTAACCCACTATGCCACCAAGGTTTCCAGGCAGCATATAGATTGTGTTTTTAATCCATTCTTTCATCTCAGTCTCATTATTGGTACATTTAATCCATTTACATACAGGATAATACTGATAGGTATGAATTTAGTGCTGTCAGTTTGGTGTCTCTTTCTCTGTGTGCTGTTGACAGTTTCTTTTTCCGCTTAATTTACTGTGCTGAGTCACTGTTTCTCTTTTTTAATTTTATTTTTTATTAATTACGGTAAAAGAATAAAATTTCTAACATCTACCAATTATCGCATCTATTATAAATCCTCAGGCCCTCACCCACCCTTGTAGCCAACATAGCCATTTTTTTCTGTGGATAAGCCTCTTTTTAGCTCTATAAGAGCTAAAATTTGTCCTTTTGACACTGATTTCACTCAGCAAGATCTCTTCCAAATGAGACCGTGTTGCAAAATGATTTCTAAAATTGTTATTGTTTTTTATCATAGCATAGTGTTCCATTGAGTGTATGTACCATAGTTTGTTTATGCATTCATCTGTTGCCGGACATCGGAGTTGATTCCATCTTTTCACTATTGTGGACTGTGCTGCAACAAACATTTGCGTACATGTGTCTGTTTGTGTGACAACTTTTGTTTCTGAAGGATAAATTCCAAGTAGCGGAATTAGAGGATCAAATGGTACATCTATTTCCAGCTTTTTAAGGAAGTGCCAGATCATCTTCCAAAGAGGTTGTAGCATTTTACAATCCCACCAGCAGTGTAGGAGAGTTCCAGGTTCTCCACAGCCTCTACAGCGTTTGTTGTTTTGCGTTTTGGGATCGGGGCCAACCTTGTTGGGGCAAGATAGTGTCTCATCATAGTTTTGATTTGATTTCTTTAATAGCTAATGATCGTGAGCATTTCCACATGTGTCTTTTGGCTGCCTGGATCTCCTCTTTAGAGAAGTGTCTGTCCATCTCCTTTGCCCATCACTTAATTAGACTATTTTTCCTTATTGAGATTTTGTAGTACGCTATAGATTACGGAGATCAGATGCTGATCTGACAAACAGTTGCCAAATATTTTTTTCCATCCTGTACGTGGTCTTTTAATTCTTTTGATGACGTCTTTAGATGAGCGAAAGTGTTGGATTCTTTTTAGTTACCATTTATCTATTTTCCTTTATGTTGATCATGCTTTATTTGACAGAGTTCGAAGTCTGTCTAAGCTGTGTATTAAAACTTCCATTGTTGATCGTATTTTATCTTGGATGCGTTTTATCATTTTAGTTTTGATATTTATGTCTTTCATCCAGTTGAGTCGGTTTTTGTATAAGGTGTGAGATATGGGTCTTGTTTCAGTATTTTTGCAGATGGATGTCCAATTTTGCCATCACCACTTCTTAAAGAGATTGTTTTTACCCCAGTTAATGTCTTAGGGCCTTTGTTGAATACCAACTGTTCATAGAAGGATGGTGGGATCTCTGGTGTCTCAGCTCTGTTCCATTGGTCTATATATCTCTATTTGTACCAGTACCAGACTCTTTTGACAACCGTGGCAGTGTAATAGGTTCTAAATTTGGGGAGTGAGAGGCCTCCCAGTGTGTTCTTCTTCTACAGGTGCTTTATTTATCTGAGGTTTCTTCCCTTTCCAAACAAAGCTGGTGATTTGTTTCTCCATTTCCTTAAAAAAATGTCTCTGTATTTGTATTGGGATTGCATTATATAAGTACATTGCTTTGGGTAAAATAAGAGATTTTCACAATGTTCAGTCTTCCTATCCGTGTGCAGGGTAGATTAGTCCATTTATGTAAATCTCTCTTAGTTTCTTGTAGTCAAGTCTTGTAGTTTTCTTTGTAAAGGTCTTGTGTCTCTAGTTAGATTTATTCTGAGATGTTTTATTGTCTTGAGGGCTATAGTAGATGGAATTAATTTGGTGATTTCTTCTTGTATAATCTCATTGTTGGTATAAAGGAATGCTACTGATTTACTTATGTTTATCTTGTATCCTGAGACTTTCCTAAATTCCTTGTTAAAGGATTAGGCTGGGGCTGTAAATCTCTTCACCGATCACCTCTCTGCTCCACTGCAAAGGGAGTTTCTCTGGAGGAGGGCTTGTCCCACCCTTAATCCTTTCATCCTGCAGGAGATAAAAAGAAACAAGCAGAGAACTGGGAACCTCACAGCATCAAGCAGCACCGGCAGAAGAGCAGGTCCTTCAGATCTGAGGTTCCTGTGCCAAGACACCCCCTGGACAAAGACTGATGTACTATCAGACTTTCCCCCTCAGCTGACAAGGGGGAAAGCCTTCCCTGGAGTGGACATCCTGAATTTGGAATTGTAACCTACCACACTGTGTAAGAACAAACTTTCCGTTGTTAAACATGCACTCTGTGGCATTTTCTGGTAGAGAAGCTCTAACTGACTAAAACACTCCTCTATTAGTTCCAGTAGTTTACTTATGGATTCCTTTGGATTCCCTGTATATGCAGTTATATTGTCTGCAAATAGGGAGGTTTTTACTTCTTCATTGCCAATATTAATGTCTTTTATTTCTTTGTCTTATCTTTCTAGCACAAAGTTGGATAGAAGTGGTGAGAGTGGGCATCCTTATCTAGTTCCCGTTCTCAGAAAGAATTCTTTCAGTCTTTCACCATTCAAGATGGTGAAGGCAGTTGCCTTTGTGTAGCTGCTACCGATTGTGTTGAGGAATTTCCCCACTATTCCTATTTTTTTGAGAGTGTTTAGCATGAATGTGTGTTGAACTTTGTCAGAAGCCTTTTCTCCATCAACTGACAAAATCAGGTGATTCTTATCTTTTGTGTTATTTATGTGGTTGATTACATTTATTGTTTTTCTGATGTTGAACTGGCCTTGCATCCCTGGAATGAAATCAACTTGATCATGATGACTTAATTTTTTTTATGTGCTCTTGAATTCTATTGGCTAGAATTTTGTTGACGATTTTTACATCTAGGTTCATGAGTGATATTGGTCTGTAATTTTTTTTTGTGGGATCTTTCCCTGACTTTGGTATTAGAGTTATGCTGGCTTCATAGGATGAGTTTGGGAGTATTCCACCCCCTTCTGTGGTGTGAAATAGCCTCAATATTACTGGAGTTAACTCGTCTTTAAAAGTTAGGTAGAATTCTCTGGTGAAACCATCTGGGCCAGGACTTTTTGGTTGGTAAATTTTTGATGACTTTTTCAATCTCTTTCTTTATGACAGATTTATTAAGTTGATCTACTTCTCCCTGTGATAATCTTGATGGGTGATATGAATCTAGAGATGTGTCCATTTCCTCTTGGTTTTCAAATCTGTAAGAGTACAGTCTTTCATAGTATTCTGTTACGGTATTTTTTATTTCAACTGGGTCTGTTGTAACAACTCCTATCTCATTTTTTAATAGGATTATTTGTATCTTCTGCTGTTTTTCTTTTGTAAGTTTAGCCAATGGCTTATCAATTTTGTTGATCTTTTCAGAGAACTAGCTTTTGGTTTTGTTATTTTTTTTTGATTATTTTTCTCTTCTCTAATTCATTTAGTTCTGCTCTAATTTTTATTATCTGTTTTCTTCTGGTGACTGAGAGTCTGTCTGTTGCTCTCTTTCTGCTTGTTCCAGCTGTAAAGTTAATTGTTTAATTTGGGCTCTCCTTTCTGGATGTGTGCAGTTACAGAGATAAACTGACATCTGAGCACTGCTTTTGCTGTATCTTGTACATTCTGGTAGGATGTGTTTTCATTCTCATTGGATTCCATAAATTTCTTTAGTTTGTTCTTGATTTCTTCTGTAGCCCAAGCAAAGTATTGTTTAGTTTCCATAAGTTTGAATTTCTGCTTATGATTTTTCTGTTATTGATTTCAACTTTTCTAGCTCTGTGGTCTGAGAATTTACTTTGCAGTAAATCAGTGTTTTGGATTTGATAGAAAACTGTTTTATGACCTAACACATGGTCTATTCGGGAAAACGCACACTAGAGAATAAGGTGTACTTATCTGTTGATGGATGAAAAGATCTGTATATGTAGATAAGTTCAAGTTGGTTGATTGTTGCAATAATTATCTTCTGCATCTTTACTGAACTTTTCTCTGGATGATCTATCCATAACTGAAAGGGAAGTGTTGAAGTCTCCAACTATTATTGTGGAATGACCTATCTCATTTTTCAGTTTTGTCAGTATTTGTTCAATGTGTTTAGATGCTCTGGTTTTGGGTGCATAAATATTTAATATTGTGAAGTTCTGCTTGAGTAGTAAATGTTTCAGCAATAGTGGCCATCCTTGTCCACAATAGTGGATTTTACATTACAATCTCTTTTATCTGAGATTGGTATTGCCACACCTGCTCTTCTTTGTATGTTGTTAGCTTGGTAGATATTATTCCATCCTTTGATTTTTAGTTTTTTTTATATCTTTAAGTGTAAGGTATATTTCTTGTAAGCAACATATAAACAAGTCATGTCTGTTGATCCAGGATGTTATTCGCTGTCTCTTTACTGCAACATTCAGTTCATTTACATTTAGTGTAATTATTGATAGGTATGTGCTTAGCGACATCATTTTGATGTAATTATTTTTATGTTGATGTTTTTCTATATTGTTCTTAATGTTCTGTTCTGGGCCATTCTTCTTTATGGGTTGACTTTTCAGTGTTGGTTTTGTGTTTGTTGAGACGCCTGTGTTGCGTTTCTTATTGTCATATAATGCATTGTCAATTTGCTTTATGGCTACATATATTATCCCTCCTAACATACTAAGATTAAACCCAGGTTTTTTTTTTTTTTGTTATGATTGAATGAAAATATACATTGCCATATAAATTCACATACCCACCTGTATGCAGCTTCCACTGCTCTCCCTGCCTGGTGACGGCATACCCCTCCTCTCTGCTTAATACATGTCCTATCCTCCCAACAGTCTCCCATCCCTTTCTCCCCACCTGCTCCCCTTCCTCCAAGAAGTCAGCAAAATGACATCCTATAGATGCACAGAACCATAAAATTCTCACAAGACACAGTCACTCTGCATCACCAAGTCCAATCCATTGCTGTCGGGAAAGTTGATCTTCATTATGATTTATGGATGAGGGCAACATCAGGGTCAGGGGCCATGTTCCCAAGGGAACTCCGAAGCCCCTGGACTACCAGTTGTTGTGTTTTCAGGATTAAATCCAATCTTAACTACTGCATAACTCTTTGGCTTCCTCTCCATCTGAAATGACTATAACTACTATAGTGTATCCCTCTTTTAATGTGATGGTATCATAGTTGTCATGATATGATCACAGATTCCTTCATTTTAATATTGTAGCTTTAAGTTTTGTGACTTTCATAATAAATTAGAATTTTAGATGAGATGTCCGCCACTGTCACCTTAAATACACATTTAGTGGTTTTGTTTTTCTAAGCAAAGAGCTCCTTTCAGTGTTTTATGTTGTTTTGATTTAGTTTTTATGAAGCCTCTAAGCTTCTCTTTATCTGCAAAAGTCTTAATTTCACCATCATATTAGATAGACAATTTTGCAAGATAAATAATTCTTGGTTGGAAGTGTTTCTCCTTCAGGGCTTTGAGTGTGTAATCCCACTGCTTTCTAGCCAGTATCGTTTCTGAAGAGAAGTCAGATAAGGGTTTCCCTCAGAGGGTTAGCTTTGCTTTTACCCTTGCTGCTTTCAGAAGCATCTGTTTATGTCTCATTTTATTAAGATTGATTATAATATGTCCTGGTGTCTTTCTTTTGGGGCCTAGCTTTTGTGGTGTTTGATAAACATCTTGGATACCTATGTTCTCCATGCTCATTATCTCAGGAAAGTTTTCTGTCATCATCTCTACAGCAATACTCTCTATACTGTCATTTATCCCCCCTTGTTGAAGAGCTCCAGTTAAAAGTAAATTGTTCCTCTTAATGAAGTCCCACATGTTTCTTAATGATTCTTCATTTTTCTTATTTCTTTTCTCTGATTTCTCATAAATGATGGTGGCAGTTGCTCTGTCTTCAAGGTTACTGAGTCTAACTTCTATCTGTTCAATCCTACTCTTTTGGCTTTGGATTGAATGATCTAATTCTGCAATTTAGTTATTGATCTGATGTATTTCAGATCATTGATGTTTCATCAGTTCAAACAGCTTACTTAATTTTTCATTTTGTTCTGCTGCATTTTGTTTAATCACTTGGAGGGTTCTGTGTATAATTATTTTGTACTCGACCTCTGATAGATTCAGAAAGGTTTTTTTCATCTGGGAATTTTTTTGAATCTTTATTTTGGGAGCTTTCTGGAGCATTTGAAGGCTGCTTCTTTAAATGATTAATTACGGTCTGCTGACTGCATGCCTTCTACACACTGTTTGATTTCTCTGGTGTTAGATCTAGGAGAATTGTCTGTAAAACTCTAGTGATTTGTCCCAGGTCGATTCTCTGTGGTGGAATTCTCTGCTTATTGGGTGGTGTTTTAGTCAGCTAGGGCAGCTCTAACAGAAATATCACAGAGTGGATGGCTTTAACAAAGGAAAGCTTATCCTTACACAGTCCAATAGGCTATAAGTCCATATTCAGGATATCCGCTCCAGGGGAAGGCTTTCCCCCTTGTTGGCTGTGGAGGAAAATCCAGTATTGCATCAGTCTTTGTCCAGGGAGCATCTTGCCGCAGGAAAGTCAGGTCAGAAGGACGTGCTCTTCTCCTGGTGCTGCTTGCTTGGTGGTATGAGGTTCCCAATTCTCTGCCTGCTTCTCTTTCCTTTTATCTCTTGTAGGATGAAAGAATTAAGGATGGGGCAAGCCATACTCCAGGGAAACTCCCTTTACAGTGGAGCAGGGAGATGATCTTATAAAGGGATTTACAATCCCACTTTAATCCTTTACTATACAGCATAAGAGAACCACAAAATGGAGGACAGTCACAAGATACTGGGAATAATGGCCCAGCCACATGGCTACACATGTTTTCGGGGGGACACAATTCAATCCATGACATCTGACAAAGACACTACCCTATTTATGGAGAAATTTGGGGCTGTCAGCCAACCCTACAATGTGTGTCAGAGAAGGGTGGGAGGAAAAGTTTCCGGGCTTCTCAACAGACAGATCTCCAGACAAATACATGGGCCTCTCAGGCTTAAAAGTAAACTTGACTCGTATGTGGAGAGCTATCCAGGAGAGCTGTCCAGCTGTCCAGTGTGCTAGCTGAAAACAGGCCATTAGGATCAGCAAGACTCCATCTTCCAGCTGATAATGAAAGTATGTTACCAGCTGTTCACAGAAGCTACAGTTCTCTGATACCATGAAATGGCAGAAGTGGGGGTCAGACAGTTGCTCTTGTTTTTGAGAGGGGAAGATTAGTCTGATACTTGTGCCTAGTCAAATATGCTAGGTCCTAGGGCTCCCCGAATGTTCAGTACTCCATACAAATATCATTGCAGGCCTTACTTCTCAGAGGGAAATGAGGAGATGTGTGTCTAGTCCACCATCATTTAACAGTCTCTCTGAGTCACTTTTCTTTACGTATTTTCATTTCATCATTTTCATTGTTGTTGATTTTGTGTTTGCTGAGTCTTTATGTTTTGGTCTTGTTTTGTAGTATTGTTAGTTTCCGCTGTGGTTACTTTAATATATACCTCTGGTTTTATAACATTAAGCCAGTCTTTTATTTCTTTATATCACCTTGACTTCCTCTTCATATGAAAGATCTATGACTACATTCTTTATTCCCTCTTTTCTTGTTTTAATGTTGTTGTCTTTTACATATTGATGTCCGTTTTCCATTTTCAGTGTTTCAGCTTCAATGATTTTTGTGATTTACCTATCTAGGTTGATATCTGTTTGCTCTGTCCTGTGTTGGGTTGTAGTCTTGGGTTGTTAACTGATGTTACTGATTTTCTGAACAGAGGATTCCCTTTAATGTTTCCTGCAATTTTGGTTTGGATTTACAAATTCCCTGTACTTATGTTTATCTGGAAATGCCCCTAATTTCACTATTGTATTTGAGAAACAATTTTGCTGAATATGTAATTCTTAACTGGCAGTATGTTTTCCTTCAAAGCTTTATATATGTCATCACATTGCCTTCTTGCTTGGATGGCTTGTGCCGAGTAGTCCAAGCTTAGTTGTATTGACTCTTCTTTGTAGATGACTTTTTGTTTATTCCTAGCTGCTCCTAAAATACTATGTCTTTGGTTTTGACACCTGTAGTATGGCTTGGTAACTTTCTTTCGTGATCCGTCTTGTGCGGAGTTTGATGAGCTTCTTCAATAAACATCTTCTTGCCTTTCATGATATCAGCGATGCTTTCTACCAACAAATTTTTAAGAGTACTCTGAATTTTCTATTAAGCTTACCTGCTTTTTCTGTTACTCCAATCACTTGTAGGTTATTCCTTTTGAGGGAATCCTACACAATTCTTAGAATTTATTTTTTTAACTTTTTCATCTATTTTTTCCTCAAATAATTTGGTGTCTTCTTCTTTATCTTCAGTCTCACTGGTTCTGAATTCCATTGCCTCAATTCTGTTCCTGTGGCCTTCTACTGAGTTGTCAAGCCAAAGCCAAGTGCCATCGAGTCAGATCCGACATTGTTTGTGGTTTGGATTTCTCTTTTCGGTCTTTCTACAGATTCTTCCAGCCTGTTAAGTTTGTCATTATGCTGTTATACAATCTTCTTAAGTTCTTTTATTGCTTTGTCTGTGTGTGTTCCTTGGCTTGTTCTGCATTTTGCCCAATCGCTGTCCTGATATCTTACAAAGTTCTGTATCTTTGTCTTTGAGTTCTACCTCAGGTAAAATTCGGGGGGCGGAGTCAAGATGGCCGACTAAGCACACGTCTCCTTATATCCCTCTGGAAACCAAGACCTGAATTGACAATCAAACGGAGCCTTCTGATCACCTAATCAGCCTCAGGACACGGCACAGAGCTGTTAATTGGGACTTCATACCACTCAGTGAAAAATCTCCTCTCTTTTGCTGACTCCTGCTCCTGGCTAGCCCCGGCTCTCACGGACGGAAGGTAAACGCACCAGTTTGACTTTTTTTTTCCTCTGTCTCGGCTGGCGGGTGGAGCTGGGCCTTGCCTGGTGGCTGGACTCAGACGCACTGCTGGGGGGATAGGCAGGCAAAATTCCCATATTCTGAGAGCCAAGCTCGGGACTCTTAATCTAGACACTTTGAGCCTTTCGTTTTGTAGCTGCCTCAGTGGGGTTTGTGCGGAGCTCTGCGGTCAGAGTGCAGGACGCCATGTTGGTACCGAGATTTTAGCAGGACCTCATTCTTAGCCTGGGAGCCAGCGCCTGCAAACGGGACAGCGCTTCTCCAACAGAAAAGTAGTGATTTTGCACAGTGCTGCCTACATTGGGGGCCTTGCAACAGAAGCAGAGGAATCGCTGCCTCTCGGCACCTTTAGCCCCTCTGTCTGTGTGGAGGAAGCCATCTTGGATACGATGGCCGCAGCTGGACCTAATTCTTAGCTTGGGAACCAGAGCCTGCCCACAGGAGAGCGCTTTTCTATCACAAAACCAGTACTCGACGCAGTGTTGGCTAAGGCTAGGCCCTGTCAGCAGAGGCCACCAGGGCAGTAGCATTGCTGTATTCTGAACTAGTTTGTGATCATCTGGGGTTGGATATAGTGGCGCTTACTTTGTCAGATGAGAAGAGGGACCTCTACACCTGAAAAATTAACTGACTTGTGAACCAGTCAGATACCTTTTGCTTTACATTTGAAGACAGCCTAGAGAAACATTTGCAATCCATCCTCACAGTACCTCTTTCAGCCTCTACATACTCACATGGGACCCAAAAAGCAACAGACAATTGTGGCATACAAGCAATCACTCATGGCTTCAGAAGGCTCCCAAACAAAGCAACCAAGGAGTTTTCCAGATAAAGAAACTTTTATGAAAGCATCAGGAAATGAATACAAATTGATTATATACAGAGCCCTTCTAGACCTTATACAAAATGCAGCAGAACAAAATGAAAAATTAAGCAAGTTGTTCGATCTGATGGAACACCAGTACTCTGAAATCCAACAGATGAAGAAGAAAATCAAAGACATAGAAACTTCCATGCAAAGCCAAGAAAACAGAATGGAACAAATGGAAAAAAGAATTTCTGACTTGGAAGACAGAGCTACTGATGCCAGTGTCTATGAGCAGAAATCAGAAAAAAGAAACAAGAAAAATGAAGAAACATTAAGAAGCATGTGGGACTCTATTAAGAGGAACAACCTTCGATTAATTGGAGTCCCTGAACAGGGTGAGACATCTGAGAACACAGAGAGTATTGTTGCTGAGCTGCTGAAAGAAAATTTCCCAGAAATCATGAAGGAAGAGAATATAGACATCTCAGATGCATATTGTACACCACCCAATATAGATCTCAAAAGAAAGACCCCAAGACATATTATAATCAAGCTTAACAAAATGAAACATAAGCAGCAACTCAGGTAAAATTCCAAGAAATTCTCTTCCTTCAGAAGGTTTCTTGATTCTTTGTTTTTGTGGATCACTGAAACATCATAGTCTTAGTTATCTGTTACTACTGTAAAAGGAAAAAAACACCAGTTGATGTCTTTAATAAAGATAAGGTTATTCTTACACAGTCAAGTAGGCTGCAAGACCAAATTCAGGGCAGTAGCTCCAGGGGAAGGCTTTCACTCTCTGTTGACTCTGGAGGAAAATACTTACATTACATCAGTTTTCTTTGGTCTGAGAGCATCTCAGTGAAGGAACCTCAGGTCTAAAGGAAGTACTCTTCTCCCGGCACTACTTGCTTGCCTTTCCTTTAATCTGTTGTAGGATAAAAGGTGGTGCAAGCCACTCTTCAAGGCAACTCTCTTAGTAAGGGTGTTACAGGCCCACCTTAACCCATCTTAACATAATCTAGTCTATCAATCTACAGAGATTAGGATTTATAGCATAGGAAAATCACAAAATGGAGGGTAATCACACAATACTGGGACTCATGGCCCAGCCTAGTTGCAGCACAAATTTTTGGGGGGATACAGTTCAACCCATGACAATGTCTGTCTCGTTATGCAATGTGGTCATTGACTGTTGTTGCCAAGCCATCAATAAATTATCATATTTATTTATTTCATATTTGCATACTGTGTCCTAGCATCTTCCTTTGTTTTGTTTTAATATTCTCAAATAAGCTGCTCACGTGCCATTTTATTATTGGTATCTTTGAAACTCTTATATCCTATCTCCGAGTTGCTAGAGCTCGCTAACAGGGGCAGATTCAAGATGGCGGATTAAGTACATGTCTCCTTACATCCCTCTGTAAACCAAGACCTGAATTGAAAATCAAACGGAGCCTTCTGATCACCTAACCAGCCCCAGGACACGGCATAGAGCTGTTACTTTGGACTTCATACCACTGAGTGTAAAACCTCCTCTCTTTCACTGACTCCCACTCCTGGATAGCCCTGGCTTTCACAGACTGAAGGTAAACGCACCATTTTGACGTTTTTTTTCCTCTGTCCTGGCTGGCGGGCAGAGCTGGGTCTTGCCTAGTGGCTAGACTCAGATGCGCTGCTGGGGGGATAGGCAGGTGAAATTCCCATATTTTGAGAGCCAGGCTTAGGACTCTGTTAATCTAGCCACTTTGAGCCTGTCATTTTATATCTGCCACAGCGGGGTTTGTACGAAATTTCGCAGTCAGTGTGCGGGACACCATGCTGGGTATGGAGATTCTAGCAGGACCTCATTCTTACCTGGGAGCCAGTGACTGCAAGCAGGACAGAGCTTCTCTGACGAAAAGCAATAATTTACCCAGTGCCACCTACATTAGGGGCCCTGCAACAGAATCAGAGGAATGACTAACTCTCGGCACCTTTAGCCCTTCTGTCTGCTGCTTGTGTGGAGGACGCCATCTTGTTAAAACCAAACCCAAACTACAAGAAATACTGAAAGAAGTTCTTGGCTCTGGCTTAGAAGAACGAAACCACTAACTTTATATTTTAGAACGACATACTACTCAATACTCTACTCAGTTAGGGAAGGCCCCAAAGTCAATCACAGCTTTGATATGGAAAGAAGCAATCCAGCGATCATCATGAAAACTATGATGTCATCATAATAAAAAGAGGGATGTACTACAGTTGTTATAGTCCTTCGAGATGGAGAGGAAGATGACAAGACTGGTAGGAATTAAAATTGGGTTTATATATAGTTTATTAAGGGGGAATCATAGGGGCAGCTGTAAAGCACAACAAAGATGTATCATACCATTTCAGTAAATGTAACACAGGAGTCTCAACAACTACAAAAACAGCTCTGAAAAAGGTGAAAAATCAACTCACAAAAAAGAATGTCCCAGAAGAGACTAATAAGAACAACAGAGAAAACATCAACACAAAAATAAACATATCACAATGGCAGCAGTGAACACATACCTATCAACAATTACATTGAATGTTAATGGACTGAATGCTCCAGTAAAGAGACATCGAGTGACATCTTGAATCAAAAGACAAGACCCATCCATATGTCGTCTACAAGAAACTCACTTAAGACCTAAAGATAGGAACAAACTGAAAATTAAAGGATAGAAGAATATATATCAAGCTAACAACGAACAAAGAAGAGCAGGGGTGGCAATTCTAATCTCAGACAAAATCAATTTTAATGTCAAATACACCATTGTGGACAAAGATGGACACTGTTTATTGCTGAAAGGTTCAGTACACAAACAAGACTTAACTATATTAAATATTTATGGACCTAATATCAGAGCACCTAAATACATCAAAGAAACACTGACTACACTCAAAAGAGAGTTAGATGACTCCACAATAACAGTGGGACACTTCAACACTCCACTCTCAATACTAGACAGATCATCTAGAAAAAAGCTCAGTAAAGATACAGAAGACCTCATTGCCACAACTAACCAACTAAACCTCATTGATATATACAGAACTTCCCACCCATCAGCAGACAACTACACCTTCTTCTCCAGTGCACTAGTTGCTAGAAGCTCTCACTAAGTATGTGAGCCTAGGAGTCTGTTTACTTTTCTCGTATGGGCTCAGCTCAGGTGTTCAGGTCTTCAGTCACTAAGTATGTTGTTTCAGGCTGTCACTTACTGTTCTAGGTAGGCAAGGTGATTAGAATAAGCTTAGGTGTCTGGCTATAGTAGGGGATCATGCAAAGTTAGGCAGAGGGCCAACTGCTGCCACTCAGCAGCTGGGGGGAAGGATACCCCTATTCCCTAGTGTACATAGATAGGTGGATTTTGCAGATGGACCATGAGCACCCAATTACCATCGGCTGTAAGGACTAGTAGGCACTACTTATTCCTGAGGCCATGTCAAAGTTGGCTAGATGGTGTGAGTAGAGCCACCAGTCCTCAGGCCCCTGTTATGTGTGGGGGGTTAGAACACTGCTTAATGGGTAAGGTGGAGTCAAATATTACAAATATGCCACTTGCTTTCATAGCAGATACAAGTGAAAATAGGCTTTAGGTATATGCCCTGTTACACTGTGCTAATGAAGGACTACGCTATTGAAACAAGCCCAAGGGCCATGTTTACTCCATGTTCCTGGGTTAGGGAACCTGGCAGACCTATTTGTTAATCTGGTCATTCTCCAAAGCCAGGAAAAATGGCTCAGGGCACACAATGAGTCCTAATTCCAGCCCAGGACTGACAACAATCACTGAATCAGTCTGGGACTCTGAGCAAAGTGTGTAGAAATCAGGTAAATGGGAGAGAGGTACTTCTCAAAAGGTATGTTGTTGCTGCTTTAATCCACATAGTAGTTTAGATGCTCGTATTTATCTTTTCCTGATTGAGAGCAATTTATTGCTGATTCTGGATATTTGAGCAAACTCTCCACTGCTCTGTCTCTCCTGATATGCAACATGAATTCTGAATGCTACTACTTGCCTTACCACTTGCAGCAATCAATCCAGCTTTCAGGGTGCCAGTGCTTATCAGGTCAGTTCTGTCAACTCTCACTGTTTCTGAACTGTTGCTCCCTTTTCCTGCTCAATTTAATTTCTCAACTTTGTCTTTGATGTTCAGGGCTCCTAAATTGTTGTATAAAATTTATTCACTTGTTTTTTTTTGAGTCACTGTTGTAAGAGGGACCAGAGGAAGTGCCTAAGTTCTCCACCATTTGTCCCCATTTCATGAATATCTTTTTAAGTAACAAATTCTTCTAATGAATTTTCAATGATTTTCTGTAAATAAAAACTCAACTTTCATGCAAATAACTTAGAATATACCTACCGTGCAAAACATGCTACTCAACAGTTTCTGCAATATTACTCGGTTGAAGTGACTCTTATAATTTCTGTAGCTAAAAGTCTCTAACATTAACAACAAAAGAGGCACCATGTGTAGGACCATTTCATATCATAATAATTCTATAGAAATAAACTGTATTTATCTTATAAATATTTATCACTCCTAGTAATGACACATCTTTCAACATAGTCCAAACATGTTACGTCCAATGAGGAAAAATAAGACATTTCTTTGAAACACAAAAAAATGTTATTTTAAAGAAATAAATATATTCTTATAGACAGTAACTTGAATATTTTTGTCCGCCTTGGAAATATCAAATGCCTCTACCTTGTTCCAGTCTTTTAATTTTAAGAGTTTGAACTTGTGAGCAATATTTTCTTTTTGTATCAGACATTTTTAGTCCAATTCCTTTAATAATACAACTTTGGAAACCTCAAACAGATGTAGAGTTACTTCTTTTTTTAATGGGAGCTAGTCTCATGAGATTAAATTCTTTCTTTCTTTCCTACCTGGCTACCAGGGAGAGAAAGAAAAGCAGGGAAAAATATAAATAAATTCTGGATATAAATATCAGTTTTTCAAAGATCATCTAATTTCATGCAACAAAAATAATAGCCTGTGAATGAAGTCATTTCTTACCAGAAAGGGAAATAACTACAACATTCCACTGCTGTTCAGTCAATTCTGACTCATAGAACAGAGTAGAACTGCCCCATAGAGTTTCCAAGGATCACCTGGTGGATTTGAACTGCTGACCTTTTGGTTAGCAGCTGTAGCACTTAACCTCTACACCACCAGGGTTTCCAAAAGGAAATAATACATATTAAAATATTTGTTGTGAGGCTCAAATACCTGTTTTTGAAAAAGTTCAAAACAGTGGAACTCTTTAGAGTTTTGCTACAAAAGTTTGAAAAAATCCATATAAAATTTTAAGTTTCTGAAGACTAAAATACTTCTTGATTTTATGAGTTAGAGCAAGAAAAGTAGAATGTATAATGCATTGCTCGAAATTGTCATCATGAATAAAATTATTAGATATTTTAAACTATTGCTTCTTGATAATGTACATTAATCAGCCAAACCTGAAATTGAAAAAGAATGAAATGTTCATTCAAATTCTACTTTCTTTCTTCAAATCAGCATGCTTTGTGATCCAAACGTTCTGACATCTTCAGAACAGAAGATGGCACAGTGGTTAAGACCTTAATTTCTTTCTGCCTCGGTTTTGGCACCTGGAAAACAGGAATTATAGCAGTAGTGACTACTTTGTCAAATTGTTAGTGCAAAGATCAAATGAGATAACTTCTCAAGCACTTACAACAGCATTTAGTGAGTGCTTTGTAAGTGTTAAATAATATCCTTAACCATCATTTTCCAGCTTTGACTAACATTACTAGTGGTGTGATGACAAAATGTTTGGTTTGACTTGGATAGTCCCGGTTTACAGGTATTACAAACTCTTTCACTTTCAAATAAATCCTAGTATATATTATAAATTATATGATCACATAATTTAGTGGCCTCTGTACAAACCTGGGAATCATAATCACAGCTGCACTATTTCTATTTATATATATCAGGCACCTACTGTGGGTTAAGTGTATTCTAGTATTTTACAAATATTATACTATTTTATCTTCATAACTCTACCAGTTTGTATTGTTTTCATCATAATTATCCTGATCATTATATGAAGAAGCTAATGCACATGGTGATTACATAATTTACCTAAGATCAACCATCAGGTAAGCAGTGGAGCCAGGAATTGCTCCCAGGAAGTCTGGTCCCCAAATCAGTACTCTAAATACTACTCTAAGCTGCATTTTGTTATGTAATGTGTCACCTACCTGTAGTTAAGTCCTATTTTTTCATTTGTCAGAAGTTGGCTAATGGATTACTTTATTTGCCAGCTATTTTATCTTAGGCAAGTCACCTAATTCTTTCAGACAGAGTTTCCTCAGGAAAAATGTAATGATAATGCCTGTCTCAAATATTGCTATGAGGATTAAATTTAAAAGCATACATAAATCACATAGGTTAATGATTGAATTTATTTATTTATTTATGTAGAAATTATTTAGCAACTGATAGTTCTTTTCATTATGCTTGGTATTTTTGAATATGGGTATGTAAATCAAAATACAATTTTGTGACTGTTTTTCAAACTGTACTTTAGCAAAAGGTTTACAGACCAAACTAGCTTCTCTTCAAACAGTATACGTATTATTTTATGACAATATATTTGATTGCCAGCTCTATGACATGTCAACACTCCCTTCTGAATCTTGGGTTCCCTATTACCAAATTTCCTGTCCCTTACTGCCTTCAGGTCCTTGTCCCTGAGCTGTTGTGGCCCTTTAGCATTTTTCGTTTTATTGGTCTGCCTAATCTTTTGCTAAAGGGTGAACCGCAGGAATGACTTCATCACTGAACTAAAGAGTGTCCTGGAGCCATACTTTCAGAGTTTCTCCAGTCTGTCAGGTCAGTAAGTCTGGTCTTTTTTGTGAGCTAGAATTTTGTTCTACATTTTTCTTAGACCCTTGCTGGGGCCCTGTGTTGTGATGTCTATCAGACCAGTCAGTGGTGGTAGCAAAGTACCACCTAGTTGTACTGAACTCAGTCTGGTGGAGGCCACGTTAGTTGAGGTCTTTATGTCTTTAGTCTTCTTCATTCTCCCTTACTCCCAAAGTAGTGAGACCAGTGGTGTATCTTAAGTATCTGCTCACAGGCTTTTAAGATCCCAGACACTACTCTCCAAACTTCATGACTTGTTGTTTGTACAACTTGTTATTTCTGTTTTTGTGAGTCCTTTGCATACTTTTGTGATAAGTAAATTCCTAAACTAAAACTGTATTTTCAAATCTTCAATTAATATTGGAAAAGTGAAAAAACAAAAATAAGCAAATGTCCCAGACACCCAAATTCTGACTTTGAAATTTTCTTGGGGCCTGCAGAATTATTCATGTAATGTTTTTGTTATAAAGAAATAGGCTATTTTAACCATCAAGAGCTCTTTTGTGTGAACATATGTGATGTGATCAGACAGAGATCTGTAACATATTCAGCAAAATTTTTAAGTTTTGATTTCAAGTAGATGTTAGGATTTTTGCTTTTTGTCATTTGACATTCAGCTTGATTATTTTGCAGAGACTAATGGTTTTTATATGAATAATAAAGTGGTTTTTTCCTTGTTTTCTTTTTTTTTAGCCCTGAGAAAAAAAGATTGAAGACCAAATTTGGTTGCAATGAGAGTTCGAGCCGGTTGATTTGTGTGTTAGTGTGTCTGAATGTTTTTTTACGTCTGTGTTTTTCTTTGTGACTTTTATGTTTTCTGTTTGCTACCACCTCTTCCACTCTCATTGAATCCCATGTCTGAGGCCAAGTGCCAATCCAACAAAGGCTTTTGTCTCCCTTCTTCTTTTTTTTAGATTTGAAGTATAGCTTATATACAATAAAATCTACAGATCTTACTGTTTAGTTTGATGAGTTCTGACAATTGCATACATCCCTAGAACTATCACTCAAAGCAGGATATACACCATTTCTATCATTACAGAAGTGTTCCTCATAACTTCTTCCAATAAATCCACCCACACACATTTTCTCTCACCAAAAGTTAATCTTGCCTACACTTAAATGTCATAGAAATGAAAATTCTATAGTTTATACTTTTTTTTAATTCTTTCACTCTATGTAATATCAAATATGCACGCATCCATGGTTCCCCCTTTTTACTGATGAGTAATATTCCGTTTGGGAAACTCTGGTGGCTTAGTGGTTAAGAGGTATGGCTGCTAAACAAAAGGCTGGAAATACAAATGTACCAGGTGATCCACAGAAACTCTATAGGCGTTCTATTTTGTCCAATAAGGTCACTATGAGTAGGCATCAACTTGATGGCAGTGGTTTTTTTTTTTTTGTAATATTGATTTATAAAGATAAAAAATAATTTATCTATTCTCCAGCTGATGAGCATCAGCTCTCAGTCTGGTTTATTATAAATAAGACTGCTGTAACCATTTTTGTACCCTTTTCTAAAAAATTGTAATTAAGTGACAGTATACAAGTAAAATTTGCATGCCTGCCTATGTGCAGCTGCTTATGCTCTACTTGCCTGGTTACAGCACGTTCCTCCTTTTCATTCTACACTTGTCTTATCCTCTTAATCTCTTGTACCCTCCTCTTCACTGTCTCTCATCTTGAAAGAGACCAGTAAGACAGCATCCTATAAATGCACAGAACCATAAAGTACACACACCATATGGCTGCACTGTGTCGCTGAGTCCAGTCCATTTTTTCCAAAGAATTGACCTCAGTAGGGTTTTTCTGGACAGACGCAGCAGCATGTTTAGGGGCCATGACTGCAGAGGATCCCCCAAGTTGTCAGACCATCAGTTGTGGTCTTTTAAGAGAGTTCCTGAGCTGCATCCCCCTATTTCTCATATTGCCACAGGGACTCAAAGTTGTGTACCCCATAAAGGCTATCTTTGCTGGTGGTTGGGTTCTTCTGGTCACATCTTGATACAGTCTCTCATTCACATGGGTCCTTTTGTCTCCTGTGCTCTTTTCTCATCATATCCTTGTTGTTCTTGGTGATCACCTGTTGCAGATGAGTTAGAACAACTTGGTGAACCTCAGATGGCAGCTTGCTAGCTTTTAAGACCCCAGACGCCATTCACCAATATGGGATACAGAGGACTCTTCTAGTGATAGGCTGATTATGACAGTTGGTCTCGACATCCCGTGAGAGCATGGTACCTGGACCCTACCCCTGCTACTCTCTCCTTGCAATATTGGGTTAAGATTAGAAGAGTTTGCAGTTAATGGTGAAGTCCACTTAAGTTGATTTACTTTCTACTGTGCTGCCACTGCTTTCACTTAACCAAATTTCTATCAACTACCTAACCTATGACCAACCATCACCCACCCTTTCCACCACTGTAGCCATCAAAGAGTCTTTTTTTCTGTACATAAGTCTATTTTTAAGTTCTGATAGCAGGGGCCTCGTACATTATTTGCCCTTTTGCTGCTGACTGATTTCACTCAACATAATGCCTTGCAATTGAAACCAGGTTATGACATACTTCCTAAAATCATCACTGCCCTCATATCATTGTGTTATATTGAAGTATAGCTTATACACAATAATAGCTTACAATGCATTATCATTGCATTATATCTTTTATTATTGTATAGTGTCCTGAGTATGTGTACCATAGTTTGCTTATCCGTTCATCTGTCGATGGGCATCTGGGTTGATTTCATCTTTTCACTATTGTGGAATGTGCTGCAATAAACATTCGTGCACATGTGTCTGTTGGTGTGACAGCCTTTTTTTCTGTAGGATATATTCTGAGCAGCAGGATTACTGAATCAAATGGTGTATCTATTTCCAGCTTTTTAAGGCAGCACCAAACTGCTTCCCAAAGAGGTTGTACCATTATGTAATACCACCAGCAGTGTAGGAGAGTTCTGATCTATCCACAGCCTCACCAGTACTTGTCGTTTAGTTTTTTGGATTATGGTCAACCTTGTTGGAGTGAGATGGTATCTCACTGCAGTTTTAATTTGGATTACTCTGATAGCTAATGATTATGAGCATTTCCTCATGTGTCTTTTGGCTGCCTAGGTGTCCTCTTTGGTGAAGTATATGTCCATCTTCTTTGCCTGTCACTTAATTGGGTTATTTACCCTTTTCTTGTTGATGTTTTGCAGTGCCTTGTAGATTATGGAGATCAGATGTCAGTCCGACACATAGTTGCCAAACATTTTTTCACATTCTATAAATGGTCTCTTAACTCTTTTGGTAAAGTCTCTGGACAAGCAAAAATGTTTGATTCTTTGTAGTTCCAATTTATGTATTTTTGAACGGGAGGCCCTTAGACAGCCCTGCTCCATCTTACTACAAACAGTAGCACAGTAGTTAAAACAGAAATTAAGACAACCATGCTATAAACATTGGGTCTTGAGAGCTTATTTCCCCCATCTGTTAGAATTTACCTTGTACTGGTCATAAGTCACATGCTATTCTTTCCTCTTAGAAACACTGATTAATTGTTCTGTTTATACCCTTTTAGTTATTTTCTAAGACTACTGAACTAAATCACCAGGTAGTTGGATAATTATCAAGGTTCAACTTGTTGTAGACATGGAGACCACTCCCAAAAATATTGTTGAAACATCAAAAAAATTGTTTGCATGAAACAGGAAAAAAATTAACCAGCACTCCCCGACCTCAACCTATATAGCCTCCAGGCTTAGCCTATGCAGACATGAAGCTTTGGAGGAACTGATTCCTCCTTGCCTCTTGTGTGTCAGCACTCAGTAAATGTCCTCATTTAATCACCCTACCTCCTGTCTCAACACTGGCTTTGCAGACAGGTGGCAAAGATCCATGATTGCAGTTACATTTTCTCTTCTGTTGTTCATGCGTTGTTTGTCAGACTTTGCAGTCTGTCTAGGCTGTATATTCAAACTTCCATTGTTTACCCTATTTTTCTTTCATTATTGTTTTAGGTTTAACATTTAGGTCTTTGATCGATTTTGAGTTAGTTTTTGTATAAGACGTGAGATATGGGGGGTTGAAGTCAAGTGGAGGACTAAGCACACGTCTCCCTATGTCCTTCTGGAAACCAAGACCTGAATTGATAATCAAACGGAGCCGTCTGGTCACCTAGCGAGCCTCCAGGACACGGCATAGGGCTGTCAATTTGGACTTCATACCACTGAGAGAAAGACCTTCTCTTTCACTGACTCCCACTCCTGGCTAGCCCTGACTCTCGTGGACTGAAGGTAAATGCACCATTTTGACTTATTTTTTCCTCTGTCTTGGCCGGCGGGCAGAGCTGGGTCTTGCCTAGCGGCTAGACTCAGACATCTGCTGGGGGGATAGGCAGGTGAATTTCCCACATTTTGAGAGCCAGGCTAAGGACTCTCTTAATCTAGCCACTTTGGGCCGGTCATTTTCTCACTGTCACAGTGTGTTTTGTACAGAACCGCATTGACAGAATGCGGGATGCCATGTTGGATACGGAGATTTTAGCAAGACCTAATTCTTAGTCTGGGAGCCAGTGCCTGTAAACAGGACAGTGCTTCTCTGACAGAAAAGCAGTAATTTCCACAGTGTCACCTAAGGTGGGGGCCCAGCAACAGAGGCAGAGGAATCACAACCTCTCAGCACCTTTAGCCCCTCTATCAGCTGCCTTTGTGGAGGGCGCCAACTTGGATATGGTGGCCACAATTGGACTTATTTCTTAGCTTGGGAGCCAGAACCTGCCCACAGGAGAGCACTTTTCTACGAGAAAAGCAGTAGTTTACACAGTGTCACCTAAGGCTGGGCCCTGTCAAAAGAGGCCAACAGGGCAGTAGCATTGCTGTATTCTGGACTAGTTTGTATCATCTGAGGTTGGATATAATGGTGCTTACTTTGCCAGTTGGGAAGAGGTGCCTCTACACCTGAACATCTGACTGACTTAGGACGTTGTCAGATACCTTTTGTTTTACATTTTAAGACAGCCTAGAGAAACTTCTGCAGTTCATCCTCACGGAATCTCTTCTAGCCTCTACTTACTCATATGGGACCTAAAAAGCAAGAGACACTTGTGGGATACAAGAAATCATCCATGGCTTCAGAAGGTTCCCAAACAAAACAACGAAGTAGTTTTCCAGATGAAGAAACTTTTATGAAGGCATCAGAAAGTGCATACAAAATTATTATATACAAAGCCCTTCTAGACCTTGTACAAAATGCAGCAGAACCAAACGAAAAATTAAGCAAGCTGTTCGATCAGATGGAACACCAGTACTCTGAAATCCAACAGATCAAGAACAAAATCAAAGACATAGAAAGTTCCATTCAAAGCAAAGAAAACAGAATGGAACAAATTGAAAAAAGAATTTCTGACTTGGAAGACAGAGCTACTGATGCTAGCGTCTATGAGTAGAAATTAGAAAAAAGAAACAAGAAAAATGAAGAAACATTAAGAAGCATGTGGGACTCTACTAAGAGGAACAACCTTTGATTAATTGGAGTCCCTGAACAAGATGAGACACCTGAGAACACAGAGAGTATCATTGCTGAGCTGCTAACAGGAAACTTCCCAGATATCATGCAGGAAGAGAATATAGACATCTCAGTTGCATATCATATGCCACCCAATATAGATCTCAAAAGAAAGACTCCAAGATGTATTAGAACCAAGCTTAACAAAATGACACGTAAGCAGCAACTCTTAAAAGCAGCAAGACTCAAAACAAAGCTAACATTCAGAGGGAAACCCTGTAGGCTCTCTTCAAATTTCTCAGCAGAAACCATGCTGGCATGGAGACAGTGGCATGACACATTCAAAGTCTTAAAGAACTTACAACCAAGAATTATATATCCTGAAAAACTACCTTTCCAATACCAAAATGAAATTAAGACATTCCCAGATAAACAGAAACTCAGGCACTTGGTAAAAACCAAACCAAACTACAAGAAACACTGAAAGAAGTTCTTGGCTTCGGCTTAGAAGAACAAATCCACTAACTTTATGTTTTAGAACGACACATTACTCAGAACTCTACTCAGTTAGGGAAGGCTACAAAGTCAATCACAGCTTTAATACTGAAAGAAGCAATCCAGTGGTTGTCATGAAAACTATGGTGCCATCATGTTAAAAAGAGGGATGTACTACAGTCGTGATAGTCCTTCGAGATGGAGAGGAAGATGACAAGACTGGTAGGAATTAAAATTGGGTTTATATATAGTTTACTAAGGGGGACTCATAGGGGCAGCTGTAAAGCACAACAAAGATGTATCATACCATTTCAATAAATGTAACACAGGAGTCTCAACAACCACAAAACCAGCTCTGAAAAAGGTGAAAAATCGCATGAAAATGAATGTCCCAGAAGAGACTCATAAGAACAACAGAGAAAACGTCAACACAAAAATAAACATATCACAATGGCAGCCATGAAAACATACTTATCAATAATTACATTGAATGTGAATGGACTGAATGCTCCAGTAAAGAGACACCGAACGGCATCTTGGATCAAAAGACAGGGCCCATTCATATGTTGTCTACAAGAAACTCACTTGAGACCTAAAGACAGGAACAAACTGAAAATTAAAGGATGGGAGAATACACATCAAGCTAACAATGAACAAAGGAGAGCAAGTGTGGCAATTCTAATCTCAGACAAAATCAATTTTAATGTCAAATCCACCATCGTGGACAAAAATGGACACTATTCAGTACATAAGCAAGACTTAACTATATTAAGTATTTATGCACCTAATATCAGAGCACCTAAATATGTCAAAGAAACACTGACTACACTCAAAAAGGAGTTATATCACCCCCCAATAATAGTGGGAGACTTCAACACTCCACTCTCAATACTGGACAGATCATCTAGACAAAAGCTCAGTAAAGATGCAGAAGACCTCATTGCCACAATTAGCCAACTAAACCTCATCGATATATACAGAACTTTCCACCCATCAGCGGACAACAATACCTTCTTATCCAGTGCACATGGAACATTCTCCAGAATTGACCATGTGTTAGGACATAATACAATTCTCAACAAATCCATACCATTGAATTACTGTAAAGCATCTTCTCAGACCATAAAGCCATAAAAGTGAAAATCAATAGCAGAAAAAACATAAATAGAAAGTGGAACTTTTGGAAACTGAAGAAAAGCAGGAAAGGAAACAAATAACCCAAATTAGAAATTAGAGGGGACTGGTCACAACAGATCCAACAGAAATCAAAAATATCATAACAGAATACTATGAAAGACTGTACTCTAACAATTTGAAAACACAGAAGAAATGGACAAATTTCTTGACTCATCTCACCTACTCAATTATCACAATGTGAAGCAGAACAACTTAATAAATCCATCACAAAGGACAAGATTGAAAAGGTCATCAAAACACTGCCAACCAAAAAAAGTGCTGGCCCAGATGGATTCACTGCAGAATTCTACCAAACTTTTAGAGAAGAGTTATCTCCAACAGTACGGAGACTATTTCACACTATAGAAAGGGATGGAATACTCCCAAACTCATTCTATGAAGCCAGCATAACCCTGTTACCAAAGCCAAGGAAAGACCCAATAGAAAATGGCGAAACACAGACCGCTATCACTCATGAATCTAGATGCAAAAATCTTCAACGAAATTCTTACCAATAGAGTACAACAGCATGTCAAAAAAAAAAAAAAATCCATCATGACCAAGTTGGATTCATACCAGGGATGCAAGTCTGGTTCAACATCAGAAAAACAATTAATGTGACTAGCCACATAAATAACACAAAAGACAAGAATCACCTGACTTCGTCCATTGATGCAGAAAAGGCATTTGATAAAGTCCAACACCCATTCATGCTAAAAACTCTTAGAAAAATAGGCATAGATGGAAAATTCCTCAATGAAATAAGGGCTATTTAAGCAAAGCCAATTGCCTACATCATCCTGAATGGGGAGAGACTGAAAGACTTTCTCTTGAGAACAGGAACTAGACAAGGATGCCTACTTTCACCTCTCCTATTTAACATTGTACTAGAAGTTCTAGCCAGAGCAATTAGACAAGACCAAGAAATAAAGGGCATCTGCATCAGCAAAGAAGAAGTCAAAATCTCCCTGTTTGCAGATGATATGATTGTATATGCAGAGAATCCCAAAGAATCTATTAGTAAGGTACTCAAACTGATAAAAGAGTTCAGCAAAGTCTCAGGATGCAAGATAAACATCAGTAAATTAGTAGGATTCCTTTATACCAATGAGACTGTTGATGAAGAAATCATCAAATCAATACCATTTACTATAGCCCTAAGAAGATAAAGCACCTGGGAATTAAGCTAACCAGAGAAATAAGAGGCCTTTCCAAAGAGAACTACAAGCCCTTACTACAAGAAACTAAGATAAACTTAGATAAATGGAAAAACCAACCCTGCTCATGGATAGGAAGACTTAACATTCTGAAAATGTCTATTTTACCCAAAGCAATCTACTTACATAATGCAATCCCAATACAAGTTCTACAGACATTTTTTAAGGAGATGGACAAACAAGTTATCCACTTTGTCTAGAAAGGGAAGAAGCCCTGGATAAGTAAAGCATTACTAAAGAAGAAGAACACACTGGGAGGCCTCTCATTACCCGACCTCAGAACATATTACACTGCCACAATGGTCAGAACAGCCTGGTACTGGTACAAGAACAGACAGATCGATCAATGGAACAGAATTGAGACCCCCGAGATGACACCATCTGTCTATGAACAGTTGATATTAGACAAAAGCCCTAAGACGTTAAACTGGGATAAAAACAGTATCTTCAACCAATGGTGCTGGCAAAATTGGATATCCACCTGCAATAAATTGAAGCAAGATCCATATCTTACACCTTATACAAAAACCAACTCCAACTGGATAAAAGACCTAAATATCAAACCTAAAACGATAAAGCTCATCCAAGAAAAGGTAGGAACAACAATGGAAGTTTTAATACACAATGTAGACAGACTTCAAAATCTGTGAAACAAACCACAATCAATAGAAGAGAAACTAGGTAAATGGCAGCTAGTAAGAATCCAACACTTTTGTTCATCCAAAGACTTTATTAATAGAATTAAAAGGCCACTTACAGAATGGGAAAAATATCTGGCAACTCTACGTCAGACTGATGCTTGATCTCCATAATCTATAGGACACTGCAAAATACTTCTACAAAGAAGATAAATCATCCAATTAAGTGATGGACAATGCACATGGACAGACATTTCTCTAAAGAGGAGATCCAGGCAGCCAAAAAACACGTCAGGACATGTTCATGATCTTTACTTATTAAAGAAATTCAAATCAAGACTACAATGAGATACCATCTCACCCTAGAAAGGTTCGCCATCATCCAAAAAGCACAAAACAACAAATACTGGAGAGTATGTGGAGAAAGTTGCACTCTTCTACACTGTTGGTGGGGCTGCAAAATGGTCCAGCCTCTTTGGAAAGCAATCTGGCACTTCCTTAAAAAATGGATATCGATATACCATTTGACCCAGCAATTCCACTACTCGGAACTTATCCTACAGAATCAAGGCCTTTCACACCAATGGACACATGCACAAGAATGTTTATCGCAGCACAGTCCGTGATATCAAAAAGATGGAATCAACTCACATGCCCAACAACAGAGGAATGGATAGGTAAACTATCGTATATATACTGAATTGAGCACTACGCAATGATAAAGAATAATGATGATTCCAGGAAACATCTCAGTCTGGTATCAACTGGAAGACATTATGTTAAGTGAAATTAGTCAGTGACGAAAGGACAAATATTGTATGATACCCCTACAATAAGATCTCCAAAACAGACTTACGTACAGAAGAAAAGACTCCTTGACAGCTGTGAGGGAGGAGACGGAGGGAAGCCGAGTGAGGGAGGGCTTAGACTAGACAGTTGCTAGAAATCTGGTTGGCTAAAATCAGTGATAGCACACGTTAGAAACAAGAGCAATATTAAGTGGACTTCAGCATAACTTGAATACTCCTTCCATCTTAACCCAATATTGCAAGGATAGAGTAGCTGGGGCAGGGGGCATGGGACTATGCTTTTAGGTGAAATCGAGGCCAGTTGGCACAACTAGCGTTTTGCTAAGAGGGCTCCCTGCACCCCACATTGGTGAGATCCTAAAAGCTGCTGAGCTGCCATCCGAGGGCACAGCAAATGGTCCCAACTCAGCAGGAACGGATGTTCATTGAGGACCAAAATCACGACCCACTCTCCTTCCTCCAGCCAGAGGTCAGCAGTATGATATCCTATAGACGCATAGAACCATAAAGTGCACCCAATATATGGTCACGTGGGGTAAAGACAACCCAGAAGATAGAGAGCCTCACATGAGTGGGTGCCTACGTCGACTTGGGACCAGAAGAACCAGATGATGCCCAGCCACCACCAGTGATAGCCACGGTGGAGCTCACTAAGTTGAGTTTCACTGGCAACACAAGAATAAAAAGGTGTGCACCCTGAGATCTCCACTAAAAGACTTCAATTGATGGTTCAGGAGTTTCGGGGTTCCCCTGGGAGCATGGCCTCTGGCCCTGACGCTGTCCTTGCCCATAAATCATAACAAAGGTCCACTCTTCGGACACGAATGGGTTCAACTTGGTGATGCAGAGTGACCATATATTGGGTGCACTTTATGGTTCTATGCGTCTATAGGATATCATACTGCTGACCTCTGGCTGGAGGAAGGAGAGTGGGTCGAGAGGAGGGGAAAGGAGACTGTTGGGAGGATGAGTCATGTATGGAGCAGAGAGGAATAGTGTGCTCTCATCGGGCAGGGAGAGCAATGCAAGTTACGTATAGGTGGGCTTTCAGTTTATACGGGAATGTACATTTTCACTGTCATAATAAAAAAAAGGTGTGAGATATGGGTCTTGTTTCAGTTTTTTGCACATGGATATCCAGTTTTGCCAGCACCATTTGTTAAGGAGACTGTTTTCATGCAAGTTTACGATCCTAGAGACTGTGTTGAATATTAACTGTTCATAAGAGGATGATGGCATCTCTGGGGTCTCAACTCTGTTCCACCAGTCTATATGTCTCTTTGTGTACCAGTACCAGGCTATTTTAACTACTGTAATAGGTTCTAAGATTGGGTAGTGTGAGGCCTCCCACTGTGTTCTTCCTCTTCACTAGTGTCTTACTTACCCAGGGTTTCATTCCTTTCCAAAGTTGGTGATATGTTTCTCCATCTCATTCAAAATGTCGCTGGAATTTGTATTGTGATTGCATTATATATGTAGATCTCTTTGGGTAAAATAGACACTTTCACAATGTTAAGTTTTCCTATCTATGAGAAGGGTAGGTTTCTGTGTTTATGTAAGTCTCTTTTAGTTTTTTACAGTAAGGTCTTGTATTTCTCTCTGTATAGGTCTCTTATTCCTCTAGTTACATTTATTCCTAGGTATTTTATTTTCTTGGGGGCTGTAGTAAATGGTATGGATTTGGTGAGTTCTTCTTTGGTGATCTCTTTGTTGGTGTAAAGGAATTCTACTGATTTACCTAAGTTTATCTTGTATTCTCATACTTAGCTGTAAATAGTTACAGATTCTTTAGGATTCTCTGTATATGCAATCACATCATCTGCGAACATGGAGATTTTTACTTCTTTGCTGATGTGGATGCCTTTTATTTCTTTGTCTTGTCTAATTGCTCTGGCTAGAAGCTCTAGTACAGTGTTGAACAGTAGTGGTTAGAATGGGCATCCTTTTATAGTTCCCATTCTCAAAGGGAATTCTTTCAGTCTCTGTCCATTCAAGATGATGTAGGCAGTTGGCTTTCCACGGATGTCTCTTATTTCATTCAGGAATTTCCACACTATTCCCATTGTGCTGAGAGTTTTTAGCATGAATTAGTGTTGGACTTTGTTAAATGCCTTTTCTCCATCAGTTGACAAAATCAGGTGATTCTTAATTTTAGTGCTATTTATGTGGTTGATCACATTAATGGTTTTTGTGATGTTGAACCAGTCTTGCATCCCTGGTATGAATGCGACTTGGTCATGAATTATTTTTTTGATATGTCATTGAGTTCTATTGGCCAGGATTTTGCTGAAGATTTTTGCACGCAGGTTCATGAGTGATATTGGTCTGTCATTTTCTTTTTTTGTGGGATCTTTCCTTGGCTTTGGTATCAGGGTTACACTGGCTTCAAAGAATGAATTTGGGAGTATTCCATCTCTTTCTATGCTGTGAAATACTATCAGTACTATTGGAGATAAATCATCTTGAAAAGTTTGCTGAATTTTCTAGTGAAGTCATCTGAGCCAGTACTTTTTTGGTTGATAGTTTTTTGATGACTTTTTCAATCTCTTCCTTTTGGATGTGTTTCTTAAGTTTTTCTACTTCTCTTTCTAATAATTTTGCAGGGGATATGAATCTAGAAATCTGTCCTTTTCATCTAGGTTTTCAAATCTATTGGAGTGCCTTCTTTCATAATATCCTTTTATGATACTTTTGATTTCAGTTGGGTCTGTTGTGACATCTATCTAATTTCTTACTCAAGTTATTTGTTTCCTCTCCTGTTTTTGTTTTGTAAGTTTAGCCAATGGTTTATCAATTTTGTTGATCTTTTCAAAGAACAAGCTTTTGGTTTTGTTAATTTTTTCTGTTGTTCTTCTGATCCTTAATTCATTTATTTCTGCTCTAATCTTTATTATCTGTTTCCTTCTGGTGCCTGAGGGGTTCCTTTGTTGCTTTCCTTCTACTTCTTCAAGCTGTAGAGATAATTCTCTGGTTTTGGACCTTTCTTCCTTCCTGATGTGTGCATTTATAGAAATAAATTGACCTCAGAACATTGCTTTTGCTCTGTATCCTATAGGTTCTGGTGGGATGTGTCTTCATTCTCATTTGTTTCCACAGTTTATTTCATCCTTGATTTCTTCTATAACCCAAGGATTTTTCAGCAAGGTTGTATTCAGTTTCTGTAAGTTCAAATATCTGCCTTTTTCTTTTTTCTTTTTTTTGCTATTGAATTTAACTTCTATGGCTTTCTGGTCCATGAAGATTCTTTGTAATAATTCAGTGGTTTAGATTTTTTTGAGACTGGCTTTCTGTCCTAACATTTGATCTCTTCTGGAAAATATTCCAGCAGATCAAGGTGTACTTATCTGTTGATGGATAAAAAGTTCTATGTATGTTGATGATGTCTAGCTGGTTAATTGTTGGAATAAGATCTTCTGTATCCTTACTGAGCTTTTTTCAGGATGATCTGTCCATTACTGAAAGTGGAGTGTTGAAATCTCCAAAGATTATTGCAGAGTGATTTTCTGATTTTTCAATGTTGTGTTTGATTTATTTAGATGCTCTGATATTGTGTGTGTGAATATTTAATGTTGTTATTTCCTATATATGTGTTGAAACTTTCAGCAATAAATAGTGACCAACCTTGTACAAGATGGTAGATTTTACATTAAAGCCTGTTTCATCTGAGATTAGTATTGCCACTCCTGCTTTTCTTTGTATGTTGTTGGCTTGCTATATATTTTTCCATCCTGTGATTATCATTTTGTTCTTATCTTTGTGTCTAAGGAGTGTTTCCTGTAAGTAACATATAGATGGAACGTGTCTTTTGATCCAGGATGTACATTGCTGTCTCTTTACTGGTGTGCTCAATCTGTGTACATTCAGTGTAATTATTGATAGGTATGTGTTTAGTGCTGTCATTTTTATGCCTTTATTTTTGTGTTGTTGATGTTTTTTGTGTTGCTCTTCATATTCTGTTGAGGATCATTCTTGTTTATTGATTGACTTTTCCTCTTTTTCAGTATTGGTTTTGTGTTTGTTGAGACTCCTGTATTATGTTTCTTGTTTTGATACATCACACTGTAATTTTTCTTGGTGACTACCCTTCTCAACCCCTTTACTATTCTAAGTTTAAACCAGACTTTAACTTCTGCACATCTTTTTAATTTTGTCTCCATCTGAAAGGGTTATAACTACTGTAATATATCTCTCTTTTCTAGTTTGATCACATCATAGTTTTTATGTTATGATTACTGGTTCCTTTATTTTAATATTGTAGCTTTGATTGAGCTTTGTGACTCCCCTAACTGTGAAGGATTCTGGATGCTACGTCTTGCATTGCTTCCTTGAGTATACAATTAATGTTTTTGTTTTTCTATGCAAAGATCTTCTTTCAATACATTTTGTAGTTTTTGTTTGGTTTTTACAAAGTCTCTAGGCTTCTGTTTATCTGTGCATAATCATCATATTTGGCAGACAATTTTGCAGGATATATAATTCTTGGAAGTTTTTCTTCTTTAGGGTTTTGAATATGTCATCCCATTGCCTTCTTGCCAACATTGTTTCTGCCAAGATGTTTGATGAAAGCCTACATGGCTTGCCTCTGTATATTAGTTTTGCTTTAAGCCTCAGTGCCTTTAACAGCCTCTCTTTGTGTTTCTTGTTATTAAGCTTGATTATAAAACACTTGGTGTCTTTTTTTTGGTGTCTAGTTTTTGGGGTGTTCAATATGCATCTTAAAAGTCTATTTCCTCTTTCATAATTTCAGGGAAGTTTTCTGTCAGCAACTCTGCAACAATGCTGTCTGTATTTTCATCTCTCTCTCCCTATTCAGGAATTCCAATTATTCATAGATTATTCCTTTTAATGTGGTCCCACATTTTTAATTCTTCCTCATTTTTCTTATTTTTTTCTCTGGTTTCTCCTCATAAATGCTGGTCTCAGTTGCTGTATCCTCAAGCTCACTAACGCTGGCCTCTGTCTCCTCAATTCTTCCATTTTGGTTTTGAATTGAGTTGGCTAATGCTTAATTTTGTTATTGATCTGCTAGATTTCAGATTGTTTTTGTTCCATTGTTTCCAAGAGCTTATTTCATTTTTCATTTTGTTCTGCTGTACTGTGTTTACTCTCATGGAGGGCTCTCTATATAATTCTCTTGTATTTGACCTCTGATAGCTTCAGAAAGACTTCTTCATCTGGAAAGTTTTTGGATACTTTATTTTAGGAATTTTCTGGAGCCATAGTGGGCTGTTTCTTTAAATGGTTAGCCACTGATTGTTGTCTGCGTGTCATCTAGAAGCTGTTTAGTTTCTCTGATGTTACCTCAACAGGTGCTAAGAGAGGTGTTGGTCACCCGTCATTTCTGTATACTCTAGTGACTGGCCCCCAGTGGACTCTCTGGGGTGGTGGTAGGCTCTACCTCCTGGCTGAAAAGATGGTACTCTTCTTATGGAGTCACTGGGTTGCCATCAGCTGATGCTATGATGTAGATCAGTGAAGCATGGAGGAGATGCTGGGCTGCTCAACAGTCAGTTCTCCAGATAGTTTTTTAAAAGAGTACTTTACTGCTAAGCAAGGAGTTGTTGAACAGCTGCCAAAATCAGTCAGTCCTTCGGGTGTGGCAGGCCTGCCTTCCAGCTAATGACAAAAGTACCTCATAGGCCATCCCCAGATGTCATGGCGTGGTTCAAAGTAGGGAGGGGTTAGGACCTTCCTGCCATTCTTTGCCAGGCCCCACTTGAAACTCTAGGCACCTCTATAAGCACTTTCCAAACAGGCACTGTGTTCCATGCAATAATTAGCCCCAGCTAACTTCTCTGGGTAGTTGGCTCTGCCTCTCAGCTAACCAAGATGGCATCTCACCCAAGTAACCTGCCTACTGTAAAACAGCAGAGTCTATCATGTAGCTCTGAAAGAGAGTGTAGAGTGGCAATGGTTACCTCAGTCAGCAACTGTGCTCTCAAGATGAATCTATTTCAAGCACAGTCTTTCTGTTACTGTATAAGCTATTTACTTAAGCACTGCAGTTCAGTGTATTAGTTGGCTCATCCTCAGCCCCCATCTCCCATGTAGCAAAGATGGTGTCATTACCTGCAGTCTTCCCAAGTAGTGAGTCAGCAGAAGCAGGACTGACGGTTGCCTCATTCTAGAGAGAGGTAGTCCGTTTCTGGCACATAGTTCAATATGATAACCGTATGCCAGATTCCAGGGCTCCTGGGTGTCCATGCTACTTGATTCAGTTACCATTCCAGGCCTTAGTTCTCATGGGTAATTGAGGAGACATGTGTCTGGTTCACTTTCTTGGCGTCGTCTCTCTGTACACATATTTTTGTAGATTTCATTTCACTTACACAGTGGATTCACTAAGTCATGTATATTAAACTTTATAAGAAACTGATAGAGTTCTGTAGGTGTTCAGTCAATTTTAAACTCTCACTAGTGGTGTATATAAGTTGCAGTTGTACCACATCATGGCCTATATCTGCCATTGTCAGTTTAAAAATTTTTTTTAAATCATTTTAGTGGGTTTAAAATGGTGTTTCTTTGTGATTTTTAACTAGAAAGACCCAGAGAAAACCTAGTATTTTACAGCCAAGCTATGAGCTTTATGAACTGAGAGAGATTTTTTGCTGCTTCTAATCCTGAATGCTGCTTTTTGGGTTGTTGGAGAATTCTTTGCTATATATTCCTGCTCCTGATTTTTAACACTTTAAGAGAACTCTCTCTGGAAACTTTCCTATTCTCAGTTTTCAATGAATTCAGTGAAGGTCAGAAATAAACTCAAGAAGATATTTCTCAATTCTTCTTCACCCTCCAGCTTTGTACTCAATAAAGGTACGAAGCACTGTAGAGACATTACCCTCAACTGGCCCACTTGTCCACAACTAGCTGCAGAGCTGCTGCTTCAAAGCCAGTGAATGCCTGATGTGCTTTCAAAGATTTTCTCTCACATTTTCTGCTCTGTCCCCAGTCCTCAGTAACCACTGCTTTACACTTGACATGGAAACCCTGGTGGTATAGGGGCTATGTGCTATGGCTGCTAACCAAAAGGTTAACAATTCCAATTCACCAGGCCATCCTTAGAAACTCTATGAGAGCAGTTATACTCTGTCCCACAGGTTACCGTGAATCAGAACTGACATCACCACAACAGCTTTGTTTGTTTGGTACACTTGAAAGAGGCCTGGAATGATTCTGAGAGATTTTCTCATATCTGAGTAAATAGTGTGCCTCAGAGTTGAAAGGAGTGTCTCAGCTCTCAAGCTTCTCTCTCCATCTTCTACATACTACCTTTGTGCACTTCTTGAAGGCTCACAGGAAAAACTTGATGGGGCTTACTCTGTATCTGAGGCTTCTTGGGATTCTAAATCATAATGCCAACCAAGATGAGAGCATTATAAATTTGTTACTTCTCAAAGTTCAGAGAGTTTCCCCTTACTCACTATGGCTAATTCTTCTTGCTGCTCTTCCTGGAATGACAGTAACTGGAGATCTCTACCATTACAGGAAAAGCTCACTGGCTTCTGGATTTATTTCATGGAGGTTTCTTCAGCATTCTGGGTATTTAAAATGAAAAACAAGCAAAAGCCATGATTTTGAAGATTGCTCAGCTTGTTTTTGTTGTTAGGGTAGGAATGGTGATCTCTTACGGCTTTCTACATCATAACAGGAATCAGAAGTTCAGTTTGGGTAAAGAGTCTGGGAAATAGAATGGTACTAAGATGAAGCATGGGGAAAAGAATCATAGCGTTCTGGGATGGGACTGTATGATTTTGTTCAGAAGATCTTAGAGTACTCTAACAAATTCTTATGCCTTGAAGACAAATTCAGTTATCTGTCTCTGCTTTCAAAAAGCATGTGATTTCATTGGTTTTAAGTTTGCCACTAGATAACACTTGGATGTTTTCATTTTGTTTCAAATTGGAAAATTCTTATTACACTAGTTATAATTAAAGTATATGCATTTAAAAGAGCATTTGATTAGGGTTCTGGAAGTGTGAAATCCAAAAATATTTTGCTGATAATCATCTAACTTACCAATGACTAAGCTGTGAAACATGAATGGGAAAAAAAAGTGACACTTAATCTGATATCCTTATCAATCAGGTAGTGACTCTACTATTCTAGAATTTTCTTTCCTAAGGCTTCTCTTTGGATGAGTAGGAAATCTTAGCTGTCAGAGAGAGAAGCACAATCAACTATAATTCATCTTTAAACTGTGATGTTTTTAAAATTTATTTTCCTTTTTTTAGTAAACATGAGCCCAAGAGACAAAAAGGCCACTTAAACCAAAAAGTTTCAGTTTCTTTGAAGGGAGGACTAGGCACTAACATAAGTGCATGGCTTCTTAAGGGCAGTACTTCAAAGGCGACTGTAGTGGTCAGGATTATGTCAACTTGGCTACTACATATTTAGCTGCTGTATTAAGAAGCAGGGCAGGGTCTGTGGTGGCTTCCCACCCTTCAACTCTCATCTCTCGACCTTCCACTACTACTGCTAGTCTGCTCACCTAGCCAGGAGCTCCTGCTCTCTTCTTCCAGCATCTGGTTCCTGGACTTGAGCTAGCAGCTGCTGGATTCATCAATCCTTACGGTCAGCACTTGAGAGTCCTGCTCCCTGACCTGCCAATCCTGGGTTTGCCAGCCTCTGCAGCTCCGTCTCGCTGCCAGCTTGGGATCCACTGACCTACACAACTGGTGATCTAGAACTTTGGTCTCCAATCTGCTGACTTTGGGTTCATCAGCTTCCGTGGCTATGTGAGGCTTGTGCCAGGGCTTGGGGCATTCAGCTTCTGTGATTGCATGAGCTGTTTCCTGTATCTATACCTATCTCTTATAAATCTTTCCTTGTACCTACACATGTTACTGGTTTTGCTTCCCTAAGAAAACCCAGCCTAAGACAGTGACCATAGTGATATTCAGCAATGAAATATGTAGTACTCAGAACAATTACGTTTGCAGACTTGTCAGACCTCATATAAAGTAAAACCACAGAAATGTTAAAAGAAAAAATAATAGATGAATACCTCTTTACCTTGATGTGGGAAAAGAATTTCTAGCTATACCCAAAACACAGAGGCTATAAAAGAAAACACCAGTAAATTGCTACATAAAAATGGTTCCATAGTTGTTAAGTGCTATGATTGTTAACTAAAAGGTCAGCAGTTGAAATCCAAGACGTGCTCCTTAGAAACCCTACTGTCCTGTATGTTTGCTACGAGTCAGAGTCAACTAGAGGGCAAAGGGTTTGGATTTTAGTTTTGTTTCTTGTGTCTGTGTGTCTGTCTGTCTGTATTTCTATGACTCAGTCTCTGTCATCTGATTATTTGAGTAAACATGTCTATGACATAACTCTACCATTCACAGGATTTTATCTCTCTTACAAAGATCATGCTTCATTACATCCATTGGTCCCATGTACAAAATGCAATAGGAAACACTGTTAAAAATGCAGATACCTTCCTCAAGAAATCTAGTAGAGAAGAGAAACATGTAAATTGCTAAGAATAATAAAAGAAAAAGTGAATGTTTACACTTCTGTTAGTCATCTGTGCTGCTATAACAGAAATACCACAAGTTGCTGTTGTTAGGTCTGTCAAGTTGGTTCTGACACTTTATGCACAACAGAAGGAAACACTGTGTGGTCTTGTGCCGTGTCCACAATCATTTTTATGCGTAAGCCTGTTGTTGCAGCCACTATGTCACTTCATCCTTTTAAGGGTTTTCCTGACCCTCTGCTCTACTAAGCAAGACATCCTTCTCCCAGGATTGACCCCTCCTGACAACATTTCCAAAGTATGTAAGACACAGTCTCACCATCTTTGCTTCCAAGGAGCATTCTAGTTGTACTTTTTCCAGAAAGGATCTGTTTGTTCTTTTGGCAGCTATGGTACATTCAATACTATTTTCCAACACCTGGTTCAAAAGTATCAGTTCTTCTTCTGTCTTAGTCATTATCCAACTTTCACACACATATGACGTGACATGGCTGGGGTCAGGTGCACCTTAGTCTTCAAGGTGACATCTTTACTTTTCAACACTTTAAAAGAGTCCATTGCAGTAGTGTGTCTTTTGATTTCTTTACTGTTGCTTCGATGGGTGTTGATTGTGGAACCAAGTAAAATGAAATCCTTGAAAACCTCAATCCTTTGTCTGTTTATGATGATGTTCCTCGCTGGTCGAGTTGTGAGGATTTTTGTTTTCTTGATGTTGAGGTACAATCCGTACTGAAGGCTGTGGCCTTTGATTTCATCAGTAAGTGTTTCAAATCCTCTACACTTGTAGCAAGCAGAGTTGTGTCACCTACAAAATGCGGGTTATTAATGAGTGTTCCTCAAACTCTCAGTCTTCTTCATACAGTATCATAACGACATTTGCAAAGAGCTGGAACTAGAAAACCAAAAGAGAAGATCATGCTCTGCATTTCTCAAGCAGAAAGAATAGAAGAAATAATTCAAGCCTCAAGTTGCAATAGTGTGGTATTCTCCAAGTAAAATATTAAATGACTCAAGAAGCATCAAAGTAAGATGGAAGGAATACACAAAGTTATTACGCCAGAAAGAAATGGTTGATGTTCAACATTTCCAGAGCTAGCATATGATCAGGAACTGATGGTACTGAAGGAAGAGGTAGAAGCTTCATTGAAGGCATTGGTGAAAGACAAGGCTTCAGGAGCTGATGTGATTTCAACTGAGATGTTTCAACAAATGTATGCAGTAACAGAAATGCTCACTCATTTATGCCAAGAAATTTGGAGGACAGCTACCAGGTCAACTGACTGGAAGAGATTTATTCTTACTCCAAAGAGGGGTGATCTGACCAAATGCAGAAATTATAGAACAATATCATTAATACCCCATGCAAGTAAAACTTTGTTCAAGGTCATTCAAAAGTGACTACAATAGTATGTTGACAGACAACTGCCAGAAATTCCAGCCAGATTCAAAAGAGGATGTGAAACCAGGGATTTCACTGATAATATAAGATGAATCTTGACTCAAAGCAGGAAATACCAGAAAAATGTTTACCTGTGTTTCATTGGCTATGGAAAGGTATTCATCTGGGTGGATCATAACAAATTGTGGATAACACTGCAGAGAATGGGAATTCCGTAACAGTTAATTGTGGTCATGAAGAATCTGTATATGGACCAAAAGGCAGTAGTGCAAACAGAACAAGGGGACACAGCACTGTTTAAAGTCAAGAAAGGTGTTTTTAGGGTTGTGTCCTTTCACCATACCGCAAGTAGATGTATACTATCTACTTAGAAAAACAAAGAAAATTTATTTTCTCAGTCAGGTAGGCTAGCAGTCCCAATTCAGGGCACTAAATCCAGGGGAAGATTTCCCTCTCTCTGTCAACTCCTGAGGAAGGTCCTTGTCTTCAATCTTCCACTGCTTGAGGAGCTTCTGTGCGCAGGAACTCACTGTCCAAGACATGCTCTGTTTCCTTTGCTGCTTTCTTGGTGGTATGAGGTCCCCTTATCTTTCTGCTCTCTTCTCTCTTTTGTATCCCATAAAAGATTGGCTTAAGACACTATCTAATCTTGTAGATCTCATCAATATAAACTGCTACTAATCCAACTCGTTACACCATAGTGACAGGATTTATAACACATAAACAAATCACATCAGTTGATAACGTGAGAATCACTACCTAGCCAAGTTGAAAGATATTTTTGAGGGATACAGTTAAATCCATGACAACAGTAGTATTAAGCAGGATGTTGTAGGAAATAACCTGAGATTTAAGGAAAGTTCTAAGCAAGTGGAAATTTCTGACCCCCAAATCTAATGGTTATACAGTGCTGTATGTCTCAAAGTGGCTCATGTAGTTCCTTTGCATGTGACAATCAGCGAATGCTTACTGAATGCACTTTTAAAGGAAAATACAGTATTTTGATCTAAGACTAATGCATAGTATTAGTTGTTGCTATGTACGATCAAGTCAGTTATGACTCATGGTGAGCTGATGTACAGCAGACTGAAACACTGTCCAGCCTTGCACCATTCTCACACTAATTGTTATGTCTGAGCCCATTGTTGCAACCACTATGTCAATCCCATTGAGGGTTTTCCACTCGTTTGCTAACTCTTTAATCTACAAAGCATCATGTTCTTCAGGGTCCAATCCCTCCCGATAACATGTAATATTGATCAGTTTACAAACAAAATCAGTGTATCTGACACAGTTGCTAACAGATATGGTTAATATGTAATGGTAATTAAGTCCACTATATTATTATCATGCTGTACAAATACTGATGGCTATTATTTAAAGGGAACCCAATTTGACCCAAAATACCATATTATTCCACAATGCCTCAACTTTAGTCCTTACAGAATGAATGTAACTCTCAAAGTGAAGTGTCTCCCAGTATAAGCCCATCAGAAATCTTTACAGGATGCATACATACCTCTTTACTACTCCCAGAAATATTGTTTTTATACATTAAAAAAAATTAAGGGGTTACAAAATGGTCCAGCCTCTTTGGAAAGCAATCTGGTGCTTCCTTAAAAAAATGGATATCGATATACCATTTGACTCAGTAATTCCACTACTTGGAATATATCCTACAGAATCAAGGCCTTTCACACCAACGGACATATGCACCAGAATGTTAACGGCAGCACAGTCCATGATAGCAAAAAGATGGAATCAACCCAGATGCCCAACAATAGAAGAATGGATAGGTAAACTATGGTGCATATACTCAATGGAGCACTACGCAATGATAAAGAATAATGATGATTCCAGGAAACATCTCCTAACATGGTTTCAACTGGAAGACATTATGTTGAGTGAAAGTAGTCAGCGACAAAGGGACAAATACTGTATGAGATCTCTACGATAAGATCTCAAAAACAGACTTGTGTATAGAAGAAAAGACTCTTTGACAGCCACAAGGGAGGGAAGGGAGGGAGGGTGAGGGGGGAGGGTTTAGTTTAGATAGTTACTAGAATTCTAGTTGGGAGAAAGCGGTGATAGCACACATTAGAAACAAGAACAACATTAAGTGGGCTTCAGCATAACTTGAGTACTCCTTCCATCTTAATACTGCAGGTATAGAGTAGCTGGGGAGGGGGGTGGAGGACCATGCTCTTAGGCGAATTCCAGGCCAATTGGCACAACTAGAGTTTTTCTAAGAGAGCTCTCTGCACCGCACATTGGTGAGTGGCGTCTGGAGTCTTAAAAGCTGCCAAGCTGCCAAGCTGCCATCCGAGGACACAGCAAATGGTCCCAACTCAGCAGGAACGGATGCTCACCGAGGACCAAAATGACATGTGGTAAAGACAACCGAGAAGACAGAGAGACCCACAAGAGTGGGTGCCTACATCGACTTGGGACTGGAAGAACCGGATGGTGCCTGGCCACCACCAGTGATAGCCACGATGGAGCTCACAGAGAGGAGTCTCACTGGCAACACAAGAATAAAAAGGGGGGCACCCTGAAATCTCCACTAAAAGACCTCAATTGCTGGTCCAGCGGTTTTGGGGTTCCTCTGAGAGCATGGCCCCCGGCCCTGATGCTGCCCTTGACCATAAATCATAACAAAGGTCCACTCTTTGGACAGGAATGGATTGGACTTGGCAATGCAGAGTGACCATATATTGGAAGCACTTTATGGTTCTGTACATCTACAGGATATCATCTTGCTGACCTCTGGCTGGAGAAAGGGGAGTGGACGGAGAGAAGAGGAAAGGAGGCTGTTGGGAGGATGAGACATGTATGGAGCAGAGAATCACTTCTCTTTAAATAAACTTTATTTATTTTTAGTGCTTGATTTAAGAAACACTGTCCAGGCAAAGACTTTTTAGCTACTTTGAAAAGCTGAATGTTGTCTACAAAATATATAATTTATCACCCCCCCCAACACACAAATTGTCAAAGTCTCCCAATTTGAACTTCTAAGGTTTCAGAAACATGAAGGGACAAACCTTTCTCTAATAACTTACCAATCTCAGCACATCTGTTGAAGTATCTTGATATCTACCACTAGTGAGATGGATGATAAAAGGTGAAAATTAGTAGCTCACTGGAAGAAGGGTTGCGTTCATTCCTCTGTTGATAGATGAAAGCTATTTATCTGTTAGCAACAATCCCTTATTATTGTCATGAAAGTCCTGTAGTGGAAACTGTTGTGGATTGAACTGCATCCAATTAAAAAAAACATGTGTGTATAAATTTCACTAGGCCTGATTCTGGTATTGTGTGATGTAGTTATATGTTGTAAATTCTGCCTATGATGTTAATGAGGGAGAATGGGCAGTAATTGTGTTGCTGGGGCAGGACTCAACGTGTAAGACTATAGTGTGTCTTGAGGGAAACTCCCGAGATATAGAAGAAAGAAGCTAGCAGAGAGATTTGGATAACTCATGCCACTAAGAAGCATTGCTGGAAGCAGAGTGCATACTTTGGAAAGGATCAAGGGTCCCAACCCTTTAGAAGTTCCAAGTCCAGGGGAAGACTGATGACAAGGATCTTCCTCCTGAGCCAACAGGGAAGCCTTCCTCTGGAAGAGAAGCCCTGAATTTGGACTTAGGCCAATCACTTACGGTGTTTCTATTACAGCAGCACTTGACCACTAAGACAAGAACCAACCATATTTTTGTTTCCAATTTGCTCAACTAAAGGGACATATCCATTGCACCCAGGATAAATCACTGTAAGAGCTACTCAAAATTACTCTAAGCTAGTAAACATTGTACTTCTATGTATGTTGTGGAATTTCCCTCACGCCACCTCTGATTCAGTTTAAAGACATTTATTGAAATCTATAAGGTACTTTAGACTCCTAAACTTGACACTGGGGTGGGGCCAAGATGGCAGACTAGACACATGTCTCCTCAATTCCTTCCGAGAACTAAGGTCTGGGATGATAACAGAATGGGGCAGTGTGGGCATCCATGAAGCCCTAGGATCTGGTAAAAAATTGTGAGATTTTACTAGGCACCAGAAATGGACTAAACTACCTCTCAAAGGACACCTGTGGCCACTGAGTTCCACTCCTGCTCAATCACTGCTTGTGAGGACTGCAGGTAGTGACAACTTTCTTTGTTATATGGGAGGCAGGGACTGGTCATGAACTGGCAAGTATGGAGAACTGCAGTGTTTAAGTAAACAGTATATAGCACAGCAGAGAGACTGTCTATGGAATAACCACATAGCGAGAGCCCAGCTGCTGCCTGAAGACATCACTGCTCCTGTACCCTCTCTTGTCTGAGCTACACCATGGATTCTGCAGTTTCACAGCATGAAGGGCAGCTTGGTCAGAATGCCATCTTAGTCAGCTGCGAGGCAGAGTCACCCAGCCAGGGGCCTTAGCTGTGGCTGATTTTCAAGTGGAGCAACTGTCCCTGTCTGGCAGGTGCTTCTCCAGCAGAAAAGTTGTGTTTCAGACAATTAGTGCCTAGATTTAGAGGTGGGACCTGGAAGAGGATGGCAGGAAGGCCCTAACATCTCCCTACTTTGAACCACATTATAGCATCTGGGGACAGCCTATTAGGTAATTTCCTTGGCAGCTGGAAATCAGGGCCTGACACACTTGAAAAGTTGTTTTCAGCAGATGTTGGACAGCTCCCTGCACAGCAGTAAATGTCTTTTAAAATAAGACAATCTGGAGAATTGACTGCTAAGAGGCCTGGTGGACATTTCTTCAACTACCCACTGATCCACATTATACGGTGATGGCCCCCAAGTGACTCCATGAGTAGGGTGCAGTCTTTGCACCCTATTTATCTGTTAGCAGCAATCCTCTATTGTTGTCATGAAAGTCCTATAGCGGAAACTGTTGTGGATTGAACTGCATCCAATTAAAAAAAAACAGGTGTGTATAAATTTCACTAGGCCATGATTCTGGTATTGTGTGATGTTGTTATACATTGTAAATTCTGCCTATGATGTTAGTGAGGGAGAATGGGCAGTAATTCTGTTGCTGGGGCAGGACTCAATGTGTAAGGCTATAGTGTGTCTTGAGGCAGAGCCTGTCACCCCAGAGATACTACTTGGTGTTAGTTACTAGAGTACACAAAGACAGCTGGTGACCAACTTTCCTCTCAGAACTATGCCTCAGCTCCTACTAAGGTAACACCAGAGAAACCGAATAGCTTCCAGATGGAGGGAACAGTCAGTTGCTAACCATTTAAAGAAGCAGCCACCATGGCTCTGGTAAACTATCAAGATAAAGAGTAAAAAACTTCCCAGATTAAGAAGCCCTTCTGAAACTATCGGAGGTCAGGTGAGAAATAGTTATATAGAGAGCCCTTCTAGAGATTAAACACAGTGGAGCAGAAAAAAATGAAAAATTAAGAAAGCCATTTGAATTGATGGAACATCAACAATCTGAAATCCAGCAGATCAATAACAAAATTACTGAATTAGACACTTCATTCCAAAGCAAAAAGAGCAGAACTGAGGAGCTAGAAGTCAGACTTAGTGATCTTGAGGATAGAGCAACTGACACCAGCACTTAGGAGAGAAATCAGAGAAAAGAAATAAGAAAAATGAAGAAGAGTTAGGAAACATGTGGAACTCTATTAAGAAGCATAATCAATGAATAATTGGAGTTCCTGAATAGGGAGGGAAAGATGAAAATGCATACAGCACTGTTGTAGAGTTGTTGACAGAAATTATGAAAGAAGAGAACATAGATATCCAAGATGCATATTGAATGCCACGAAACCTATACCCAAAAGAAAGACACCAAGAACATTATAATCAAGCTTAATAAAATGAAACCTAAAGAGAGGTCCTCAACAACTAACCAACTAGACTTTAACGACATACACAGAACTTTTTACCCATCAACAGATAAGTATACATTCCTTGGGGATACAATGTGACCATATGGTGTTTGTAGTTTATGGTTCTATGCATTTATAGGATGCTGTCCTACTGGTCTCTTTCTAGATGGGAGAGAAGAGCATAGAAACAGGGAGCAGGAGCTTGTTAAGAGGACACAACAAATATAAAATGAAAAAGAGGAATGTGCTGTCATGGGGCAACAAGAGCAGAAGGAGCTGCAGATAGGCAGCCAAGCACAACTGATATGGATTGTATACTTTTGCTTAACCACAATAAAAAAAAAAAATTCTTAAACTTGAAGGCAAGAGACCTGGATTTTAGCTATGTGAGTCTTTTGGTCAATTAGAGAATTTTTAAAAAGTAATTTGGTAAATTTATGACTCTCTCATGCACTTATTTTAATTTAAAATTAATTAATAAATATAAAATGAAATACCACATGTAAGTGTGCAGGAAGTGAAACAACACAGTATCAATTACTCAACTACAGGTTGAAATAGATGTTTCATCTTAAAAAATTAAGCCAGTCTTAGAGATTAATTACACTGTATTAATGAAGAATGAGCATTTCACTTACGATTCCATGTGAGAACAGAGATGGTTAATTACATCACAATCTATTCTGTAAACACTTTTTAAAAAATTTTATTTTTTTATTTACTATAACTGAGTGAAAATGTACATTCCCGTATAAATTTACATGCTGACCTATATGCAGCTTCCACTGCTCTCCCTGCTTGGTGACAGCACACTATTCCTCTCTGCTCCATACATGCCTCATTCTCCCAACAGCCTCTTTTTCCCCTCCTCTCCACCCACTCTCCTTCCTCCAGCCAGAGGTCAGCAAGATGACATCCTATGTATGTATAGAACCATAAAGTGCATCCAATATATGGTCACTGCATCGCCAAGTCCAATCCACGGTCCGAAGCGTGGACCTTCGTTATGATTTATGGTCAAGGGCAGCATCAGGGCGAGGGGTCATGCTCCCAGGGGAACCCCCAAACCGCTGGACCATCAATTGAGGTCTTTTAGTGGGGATCTCAGGGTGCACCCCTTTTTATTCTTGTGTTGCCAGTGAGACTCAACTTAGTGAGCTCCGTCGTGGCTATCACTGATGGCCGGGCACCATCTGGTTCTTCCGATCCCAAGTCAATGTAGGCACCCACTGCTGTGGGTCTCTTTATCTTCTGGGTTGTCTTTCCCCCATGTCATTCTGGTCCTCGGTGAGCATCGGTTCCTGCAGAGTTGGGACCATTTGCTGTGCCCTCGGATGGCAGCTTGGCAGCTTTTAAGACGCCAGACGCCACTCACCAATGTGGGGTTCAGAGAGTCCTCTTAGCAAAACACTAGTTGTGCCGATTGGCCTCGCTTTTACCTAAGGGTGTGGTCCCCCGCCTCCTGCCCCAGCTACTCTATCCTTGCAATATTGGGTTAAGATGGAAGGAGTAGTCATGTTATGCTTAAGTCCACTTAATATTGTTCTTGTTTCTAATGTGTGTTATCACCGATTTCACCCAACCAGATTCCTAGCAACTATCTAATCTAAACCCTCCCCCTTCTCCCTCCCTCCCTCACCTTCCTTGCAGCTGTCAAAGAGTCTTTTCTTCTATACACAAGTCTATTTTTGTGATCTTATCATTGAGGTCTCATACAATATTTGTCCTTTTGTCACTGACTACTTTCACTCAACATAATGTCTTCCAGTTTAAACCAGGTCATGAGATGTTTCCTGGAGTCATCGCTGTTATTTATCATTGTGTAGTGCTCCATTGAGTATATATACCATAGTTTACCTATCCATTCTTCTGTTGTTGGGCATCTGGGTTGTAAACACTTTTTAAAGGCACTTGGTGCCCCTATTAAGTAACCATGTGGTTTACCACCTAAGCCAGGGTAATTTAATAATTTCCTCTGGTCAATATGAATATTTCAGAACTCTTCGGGGAAACTGTAGATATGTGGTCACTCTACCCCATGTAAACACTTCTGTCTCTCAAGTTTCTCCTTGTATTTGATTGCCTCATTTTTTCTGTCTCCAATCTTCCTATGAATGCTTTTCTCAGGTCTTTCTCTCTATCAGCCTTCCTCTCACAACCCTTTCCCAACCACGTTTTTCTTTCACCTCATTTGTCTTATTATTTTTTTCCTTAAAGATGAGGATTTTGTTGTTGATGCTGTTGTTAGTTTCCTTCAAATAAATTCCAGCTGATTCATAGTGACCCCATGTGTGAGGGCTAGAACTGTTCCACAGGGTTCTAAAGGGCATAACCTTTCAGAAAAAAAATCACGAGGTCTGTCCTCTGAGGCACCTCTGTGGGTTCAAATTCCCAATATTTCAGCTAGCAGCTGAGTGGTTAACTAATTGTGCCACCCCAGGCCTCCTGATTGGAAATTTAGTTCTCTGTTAATCCCTCATATTTGCACTCTCACGCATACCCTCACTTAATTACATGTAAAACATTCTTTTAGTAAAAAGACTCTTTCTTAGGATTATTTTCCTTGGAAGTAAATGAGTATTGGATAAAAAGTTACCTTATCATAAATATTTTCTAGAACTTATACAAAGAAAATTAAGAACTAACTCACCTCATGAGGCTTACGATTGGATAAGAAACATGTGGAAAATTTTCAGCTTGAACTGTGACTTTGAAATTAGGCAAACAAAACTTAAATTGAAAATATTTTGTTAATGACAATATTTGGTGTTGGAAGGTGTGTGGAGAACCTAGCACTAAAACACTGTTAATGGAAGCACAAGTTGATGCATACTATCTAACAATATGTACTTTAAAACCTGAATGAAAAATATAATTTAACTCAGGAATTCTACTTCCAGGAATGAAATAAATAATTAGGATAAGTACATACATATGGCTATGATATTCTTTATTGCAGAAGTGATTATAGTAGCAAAAAGCAGAGGTGGGGTAAGATGGTGAGCAGCCAAATGTATTTGCTAATCTTTGAAACAACAGAGAGCCATAAAAAAAACTTAATGCATTATGAAGGACATTCTTGGAGCCCTGAATATCAGGGGGAAAGCTGAGAGATAAGACTGGGTGACAGGAATGGGAGAGCAGGTCCAGAAGCAACTACTTCGGCCAAAATGAAATCTGCACCCTGTAGAGGCACTTGCTTCTGCAAGCCAAGCAGAGCTGTGTGGCATAGCAGCCAGTGGCCAAACAGAGCCGCAGCACCATGAACAAATAAATCCAATATATATGACATCCTAATCTTATGCATCAAAACGAAAAACAAGAAAAACATGAAGTCTTAGCAAACACAAAATCACCAACACTAAAAAAGATGAAAACAAAACACATAAAAAGGACTCAGCACACAAAATCAAAGGGAACAAAGGAGTTGTCTACAACACACACAAAAAGACATCAAAATGATAGCACTAAGCTCATAACTGTCAACAATCACACTGAATGTGAATAGAAGACATGCACTGATAAAAAGACAGACAGTGGCAGATTGAATGAAAACTGATACATCTACATGCTGTCTAAATGAGATTTGCCTTAGACACAAAGATACAAACTACAACTCAAAGGATAGAAAAAAATACATCAAGCTACCAACATTAAAAGAAGCAGAAATAGAAATATTTATCTCTGAAAAAATAGATTTTAAAGTAAAATCCACTACAAATCATTAAAGAAGAAGTCACCAAATCAATTCCATTTACTGCAGCCTCCAAGAAGATAAAATATCTAGGAATACATCTAACTAGACAAATAAGAGATCTATACAGAGAGAACTAAAAGACTTTACTGCAAGAAACCAAAAGAGACTTACATAAATGAAGAAACCTACCTTGCTCATGGATAGGAAGATTTAACATTGTGAAAATGTCTGTATCACCCAAATCAATCTACAGATACAATGCAATTCCCATACAAATTCCAGTGACATGTTTCAATGAGACAGAAAAACAAATCACCAACTTTGTTTGGAAAGGGAAGAAACTTCGGATGAGAAAAGCTCTGTTGAAGAAGAACACTGTGGGAGGACTCTCACTACCCAACTTTAGAAGCTACTATACTGCCACAGTAGTCAAAACAGCCTAGTACTGGTACAAAAAGAGACATACAGACCAATGGAATAGAGTTGAGACCTCAGAGATGCCACCATACTCCTGTGAACAGTTGAGATTCAACAAAGGCCCTGTTTCAGTCAGCTAGTGCTACTCTAAAGAAATACCACAAAGTGGATGACTTTAACAAAGAAAAGTTTGTGCTTACACATCCGGTGGGCTACAAGTTCAAATTTAGGTTGTTGACGGCACTTGGCGACTTGGCTGGCTCCAGGAGAAGGCTTTCCCCCTTGTTGGCTCTAGAAGAAAGTCTTTGTCCAGGGAGCATCTTAGCACAGGAATTTCAGGTCTGAAGGCTGTGCTCTTCTCCTGGTGCAGCTGTCTTGGTGGTGTGAGGTTCCCAATTCTCTGCTTCCTTGCTTCCTTTTCCTTTTATCTTCTGCAGGATGAAAGGATTAAGGGTGGTGCAAACCATACTCCAGGGAAACTCCCTTTACAGTGGAGCAGGGAGGTGGTCCTATGAAGGGATTTACAGCCCCACCCTAATCCTCTAACATATAGCATAGGAAAATCACAAAATAGAGGACAATCACAAAATACTGGGAATCACAGCCCAGCCACATGGCTACACGTATCTGGGCAGGGGGTGGGGGTGGGGGAACACAATTCAATCCATGACAGGCCCTAATACTGTAAACTGGAGTAAAAACATGTTCTTTAAAAAATGGTGTTGGCAAAAGTGGATATCTCTCTGCAAAAAATTGAAACAAGACACAGGTCTCATACTTCACACAAAAACCAACTCAAATTGTATACCCCAGTGCTGTTGAGTTGGGTCTGACTCATGGCAACCCTAGAGGTCAGAGTAGAACTGCCCCATAGAGTATCCAAGGAGCACCCGGGGGATGCCAACTGCCAACCTTTTGGTTAGCAGTGGTAGCACTCAAGTTGAATAACAGACCTAAATATCAAACCTAAAACATGCAAGAAAAAATAGAATCAACAATGAAAATTTTAATATACGACTTAGACAGACTTTGAAATCTGACAAAGCACTATCAATGGAAGAGAAAATAGGTAAATGGGAACTACTAAGAATCAAACACTTTTGATCATCCAACGACTTTATGGAAAGAATTAAACGACCACCCACAGAATGTGAATAAATATTTGGTAACTGTATTTCAGATCGACGTCTGATCTCCATAATCCAGATGGTACTGCAAAATAGCAACACAAAAGGGTAAATAAACCAGTTAAGCACTGGGCAAAGGAGATTGGCAGACACTTCACTAAAGAGGACATCCAGGCAGCCAAAAGACACATGCATAAATGCTCACAACTAGCTATTAAAGAAATCCAAATCAAAACTACAATGAGATACCATCTCACCCCAACAAGGTTGGCTATGATACAAAAAAAAAAAAAAAAAAAAAAACAACCACAAAATAACAAATGCTGGAGAGGCTGTGGAGAAATTGAAACTCTCCTACACTGCTGGTGGGGTTTCAAAATGGTCCAGCCTCTTTGGAAAGAAATCTAGTGCTATCTTAAAAAGCTGGAAATAGATATGCCATTGGACCCAGTAATCCCACTGCTTAGAATATATCCTACAGAATCAAGGGAAGTCACAGGAACAGATACATGCACACAACCGTTTATTGCAGTACAGTTCCCAAGAGCAAAAAGAAGGACTCAACCCAGATACCCAACAACAGATGAATGGATAACAAAACCATGGCATATACACTCAACAGAAGATTGCACAATGATAAAGAATAGTGATGATTTTAGGAAGCATTTCATAACGTGGTTTCAATCAGAAGATGTTACATCGAGTGACATCAGTAGCACAAGGACAAATATTGTATGAGACCCCTACTATAAGGACTTAAAAACAGACTCATGTACAGAAGAAAAGACTCTTTGATGGCTGCAAGGGAGGGAATGGAGGGAGGGAGAGGGCTGGTTATAGATTAGGTAGTTGGGTGAAAGCAGTGACAGCACACATTAGAAAGAAAATCAAGTTAACTGGACTTCAGCACAAACCGAAAACTTCTAATCTTCACCCAATATTGCAAGGATAGAGTGGCAGGGTGAGTGTCTGGGGACCATGCTTTGAGGGGATATCAAGTCCTGTTGCCATAACTAGCCTACTGCTAAGAGAGTCTTCTGCACTCCATATTGGTAAGTGGCATCTGGTGTCTTAAAAACTAGCAAGCTGCCATCTGAAGAACACCAAATGGTCCCAACTCAGCAAGAACAGATGATCACCAAGGACAACAAAGACATGTGGGAAAAGGATCCCAAAAGACAGTAGGACCCACATGAATGGGTGACTGTATCAACAGCTAACCAGAAGAACCAGGTGTTGCCCAGCCACCACCAATGACAACCACAATGGGGCACACAATGCTGAGTCCCAGTGGCAACATGAGGAAAAGAGGGGCGTCCCCTCAAGAACTCCACTAAGAGACTGCAACTGATGGTCTGGTCTGAAAGCCTTGGAGTTTCCTTAGGAGCACGGCCTCTAGACCTATAATGCCTCTGAACATAAGTCATTGCTGAGGTCAACTCTTCAGACAGGAATCTATTGGACTTGAGGACAGAATGAGATTATGTGATGTGTGCACTTTACGGTTCTATGCGTCTGTAGGATGGTGTCCTGCTGGCCTCTTATTAGAAGGGAGAGGAAAGGATGGAGAGGAGGGGATAGGAGATTGTTAAGAGAATATGATACGTATAGAATGTCAAGGAGGAATGTGCTGTCACCAGGCAAGGAGAGCAGGAGGAGCTGCAGATAGGCAGGCATGGTAATTTAACTTGGATTGTATACTTTCACTCAATCACAATTAAAAAAAAAGGTAAAATGAAATCCACCATATTGTAAAAGCAGATATTATATGATGATTAAAGGATCAATACTCCCGGAGAACATAATCGTATAAAGTACCTACACACCCAGTGACAGGGCTCCACAATGTATGAAACAAACATTAACTGAATTGAAAACATAAATAGCTGCAGTAATAGTAGGAGGCTTCAACACACCACTCTCAGTGAAGGACAGAGCATTTAAGAAAAAGTTCAATAAAGATGTGGAAGATCTAAATGTAACAAGTGACCAACTTGATCGCACAGACATACAAAAAACACTCCACCCAATGGCATCCAATGATGTTTTCTTTCCACTGCACATGGGACGTTCTACAGAACTGAACACAAATTAAGCCACAAAGCAATCCTTAACAAAATTCAGCATATAGAAATATTACAAATATTACAATATTACAGAGCATGCAGCCATAAAAGTAGAAATCAATAAAAGACAAAAGAAAGAAAAAAACATTAAACGTATGGTAACTGAACAACACCTTGCTCAAAAACCACTGGAGTATAGAAAAATGGATGAAATAAAGAAATTCACAGAATCATATAAGAATGAAAACATCCTACCAGAATCAATGGGGTACAGCCAAAACAGTGAACAGAGATCAATTTATTTCATTAAATGCACACATCCAGAAAGAAGAAAGGGCCTAAATCAAGCCATTAACTCTACAACTTGAACACACGAAAAGAGAGCAGTGAAAGAAATCCTCAGGCACTAGAAGAAAGCAAGTAATAAAAAGTACAGCAGAATTAAATGAAACAGAGAATAGAAAAATGACTGGAAGAGTTAACAAGAACAAAATCTACTTTTTTGAAAAGGTCGACAAAAGACAGTTGAGGAAGCAAAAAACTCAAATAAGAAATGGATCATATCCCAAAAGACTCAACTGAAATTAAAAGAATCATAAGAGAATATTGGGAAAAAATGTACTCTAGTAAATTCAAAAACCTAGAGGAAATGGAAAAACCTCTAGAAGCAGTTCAACTACCAAAATTAACACTAATTGAAGCAGAACTACTGAGTTAACCTACCACAAAAGAGATTGAAAAGGTAATTAAAAAACTCCCAGCGGGGGCGGGGGGAAGCCCTGGCCCTGGCCCTGACAACTTCACTAGAATTCTACCAAGCTTTCAGAGAACAGGTAATACCAGTATTAGCAAAGGTACTTCCAAACGTAGAAAACAATGGAATACTCCCCAATAAAGCCTGTATATTCCTGATTCCAAAACCAGGTAAAGAAACCACAAAAAAAGGAAACATTATAGAACAATATCCCTCATGAACTTAAATGCAAAAATCCTCAACAGTATTCTGGCCAAAGAATTCAACAACATATCAATAATAATAATAATAATTCACCTTAAACAAGTGGGATTTATAACAGGAGTGCAGAGATGGCTCAGCATTAGAAAACCAATTAAATCAACCACATAAAACAAAGGACAAGAACTGCTTCATTTTATCAATTGATACAGAAAAGGCATTGACAAATTCCAACACCCATTCTGCAAAATAAGAAGGGAAGAGAAATTCCTCAACACAACAAGGTGCATGTACGCAAAGCCAACGGCCAACATCATCCTAAATAGAGAGTGTTTGAACGCTTCCCCATTGAGAACAGGAACCAGACAAGGATGCCCATTGCCACTACTCTTCTTCAGTGTTGTACTGGAGGTTGCAGCGAGAGCAATCAGGCAAGATAAAGAAATAAAGTACATCCAGATTTGTCAAGAAGAATTCAAAGTATCTCTATTTGCAAATGATATGATCATATACATAGAAAATCCTGCAAAATTCACAAAAGAATAACTAGAACTAATAGGGAAGTTCAGCAATGTATCAGTATACAAGATGAACACACACTAACTAGTTGGATTCTTTTACACTAACAAAGACACCTTCAAAGAGGAAATCAACAAATCATTACCATTTACAATAGCCCCCATGAGGATAAAATACCTAGGGATAAATCTAACTAGAGACATAAAAGACCTGCACAAAGAAAATTACAAGACTCTACTGCAAGAAATCAAGAAGCCTAAGTAAATGGAGAGATCTACCTTGCTCACCGACAGGGAGACTTTAACATTTTGAAAATGTCTATTCTGTTCAAAGCAAGTTATAGATACAATGAAATCCCAGTATAAATTTCAATGGCATTTTTTTTTTCATTGTGATTGAGTGAAATTATACAATTTGAGTTAAATTTATGTGACCGCCTATCTGCAGCTCCTTCTGATCTTGTGCGGTGACAGCACACTCCTCCTTTCCATCCTATATATGTCATATCCTCTTAGCAATCTCCCGTCCCCTCCTCTCCACCCTTTCCACTCCCTTCTAATAAAAGGCCAGTAGGACAGCACCCTATAGATGCATAGCCGTAAAGTGAACACATAATATGGCCTTATTGTGTCTCCAAGTCCAATTCATTCCTGTCTGAAGATTTGACCTCTTTGGTCTAGGGGCTGTCTTTGGTCTATGGGCCATGCTCCTAAGGGAACTCTGAGGCCTTCAGAGAATCAATTTCAGTCTTTTAGTGGAGTACTTAAGGTGCACTCCTCTTTTCTTGTGTTGTCACTGGGACCTCGACATTGTGTGCCCCATCACGGCTGTCATTGGTAGTGGCCAGGCACCTCTGGTTCTTCTGGTCACCTGTTGATACAGTCACCCATTCATGTGGGTCCTTCTGTCTTCTGGACCTTTTTTCCCTCATGTCTTTGTTGTCCTTAGTGATCATCTGTTCTGGCTGAGTTGGGACCATTTGGTGTGTTTCAGATGGCAGCTTGCTAAATGTTAAGACCCCAGACACTACTCACCAATACAGAGGGCAGAAGACTCTTCTAGCTGTAGGCTAGTTATACTGATGTTTCTCAGTTTCCCCTGAAAGCATGGTTCCCGGACATCCACCCTGCTACTCTATCCTTGAAATATTTAGTTAAGATTGAAAGAATTTTCAGTTTATGTTGAAGTCTAGTTAAGTTGCTCTTCTTTCTGATGTGTGCTGTCACTGCTTTCACCCAACCAAATTTCTATCAACTATCTAATCTATAAAAAGCCCTTTCACTCCCTCCCTCCCTCCCTCCTCTCCCTTGCAGCTGTAAGATAGTCTTTTCTTCTGTTCATAAGTCTGCTTTAAGTTCTTATAGTAGAGGTCTCATGCGGTATTTGCCCTTGTGCCACTGACTGACTTCACTCAATGTAATGTCTTCCAGTAGAAACCAGGTTATGAGATGCTTCCTAAAATCATCACCGTTCTTTATTCTCCTTGAGAACAGGAAACAGTAAGTATGTCCTTTGTCACAGCTTTTATTCAACATTGTACTGGTGGATCTAGCCACAGTAATCAGGCAGGATAAAGACATGAAGGGCATTCCAACTGCTAAGAAAGTAGTAAAATTCTCTCTATTTGCAGATGACATGAAAACCCTAAGAATCCACAAAATAACTACTGGCACTAATAGAAGAGTTCTACAGCAGATGAGGACACAAAATAAACATACAAAAATCAGTGGGATACCTCTACACCAAAAAAGACAATACCAAAGAGGAAATCACTAAATCGATACCATTAACAATAGCCCCCAAGATGATAAAATACTTAGGAATAAACTAATCAGAGATGTAAAAGACCTATACAAAGAAAACTGCAAGACAGTTCCGCAAGAAACTGACAGAGACCCACGTAAGTGGAGAACACTATCTTGCTCATGCATAGGATGACTTAACATCATGAAAATGTCTATTCTATCCATTTATAGATTTATAGATACAACACAATCCCAATACAAATTCCAATGGCAGTTTTTAAAGAGATGGAAAAAGAAATGAGCAGCTTCCTATGGAAAGGGAAGATGTCCCAGATAAGCACAGGATTATTGAAAAAGAAGAACAAAGTGGGAGGCCTCATACTTCCTGACTTTAGAACCTATTACAATGTCACAGCAGTCAAAACAGCCTGTTACTGGTATAACAACAGAGGACACACAGACCAATGGTACAGCACTGAGAATACAGACATAATCCACTTATTGGTAGCTGATAATTGATAAAAGCTCAATGTCATCAAACTGTGGAAAAGATAAGGAAATAAATAATGTTGGCATAACTATATATCCATCTGCAAAAAAATGGAACAACACCCATATCTCTCACCATGCACAACAAGTAACTCAAAATGTATCAAAGACATAAATATAAAATCTAAAATACTTTACATCTTTAGATCATGGAAGAAAAACTAGGGTCAATGCTGGGAGCCTTAATATCTGGCATAAACAGATATGAAGTATTTCTAACAATGCACAAACATCAGAAGACAAAATCAGTAGCTGGGAAATCCTAAAAATCAAACACTTGTGCCCATTCAAAGACTTCACCAGAAGAGTAAAAAGACAACCTGCATACTGGGGAAAAAATTTTCACTACCACAAATCCAATCAGCTTCTAACCACTAATATCCAATAGATACTGCAAAACTGCAACACACACAAAAACACAAATAGCCTAATTGAAAGTGGGCAAAGGATATGAACAGGCATCTTCATCAAAGAAGACATTCAAGTGGCTAACAGTTACGTGAGAAAATGCTCACTATCATTGCTGATCAGAGAAATACTACATCAACCACATCAACAATGGCATTAATCCAAAAAACACAAAGTAACAAATGTTGTACAGGATATGGAGAAACTGGATACTTACGCTGTACTGGTGAGTTTGTAAAATGGTACAACCACTTTGAAAATAGGCTTTCCACTTTCTTAAGAAGCTAGAAATAGAAATACCATATGCTTCAGAAATCCTACTTCTTGGGATATGTCTGAGAAAAATAATAGCTACCATACAAATAGATGCAAGCACAGCAGTGACCACAATAGCAAAAAGATGGAATCACTGTAGGTGCCCATCAGTGGAAGAATAGATTAACAAACCACAGTATATTCACATGATGGAATATTATGCAGTAATAAAGAACAATCATGAATGAAACAACCATAAATGAACATAAAAAATGAACCTAAAACAATTATAAAATGAAAGAATCTTGAAGGCATTATGCTGAGTGAAATTAGTCAATTGTGAAAGGAAAAATATTTATATGAGATCACTGTTGTAAGGACCCAAGAATAAACACAGAAGAAAACATTCTTTGGTTGTCTTTTGTGCAGTCCTTCGTTAATGATGATAATAATGATAACTTATCTTTAATGTGTTACACTTTGCAAACTGTAATACTGCTTCTGAAATTCAAAGATTGGCAAAGTTATTGAATTTTATATTCACAAATTGCTGTTGAAGTTTCCTAAGTGATATTTTATGTTCTTGTAATTTGCAGTCTGTTTTTCAGAATCCTGATTTTTTTTCAGATAATAGAATTCGCTTGTCATTATAATTTTAACCGTACTGCTATAGTTTGTAGTCAAATTTACCTTTTTTAATCCTACTACTCATTCAACAAACATGGGAAGATGTCTGACTAGAGATATATTTGTGAATCACTCACATGCATGCAGTGAGTCTTCCCACGATACTGGAAGGGACTGGGATTATCTAGGAAAATAACACTGAAAGAGAAAAACAGCAATTCAAGTTCTGATCCCCAAGACACTGACATGACTAGAGAAAAATAATCAGAATCCACCAAAGGAGAAGGAAACAGAAGAAACCCCAAAAGACAATACTCAGGAAATCAAATAAAAAATAAGTATATATTTTAAAAAGAAGAGAATATTCAAATGTAGAAAAGTCTACTGACAAGTTGAATCAATAAAAAACAGACTTGACCATCAGATTTGGTCCATGGCAGCCACTGATGATTTTCTTTGGTTTACACAAAGGAAGGGAAGATGATTTTTGCGTGTTCCTGGCATACAAAAGCAATGAAGTAGACTCCCTTTCACTTTCAACATTTTATTTTTTAAAATATTTTGTTGTACTTTAAGTTAAAGTTTACAATCCAAATCAGTTTGTGATTCAAAAACTTTCACACACACTGCTACATAATTCTATCTGTTCTCTCCACTCTGTGACAGCACACTCTTCCTTTCCACCATGTATTTCCCCTGTCCATTTAACCAGCTCCTGTCCCCCTCTGCCCTCCCATCTCACTTTTGGACATAAGGTGCCCAGTTAGCCTCATGTATAAACTGAAGCCAAGAAGCACACTCTTTGACAGTATCATTTTATGTCTTACAGTTTGGTCAAATCTTTGTGTGAAGTACTAGCTTTAAGAATGGTTTTGGCTCTGGGCTAATAGAAGCCAGGTGCCACATGTTCCTAGGATCCTCCAGTCTGTTGGATGATCAACTCTGATATTTTTTAATGGAGTTCTAGTTCTGCATATCCATTTTTTCCCGACCACATTAGGGACTCTGTTGTATTCCTTGTCAGAGCAATTACTGGTGGGGCAGCTCTATCTAGTTCTTCTGGTCTCATGCTGATGTAGCCTCTGGATTACATGGCCCTTTCTGTCTCTTGGGCTCATGTTTTCCTTATGTCTTTGATGTGTTGTGTTCTCCTCTGCTCCAGGTGGGTTGGAACAAACTGATGCTATCTAGATGGTCACTCACCAAAGTGGGATGCAGCGCATTTTCTTAATAAAGCTTTGCTATGTCAGTTGTCTTAGATGTCCCCTCAAACCATGGTCCCTAGATCCCTGCCCTTGTTACTCTGCCATTAAAGTTTTGGGTTATATGAGGACAGCCAATTAAGTTCACAAACTCATCTTAGAAGAAATGCTACATACCTCACTGCTGAATATCACCATGATCACTTTTGAAGTACTCCCCTTGAGGAGTTATACACCAGTAATGAGCCCTAGTCCACCCTTCAAAGCAGTTTTGGAACTCTTTTTCTGGAATGGTCATCAGAGCTGTCATCATATTACCCTTGATGTCCTGAATATCATCAAAATGTCTTCTGTCTCCTTTATCTTCATTGGAAGCAAAATCAAGTGAGTATGGAGGGTGTTCCAATACAGTTATTTGTTTACTGGCTAAAATTCCCTCACAGACAACTATTCAATTAAGTTCGCAAACTTGCTGCCTTGCCACTATGAGAAATGGGCATTCAAGAAAGAATTCTAAAATTGCTTTGAAGAGTAAATTAGGTGCTGGCATCAGTGCATAGCTGGGAAGGGAAGTACTTCAAAGGTGACTGTAGTGATATTCAGCAATGAGGTATGTAGCGCTTAGAACAATTAAATTCATAGACTTAATTGCCAGGCCTCGAATTTAGGAAACCTCTTAGCTTTTTGTTTAGCTGTACTGACCACCCTCCCACTGGATGCTGTCACTCACTTCACCTAATCCAATTAGTATCTACTATCTAAATAATGCATATCCCTCTCCCACCCTCCCCACCCTTGTAACCATCAAGAACTGTTTTCTTCTGTATTTAAATGTTTTTTGTATCTTTATACTAATAGTCTCATACACTATTTGTCCTTTTGCAACTAATTTCACTTAGCATAATGCCCCCTAGTTTCCTCCATGTTATGTTTCCCAAGATCAACGTTGTTCTTCATTATTCCATAGAATTCCATATGTGTGAATATACTACGGTTTGTTTACCCATTTATACACTGATGAGCGCATAGGTTGATTCTGTCTTTTTGCTCTTGTGGACAGTGCTGTAATAAATGTTGGCATGTATGTATCTACTAGTGTGACAGCTTAAATTCTGTAGACTATAATCCAAGAAGTGGGATTCCTGGACCTCATGGTATTTCTATCTCTAAGTTCTTAAGAAAGTGCTAAATCAAGTTCAAAGTGGTTGTACCATTTTACTTTGCCACCAGCAGTGCATATGTGTTCCAGTCTTTCCCCAGTCTCTCCAACATTCATTATTTTGTGTTTTTTTTGGATTAGTGCCAGCCTTGTTGGTGAAGAGGGTATCTCATTGTAGTTTTGATTTGAATTTCTCTAATAGTTACTGATCCTGGGCATTTCCTCATGTATCTGTTAGCCTCCTGGATGTCCTTTTTGTTGAAGTGTCTGTTTTTTATCCTTTGCCCTTTTATCCTTTTATCCTTTTAATTATCCTTTTTTATCCTTTTATCCTTTTAATTAGGTTACTTTCTTTATTGTTGTTGAAGTTTTGCAGTATCTTATAAATTATGGAGATTAGATGCTGATCTGATTTGTCATAGCCCCATTTTTTCCCAGTCAGTAAGTAGTCTTTTTATTCTTTTGGTAAAGTCTTTGGATGAGCATAAGTGTTTGATTTTTATGAGTTTCCAATTATCCATTTTATCTTCTCATGTTTGTGCACTGTTAGTAATATTTTGCAGCCTGTTTATGCTGTGTTTTAGAGGTCCCGATATTGTTTCAATTTTCTCTTCCATGAACATCCTAGATTTTATAGTTAGGTCTTTGATTCATTTTTAGTTTTTGTGTATGGTGTCAGATATATGTCTTCTTTCACTTTTTTTTTAGATGGGTATCCAGTTATGCCAATATGATTTGTTAGAGACTGTCTTTTCCCAAGTTTAGAGACTTCAGATGTTTGTCAAATATCAGCTGTTCATAGGTGCATAAGTTTACATCTGGATTCTCAGTTTTGTTCCATTGGTCTATGAATGTGTTTTTGTATTAGTACCAAGCTGTTTTGACTATGGTGACAGTGTAATAGGTTCAAAAATGAAGTAGGGTGAGGCCTGCTGCTTTGTTCTTCTTCAGCAATTCTTTACCTATTGTGGGTGTCTTCCCTTTCTGCATGAAAATGGTGATTTGTTTCTCCATCTCATTAAACAATGCCATTGGAATTTGTATTGGATTCTGCTGTATCTATAGATTCCTTGGCTAGAACAGATATTTTCAGAATATTGAGTCTCTGTATCCCTGAACAAGGTAGGTTTCTCCACTTATGTAGGCCTCTTTTGTTGTCTTTCAGTAGTCTCTCATAACTTCCTTTGTGTAGGTCCTTTATGTCTCTGGTTAGATTTGTTCCCAAGTATTTTGTCTTCTTGCGGACTACCGTAAATGGTATTGAATTAGTGATTTCCTTTTTGATGTTCTTTTTGTTGGTGTAGAGGCATCCAGCTGAGTTTTTCAGGTTTATCTTATATCCTGATGTTTCACTGAATTCTTCTAGTAGTTTTTTTTTGATTCCTTAGGGTTTTTCTGTGTCTTAGATCATATCTGCAAATAGAGATACTTTTACTTCTTTCCTACCACTTTGGATGCCCTTTATTTCTTTATCTTGCCTGATTTGTCTGGCTAGAAACTTCAGTACAATGTTGAGTAAAAACAGTGACAAGGGGCTTACTGTCTGGTTTCTACTCTCAGTGCGAATGCTTTCAGGATCTCTTTATTAAGGATGATGTCAGTTATTGCTTTGTATAAATGTCCTTTATTATGTCAAAGAATTTCCCTCTTTTCCTTTTTTGCCAAGAGTTTTTAAGAAGACTGGGTGCTGAACTTTGTCAAATGTATTTTTTGGATCAGTTGATAAAAACAAGTGGTTCCTGTTTCTTATTTACGTAGTTGGTTGCACTGATTGCTTTTCTAATGTTGAACCGTTTCTGCATCCTTAGTATGTATCCCACTTGGTCATAGTAAGTCATTTTATACACACACACACACACACACACACACACACATATACAGTTTTGATATATTATTCATCATAGATTGAATTGTGTTCCCCCCAAAATATGTGTAGCCATGTGGCTGGGCCATGATTCCCAGTATTTTGTGACTGTCTTCCATTTTGTGGATTTCCTATGCTGTGTGTTAAAGCATTAGGGTGGGGCTGTAAATCTTTTTATAAGATCACCTCCCTGCTCCATTGTAAAGGGAGTTTCTCTGGAGTATGGCTTGCCCCACCCTTAATCCTCTCATCCTGCAAGAGATAAAAGGAAAGGGAAGGAGAAAGACAATTGGGAACCTCACATCTTCAAGCAAGCAGCACCGGGAGAAGAGAGTCCTTGAGATCTGAGGTTCCTGCATTAAGATGCTCCCTGGACAAATACTGATACAATATCAGACTTTCTTCCAGAGCTGACAAGGGGAAAACCTTCCCCTGGAGCAGACGTCCTGAATTTGGGCTCGTAGCCTACCGGACTGTGTAAGAACAAACTTTCCTTTGTTAAAGCCGTGCACTCTCTGGTATTTCTGTTAGAGCAGCCTTAGCTGACTAAAACATTATTGAATTCTATTGGCTGAAGTTTTGTTGAGGATTTTCTTTGCATCAAAGTTCATGTGAGGTATTTGTCTGTAATTTGCCCTTTTTTGAGGTTTCTTTACCTGGTTTTGGTATCAAGGTTATGCTGGATTTATAGAGGGCATTTGAGAGTATTCCATCCCTTTTAATGCTCTGAAAAAACTTTATGAATCACGGTGTTAACTTTTCTCTAAAAATTTGGTAGAATCGTCCAGGAAAAGTGTCAGGCGAGGGTTTTATTTTGGTTGGGAGTTTTTTTAATCAGCTTGTTGTTCTCCTTTACAATGAGTTTACTCAGTTGTTCTATTTCTGTTTGTGTTACTTTAGGCAGCTGTGTGTTTCTGGGAATTTTTCCATATCCTCTAGGTTTTCAAATTTCTGAGTACAGTTTTTCATAGTATTCTGTTATGATTTTTTTTTTTTTAAATTTTGGTTGGCTCTGTTGTGATGTCAACCATCTCATGTCTAATTTTGGTTATTTGCTACCTCTCTTGTTTTTCTTCTGTCAGTTTGACCAGTGGTTTATTGATTTTGTTGAGTTTTTTTAATTCTTTCATTTTTTATATTCTCTAATTCATTTAGTTTGGTTCTAATTTTTATTATTTTCTTTCTTGGGTTACCTGCATGGGTCTTCTGCCATTCTCTTTGTACTTGTTCAAGTGTAGTATTAATGCTTTGATTTGGGCCATTTGTTCTTTTTGGATGTTGACATTTACTGACCCAAAAGTTCTGGTAGTATGTGTTTACATTATCATTTCAGTCTGTGAATTTAATTCAATCTTTGATTTCTTCTATAACTCAGTAGTTTTTAAGCAAGGTATTGTTCAGTTACCATGTGGTTGATTGTTTTTTCCCTTCCTTTTTCTGTTCTTGATTTCTACTTTTGTGACTTTATGGTCTGAAAAGATGCTTTGTAATATACTTTTTTCTGTTTTTTTTTTTAAATTACGATTGGGGCGGAGTCAAGATGGCGGACTAAGCACACGTCTCCTTATATCCCTCTGGAAACCAAGACCTGAGCTGATAATCAAACAGAGCCTTCTGATCACCTAAATCAGCCCCAGGACACGGCACAGGGCTGTTACTTTGGACTTCATACCACTGAGCGAAAAACCTCCTCTCTTGCTGACTCCCGTGCCTGGTTAGCCCTGGCTCTCACGGACTGAAGGTAAACTCATCATTTTTACTTTTTTTTTTCCCTCTGTCTTGGCTGGCAGGCGGAGCAGAGTCTTGCCTAGTGGCTAGACTCAGACACACTGCTGGGGGGATAGGCAGGTGAAATTCCCATATTTTGAGGGCCAGGCTTGGGACTCTGTTAATCCAGTCACTTTAAGCCTGTCGTTTTACATCTGCCTCAGTGGTGTTTCTACAGAATTCCGCAGTCAGTGTGCGGGGTGCCATTTTGGATACAGAGGTTCTAGCGGGACCTCATCCTTATCCTGGGAGCCAGCGCCTGCAAACAGAACAGCGCTTCTCTGACAGAAAAGCACTAATTTACCCAGTGCCATCTGCTTTGGGGGTCCTGCAACTGAATCAGAGGAATCACTACCTTTTGGCACCTTTAGCCCTACTGTCTGCTGCCTGCGTGGAGGATGCCATCTTGGATATGGTGGCTGCAGCTGGACCTAATTCTTAGCTTGGGAGCCAGAGCCTGCCCACAAGAGAGTACTTTTCTACCAGAAAAGCAGTACTGTATGCAGCATCACCTAAGGCTATGCCCTGTCAGCAGAGGCCAACAGGGCAGTAGCATTGCTGTATTCTGAACTAGTTTGTATCATCAGGGTTGGATATACTGGCACTTACTTTGCCAGTTGAGAACAGAGATGTCTACATCTGAAAACCTAACCGACTTGTGAAGTGGTCAGATACCTTTCGCTTTACATTTTAAGACAGCCTAGAGAAACATCTGCAGTCCATCCTCACAGTACCTCTTCCAGCCTCTACATACTCACATGGCACCCAAAAAAAGCAGACACTTGTGGCATACAAGAAATCACCGTGGCTTCACAAGGCTCCCAGACAAAGCAACAAAGGAGTTTTCCAGATGAAGAAACTTTTATGAAAGCATCAGGAAGTGAATACAAAATGATTATATACAGAGCCCTTCTAGACCTTATACAAAATGTAGCAGAACAAAGGGAAAAATTAAGCAAGCTGTTCGATAGGATGGAACACCAGTACTCTGAAATCCAGCAGATCAAGAACAAAATTAAAGACATAGAAGCTTCGATGCAAAGCCAAGAAAACAGAGTGGAACAAATAGAAAAAAGAATTTCTGACTTGGAAGACAGAGCTACTGATGCCAACATCTATGAGGAGAAATCAGAAAGAAGAAACAAGAAAAATGAAGAAACATTAAGAAGCATGTGGGACTCTATTAAGAGGAACAACCTTCGATTAATTGGAGTCCCTGAACAGGGTGAGACATCTGAGAACACAGAGAGTATTGTTGCTGAGCTGCTGAAAGAAAACTTCCCAGAAAACATGAAGGAAGAGAATATAGACATCTCAGATGCATATCATACGCCACCCAATATAGATCTTGAAAGAAAGACTCCAAGACATATTATAATCAAGCTTAACAAAATGAAACATAAGCAGCAACTCTTAAAGGCAGCAAGACTCAAAGCAAAGCTAACATTCAGAGGGAAACCCTGTAGGCTCTCTTCAGATTTCTCAGCAGAAACCATGCTGGCACGGAGACAGTGGCATGACACATTCAAAGCCTTGAAGGAGAAGAACTTACAACCAAGAATTATATATCCTGCAAAACTATCTTTAAAATATGAAAATGAAATTAAGACATTCCCAGATAAACAGAAACTCAGAGACTTTGTAAAAACCAAACCCAAACTACAAGAAATACTGAAAGAAGTTCTTGGCTCTGGCTTAGAAGAATGAAACCACTAACTTTGTATTTGAGAAAGACACACTACTCAAAACTCTCCTCAGACAGGGAAGCCTCCAAAGCCAGTCACAGCTTTGATACAGAAAGAAGCAATCCAGTGATCATCATGAAAATTATGGTGTCATCATATTAAAAAGAGGGATATACTACCTTTGTTATAGTCCTTCCAGATGGAGAGGAAGATGACAAGACTGGTAGTAATTAAAATTGGATTTATATATAGTTTATTAAGGGGGATCACAGGGGCAGCTGTAAAGCACAACAAAGATGTATCATACCATATCAAGAAATGTAACACAGGAGTCTCAACAACTAAAAAACCAGCTCTGAAAAAGGTGAAAAATCAACTCACAAAAAACGATGTCCCAGAACAGGCTAATAAGAACAACAGAGAAAACATCAGCATAGAAATAAACATATCACAACGGCAGCACTGAACGTATACCTATCAATAATTACATTGAATGTGAATGGACTGAATGCTCCAGTAAAGAGACATTGAGTGACATCTTGGATCAAAAGACATGACCTATCCATATGTTGTCTATAAGAAACTCACTTGAGACCTAAAGATAGGAACAAACTGAAAAATTAAAGAAGAATATATATCAAGCTAACAATGAACAAAGAAGAGTAGGGGTGGCAATTCTAATCTCAGACAAAATCAATTTTAATGTCAAATCCCCCATCGTGGACAAAGATGGACACTATTGCTGAAAGGTTCAGTACACAAGCAAGACTTAACTATATTAAATATTTATGCACCTAATATCAGAACACCTAAATACGTCGAAGAAACACTGACTACATCAAAAGAGAGTTAGATGACTCCACCATAATTATGGGAGACTTCAACACTCCACTCTCAATACTACACAGATCATCTAGAAAAAAGCTCAGTAAAGATACAGAAGACCTCATTGCCACAATTAACCAACTAAACCTCATTGACATATACAGAACTTCTGATGCATCAGCAGACAACTACACCTTCTTCTCCAGTGCACATGGAACATTCTCCAGAATTGACCATGTGATAGGCCATACCATTGAATTACTGCAAAGCATCTTCTCAGATGATAAAGCCATCCAAGTTGAAATCAATAGCAGAAAAAACATACATAGAAAGTGGAACTCTTGGAAACTGAACAATATCTTGCTCAAAAAACATGGGTTATAGAGGAAATCAAGGATGAATTAAAGAAATTCATGGATTCCAATGAGAACAAAAACACTTCCTGCCAGAACCTATTGGATACAGCCAAAGCAGTGCTCAGAGATCTGTTTATCTCCATAAATGCACACATCTGGAGGTAAGAAAGAAACCAAATCAAGGAATTACCTTGAACAAGTAGGAAGAGAAAAACAGAGGAACCCATCAGTCACCAGAAGAAACGAGATCATAAAGATTAGAGCAGAGCTAAATGAACTAGAGAATACAAAAACAATTGAAAAAATTGAAAAGACCAAAAGCTGGTTTTTTGAAAAGATCAACAAAATTGACAAACCACTGGCTAAACTTACTAAAGAAAAGAAGGAAAGGAAACAAATAACCCAAATTAGAAATGAGAGGGGGGTTGTCACCACAGATGCAACAGAAATCAAAAATATCATAACAGAATGCTATGAAAGACTGTACTCTAACAAAATTGAAAACCTAGGGGAAATGCACCAATTCCCTGACTCATACCACCTACCCAAATTATCGCAACATGAAGCAGAACAACTTCATAAATCCATAACAAAGGAAGAGATTGAAAATGTCATCAAAACACTGCCAACCAAAAAAAGTCTGGGCCCAGATGGCTTCACTGCAAAATTCTACCAAGCATATAGAGAAGAGTTATCTCCAATACTACTGAGACTATTTCACAGTATAGAAAGGGATGCAGTACTCCCAAACTCATTCTATGAAGCCAGCATAACCCTGATACCTAAGCCAGGGAAAGACCCAACAACAAAAGACAACCACAGACCGATATCACCCATGAATCTAGATGTAAATACTTCAACAAAATTCTTGCCAATAGAATACAACAACATATCCAGAAAATAATCCATCATGACCAAGTGGGATTCATACCAGGGATGCAAGGCTGGTTCAACATGAGAAAAACAATTAATGTGATTAATCACATAAATAACACAAAAGACAAGGATCATCTGTTTAGTCCATTGATGCAGAAAAGGCATTTGATAAAGTCCAACACCCATTCATGCTAAAAACTCTTAGCTAAATGGGCATAGACGGCAAATTCCTCAACACAATAAGGGCCATTTATACAAAGCCAATTGGAGAGAGACTGAAAGACTTTCCCTTGAGATCAGGAACTAGACAAGGATGCCCACTCTCACCTCTTCTATTCAACATTGTGCTAGAAGTTTTAGCCAGAGCAATTAGACAAAACCAAGAAATAAAGGGCATCTGCATCGGCAAAGAGGAAGTTAAAATCTCCCTGTTTGCAGATGATATGATTGCATATGCAGAGAATCACAAGGAATCTATAAGTAAACTACTCAAACTGATAGAAGAGTTCAGCAAAGTCTCAGGATACAAGTAAACATAAGTAAATCAGTAGGATTCCTTTATGCCAACGAGACTGTTAAGGCAGAAATTATCAAATCAATACCATATACAATAGCCCCTAAGAAGATAAAGTACCTAGGAATTAATCTAACCAGAGAAATAACAGACCTTTACAAAGAGAACTACAAGCCCTTACGACAAGAAACTAAGGGAGACTGAGATAAATGGAAAAACCTAACCTGCTCATGGATAGCAAGACTTAACATTGGTAAAATGTCTATTTTACCCAAAGCCATCTATCTATATAATGCAATCCCAATACAAGTTCCAGCGACACTGTTTAATGAGATGGAGAAACAAATCACCGATTTTGTTTGGAAAGAGAAGAAGCCCTGGTTAAGTAAGGTACTACTAAAGAAGAAGAACACACTGTGAGGCCTCTCATTACCCGACCTTAGAACATACTACACTGCCACAGTGGTCAAAACAGCCCGGTACTGGTATAAGAACAGGCATATAGATCAGTGGAACAGAACTGAGACCCCAGAAATGACACCATCTGCCTATGAACAATTGATATTCGACAAAGGCCCTAAGACATTAAACTGGGGTAAAAACATTATCTTCCAAAAATGGTGCTGGCAAAATTGGATATCCATCTGCAAGAAACTGAAACAAGATCCATATCTTACACCTTAAGATACAAAAACCAACTGCAATTGGATCAAAGACCTAAATATCAAACCTAAAATGATAAAGCTCATCCAAGAAAAGGTAGGAACAACAATGGAAGTTTTAATACAGAACGTGGACAGACTCCAAAATCTGTCAAACAAACCACAATCATCAGAACAGAAAATTGATAAGTGGAAACTATTAAGAATCCAACACTTTTGCTCACCCAAAGACTTTATTAATAGAATTAAAAGAACACCTACAGAATGGGAAAAAATATTTGGCAACTCTATGTCAGACCGATGCCTGATCTCCACAATCTGTAAGATACTACAAAATATCAACAAGAAGAAGATAAATCATCCAATTAAGCAATGTGCAAAGGAGATGGATAGACATTTCACTAAAGAGGAGATGCGGGCAGCCAAAAAACACATGTGGACATGATCACGATCTTCAGTTATTAAAGAAATTCAAATCAAGATGACAATGAGATACCATCTCACCCCAACAAGGTTGGCCATGATCCAAAAAACACAAAACAACAAATGCTGGAGAGGCTGTGGAGAAAGGGGAACCCTCCTACACTGTTGGTGGGGTTGTAAAATGGTCCAGCCTCTTTGGAAAGCAACCTGGCGCTTCCTTAAAAAAATGGATATCGATATACCATTTGACCTAGTAATTCCACTACTTGGAATATATCCTACAGAATCAAGGCCTTTCACACCAATGGACACATACACAAGAATGTTTATCGCAGCACAGTCCATGATAGCAAAAAGATGAAACCAACCCGGATGCCCAACAACAGAAGAATGGATAGGTAAACTATGGTATATATACTCAATGGAGCACTACGCAATGATAAAGAATAACGATGACTCTAGGAAACATCTCATGACCTGGTTTCAAATGGAAGACATTATGTTGAGTGAAAGTAGTCAGTGACAAAAGGACAAATATTGTACGAGACCTCTACGATAAGATCTCAAAAACAGACTTGTGTATAGAAGAAAAGACTCTTTGACAGCTGCAAAGGAGGGGAGGGAGGGAAGAAGGGAGGAGGGGAGGGTTTAGATTAGATAGTTGCTAGGAATCTGGTTGGGTAAAATCAGTGATAGCAGACATTAGAAACAAGAACAATACTAAGTAGACTTAAGCATAACATGAGTGCTCCTTCCATCTTAACCCAATATTGCAATAGGGTAGCTGGGGCAGGGGGCGGGGGACCATGCTCTTAGGTGAAAGTGAGGCCAACTGGCACAACTAGCATTTTGCTAAGAGGGCTGTCTGCACCCCACATTGGTGAGTGGCACCTGGGGTCTTAAAAGCTGCCAAGCTGCCATCTGAGGGCACAGCAAATGGTCCCCACTCAGCAGGAACAAATGCTCACCGAGGGCCAAAATGACATGGGGGAAAGACAACCCAGAAGATAAAGAGACCCACATCCGTGGGTGCCTACATTGACTTGGGACCGGAAGAACAGAATGGTGCCTGGCCACCACCAGTGACAGCTGCGATGAAGCTTACTAAGTTGAGTCTCACTGGCAACACAAGAATAAAAAGGGGGTGCACCCTGAGATCCCCACTAAAAGACCTCAACTGGTGGTCCAGCAGTTTCGGGGTTCCCCCAGGAACATGGCCCCTGGCCCTGATGCTGCCCTTGACCGTAAATCATAACAAAGGTCCACTCTTAGGACACGAATGGATTGGACTTGGCGATGCAGAGTGACCATATATTAGATGCACTTTATGGTTCTACACATCTATAGGATGTCATCCTGCTGACTTCTGGCTGGAGGAAGGAGAGTGGATGGAGAGGAGGTGAAAAAGAGGCTGTTGGGAGAATGAGACATGTATGGAGCAGAGAGTAATAGTGTGCTGTCACCGGGCAGGGAGAGCAGTGGAAGCTGCATACAGGTGGGCATGTAAATTTATATGGGAATGTACATTTTCACTCAGTTATATTAAATAAAAAAATAAAAAACAAAAAAATTTGTGATTCGGTGAAAATGTACATTCTCGTATAAATTTACATGCCCACCTACATGCCGCTTCCCCTGCTCTCCCTTCCCGGTGACAGCACATTATTCCTCTCTGCTCCATACATGTCTCATCTTCCCACTTTGGTGCTTTCAATTTTATTAGGACTTGCTTCATTGCCTAATATGTGGTCTACTGTGGAGAATGCTACAGGTGCATTGGAAAAGAAAATATACTTCGTTGCTTTTTGGTGGAGTGTTCTGGGTATGTTTATAAGGTCAATATCGTTGATTGTGGCATTTAGATCTTCCATGTTTTTATTGAGTTTTTTTCTGGATAGTCTGAAATTCTCTGAAATTACTGTGTTGAAGTCTGTTACTTTTATTGTAAAACTATTTCTGTTTTCAATGCAGTTAGATGTCATTTTACATATTTTGGAGCCTTATGATCTTAGCATGGTTATGTCTTACTGAAGTACTGCTTCTTTAAGTGATTTGATATTGGTTGTTCTCTTTGAGCCATCAGTAAGTTGTACTTGTTTATTTTATGTTTACCTAGTGTCTTGGGCTAGGTTTTCTAGGGAAGCAAAACCAGTAACACCTATATGTACAAGGAAAGACTTATATACAAAGTACAAGGAAAAATCTATGTATAAAGGAAACAGCTCACACAATTGTAGAATCCGAATATCCTCAGTCCTGGCACAAGCTTCATGTGGCCATGAGAGCTGGTGAACCCACAGTCACCAGCACAAGCTTCATGTGGCCATGAGAGCTGGTGAACCCACAGGTTTCTAGATCACTGGTTGTGTAGGTCGGCGGATCCCAAGCGGCTGCGAGACTGTGAGGTCTCTGCTGACTCACAGAGCTGTAGAGGCTGACGAACCCAGGATCAGCAGGTGACGGAACAGGACTCTCTAGCACCAGCTGTAAGTGCTGATGAATCCAACAGCCGCTAGTTCAGGTCCAGGGACCAGACTCCAGAAGACAGCAGGAGCTGCTGACTACTGAGCAGACAAGAAGTAGGTGGTAGAAGACGGAGAGATGAGAGCTGAGGGGAGGGAAGCCACTACGGGCTATGCTGTCCCACTTGGTACAGCAGCCAAATGTGGAGTAGCCGAGTTGACACAATCCTGACCACCACACCTACTGTGTTCTAGTTTTCTGTTTTATTTTGTTTTGAAAGTTCTAAACAGGCCAGTCATGTGTATTGATTTGGTTATTGTTGCTTCTGATGCTCTAATGTCCTGTCACCAGGTAGTTAGAGCTGTTAATAGACATGTGAGCCCCAAACCCATTTAGTTTTCTTGTATGAATTCTGGGTCTGTGGTGCAGACTGTCCCCTACTGTCCTAGATGGGCAGGAGTGATTGGTGTATACACAGGGGTCTGATGTCTGACACCGAGAAAGGCAGGTGGTAACAGCTGTTTCTCAGTTTCTATGATGAGATATGTCTTGTTACATTTGATTCTAGAGGAAGAATCTGCTTCTGCTCTGAATTTCTGGCTCAGGGTAGTCTGCAATTTTTTTCCCACCTTTCTCCCAGTTTTTAAATTGTTTCCGCTCCAAGTCTCAGAGGGTCGCTCAGAGAGGGCTTAAGGAGTCCTACCTGCAGTTCAGACTCCAGAGTCAAGCATATTGCAGACAAGAGAGGGTGAATCACTGGGAGAAGAGAGATAGTTTTATCCCAAAAGAAAGATTTAGATCCAAGAATGGTAGGTCAGAAGCTTTTGACTATCTAGTGCTGTTTTTCACTGTTTCTTGAGGTGTGAGTAGATTTTCTGGTCAGTTTCTCCTGCTGAGGAGGACATGCTCCAAATGTCACACCTGCATTCACCATGCTGGCCACAGTCTATTCATGGCACGTCAGACCTGGCCCATCCTGAGTATCCCTGAACCTACTCTCCCTTTGCTGTTGCTCAGTCCAATTTCTAACTTTCTATTTGATGTTCAGGGCTCCTAGGGTGTCACACCAGGCCAGACAATTAAATTCAAAAACTCATCCTAGAAAAAGTGCTACACTACTGAATATCACTGTGGTCAGCTTTGAAGTACTTCTGTTGGGAAGCTATGCAGTGGTGTCAGCCCCTAGTCCACTGTTCAAAGAAATTTTGGAATTCTTTTTCTGGAATGGCCATCAGAGCTGTTAACATATTACCCTTGATGTCCTTAATGTCATCAAAATGTCTTCCTTTCAATATTTCCTGTGTCTTTTGGTAAAGAAAAAAGTCACTGGGGACCAGATCAGGTGAGTAGGGAGGGTGCTCCAATATAGTTAGTTGTTTACTGGCTAAAAACTCCCTCACAGACAGTGCCATGTGAAATGGTGCATTGTCATAATGTGAGAGTCATGACTTAGTAAAAATTTCACATAGTTTTCATCTAACTTAGTCATGAAGCCTTTTCAGTACTTTGAAATAGAAAACTTAGTTAACTGTCCAGCTGGTACAAATTCATAAGGAATCCCCCTGATACCAATAAAGGTTAGCAACATTGTTTTGACACTTAATTTGAACTTTTGGGGTCATGGAACAATCATGGCTGACTTCCACTTGTGCATTTGATGCTTTGTTTTAGGGTCTTATTGGTACACCCATGTTTCATCACTGTGATAATACAGCCCAAAATATCATTTTGCCTCTCCAAAAAGTCTTAGCAACTCTAACTTTCCTTTGCTTTTGTTCATCAGTGGGCTCCTTTGGGATCATTTTTGCACACTCCTTTCTCATGCCAAGATTTCCAGTTAAGATTTTCCTAACTGTTCTTCTATCAGTGTTTACTTGCTTTACAATGCTTCTCACAGGCAGCCAACAATTTTGACACCCAATTTGACAAGTTTTTGCAATGTTTTCATCAGTTCTGCTCATTACTGGTCTTCCTGACTGTCTTTATCAATGATGCTTTCACTCAGTAAAACATTTAGTTTATTTCTACACTGACATTTTTTTCACAGCTTTATTTCCCTAAAATTGGACTAACACATCCCTGATTTCACTTCTACTCTTCTTAAATTTAACAAGAAATTTAATGTTTGTTTGTTGCCCTAATTTAAGCTCCAACATTATTGTAATCTCATATAAAAACATACAACAGCAATAATAAATGCCACTTAGCAAGACACCACTACATGCTGACACTAGCGTAACTGTGAGACACTGTTGTATCTATAATTCTTTATACAGTGCTGCCAATGTAAGCGTATAGTAGAAAGTTAGCAAACTTAGTTGTCAGACCTCGTATGTAATCTATTTGCTTTGTTGGGTCTTTGTTAGAGAGATTGTAGGAAGCATCTGACTACTCCACCTTCTTACTTCCAATCTGTGCTATGTCTGATAATAAATGAAAGAAAGAATGCCTAGCTCTTGAAAACTGCCTAAGATCATTGATTAAGAATGAATTAACCCCTTGTCTACACTACCAGATGGATGGATCCTTTGTCTCTAAATAGACAAAGATCATGCCTTATACTTTGTTGTCCTTCTGTTTCCCACTTCTTGCAGGATACTTGACATGCAATGTGAATTTTTTGTTTACTTTTAGATAAAACTCCATGCCTAAAGTGAAATGAAACACTGATAGCTCTGCATTCTACAGTCATTATGTCAATTTCATAGGCTATAAGACCCTCAGTGGGCAAAGGCTATAGCAACAAACATAGGTACTCTGCTTTTGTCATCATCCACACCATTAAGATACTGTCTCTAGAGAAGCAAAATTGGTAAAGTGCATAAATATATAGTGTGTTAATCATCTAGTGCTGTTATAAAAGAAATAACACCAGTGGATGGCTTTAACAAAGAGAAATTTTTTCTGTCTCAGTCTAGAATAAATTTGGACTATGAGTGCAAATTCAGGGTGTTAGCTCCAGGGGAAGGCCTCCTCTGCTGGCTCTGGAGAAAGGTCTTTGTTTTCAATCTTCCTGTGGACTGGGAACTTTTGAGGCTCCAGGACCCTGGGTGCAAAGAATGCACCCTATTCTTGGCACTGTTCTCCTGGTAGTATGACGTCCTCAACTCTCCAATTATTTCCCCTTACTTTATAGGATGCTGCCCATTCTCCCTCATTAACATCACAGAGACAAGATTTACACCACAGAGGAACATCATGCGATACTAGGAATCATGGCCTGGCCAAATTGCTACACACATTTTGAGGGGGGCAGAATTTAATCCATTACATTCAACCCTTTAGCCCCCAATAATCACAGCCTTGCAACATGCAAAACGCATTCATGTCGTAGCAAAAATAGCAAGTTCAAAGACAAAATCCAGAAATTCCTCTTCAACTGTGAAATGCAGAGTACAAGTTAACTGCTTCCAGAATACAACGGCAGAAAAGTCATGCACAAGTTAGACATTTGCATTACAAATGGGAGAAATTATAGGCAAAGAAGGCATAACAGACACCAAGCAAATTAGCAGAACACATTTACATTAGCTGTCAAGACTTTAAAAAAGAGTACTCCATTCTCTGAGCCATTTTACACAACAGCCCTGCCCTCCAGTCTCCAAGTATTGACCACACTCTCTGGATTCTGAGTGGTGGTCCTTCAGTTCTGGGCTTCAGCTCCACCTTCCAGGTCCACTGGGACAGCAACTCTGCTCCTTCTGCTTTAGATGCACCATTTTCCTAGTTTAGAGTGGCAACTGTACCCTTCAAAGCACCAGAGGCCATGGGTCCACCCTTTGAAGCCTCCAGGCTCATGACTGTACCTGTTGAGACTGAGGCAACTTAGCTCCTTGTTTTCCTTGTCTCTCCAGCTTCTGGTTCCTTGTAGTTAATCTTCCCCTGGACTGGAGTCTTCTAAGTCACAAGGCTCCTGGGTCCAAAAGACGCACTCTGCTCCTGGCATTGCTTTCTTGATGATATGAGGTCCCCAACTCTCCACTTATTCTCCTTCCTTTATATCCCAAGACATTGTCTCAAGGCATAACACAATTGTACCTGCTGAGTCCTGCCCCACCAACACAACTGCTGCTTATCCTCCCTCATTAACATCACAGAGACAGGTTTTACAACATATAGACATCACACAACACCAGAAATAATGGTATAGCCAAATTGTACACACATTTCAGAGGGAACAAAATTCATACTGTGATATATATATATACAAAAATAAACAGGAGACAGGCAGGGCCAACATGGCCAACTGAGTAGAGCCATCCTCTGATCCTTCTAGCAAAGGCACAGGAAAACAACTTTTAACAGAATTTAAAGGGATACCCTTGGGTCTCCGAACACAGAAAGAAGCTGGGGCCTGAGCAGCTGACACAGAGGGGAATATGGGGAAGACCGGCAAAATCAGCACTCCTCGGGGTGATACTTGAGCAAGCACCAGCAAACAAAGCCAACACTTGGGAGAGCAGCTGGCCAAGATCCACAGTGACATCAGGAAAGTGTTTTGTTTTTGTTTTTTGTTTTTTTTTCCAGTGGACAAACCTAGGCTTAGACAGACACAGGGCAACAGAACTGCAGCTTTCTCCCATCAGATGTTAAAAGATAAGCTCAGGCAGTAGCATGGAGAACAAAGCTTTTTCTCTGGGGGCATAAAATCTCTGTTTCTGTCAGGCATCCTCCCCTTTTATTTCTATGCTGTATTAGTGCCTGAATTGGATACATAGTTCCTGAAGCAGTGGTAAACTACCAATAAATGAACCTGATTGCAGAAGCAGATGGCTTCCCTAGGCTCAGATCTGCAAAATTCTAACCTTTCTGGGAGTGAGTGAGCATCTTACCTTCCACAGCTTGAGAAACACACAACTTGAGCCTACCACTGCCGTTACCCCCACCCACAGATACTGCACACTTGGGGGCTGTCCAATTGGCACCTGGGCTGCAAACACATAAGTAAATAAACATGAGGGTTCTGTGCCTAACTATAGAACTAACCAACCTGAGATAAGCTTCAAAACTTTTGTGGCTCCAATAAAAAAAAAAGAAAGAAAAGAAAAACGCCTACTCAGATCCAACTCTACGGCACTTGGCTACTTGGCTGGCAGCTAGGGAAGGCACTAAACTTCATCAAAGCTATAATATTAAAAGAAATGATCCAATGAGCATACCATGAAAACTGTGATACCATCACATTAAAAAGAGGGATATATGACAGTAGTTATAGTCCTTCCAAATGGAGAGGAAGTTAATAAGATATGTAGAAGTTAAAATTGAGTTGAAGTGTAGATTATTAAAGGAGATCGTAGGGGTAACTGCAAAACACAACAAAGATGTGACACAGCAAAACAAGAAACGTAATACAAGGGTCTCAGCAAACACAAAACCAACACTGAAAAGGGTGGAAATCAACCCATAAAGAAGAATGTCCCAGAATGGAATGGTAAGAAAAACAGAAAAATGAATACATCAAATGACAGCACTAAACACATACCTATCAATAATTACATTGAATGTAAATGGACAGAATGTTCCAGTAAAGAGAAATCAAGTGACATCTTGGATCAAAAGGCACAACCACTCTATATGTTGCTTACAAGAAACTCACCTTAGATTTAAAGATATGAACAAACTGAAAATTAAAGGATGGAAGAACATATACCAAGCTAACAATATACAAAGGACAGCAGGGGTGGCAGTGCTAGTCTCAGATAAAATAGATTTTAATGGAAAAATCCACCATCTTGGACAAGGATGGACATTATTCATTGCTGAAAGGTTCAATACACAAGCAGGACTTAACAATGTTAAATTTTTTTGCACCCAATACAAGAATATCAAAATACATGAAGAAACACTGACTGCATTAAAAAAAATGAGATAGATCACTCCACAATAACAGAGGCAGATGTCGACACTCCACTTTCAGTATTGCTCAGAACTCTCTATCCATCTGCAGATAACTACACCTTCTTCTCCAGTGCACATGGAACATTTTCCACAATAAGCCATGTGTTAAGACATAAACAAATCTCAACAAAGTCTAAACCACTGAATTATTGCAAAGCATCTTCTCAGATCACAAAGACATAAAATCCATTGCAAGATGGCAGAGTAAATAGACATCGCTTCATTTCCCTCTGAGAACTAAGGCCTGAATAATATTTGTATGGGGCGTGTAACATCTGGGGAGCCTTAGGACCTAGCATATTTGACTAGACAACAGTATCAGACTAATCTTCCCCTCTCAAAAATGATCCAGCAGCCATCTGACCTCCGCTTCTGCTGTTTCATTGTATAGAGAAACTTCAGCTTCTGCAAACTTCTGGTAACATACTTTCATTATCAGCTGGCAGGTGTAGTCTGCTGCTCCTGACAGCTCCCAGCTCCCAGTTCAGCACCTAGACAGCTCCCTGTATAAAAGTGCAGTTTACGTTTAAAGCTGAGAGGCCTATGTATCTGCCTGGAGATCTGTCCTTTGAGAGGCCTCAGCTTTTCCTCCCTCTCTTCTGTAACTCACATTGTAGGGTTGGCTGACAGTCCCCAGTTTGTCCATAATCACAGCAGCCTCTTTGCTACCCAATAAGCAGAGTCTTCCACCCTTGAGGGCCCACTAGAGTATTAGAGTCAGCTGGTGACCAGCAATTCTCTAAAATCCAATACCAGAGAAATCAAAAGGTGTCTAGGTGACACGCAGGCAGCTGACCATAATTAATCATTTAAAGAAGCAGTCTTCAAGTGCTCCAGAAAATTCCATAAATAAAGATTCAAAAAGTTTCCTAGATGAAGAAGACTTTCTGAATCTATCAGAGGTTGAATACAAGAGATTTATGTATAGAACCTTCCTAGAGATTAAACAAAATGCAGTAGAACAAAATGAAAAATTTGGTAAGCTATTTGAACTGATGGAACATCAATGATATGAAGTACGTCAGATCAACAACAAAATTACAGAATTAGATAATTCTATCCAAAGCCGAAAGAGTAGGATTGAACAGATGGAAATTAGACTCAGTGACCTAAAAGACAGAGTAACTGACATCAGCATTTATGAGGTGTAACCAGAGAAAAGGAAAAAGAAAAATGAAGAAGCATTAAGAAACATGTGGGACTCCATGAAGAGGAATAATTTACATTTGATGGGAGTTCCTGAACAAGGAGGGATTAATGACAATATTGAGAGTATTGCTGTAGAGATGCTGGCAGAAACTTTCCTGAGATTAAAAGCAAAGAGAACATAGGTATCCAAGATGTTTATCAACCACCACAAAAGCTAGACCCCAAAAGAAAGATGCCAAGGTATATTATAACCAAGCTTAATAAGCTAAAACATAAACAGGTGCTTCTGAAGGCAGCAAGGTTCAAAGCAAAACTAACATTCCGAGGGAAACCCTGTAGGCTTTCGTTCAACTTTTCTGCTGAAACAATGCTGGTTAGAAAACAGTGGGCAGACACATTCAAAGCCCTGAAGGAGAACACCTTCCATCCTAGAATTATTTATCCTGCAAAACTGTCTATCAGATGAACCCAGTGCTGTCGAGTCTATCAAATATAATGGTGAACTTAAGACTTTTGAAAATAAAGAGAAATTTAGAGACTTCCTAAAAAACTAAACCAAAATTACATGAAATATTGAAAGAAGCTCTTCCCTACGTGTATATTTCAGGTGACAATTCAGGACATTTCATCCAAAATTCTAATCAGTTAAGGAAGTCACAAAACTTCACCAAAGCTACAGTATTATAATAAGGGAATCTGTGATCATATCATGACAACTATAATACCATCACATTAAAAGAGGGGTACACTACAATATTTATAGTTGTTTTAGATGCACTGAAAGTTTCAGCTTTATGAGGTAGTCAAAATTAGGTTTAATCTCAGTATGTCAAGGGGAATGATACATGTAGCTATAAAGCAGATTAACAATGCATTGTATCAGAATAAGAAATGCAATACAAGAGTCTCAATGAACACAAAACCAACAGTGAAACAACAACCTATAAAGAAGAATGCCCCAGAACATCAACACAAAAGTAATTCCATCAAAATGATTGCACTAAGCACATATCTATCAAAAATTACATTGAATGTAAATGGACTGAACCCTCCAGTAAAAAGGCATCAAGTGACATACTGGATCAAAAAGACATGACCTGTCTATATGTTGCTTACAAGAAACATACCTTAGACTTAAAGGCATAAACAAATTGAGAATTAAAGATTGGAATGATATATATCAAGCTAGCAATACACAAAGAAGAGCAGGTGTGGCAATACTAATCTCAGATAAAACATATTTTAATGTAAAATACACTATTGTGGACAAGTGCTATTTATTGCTGAAAAGTTTGATACTCAAGCAGGACTTAACACTATTAAACATTTATGCGCTCAATACCAGAGCACCAAAATACATTGAACAAATACTGACAACACTGCAAAATGAGACAGGTCATTCCACAGTAATAGTTGGAGACTTCAACACTCCCCTTTCAGTTACGGCTAGATCATCAAGAAAAAAAGCTCAGTAAAGATACAGAAAATCTTATTGCAACAATCAACCAATTTGACCTTATCGACATATACAGATTTTTTCATCCATCAGCAGATAAGTGCACCTTCTTCTCCAATGCACAAGTAATATACTCCAGAATAGACTATGTGTTAAGTCACAATGCAATTCTCTATAAAACCCAAACCACTGATTTGTTGCAAAGTATCTTCTCGGACCATAGAGCTATAAAAGTTGAAATTAGTAACAAAATTTATAGGTAGATACTCAAATCTGTGGAAACTGAACAACACTTTGCTCATAAAGTCTGGGTTATAGACAAAATTAAGAACAAAATAAAGAAATGTATGGATTCAAGTGAGAACGAGAACAATTTATGGGATACAGCAAAAGCAGTGCTCAGAGGTCAGTTTATCTCTACAACTGCACACATCTGGAAAGAAGAAAAGACCCAAATTAAAAAATTAACTTTACAGCTTGAACAATTAGAAAGAGAGCAACAAAGGAAACCCTCAGACACCAGAAGAAAACAGATTATAAGGATGAGAGTAGAACTAAATGAATTAGAGAATAGAAAAACAATTGAAAAAATTAACAAAACCAAAAGCTGGTTCTTTGAAAAGATCAACAAAATTGGTAAAACATGGCTAAACTTACAAAAGAAAAACAGCAGAAGGTACAAACAACCCGATTAAGAAATGAGATGAGAGATGTTACAATAGACCCAGCTAAAATAAAAAATATCATAACAGAATACTATGAAAGGCTGTACTCTAACAGGTTTGAAAACCTAGGGGAAATGGACAAATTTTTAGATTCATATGACTCACCAAGATTATCACAAGAAGTAGATCAACTTAATAAATCTATCATAAAGGAAGAGATTGAAAAAGTCACCAAAAATCTACCAACCAAAAAAAGTCCGGGCCCAGAAGGCTTCACCAGAGAATTCTACCTAACTGTTAGAGAAGAGTTAACTCCGATACTATTGAGGCTATTTCACACCATAGAAAGGGATGGAATACTCGCAAATTCATTCTACGAAGCCAGCATAACCCTGATACCAAAACAAGGGAAAGATCCCACAAAAAAAGAAAATTACAGACCAGTATCACTCATGAACCTAGATGCAAAAATATTCAATAAAATTCTAGCCAACAGAACTCAACAGCATATAAAAAAAATCATTCACCATGATCAAGTTGGTTTCATTCCAGGGATGCAAGGCCGGCTGAGCATCAGAAAAACAATTAATGTAACCAACCACATTAATAACACAAAAGATAAGAATCACTCGATTTTGTCAATTGATGCAGAAGAGGTATTTGACAAAGCTCAACACCCTTTCATGCTTAAAACTCTCAGAAAAATAAGAAGAGGGGAAATTCCTCAATGTAATCAGTAGCACCTGAATGGTGAAAGACTGAAAGAATTCCCTTTGAGAGCAGGAACTAGACAATGTTGCCCACTCTCACCACCTCTATTCAAGATTGTGCTAGAAATTCTAGCCAGCGCAATTAGACAAGATCAAGAAATGAAGGGCATCTGTGCTAGCAAAGAAGAAGTAAATATCTCCCTATTTGCAGATGGTATGATTGTATATGTAGAGAATCCTAAAGAATTGATAAGTAAACTACTCAAACTGATAGAAGAGTTCAGGCAAAACATCAAGATACAAGATAAACATAAATAAATCAGTAGGATTCCTTTATACCATCAAAGAGATCATTCAAGAAGAAATCACCAAATCAGTAGCATTTACTATAGGCCCCAAGAAGATCAAATATCTAGGAATAAATCTAACTACAGAAATAACAGGCCTTTATGAAGAAAACTACAAGACTTTACTGCAAGAAACTAAAAGAGACTTACATAAATGGAGAAACTTACCCTGCTCATAGATAGGAAGACTTAGCATTGCAAAACTGTCCATTTTATGCAAAGGAATACACATACATAATGCAATCCCAATACAAGTTCCAGTGACATTTTTTAATGAGATGGAGAAACAAATCACCAACTTTGTTTGGAAAGGGAAGAAAGCCCCAGGTAAGTAAAGCACCAGTGAAGAAAAAGAACTCACTGGGAAGCCTCTCACTTCTCAATTTTAGAACCAATTACACTGCCACAGTTATCAAAACTGACTGGTACTGGTACAAAAAGAGACATACAGGCCAATGGAACAGAGTTTAGACATCAGAGATGTCACCATTCCCCTATAAATGGCTGATATTTGACAAGGGCCCTAAGATTGTAAACTGGTGTGAAAACAGTCTCTTTAACAAATGGTGCTGGGAACATTGGATATCTATCTGCAAAACATTAAAACAAGACCCATATCTCACACCTTATACAAAAAAAATAACTCAAACTGGATAAAACACCTAAATAGCAAACCTATAATGATAAAGATCATGCAAGAAAAAAATAGGATCAAAAATGGAAGTTTTAATACACAATGTAGACAGACTTCAAAATCTGACAAATAAAACACAGTCAACAGAAGAGAAAATAGATACATGAGAACTACTAAGAATCAAACACCTTTGCTCATCCAAAGACTTCATCAAAAGAACTAAAAGACCACCTACAGAATGGGAAAAAAAATTAGCAACTATATATCAGATTGACATCTGATCTCCATAATCTGTAAGGTACTGCAAAATATCAACAAGAAAAGGACAAACAATCCAATTAAGTGATGGGCAAAGTAGACAGACAGACACTTCTCTAAAGGAAATATCCTAGCAGCCAAAAAGCTCATGTGTAAATGCTCGCGATCGTTAGCTGTTGAGGAAATTCAAATCAAAACTATGATGAGATGTCATCTCACCCCAACAAAGTTAGCCATGATCCAAAAACACAGAACAACAAATTCTGGAGAGGCTGTGGAGAAATTAGAACTCCAACTCGAAGGCACTTGGCTGGCTTTTTGGCCTACATATTTGGTGGGATTGCAAAATGATACAACCTCTTTGGAAGGCAATCTAGCACTTCCTTTAAAAGCTGTAAGTATATATTCCATTTAACCCAGCAATCCCACTGCTCTGCTTTGAATACATCCTACAGAAGCAAGGGCAGTCACACAAACAGATACATCCACACGAATGTCTGTTGCACCACAGTCCACAACAGCAAAAAGATGGAATCAACGCAGATGCCCGAAACAGATGAATGGATAAATAAACTACGGTACATACACTCAACGGAACACTACACAATGATAAAGAACAATGATGATTTTAGGAAGCATTTCATAACTTGGTTTCAATTGGAAGACATTACGTTGAGTGAAATTAGTCAGTGGCTCAAGGACAAATACTGTATGAGACCCCTACTATAAGGACTTAAAAACAGATTCATGTACCAAAAAAAAGAGACTCTTTGATGGCTGCAAGGGAAGGGACGGAGGGAGGGAAAGGGCTGTTATAGATTAGATAGTTGATAGAATTTTGGTTAGGTGAAATAAGTGACAACACACAGTAGAAAGAAGATCAGTTTAACTGGACTTCAACATAACCTGAAAACTCTTCCAATCCTAACCCAGTATCACAAAGACAGAGTAGCAGGGGTAGGGGTCCAGGAACCATGTTCTCAGAGAGATCAAGGCCAGTTGGCATAACTAGTCTTTTGCTAAGAGAGTCTTTTGCACTGCATAGTGGTGAGTGGCATCTGGGGTCTTAAAAGCTAGCAAGCTGTCATCTGAGGTACACCAAATGGTTTCAACTCAGCCCGAACAGATAGTCACCAAGGACGAAAATGACATGCAGAAATGAGAACCCAGATGACAGAAAGACCCATGTGAATGTGTAACTAAATCAACAGGTGACCAAAGAATCAGATGGTGCCTGGCCATCTCCAATGACAGCTGTGATAGGGCTCACAAAGTTGAGTCCCAGTGGCAACTCGAGATTAAAATGGGTTGCACCCTGAAAACTCCACTAAAAGACTGCAATTGATGGTCTGAAGGTCTGTGCATTCCCCTAGGAGCATGACCCATAGACCTGATGTTGACCCTGATCAGAAAACGTTCCTGAGGTCAACTCCTTGGACAGGAGTGCATTGGACTCGGTGGCACAGAGTGACCCTATCATGTGTGCACTTTATGGTTCTACGCATCTATAGGATGTCATCCAACTTGCATCTTACTAGAGGAGAGTGGAGAGGGTGGAGAAGAGGGGACAGGAGATTGTTAAGATGATATGACATACACAGAATGCAAAGGAGGAGCATGTTGTCACCAAGCAAGCAGAGCAGTAGGAGCTGCACATAAGCAGGCATACAAATTTAAACTCGATAGCACACTTCCAGTCAGTCATAATAAATAAAAATGAAAAAAGAAAAATAACATACACAAGTATTCTACTTTGACACTTAAAAAACAAAATTTACGTACATGCTTAGCTCAAAACATGGTAATTGAAATTAAAACAATCTTCTGATGGCAATGATCTACTTCAAAACATTTAAAGAGGCAGACCACCATGGCCTCAGAAAACTCTCAAAAAAATGAATTAAAAAATGTGCGAGTTGAAGAAGTATTTCTGCAGCTATGAGAAGCAGAATACAGAAGAATTATATTACGAGATCTCATAGAAATTTGGAAGGAAATTAGACAAACTGCAACACAACACACTGAAAAATTAAACAGGCTACAAGAAATGATTGAGCAAGAAAGATCTGAAATTCAGCAGATTAACAATAAAACTACCAATTACAGCAACTCGGTAGAAAGGCAAAGGAGTACAATTGAGACAATAGAATACAGAATCAGTGATATTAAAGATAAAGCAACAAGCATATTGGAGGAAAAATCAGATAAAAGATTTTCTAAAAATGAGGATTCACTAAGAGTCTTGCGGGACTCCATCCAAAGGAATAACTTATGACTAGCTGGAGTTCCGGAACAGAGTGGGAAGCCAGGAAACATAGTTGTTGAAACTGAAGTGAAAGAAAAGTTTCACGATATTATGAAAGATGAGAAAATTGCTATCCAAGATGCTCACTGAATTCCACACAAGTTTGACCCACAAAGACATCAAGACATATTATCATCAAATTTAATAGAACAAAGAACAAAAGACAAAGAAAAAGCTTTAAATGCTTCAAGATGTATACAAAATATAAAATACAAAGCTCAGCCTCGAGAACTAGCTCCAGTTATTCAGCCAAATGATGCTGTTACACAGGCAATGAGATGGCATACACAAAGTCTTTAAGGAAAAAAATTACCAACCAAGAATTACAGATCTGGAAAAATTGCCTCTGAAATACAAAAGTGAAATTAGGGCATTCTCATATAAACAGAAATTTGGGGAATTTGTTAAAACCATACCAAAATTACAAGAAATCCCGAAGAAGTTCTCTAACTAGAAAATCAGTAACATCCAACATACACTCATAAATACATTGCAGAATGGAACATATGTATATCAGCATAAACAGGGTATCCATAAAAATAAACATTTTCAGTACTAAAAAGAGGAAAACAGATGTCTCAGTAAGTAAGTAAGGACAACATTAAGCTATAAGAGGGTCACTATATATTGCTTAAAGTGTCAACACATCAGGAGGACATGCCAAGCCAAGTGCCGTTGAGTCGGATACGACTCATGGCGACCCATGAGTCATGAGTCAGGAGGACATAAACGTATTAAATATTTGCACACCAAATGACAGGTGTTCAATGTGTGAAATGACACATCAGTGAAAAGAGGAAGATGCTGGCTGGACACCACAAAGATCCTGGAGAATTCAAGTGGAACCTCAATGAAAGAAAATGGATGGTGTTTCACTTCCACTTCAATTACCTTTGGGAGTACTCCAGAATTATCAGCATTTTATGAAAATAAAGACAACACTCTTCACTGAGCGTTGAAAGCTGAATGACAAGAACAATTTGAGCTAGAAGCAGGTCAAGTGTCAACCAGAGAATCTTACCCTGGATTTCATTGTGAAAGCAGGAATCTTGGCTTTGTCACTGAACCTTGCAAGTAAGATGGCTCCTGTTAGGAGATGTATTTTTGTAGTATTTTTCCAACATCAGCGCCTCTACTTCCATTTTCTGTAAAATATTCTTGCAAAAGATCACATTTTCTCTTGTAGAAAAAGCAGCTACTTTTCCACCGTGAGTTGTGCTTCCCCTATCTCTATGACTACTAAATTGTACTTAAAAAGAAAAAAAATATGTCAAATGAACTGTAACATTGCTGAAAAACAAGGTAGATAGGTCCACAATAATAGTAGAAGACTTAAATATACCATTTTGGGTGAAGGATAGAACAACAGGAAAGAAGTTCAATCATGAAATAAATGATTTCATAGACATATTCAGAACACTCTACCCGTCAACAGAGAAGTACATCTTCTTTTTCAATGCACATGCAATGTTTCCCAGAATAGACCACTTATTAGCCATAAAGCAATTCTCAAGAAAATCTAAAATGCTGAAATACTGCCAAGCTGCTTCTCAGACCATAAAGCTATAAAAGTTTAAATCAACAGTAGAAAAAGTAAGCACCTAAAATCAGATTCTTGGAAACTGGAAAACATCATGTTCAAATACTTTTGGGTTGTAGGAAAAAAAAAACAATGATGGAATAAAGAAATCCATAGAATCAAATGAGAATGAAAACACATCCTACCAGAACCTATGGGACACAGCAAAGGCAGTGTTCAGGGGTCAGTTTATCTCAATAAACGCACACATCCGTAAAGACTTAAGGGCCCAAACCAAAGGATTAACTGTACAACTCAAACAAGTAAGAAAAGAGCAACAAAAAGAACCCTTCAAACACCAGAAGAGATAATAAGAATTAGCCAGCCAAGTGCCGTCAAGTTGGATCCAACTCATAAGATTTAGAGCAGAACTAAATAGAGACTAGAAAAACGGTTGAAAGAATTAAGCTGTTATTTCGAGAAAATCGTCAAAATTGACAAACCACTGGCCAAATTGGCAAAAGAAACAGGACAGCAAACAACTTGAATAAGAAATGAGATGGGCCTATCACAATTGACCTAACTGAAATAAACACACACACACACAAACAAGACCAACTTGTTAGGATGCTATGAAAAACTATAATAAATTTGAAACACAGGGGATATGTACAGATTTCTAGAAACTTACCAAAACTAACACAATTGTAAGTAGAACAACTTGGTAAAACTGTCACACAATGTGAGATTGAAAAGGTAATTTAAAAACTCCCAACCAAAATAAGTCCTGGCCCGGATGGAGTCGTCATCACTATTACTAAGGTATTTCACAGCATGGAAAAGGAGGAAATACTTGTAAATGCATTCTATGAAGCTAGCATGACCCTGATACCAAAGTCAAGTAAAGACAGCACAAAAAATGAAAACTATAGACCAATGTGTCTCACGACCTAGATGCAGAAATGCTCAACAGAATTCTAGCCAATAGAATTCAACAACATATCAAAAAAATAATTTACCATAAGTAGGATTCACACCAGGAGTGCAGGGATGGTTCAATATTAGAAAAACAATCACTGTAAGCAACTACATAAATACAAGAATCCCTTGATTCTATCAAGTGACCCAGAAAAGGCATTTGACAAAGTCCAACACCCATTCATGTTAAAAACTCTCACGAAAATAGGAATAGGGGAGTAATTCTTGAATGTAACAAGGGACTTCTATGCAAAACCAACAGCCAACATTGTCCTAAATGTAGAGAGACTGAAAGCATTCCCCTTGAGAACAGGAATGTGACAAGGATGTACATTATCATCACTTTTATTCAGTGTCGTGCCAGAAGCTCTAGCAAGAGAAGACAAAGAAAGAAGACGTGATAAAGAAATAAAGGGCATCTGCACTGGTAAGGAACATATAAAAATATCTCTATTTGCAGGATTTATGGACACATGTTTCAAAGGTTGCAATTCAATCCTAACAATGCTGTATCTTGTTAAAGAAAACATTGGTTAAAATTGTCACCTAGAAAGAGGATCATGTGCTTAATGATACTACCACTAGAGGAAATGATCAGAAAGCAGATGTTAACACTCAGTGTTGGTTGTTGCTGATAGAATCAAGAAGAAATAGCAAGAAAGCAATAAGCTCAGAGAAGAAAAGGCACAGAAGTAGTGTACATTTTAAGGGACCATTGCCATCCAGTGCCCAGAGCCATGGGTATAGGAAATGTTTCTAAATGCAGAGCCTACAGGTCTTTCCTTCTTTTTCTCATGTAAGTTCTGACAGTTACCTAACTTAACAAGTCCAGTTTCTGCTTAAACTTCTGTATTTTGCTGGTTGTCACTGAGCATTTTGACTGCTACAGAAAGTATGGATACTCCCATATTTGCTGACATATTTCTAGTAAGTGCTTGCTGTGTGTCAGGCATTGGTGTAAATCATGGAAAATAGCCATGTACATGATACACACTCATTCTGACTTCAGGAAGCTTTTGTACTCTTTAAATTTTGTTTTTTGTTTTTTTTTTGTAAATACCTATGCATTTATTTTTAATGTATACCAAGCACCAAAGCTACAAACTTCCATTAACAATCAGAGAATGAAATGTATGAACTGTGAACCTGGCGTAATTGAGAATTGTCAAAAAATGAAACATCAGTATCCTAGGCATTAGTAAGCTGAAATGAATTAGTATTGGTCATTTTGAATCAGACACTCATGTGGTCAACTATGCCCACTTCAGGATCCATCCTGAAGACAGAAAGAAAGACTTCCTCTAAAGCCATTGTCCTGAATTTGGACTTCTAGCTCCTTAAAACATGAGGAAATAAATTTGTTTGTTAAAAGCATTCACTTGAGGCATTTCTGTTACAGCACTGCTATAACTGGACATTGGAGTCTTCATCATCCATTAAGTCAACACTAAGTCAATACTTCAGGATTTACCCCATCAGTAGTAAGATAATATCCATACACCTATGTGAAAGATTGGAAACCATGGTAATGTAGTGGTTAAGTGATATGGCTGCTAACCAAAAGGTCAGCAGTTCAAATCTACCACACACTCCTTGGAAACTCTGTCGGGAAGTACTACTGTGCCGCATACGGTCACTGCGAGTTGGAATCAACTGAATGGTGGTGGGTTATGAGGAAGACTAGTTAATACAACTATTATTCAAATGTACCCACCAACCATGAAAGCCAAAGAAGAAGTCACTGAAGATTTTTACCAACATCTGCAATACAAAGTTGATCAAACATGCATGGCCCTTGGTCTCACTCCTATCCCAGAACTGAAACCAACTCTTTATACAAAATTGGACTGGAACAGATCCCCTATAGTAATGAGGTGAGAGGGTGGAGAAGTGGGGATAGGACTATGCTGAATGAATATGGGAAGAATAGAAATGGAAAGGAAGAATGTGCTGGGATACTGGATACAGTTGCATAGGGCTCTCTGTATGCACTTGAACATGGAAAATTGACTTCAATTGTAACTTTTCTGTAACCACAGAAAAAAAGATTATAGTAAAAGAAAACAAAACTGATTAAACATGCTATCTGGAAGCATTGATAATTACTGATGATTGGAATCTGAAAGTTGGAAACAACAATAGGTATTTGGAAAATATGGCTTTGGTAAATAGAAAGGATACCAGAGATCTCTTAACAATTTTACAAGATGAATGACTTCTTCATTACAAATACTTTTTTTAACCAACATAAACAGCAACTACATATGTGGACCTAACCAGATATATACAGGAGTTAAACTACGTCTGTGGAAAGACATGATGCTCAGTACCATCAGTCAGAAAAAGGCCAGCGACCACGGAAAAACAAATCATCAGTCGCTCCTGGGAAGAAAACTGGAAAAAGTCTGTAAGAGCCAAAGTGTGACTTTGAATATACCCCAGATGAATTTAGATACCATGTCAAAAATCAGTTTCACATACTGAACTTTAAGGATTAAAAATCAGGCAAGTTGTGAAATGACATTAAGACACTGGATGATGAATAAGGAAGACTGAAGTAAAATTGATGCCTTTTGATTGTGGTGTTCATGAAGAATGTTGAATATACCATGGATTCCCAAAATAACTAACAAATTTGCCTTGGAAGAAGTACAATCAGAATGCCCCTAGAAGCAAGAATGGGGAGAGTATGTCTCATATACTTTGAGCATATTATCAGAATAGATTAGGCTTTGGAAGAGGACATCATGGTTGGTAAAGTAGAAGGTTATCAAAAAGGAAGAAGACCCTGAATAAGACGGACTGATACAGTGGCTGCAATAGCAGGCTTATGCATAAATATGATTGTGAGGATTGCACACAACTAGGCAGTGTATCCTTCTGTTGCACATAGGATTGCTAAGAGTCAGAGTTGACTCAAGGACACCTAAAAACACAGCAATAAGCAGCATCAAAGTTAGTCACTTAAGACATGCTTTGAAATAAAATATTGATCACAAGTAGATGTGTGATACTTACTTAAATAACTTGTAATCATAGAAAACATTTTCTGACATAAGTCAAAACAACAGAAGGAAATATAAAAAAGGAAAACCTTTCTAACAGATATAGGAGTACCTCAGCATTTTTAACAGGCTAACTTTAAGTTCCATTAATGCTGCTTATGAAAGAAATTTCTGTATATTTTAATCAGAAAGGGCTGCTCTAACAGAAATACAACAGAGTGGATGGCTTTAACAAAGGAAGGTATACTCTTACACAGTCCGGTGGGTTGCGAGTTCATATTCAAGGTGTTCCCACTGGGGGAAGCTTTCCGCTTGTTGGCTCTGGAGGGAAGTCCGGTGTTGCATCGTCTTTGTCCAGGGAGAGTCATAAAGCACGTGTCTGAAGGACGCGTTCTTGTCACTGTGCTGCTTCCTCGATGGTGCGACGTTCCCCATTCTCTGCTTGCTTCGGTTTCCTTTTAACTCTTGCGGGCTGAAAGCATTAAGGATGGGGCCAGCCATCCACCACTAAATTCCCTTTATAACACAGCAGGGAAGTAATCTAATTGAAGGAATTTACAGCCCGCCAACCATCTTTTAATGTACAATTTAAGGAAATCACAAAACGGAGGACAGCCACAAGATACTGGGAATCCTGTCCGAGCGACAGGGCTACACGTATTTTTGCGGGGACACAATTCAACCTATGACATTTCCCTCTTTCACAACCCAAGAATGACATCACAGAAACATTTAACACATTCACTTCACCATAGTAAAATCCTGTTCAGTCCACACAACAGAATTCTTAAATCAGTTCGAAATCCAAAATACAAAAATTCGTCTATATCTGAGAAACCGAGAAGGTAAACTATCTTCTTCTAAAGGTACAAGGGCAGAATAGGCACAACTTAGACATTTTCGATTACAGATGAGAGAAATTGCAGAAAAAGCAGGCATTAACAGGCAACACGCAACTCAACAGAACACATTACATTAGCCCTGAAAGACTTGGAAATACTCTTACATTTTCTGAGACCTTCTACACAATCACTCTGCCCTCCAGACTCAGGTATTGGCCACACTCTGGATTCTGAGTGGACACCCCAGCCATCTGCTACAACCCTGCCTTCAAGGCCTACTTGGTCCGAAACTCTGCCCCATCGATTTATAATCACTCTAAGCCCAACTGAGTGGCAATTCCACGCTTACGAACACAGGACGCCGTGTTTCCACCCCTTCCAACCCCTGAGGTCATGGCCATACCTCTAGAGACTCAGGCACCTCAGCTTCTCACGCTGTTTGTCTCTTCAGCTTCAGCTTCCTATGACCGCCTGGCCTATCCCTCAGGCCCAGATCGGCCCTGCCAGGCAAGTGTTCCAAAGCTCTGTAGCTCCACTGATTTCAGTGGCTGGAGGCACCCCACTCTTGCTGGAAAGAGGCCTGCTCAAACGGACTCAGCTCTCTCGCTCTGTGGGTCAGCAAGGCCAGCTCCAGCGATTTAAGTGCCCAGAGGTACCCCGGTCCGCCAGGAAAGTTCTGTACAGGCTCTGATCACTCTTGCTCCACGGGGCGGCTCCAGCCCTGCCACTGCTGCTGCCAGTCCCCTGTTGTTTGTCACCATCTGAAACTTCTTTGTTCCTTTGGACTCTTCTATCCGTTCGCAGTTTCAAAGAGGTTTCCATGTTTTAGGTATTGGCTAGAACAGCATCCCACTCTCATGGCACCAAATTCTGTTTTAGAAAGGTGGGTCTGCTCTAACAGAAATACCACAGAGTGGAAGGCTTTAACAAAGGAAGGTTTACTCTTACACAGTCCGGTCGGTTGCGAGTCCATATTCAGGGTGTCCACGCAAGGGGGAGGCTATCGGCTTGTTGGCTCTGGAGGAAAGTTCGGTATTGCATCTGTCTTTGTCCAGGGAGAGTCATAACGCACGACCCATATGTCTGAAGGACGCGTTCTTGTCCCCGTGCTGCTTGCTCGATGGTGCGACGTTCCCAATTCTCTACTTGCTTTGGTTGACTTTTACCTCTTGCGGGCTGAGACTATTAAGGATGGGGCAGCCATCCACCACTTACATTCCCTTTATAACACAGAGGGAAGTAATGCACTTTAAGGAATTTACAGCCGCCCCCCCACCATCTTTTAATGTACAATTTAAGGAAATCACAAAAGGGTGGACAGCCACAAGATACTGGGAATCCTGTCTGAGCCAAGGGCTACACGTATTTTTGGGGGGACACAATTCAACCCATGACATCTCCCCGTTTCTCAACCGAAGAATCACATCACAGAAACATTTAACACATTCACCTCACCATAGCAGAATCCTGCCCGTCCACTACAACAGAAGTCTTAAATCAGTTCCAAGACCCAAATACAAAAATTCGTCTACATCTGAGAAACCGAGAAGGTAAGATATCTGCTTCTAAAGGTACAATGGCAGAATAGGCACAACTTAAACATTTTCCAGTACCGATGGGAGAAATTGCAGAGAAAGAAGGCATTAAGAGGCAACAGGAAAGTCAACAGAACACTGAAAGACTTGGAAATACTCTTACATTCTCTGAGACCTTCCATACAATGACCATGCCCTCCAAACTCAGATACTGGCCACACTCTGGATTCTGTCTGGACACCCCAGCCCTTTGCTACAACCCTGCTTTAAGGCCCACTTGGACAGAAACCCTTCCCCATCGGCTTTAGGATCACCCGAAGCCCACCTGACTGCCAATTCCACCCTTACAAACACAGGACTCCCTGGATCAACTCTTTCAAACCCCTGAGGTCATGGCCATACCTCTAGAGACTCAGGCAGCTCAGGCAGCTCAGCTTGTTTGTCTCTTTAGCTTCAGCTTCCTATGACCGCCTGGCCTGTCCCTCAGGCCCAGATCGGCCCTGCCAGGCAAGTGTTCCAAAGCTCTGTAGCTCCACTGATTTCAGTGGCCTGAGGCACCCCACTCTTGCAGGTAAGTGGCCTGCCCAAAGGCACTCAGCTCTCTCGCTCTGTGGGTCAGCAAGGCCAGCTCCAGCGATTTAAGTGCCCAGAGGCACCCCGTTCCGCCAGGAAAGCTCTGCACAGTCTCTGACCTCTCTCGCTCCAGGGGGAGTCTCCAGCCCTGAGGCTGCTGCTGCCGGTCCTCTGTTGTTTGTCACCATCTGAACCTTCTTTGTTCCTTTGGAATCTTCTATCCGTTCGCAGCTTCAAAGAGGCTTCCACGTTTTAGTTATTGGCTAGAGCAGCATCCCACTCTCACGGCACCAAATTCTGTTTTAGAAAGCTGGGGCTGCTCTAACAGAAATACCACAGACTGGAAGGCTTTAGCAAGGAAAGGTTTACTCTTACACAGTCCGGTTGGTTTCGAGTCCATATTCAGGGTATCTGCGCCAGGGGGAGGCTTTCCCCTTGTTGGCTGAGGAGGAAAGACCGGTATTGCATCCGTCTTTGTCCAGGGAGCGTGATGGCTCACGACCCACATGTCTGAAGGATGCACTCTTGACCCCGTGCTACTTGCTTGATGGTGGGAGGTTCCCTATTCTCTACCTGCAATCTTTCCTTTTACCGCTTACGGCCCGAAAGCGTTAAGGATGGGGCCAGCCATGCTCCACGGAATCTCCCTTTACAACACAGCAGGGAAGTAATCCAATTGAAGGAATTTATAACCCCCCAATCGTTTAACATACAATTTAGGGAAATCACAAAATGGAGAACAGCCACAAGATACTAGGAATCCTGTCCGAGCCACAGGGCTACACGTATTTTTGGGGGGACACAATTCAATCCATGACATCTCCCCCTTTCACAACCCAAGAATCACATCACAGAAACATTTAACACATTCACCTCACCATAGGAGAATCCTGCTCGTCCACTACAACAGAAGTCTTACATCAGTTGCAAGATCCAAATACAAAAATTCGTCTATATCTGAGAAACCGAGAAGGTAAGCTATCTGCTTCTAAAGGTACAATGGCAGAATAGGCACAACTTAGACATTTTCCAGTACCGATGGGAGAAATTGCAGAGAAAGAAGGCATTACGAGGCAACAGGCAAGTCAACAGAACACTGAAAGACTTGGAAATACTCTTACATTTTCTGAGACCTTCCATACAATGACCATGCCCTCCAAACTCAGATACTGGCCACACTCTGGATTCTGTCTGGACACCCCAGCCCTTTGCTACTACCCGGCTTTAAGGCCCACTTGGACAGAAACCCTTCCCCATCGGCTTTAGGATGACCCCAAGCCCACCTGAGTGCCAATTCCACCCTTACAAACACAGGACTCCCTGGATCCACCCTTTCATACCCCTGAGGTCATGGCCATACCTCTAGAGACTCAGGCAGCTCAGGCAGCTCAGCTTGTTTGTCTCTTCAGCTTCAGCTTCCTATGACCGCCTGGCCTGTCCCTCAGGCCCAGATCGGCCCTGCCAGGCAAGTGTTCCAAAGCTCTGTAGCTCCACTGATTTCAGTGGCCGGAGGCACCCCACTCTTGCTGGTAAGAGGCCTGCCCAAAGGCACTCAGCTCTCTCGCTCTGTGGGTCAGCAAGCCCAGCTCCAGCGATTTAAGTGCCGAGAGGCACCCCGTTCTGCCAGGAAAGCTCTGCACAGGCTCTGACCTCTCTCGCTCCACGGGGAGGCTCCAGCCCTGCCGCTGCTGCTGCTGCTCCTCTGTTGTTTGTCACCATCTGACCTTCTTTGTTCCTTTGGAATCTTCTATCCGTTCGCAGCTTCAAAGAGGCTTCCACGTTTTAGTTATTGGCTAGAGCAGCATCCCACTCTCACGGCACCAAATTCTGTTTTAGAAAGCTGGGGCTGCTCTAACAGAAACATCACAGACTGGAAGGCTTTAACAAAGGAAGGTTTACTCTTACACAGTCCAGTCAGTTGCGAGTCCATATTCAGGGTGTCCGCCCCAGGGGGAGGCTTTCCCCTTGTTGGCTGTGGAGGAAAGACTGGTATTGCATCCGTCTTTGTCCAGGGAGCGTGATGACGCACGACCCACATGTCTGAAGGATGCACTCTTGACCCCGTGCTACTTGCTTGATGGTGGGAGGTTCCCAATTCTCTACCTGCTAGTCTTTCCTTTTACCCCTTGCGGCCCGAAAGCGTTAAGGATGGGGCCAGCCATGCTCCACGGAATCTCCCTTTAAAACACAGCAGGGAAGTAATCCAAATGAAGGAATTTATAAGCCCCCCAATGGTTTAACATACAATTTAGGGAAATCACAAAATGGAGAACAGCCACAAGATACTAGGAATCCTGTCCGAGCCACAGGGCTACACGTATTTTTGGAGGGGACACAATTCAACCCATGACATCTCCCCCTTTCACAACCCAAGAATCACATCACAGAAACATTTAACACATTCACCTCACCATAGCAGAATCCTGCCCGTCCACTACAATAGACGTCTTAAATCAGTTCCAAGACCAAACTACAAAAATTCGTCTATATCTGAGAAACCGAGAAGGTAAGCTATCTGCTTCTAAAGGTACAATGGCAGAATAGCACAACGTAGACATTTTCCATTACGGATGGGAGAAATTGCAGAGAAAGAAGGCGTTAATAGGCAACAGGCAAGTCAACAGAACACATTACATTAGCCCTGAAAGACTTGGAAATACTCTTACATTTTCTGAGACCTTCTACACAATCACTCTGCCCTCCAGACTCAGGTATTGGCCACACTCTGGATTCTGAGTGGACACCCCAGCCCTCTGCTGCAATGCTGCCTTCAAGGCCTACTTGGTCCGAAACTCTGCGCCATCGATTTATGATCACTCGAAGCCCAACTAAGTGGCAATTCCACGCTTACAAACACAGGACACCGTGGTTCCACCCTTTCCAACCCCTGAGGTCATGGCCATACCTCTAGAGACTCAGGCAGCTCAGCTTCTCACGCTGTTTGTCTCTTGAGCTTCAGCTTCCTATGACCGCCTGGCCTGTCCCTCAGGCCCAGATCGGCCCTGCCAGGCAAGCGTTCCAAAGCTCCATAGCTCCACTGATTTCAGTGGCCGGAGGCACCCCACTCTTGCTGGAAATAGGCCTGCCCAAAGGCACTCAACTCTCTCGCTGTGTGGGTCAGCAAGGGCAGCTCCAGCGATTTAAGTGACAAAAGGCACCCCATTTCGCCAGGAAAGCTCTGCGCAGGCTCTGACCTCTCTTGCTCCACGGGGCGGCTCCAGCCCTGCCGCGGCTGCTGCCGGTTGTCTGTTGTTTGTCACCATCTGAAACTTCTTTGATCCTTTGGAATCTTCTATCCGTTTGCAGTTTCAAAGAGGTTTCCATTTGTTAGGTATTGGCTAGAGCAGCATCCCACTCTCACGGCACCAAATTCTGTTTTAGAAAGCTGAGGCTGCTCTAAACAGAAATACCACAGAGTGGAAGGCTTTAACAAAGGAAGGTTTACTCTTACACAGTCCGGTCGGTTGCGAGTCCATATTCAGGGTGTCCGCGCCAGTGGGAGGCTTTCGGCTTGTTGGCTCTGGAGGAAAGTCCGGTATTGCATCCGTCTTTGTCCAGGGAGAGTCATAACGCACGACCCATATGTCTGAAGGACGCGTTCTTGTCCCCGTGCTGCTTGCTCGATGGTGCGACGTTCCCAATTCTCTGCTTGCTTCGGTTGCCCTTTACCTCCTGCGGGCTGAGAGTATTAAGGATGGGGCAGCCATCCACCACTTAAATTCCCTTTAAAACACAGCGGGAAGTAATGCACTCGAATGAATTTACAGCCACCCCGCCCTCCATCTTTTAATGTACAATTTAAGAAATCACAAAACGGAGGACAGCCACAAGATACTGGGAATCCTGTCCGAGCCACAGGGCTACACGCATTTTTGGGGGGACAAAATTTAACCCATGACATCTCCCCTTTCACAACCCAAGAATCACATCACAGAAACATTTAACACATTCACCTCACCATAGCAGAATCCTGCCCGTCCACTACAACAGAAGTCTTAAATCAGTTCCCAGACCCAAATACAAAAATTCGTCTATATCTGAGAAACCGAGAGGGTAAGCTATCTGCTTCTAAAGGTACAATGGCAGAATAGGCACAACTTAAACATTTTCCAGTACCGATGGGAGAAATTGCAGAGAAAGAAGGCATTAAGAGGTAACAGGCAAGTCAACAGAACACTGAAAGACTTGGAAATACTCTTACATTTTCTGAGACCTTCCATACAATGACCATGCTCTCCAAACTCAGATACTGGCCACACTCTGGATTCTGTCTGGACACCCCAGCCCTTTGCTACTACCCGGCTTTAAGGCCCACTTGGACAGAAACCCTATCCCATCGGCTTTAGGATGACCCCAAGCCCACCTGAGTGCCAATTCCACCCTTACAAACACAGGACTCCCTGGATCCACCCTTTCAAACCCCTGAGGTCATGGCCATACCTCTAGAGCCTCAGGCAGCTCAGGCAGCTCAGCTTGTTTGTCTCTTCAGCTTCAGCTTCCTATGACCGCCTGGCCTGTCCCTCAGGCCCAGATCGGCCCTGCCAGGCAAGTGTTCCAAAGCTCTGTAGCTCCACTGATTTCAGTGGCCGGAGGCACCCCACTCTTGCTGGTAAGAGGCCTGCCCAAAGGCACTCAGCTCTCTCGCTCTGTGGGTCAGCAAGCCCAGCTCCAGCGATTTAAGTGCCGAGAGGCACCCCGTTCTGCCAGGAAAGCTCTGCACAGGCTCTGACCTCTCTCGCTCCACGGGGAGGCTCCAGCCCTGCCGCTGCTGCTGCTGCTCCTCTGTTGTTTGTCACCATCTGACCTTCTTTGTTCCTTTGGAATCTTCTATCCGTTCGCAGCTTCAAAGAGGCTTCCACGTTTTAGTTATTGGCTAGAGCAGCATCCCACTCTCACGGCACCAAATTCTGTTTTAGAAAGCTGGGGCTGCTCTAACAGAAATACCACAGACTGGAAGGCTTTAACAAAGGAAGGTTTACTCTTACACAGTCCAGTCAGTTGCGAGTCCATATTCAGGGTGTCCGCCCCAGGGGGAGGCTTTCCCCTTGTTGGCTGTGGAGGAAAGACCGGTATTGCATCCGTCTTTGTCCAGGGAGCGTGATGGCTCACGACCCACATGTCTGAAGGATGCACTCTTGACCCCGTGCTACTTGCTTGATGGTGGGAGGTTCCCAATTCTCTACCTGCTAGTCTTTCCTTTTACCGCTTACGGCCCGAAAGCGTTAAGGATGGGGCCAGCCATGCTCCACGGAATCTCCCTTTAAAACACAGCAGGGAAGTAATCCAAATGAAGGAATTTATAAGCCCCCCAATGGTTTAACATACAATTTAGGGAAATCACAAATTGGAGAACAGCCACAAGATACTAGGAATCCTGTCCGAGCCACAGGGCTACACGTATTTTTGGAGGGGACACAATTCAACCCATGACATCTCCCCCTTTCACAACCCAAGAATCACATCACAGAAACATTTAACACATTCACCTCACCATAGCAGAATCCTGCCCGTCCACTACAACAGACGTCTTAAATCAGTTCCAAGACCAAACTACAAAAATTCGTCTATATCTGAGAAACCGAGAAGGTAAGCTATCTGCTTCTAAAGGTACAATGGCAGAATAGCCATTGTAGACATTTTCCATTACCGATGGGAGAAATTGCAGAGAAAGAAGGCGTTAACAGGCAACAGGCAAGTCAACAGAACACATTACATTAGCCCTGAAAGACTTGGAAATACTCTTACATTTTCTGAGACCTTCTACACAATCACTCTGCCCTCCAGACTCAGGTATTGGCCACACTCTGGATTCTGAGTGGACACCCCAGCCCTCTGCTGCAATGCTGCCTTCAAGGCCTACTTGGTCCGAAACTCTGCGCCATCGATTTATGATCACTCGAAGCCCAACTAAGTGGCAATTCCACGCTTACAAACACAGGACACCGTGGTTCCACCCTTTCCAACCCCTGAGGTCATGGCCATACCTCTAGAGACTCAGGCAGCTCAGCTTCTCACGCTGTTTGTCTCTTGAGCTTCAGCTTCCTATGACCGCCTGGCCTGTCCCTCAGGCCCAGATCGGCCCTGCCAGGCAAGCGATCCAAAGCTCCATAGCTCCACTGATTTCAGTGGCTGGAGGCACCCCACTCTTGCTGGAAATAGGCCTGCCCAAAGGCACTCAACTCTCTCGCTGTGTGGGTCAGCAAGGGCAGCTCCAGCGATTTAAGTGACAAAAGGCACCCCATTTTGCCAGGAAAGCTCTGCGCAGGCTCTGACCTCTCTTGCTCCACGGGGCGGCTCCAGCCCTGCCGCTGCTGCTGCCGGTCGTCTGTTGTTTGTCACCATCTGAAACTTCTTTGATCCTTTGGAATCTTCTATCCGTTTGCAGTTTCAAAGAGGTTTCCATTTGTTAGGTATTGGCTAGAGCAGCATCCCACTCTCACGGCACCAAATTCTGTTTTAGAAAGCTGAGGCTGCTCTAAACAGAAATACCACAGAGTGGAAGGCTTTAACAAAGGAAGGTTTACTCTTACACAGTCCGGTCGGTTGCGAGTCCATATTCACGGTGTCCGCGCCAGGGGGAGGCTTTCGGCTTGTTGGCTCTGGAGGAAAGTCCGGTATTGCATCCGTCTTTGTCCAGGGAGAGTCATAACGCACGACCCATATGTCTGAAGGACGCGTTCTTGTCCCCGTGCTGCTTGCTCGATGGTGCGACGTTCCCAATTCTCTGCTTGCTTCGGTTGCCCTTTACCTCCTGCGGGCTGAGAGTATTAAGGATGGGGCAGCCATCCACCACTTAAATTCCCTTTAAAACACAGAGGGAAGTAATGCACTCGAATGAATTTACAGCCACCCCGCCCTCCATCTTTTAATGTACAATTTAAGAAATCACAAAACGGAGGACAGCCACAAGATACTGGGAATCCTGTCCGAGCCACAGGGCTACACGCATTTTTGGGGGAACAAAATTTAACCCATGACATCTCCCCTTTCACAACCCAAGAATCACATCACAGAAACATTTAACACATTCACCTCACCATAGCAGAATCCTGCCCGTCCACTACAACAGAAGTCTTAAATCAGTTCCCAGACCCAAATACAAAAATTCGTCTATATCTGAGAAACCGAGAGGGTAAGCTATCTGCTTCTAAAGGTACAATGGCAGAATAGGCACAACTTAAACATTTTCCAGTACCGATGGGAGAAATTGCAGAGAAAGAAGGCATTAAGAGGTAACAGGCAAGTCAACAGAACACTGAAAGACTTGGAAATACTCTTACATTTTCTGAGACTTTCCATACAATGACCATGCCCTCCAAACTCAGATACTGGCCACACGCTGGATTCTGTCTGGACACCCCAGCCCTTTGCTACAACCCTGCTTTAAGGCCCACTTGGACAGAAACCCTTCCCCATCGGCTTTAGGATCACCCCAAGCCCACCTGAGTGCCAATTCCACCCTTACAAACACAGGACTTCCTGGATCCACCCTTTCAAACCCCTGAGGTCATGGCCATACCTCTAGAGACTCAGGCAGCTCAGCTTGTTTGTCTCTTTAGCTTCAGCTTCCTATGACCGCCTGGCCTGTCCCTCAGGCCCAGATCGGCCCTGCCAGGCAAGTGTTCCAAAGCTCTGTAGCTCCACTGATTTCAGTGGCCTGAGGCACCCCACTCTTGCAGGTAAGTGGCCTGCCCAAAGGCACTCAGCTCTCTCGCTCTGTGGGTCAGCAAGGCCAGCTCCAGCGATTTAAGTGCCCAGAGGCACCCCGTTCCGCCAGGAAAGCTCTGCACAGTCTCTGACCTCTCTCGCTCCAGGGGGAGTCTCCAGCCCTGAGGCTGCTGCTGCCGGTCCTCTGTTGTTTGTCACCATCTGAACCTTCTTTGTTCCTTTGGAATCTTCTATCCGTTCGTAGTTTCAAAGAGGCTTCCACATTTTAGGTTTTGGCTAGAGCAGCATCCCACTCTCACGGCACCAAATTCTGTTTTAGAAAGCTGGGGCTGCTCTAACAGAAATACCACAGACTGGAAGGCTTTAACAAAGGAAGGTTTACTCTTACACAGTCTGGTCGGTTGCGAGTCCATATTCAGGGTGTCCGCGCCAGTGGGAGGCTTTCGGCTTGTTGGCTCTGGAGGAAAGTCCGGTATTGCATCCGTCTTTGTCCAGGGAGAGTCATAACGCACGACCCATATGTCTGAAGGACGCGTTCTTGTCCCCGTGCTGCTTGCTCGATGGTGCGACGTTCCCAATTCTCTGCTTGCTTCGGTTGTCTTTTACCTCTTGCGGGCTGAGAGTATTAAGAATGGGGCAGCCATCCACCACTTAAATTCCCTTTACCACAAAGAGGGAAGTAATGCACTTGAAGGAATTTACAGCCCCCCCCATCTTTTAATGTACAATTTAAGGAAATCACAAAAGGGAGGACAGCCACAAGATACTGGGAATCCTGTCCGAGCCACAGGGCTACACGTATTTTTGGGGGGACACAATTCAACCCATGACATCTGCCCGTTTCGCAACCCAAGAATCGCATCACAGAAACATTTAACACATTCACCTCACCATAGCAGAATCCTACCCGTCCACTACAACAGAAGTCTTACATCAGTTCCAAGACCCAAATACAAAAATTCGTCTATATCTGAGAAACCGAGAAGGTAAGCTATCTGCTTCTAAAGGTACAATGGCAGAATAGGCGCAACTTAGACATTGTCCAGTACCGATGGGAGAAATTGCAGAGAAAGAAGGCATTAAGAGGCAACAGGCAAGTCAACAGAACACTGAAAGACTTGGAAATACTCTTACATTTTCTGAGACCTTCCATATAATGACCATGCCCTCCAAACTCAGATACTGGCCACACTCTGGATTCTGTCTGGACACCCCAGCCCTTTGCTACTACCCGGCTTTAAGGCCCACTTGGACAGAAACCCTTCCCCATTGGCTTTAGGATGACCCCAAGCCCACCTGAGTGCCAATTCCACCCTTACAAACACAGGACTCCCTGGATCCACCCTTTCAAACCCCTGAGGTCATGGCCATACCTCTAGAGACTCAGGCAGCTCAGGCAGCTCAGCTTGTTTGTCTCTTCAGCTTCAACTTCCTATGACCGCCTGGCCTGTCCCTCAGGCCCAGATCGGCCCTGCCAGGCAAGTGTTCCAAAGCTCTGTAGCTCCACTGATTTCAGTGGCCGGAGGTACCCCACACTTGCTGGTAAGAGGCCTGCCCAAAGGCACTCAGCTCTCTCGCTCTGTGGGTCAGCAAGCCCCGCTCCAGCGATTTAAGTGCCGAGAGGCACCCCGTTCCGCCAGGAAAGCTCTGCACAGGCTCTGACCTCTCTCGCTCCACGGGGAGGCTCCAGCCCTGATGCTGCTGCTGCCGGTCCTCTGTTGTTTGTCACCATCTGAACCTTCTTTGTTCCTTTGGAATCTTCTATCCGTTCGCAGCTTCAAAGAGGCTTCCACGTTTTAGTTATTGGCTAGAGCAGCATCCCACTCTCACGGCACCAAATTCTGTTTTAGAAAGCTGGGGCTGCTCTAACAGAAATACCACAGACTGGAAGGCTTTAGCAAGGAAAGGTTTACTCTTACACAGTCCGGTTGGTTTCGAGTCCATATTCAGGGTGTCTGCGCCAGGGGGAGGCTTTCCCCTTGTTGGCTGAGGAGGAAAGACCGGTATTGCATCCGTCTTTGTCCAGGGAGCGTGATGGCTCACGACCCACATGTCTGAAGGATGCACTCTTGACCCCGTGCTACTTGCTTGATGGTGGGAGGTTCCCTATTCTCTACCTGCAATCTTTCCTTTTACCGCTTACGGCCCGAAAGCGTTAAGGATGGGGCCAGCCATGCTCCACGGAATCTCCCTTTACAACACAGCAGGGAAGTAATCCAATTGAAGGAATTTATAACCCCCCAATCGTTTAACATACAATTTAGGGAAATCACAAAATGGAGAACAGCCACAAGATACTAGGAATCCTGTCCGAGCCACAGGGCTACACGCATTTTTGGGGGGACACAATTCAATCCATGACATCTCCCCCTTTCACAACCCAAGAATCACATCACAGAAACATTTAACACATTCACCTCACCGTAGGAGAATCCTGCTCGTCCACTACAACAGAAGTCTTACATCAGTTGCAAGATCCAAATACAAAAATTCGTCTATATCTGAGAAACCGAGAAGGTAAGCTATCTGCTTCTAAAGGTACAATGGCAGAATAGGCACAACTTAGACATTTTCCAGTACCGATGGGAGAAATTGCAGAGAAAGAAGGCATTACGAGGCAACAGGCAAGTCAACAGAACACTGAAAGACTTGGAAATACTCTTACATTTTCTGAGACCTTCCATACAATGACCATGCCCTCCAAACTCAGATACTGGCCACACTCTGGATTCTGTCTGGACACCCCAGCCCTTTGCTACTACCTGGCTTTAAGGCCCACTTGGACAGAAACCCTTCCCCATCGGCTTTAGGATGACCCCAAGCCCACCTGAGTGCCAATTCCACCCTTACAAACACAGGACTCCCTGGATCCACCCTTTCATACCCCTGAGGTCATGGCCATACCTCTAGAGACTCAGGCAGCTCAGGCAGCTCAGCTTGTTTGTCTCTTCAGCTTCAGCTTCCTATGACCGCCTGGCCTGTCCCTCAGGCCCAGATCGGCCCTGCCAGGCAAGTGTTCCAAAGCTCTGTAGCTCCACTGATTTCAGTGGCCGGAGGCACCCCACTCTTGCTGGTAAGAGGCCTGCCCAAAGGCACTCAGCTCTCTCGCTCTGTGGGTCAGCAAGCCCAGCTCCAGCGATTTAAGTGCCGAGAGGCACCCCGTTCTGCCAGGAAAGCTCTGCACAGGCTCTGACCTCTCTCGCTCCACGGGGAGGCTCCAGCCCTGCCGCTGCTGCTGCTGCTCCTCTGTTGTTTGTCACCATCTGACCTTCTTTGTTCCTTTGGAATCTTCTATCCGTTCGCAGCTTCAAAGAGGCTTCCACGTTTTAGTTATTGGCTAGAGCAGCATCCCACTCTCACGGCACCAAATTCTGTTTTAGAAAGCTGGGGCTGCTCTAACAGAAATACCACAGACTGGAAGGCTTTAACAAAGGAAGGTTTACTCTTACACAGTCTGGTCGGTTGCGAGTCCATATTCAGGGTGTCCGCGCCAGGAGGAGGCTTTCCCCTTGTTGGCTGTGGAGGAAAGACCGGTATTGCATCCGTCTTTGTTCAGGGAGCGTGATGGCGCACAACCCACATGTCTGAACGATGCACTCTTGACCCCGTGCTACTTGCTTGATGGTGGGAGGTTCCCAATTCTCTATCTGCTAGTCTTTCCTTTTACCCCTTGCGTTCCGAAAGCGTTAAGGATGGGGCCAGCCATGCTCCACGGAATCTCCCTTTACAACACAGCAGGGAAGTAATCCAATTGAAGGAATTTATAACCCCCCAATCGTTTAACATACAATTTAGGGAAATCACAAAATGGAGAACAGCCACAAGATACTCGGAATCCTGTCCGAGCCACAGGGCTACACGTATTTTTGGGGGGACAAAATTTAACCCATGACATCTCCCCTTTCACAACCCAAGAATCACATCACAGAAACATTTAACACATTCACCTCACCATAGCAGAATCCTGCCCATCCACTACAACAGAAGTCTTACATCAGTTCCTAGACCCAAATACAAAAATTCGTCTATATCTGAGAAACCGAGAACGTAAGCTATCTGCTTCTAAAGGTACAATGGCAGAATAGGCACAACTTAGACATTTTCCAGTACCGATGGGAGAAATTGCAGAGAAAGAAGGCATTAAAAGGCAACAGGCAAGTCAACAGAACGCATTTCATTAGCCCTGAAAGACTTTGAAATACTCTTACATTTTCAGAGACCTTCTACACAATGACTCTGCCCTCCAGACTCAGGTATTGGCCACACTCTGCATTCTTTGTGGACACCCCAGCCCTCTGCTACAACCCTGCCTTCAAGGCCTACTTGGTCCGAAACTCTGCCCCATCGATTTATGATCACTCTAAGCCCAACTGAGTGGCAATTCCACGCTTACGAACACAGGACGCCGTGGTTCCACCCTTTCCAACCCCTGAGGTCATGGCCATACCTCTAGAGACTCAGGCAGCTCAGCTTCTCTACGCTGTTTCTCTCTTGAGCTTCAGCTTCCCATGACCGCCTGGCCTGTCCCTCAGGCCCAGATCGGCCCTGCCAGGCAAGTGTTCCAAAGCTCCGTAGCTCCACTGATTTCAGTGGCCGGAGGCACCCCACTCTTGCTGGAAATAGGCCTGCCCAAAAGCACTCAGCTATCTCGATCTGTGGGTCAGCAAGGCCAGCTCCAGCGATTTAAGTGCCCAGAGGCACCCCGTTTCACCAGGAAACCTCTGCACAGGCTCTGACCTCTCTTGCTCCACGGGGCGGCTCCAGCCCTGCAGCTGCTGCTGCTGGTCGTCTGTTGTTGTCACCATTTGAAACTTCTTTGTTCCTTTGGAATCTTCTATCCATTCGCAGTTTCAAAGAGGTTTCCATGTTTTAGGTATTGGCTAGAGCAGCATCCCACTCTCACGGCACCAAATTCTGTTTTAGAAAGCTGGGGCTGCTCTAACAGAAATACCACAGAGTGGAATGCTTTAACAAAGGAAACTTTACTCCTACACAGTCCGGTCTGTTGCGAGTCCATATTCAGGGTGTCCGCGCCATTGGGAGGCTTTCGGCTTGTTGGCTCTGGAGGAAAGTCCGGTATTGCATCCGTCTTTGTCCAGGGAGAGTCATAACGCACGACCCATATGTCTGAAGGACGCTTTCTTGTCCCCGTGCTGCTTGCTCGATGGTGCGACGTTCCCAATTCTCTGCTTGCTTCGGTTGTCTTTTACCTCTTGCGGGCTGAGAGTATTAAGAATGGGGCAGCCATCCACCACTTAAATTCCCTTTACCACAAAGAGGGAAGTAATGCACTTGAAGGAATTTACAGCCCCCCCCATCTTTTAATGTACAATTTAAGGAAATCACAAAAGGGAGGACAGCCACAAGATACTGGGAATCCTGTCCGAGCCACAGGGCTACACGTATTTTTGGGGGGACAGAATTCAACCCATGACATCTGCCCGTTTCGCAACCCAAGAATCGCATCACAGAAACATTTAACACATTCACCTCACCATAGCAGAATCCTACCCATCCACTACAACAGAAGTCTTACATCAGTTCCAAGACCCAAATACAAAAATTCGTCTATATCTGAGAAACCGAGAAGGTAAGCTATCTGCTTCTAAAGGTACAATGGCAGAATAGGCGCAACTTAGACATTGTCCAGTACCGATGGGAGAAATTGCAGAGAAAGAAGGCATTAAGAGGCAACAGGCAAGTCAACAGAACACTGAAAGACTTGGAAATACTCTTACATTTTCTGAGACCTTCCATACAATGACCATGCCCTCCAAACTCAGATACTGGCCACACTCTGGATTCTGTCTGGACACCCCAGCCCTTTGCTACTACCCGGCTTTAAGGCCCACGTGGACAGAAACCCTATCCCATCGGCTTTAGGATGACCCCAAGGCCACCTGAGTGCCAATTCCACCCTTACAAACACAGGACTCCCTGGATCCACCCTTTCAAACCCCTGAGGTCATGGCCATACCTCTAGAGACTCAGGCAGCTCAGGCAGCTCAGCTTGTTTGTCTCTTCAGCTTCAGCTTCCTATGACTGCCTGGCCTGTCCCTCCGGCCCAGATCGGCCCTGCCAGGCAAGTGTTCCAAAGCTCTGTAGCTCCACTGATTTCAGGGGCCGGAGGTACCCCACTCTTGCTGGTAAGAGGCCTGCCCAAAGGCACTCAGCTCTCTCGCTCTGTGGGTCAGCAAGCCCCGCTCCAGCGATTTAAGTGCCGAGAGGCACCCCGTTCCGCCAGGAAAGCTCTGCACAGGCTCTGACCTCTCTCGCTCCACGGGGAGGCTCCAGCCCTGACGCTGCTGCTGCCGGTCCTCTGTTGTTTGTCACCATCTGAACCTTCTTTGTTCCTTTGGAATCTTCTATCCGTTCGCAGCTTCAAAGAGGCTTCCACGTTTTAGTTATTGGCTAGAGCAGCATCCCACTCTCACGGCACCAAATTCTGTTTTAGAAAGCTGGGGCTGCTCTAACAGAAATACCACAGACTGGAAGGCTTTAGCAAGGAAAGGTTTACTCTTACACAGTCCGGTTGGTTTCGAGTCCATATTCAGGGTGTCTGCGCCAGGGGGAGGCTTTCCCCTTGTTGGCTGTGGAGGAAAGACCGGTATTGCATCCGTCTTTGTCCAGGGAGCGTGATGGCTCACGACCCACATGTCTGAAGGATGCACTCTTGACCCCGTGCTACTTGCTTGATGGTGGTAGGTTCCCTATTCTCTACCTGCAATCTTTCCTTTTACCGCTTACGGCCCGAAAGCGTTAAGGATGGGGCCAGCCATGCTCCACGGAATCTCCCTTTACAACACAGCAGGGAAGTAATCCAATTGAAGGAATTTATAACCCCCCAATCGTTTAACATACAATTTAGGGAAATCACAAAATGGAGAACAGCCACAAGATACTAGGAATCCTGTCCGAGCCACAGGGTTACACGCATTTTTGGGGGGACACAATTCAATCCATGACATCTCCCCCTTTCCCAACCCAAGAATCACATCACAGAAACATTTAACACATTCACCTCACCATAGGAGAATCCTGCCCGTCCACTACAACAGAAGTCTTACATCAGTTGCAAGATCCAAATACAAAAATTCGTCTATATCTGAGAAACCGAGAAGGTAAGCTATCTGCTTCTAAAGGTACAATGGCAGAATAGGCACAACTTAGACATTTTCCAGTACCGATGGGAGAAATTGCAGAGAAAGAAGGCATTAAGAGGCAACAGGCAAGTAAACAGAACACTGAAAGACTTGGAAATACTCTTACATTTTCTGAGACATTCCATACAATGACCATGCCCTCCAAACTCAAATAGTGGCCACACTCTGGATTCTGTCTGGACACCCCAGCCCTTTGCTACAACCCTGCTTTAAGGCCCACTTGGACAGAAACCCTTCCCCATCGGCTTTAGGATCACCCGAAGCCCACCTGACTGCCAATTCCACCCTTACAAACACAGGACTCCCTGGATCAACCCTTTCAAACCTCTGAGGTCATGGCCATACCTCTAGAGACTCAGGCAGCTCAGGCAGCTCAGCTTGTTTGTCTCTTCAGCTTCAGCTTCCTATGACCGCCTGGCCTGTCCCTCAGGCCCAGATCGGCCCTGCCAGGCAAGTGTTCCAAAGCTTTGTAGCTCCACTGATTTCAGTGGCCGGAGGCACCCCACTCTTGCTTGTAACAGGCCTGCCCAAAGGCACTCAGCTCTCTCGCTCTGTGGGTCAGCAAGGCCAGCTCCAGCGATTTAAGTGCCCAGAGGCACCCTGTTCCGCCAGGAAATCTCTGCACGGGCTCTGACCTCTCTCTCTCCATGGGGAGGCTCCAGCCCTGACGCTGCTGCTGCCGGTCCTCTGTTGTTTGTCACCATCTGAACCTTCTTTGTTCCTTTGGAATCTTCTATCCGTTCGTAGTTTCAAAGAGGCTTCCACGTTTTAGGTATTGGCTAGAGCAGCATCCCACTCTCACGGCACCAAATTCTGTTTTAGAAAGCTGGGGCTGCTCTAACAGAAATACCACAGAGTGGAAGGCTTTAACAAAGGAAACTTTACTCCTACACAGTCCGGTCTGTTGCGAGTCCATATTCAGGGTGTCCGCGCCAGTGGGAGGCTTTCGGCTTGTTGGCTCTGGAGGAAAGTCCGGTATTGCATCCGTCTTTGTCCAGGGAGAGTCATAACGCACGACCCATATGTCTGAAGGATGCGTTCTTGTCCCCGTGCTGCTTGCTCGATGGTGCGACGTTCCCAATTCTCTGCTTGCTTCGGTTGTCTTTTACCTCTTGCGGGCTGAGAGTATTAAGAATGGGGCAGCCATCCACCACTTAAATTCCCTTTACCACAAAGAGGGAAGTAATGCACTCGAAGGAATTTACAGCCCCCCCCATCTTTTAATGTACAATTTAAGGAAATCACAAAAGGGAGGACAGCCACAAGATACTGGGAATCCTGTCCGAGCCACAGGGCTACACGTATTTTTGGGGGGACAGAATTCAACCCATGACATCTGCCCGTTTCGCAACCCAAGAATCGCATCACAGAAACATTTAACACATTCACCTCACCATAGCAGAATCCTACCCGTCCACTACAACAGAAGTCTTACATCAGTTCCAAGACCCAAATACAAAAATTCGTCTATATCTGAGAAACCGAGAAGGTAAGCTATCTGCTTCTAGAGGTACAATGGCAGAATAGGCACAACTTAGACATTTTCCAGTACCGATGGGAGAAATTGCAGAGAAAGAAGGCATTACGAGGCAACAGGCAAGTCAACAGAACACTGAAAGACTTGTAAATACTCTTACATTTTCTGAGACCTTCCATACAATGACCATGCCCTCCAAACTCAGATACTGGCCACACTCTGGATTCTGTCTGGACACCCCAGCCCTTTGCTACTACCCGGCTTTAAGGCCCACTTGGACAGAAACCCTATCCCATCGGCTTTAGGATGACCCCAAGCCCACCTGAGTGCCAATTCCACCCTTACAAACACAGGACTCCCTGGATCCACCCTTTCAAATCCCTGAGGTCATGGCCATACCTCTAGAGACTCAGGCAGCTCAGGCAGCTCAGCTTGTTTGTCTCTTCAGCTTCAGCTTCCTATGACCGCCTGGCCTGTCCCTGAGGCCCAGATCGGCCGTGCCAGGCAAGTGTTCCAAAGCTCTGTAGCTCCACTGATTTCAGTGGCCGGAGGCACCCCACTCTTGCTGGTAAGAGGCCTGCTCAAAGGCACTCAGCTCTCTCGCTCTGTGGGTCAGCAAGGCCAGCTCCAGCGATTTAAGTGCCGAGAGGCACCCCGTTCTGCCAGGAAAGCTCTGCACAGGCTCTGACCTCTCTGGCTCAACGGGGAGGCTCCAGCCCTGCCGCTGCTGCTGCTGCTCCTCTGTTGTTTGTCACCATCTGACCTTCTTTGTTCCTTTGGAATCTTCTATCCGTTCGCAGCTTCAAAGAGGCTTCCACGTTTTAGTTATTGGCTAGAGCAGCATCCCACTCTCACGGCACCAAATTCTGTTTTAGAAAGCTGGGGCTGCTCTAACAGAAATACCACAGACTGGAAGGCTTTAACAAAGGAAGGTTTACTCTTACACAGTCTGGTCGGTTGCGAGTCCATATTCAGGGTGTCCGCGCCAGGGGGAGGCTTTCCCCTTGTTGGCTGTGGAGGAAAGACCGGTATTGCATCCGTCTTTGTCCAGGGAGCGTGATGGCGCACAACCCACATGTCTGAAGGATGCACTCTTGACCCCGTGCTACTTGCTTGATGGTGGGAGGTTCCCAATTCTCTACCTGCTAGTCTTTCCTTTTACCCCTTGCGTTCCGAAAGCGTTAAGGATGGGGCCAGCCATGCTCCACGGAATCTCCCTTTACAACACAGCAGGGAAGTAATCCAATTGAAGGAATTTATAACCCCCCAATCGTTTAACATACAATTTAGGGAAATCACAAAATGGAGAACAGCCACAAGATACTAGGAATCCTGTCCGAGCCACAGGGCTACACGTATTTTTGGGGAGACAAAATTTAACCCATGACATCTCCCCTTTCACAACCCAAGAATCACATCACAGAAACATTTAACACATTCACCTCACCATAGCAGAATCCTGCCCGTCCACTACAACAGAAGTCTTAAATCAGTTGCAAGACCCAAATACAAAAATTCGTCTATATCTGAGAAACCGAGAACGTAAGCTATCTGCTTCTAAAGGTACAATGGCAGAATAGGCACAACTTAGACATTTTCCATTACGGATGGGAGAAATTGCAGAGAAAGAAGGCATTAACAGGCAACAGGCAAGTCAACAGAACGCATTTCATTAGCCCTGAAAGACTTTGAAATACTCTTACATTTTCTGAGACCTTCTACACAATGACTCTGCCCTCCAGACTCAGGTATTGGCCACACTCTGCATTCTTTGTGGACACCCCAGCCCTCTGCTACAACCCTGCCTTCAAGGCCTACTTGGTCCGAAACTCTGCCCCATCGATTTATGATCACTCTAAGCCCAACTGAGTGGCAATTCCACGCTTACGAACACAGGACTCTGTGGTTCCACCCTTTCAAAACCCTTAGGTCATGGCCATACCTCTAGAGACTCAGGCAGCTCAGCTTCTCTACGCTGTTTCTCTCTTGAGCTTCAGCTTCCTATGACCGCCTGGCCTGTCCCTCAGGCCCAGATCGGCCCTGCCAGGCAAGTGTTCCAAAGCTCCGTAGCTCCACTGATTTCAGTGGCCGGAGGCACCCCACTCTTGCTGGAAAGAGGCCTGCCCAAAGGCACTCAGCTATCTCGCTCTGTGGGTCAGCAAGGCCAGCTCCAGCGATTTAAGTGCCCAGAGGCACCCCGTTTCACCAGGAAACCTCTGCACAGGCTCTGACCTCTCTTGCTCGACGGGGCGGCTCCAGCCCTGCCGCTGCTGCTGCTGGTCGTCTGTTGTTGTCACCATCTGAAACTTCTTTGTTCCTTTGGAATCTTCTATCCATTCGCAGTTTCAAAGAGGTTTCCATGTTTTAGGTATTGGCTAGAGCAGCATCCCACTCTCACGGCACCAAATTCTGTTTTAGAAAGCTGGGGCTGCTCTAACAGAAATACCACAGAGTGGAAGGCTTTAACAAAGGAAACTTTACTCCTACACAGTCCGGTCTGTTGCGAGTCCATATTCAGGGTGTCCGCGCCAGTGGGAGGCTTTCGGCTTGTTGGCTCTGGAGGAAAGTCCGGTATTGCATCCGTCTTTGTCCAGGGAGAGTCATAACGCACGACCCATATGTCTGAAGGATGCGTTCTTGTCCCCGTGCTGCTTGCTCGATGGTGCGACGTTCCCAATTCTCTGCTTGCTTCGGTTGTCTTTTACCTCTTGCGGGCTGAGAGTATTAAGAATGGGGCAGCCATCCACCACTTAAATTCCCTTTACCACAAAGAGGGAAGTAATGCACTCGAAGGAATTTACAGCCCCCCCCATCTTTTAATGTACAATTTAAGGAAATCACAAAAGGGAGGACAGCCACAAGATACTGGGAATCCTGTCCGAGCCACAGGGCTACACGTATTTTTGGGGGGACAGAATTCAACCCATGACATCTGCCCGTTTCGCAACCCAAGAATCGCATCACAGAAACATTTAACACATTCACCTCACCATAGCAGAATCCTACCCGTCCACTACAACAGAAGTCTTACATCAGTTCCAAGACCCAAATACAAAAATTCGTCTATATCTGAGAAACCGAGAACGTAAGCTATCTGCTTCTAAAGGTACAATGGCAGAATAGGCGCAACTTAGACATTTTCCAGTACCGATGAGAGAAATTGCAGAGAAAGAAGGCATTACGAGGCAACAGGCAAGTCAACAGAACACTGAAAGACTTGGAAATACTCTTACGTTTTCTGAGACCTTCCATGCAATGACCATGCCCTCCAAACTCAGATACTGGCCACACTCTGGATTCTGTCTGGACACCCCAGCCCTTTGCTACTACCCGGCTTTAAGGCCCACTTGGACAGAAACCCTTCCCCATCGGCTTTAGGATGACCCCAAGCCCACCTGAGTGCCAATTCCACCCTTACAAACACAGGACTCCCTGGATCCACCCTTTCAAACCTCTGAGGTCATGGCCATACCTCTAGAGACTCAGGCAGCTCAGGCAGCTCAGCTTGTTTGTCTCTTCAGCTTCAGCTTCCTATGACCGCCTGGCCTGTCCCTGAGGCCCAGATCGGCCCTGCCAGGCAAGTGTTCCAAAGCTCTGTAGCTCCAATGATTTCAGTGGCCGGAGGCACCCCACTCTTGCTGGTAAGAAGACTGCCCAAAGGCACTCAGCTCTCTCGCTCTGTGGGTCAGCAAGGCCAGCTCCAGCGATTTAAGTGCCGAGAGGCACCCCGTTCCGCCAGGAAAGCTCTGCACAGGCTCTGACCTCTCTCGCTCCACGGGGAGGCTCCAGCCCTGCCGCTGCTGCTGCCGGTCCTCTGTTGTTTGTCACGATCTGAACCTTCTTTGTTCCTTTGGAATCTTCTATCCGTTCGCAGCTTCAAAGAGGCTTCCACGTTTTAGGTATTGGCTAGAGCAGCATCCCACTCTCACGGCACCAAATTCTGTTTCAGAAGGCTGGGGCTGCTCTAACAGAAATACCACAGAGTGGAAGGCTTTAACAAAGGAAGGTTTACTCTTACACAGTCCGGTCGGTTGCGAGTCCATATTCAGTGTGTCCGCGCCAGGGGGAGGCTTTCGGCTTGTTGGCTCTGGAGGAAAGTCCGGTATTGCATCCGTCTTTGTCCAGGGAGCGTGATGGCTCACGACCCACATGTCTGAAGGATGCACTCTTGACCCCGTGCTACTTGCTTGATGGTGGGAGGTTCCCTATTCTCTACCTGCAATCTTTCCTTTTACCGCTTACGGCCCGAAAGCGTTAAGGATGGGGCCCGCCATGCTCCACGGAATCTCCCTTTACAACACAGCAGGGAAGTAATCCAATTGAAGGAATTTATAACCCCCCAATCGTTTAACATACAATTTAGGGAAATCACAAAATGGAGAACAGCCACAAGATACTAGGAATCCTGTCCGAGCCACAGGGCTACACGTATTTTGTGGGGACACAATTCAATCCATGACATCTCCCCCTTTCACAACCGAAGAATCACATCACAGAAACATTTAACACATTCACCTCACCATAGGAGAATCCTGCCCGTCCACTACAACAGAAGTCTTACATCAGTTGCAAGACCCAAATACAAAAATTCGTCTATATCTGAGAAACCGAGAAGGTAAGCTATCTGCTTCTAAAGGTACAATGGCAGAATTGGCACAACTTAGACATTTTCCAGTACCGATGGGAGAAATTGTAGAGAAAGAAGGCATTAAGAGGCAATAGGCAAGTCAACAGAACACTGAAAGACTTGGAAATACTCTTACATTTTCTGAGACATTCCATACAATGACCATGCCCTCCAAACTCAAATAGTGGCCACACTCTGGATTCTGTCTCGACACCCCAGCCCTTTGCTACAACCCTGCTTTAAGGCCCACTTGGACAGAAACCCTTCCCCATCGGCTTTAGGATGACCCCAAGCCCACCTGAGTGCCAATTCCACCCTTACAAACACAGGACTCCCTGGATCCACCCTTTCAAACCCCTGAGGTCATGGCCATACCTCTAGAGACTCAGGCAGCTCAGGCAGCTCAGCTTGTTTGTCTCTTCAGCTTCAGCTTCCTGTGACCGCCTGGCCTGACCCTCAGGCCCAGATCGGCCCTGCCAGGCAAGTGTTCCAAAGCTTTGTAGCTCCACTGATTTCAGTGGCCGGAGGCACCCCACTCTTCCTGGTAAGTGGCCTGCCCAAAGGCACTCAGCTCTCTCGCTCTGTGGGTCAGCAGGGCCAGCTCCAGCGATTTAAGTGCCCAGAGGCACCCCGTTCCGCCAGGAAAGCTCTGCACAGGCTCTGACCTCTCTCTCTCCACGGGGAGGCTCCAGCCCTGACGGTGCTGCTGCCGGTCCTCTGTTGTTTGTCACCATCTGAACCTTCTTTGTTCCTTTGGAATCTTCTATCTGTTCGTAGTTTCAAAGAGGCTTCCACGTTTTAGGTATTGGCTAGAGCAGCATCCCACTCTCACGGCACCAAATTCTGTTTTAGAAAGCTGGGGCTGCTTTAACAGAAATACCACAGATTGGAAGGCTTTAACAAAGGAAGGTTTACTGTAACACAGTCCGGTCGGTTGCGAGTCCATATTCAGGGTGTCCGCGCCAGGGGGAGGCTTTCCCCTTGTTGACTGTGGAGGAAAGACCGGTATTGCATCCGTCTTTGTCCAGGGAGCGTAATGATGCACTACCCACATGTCTGAAGGATGCACTCTTGACCCCGTGCTACTTGCTTGATGGTGGGAGGTTCCCAATTCTCTACCTGCTAGTCTTTCCTTTTACCCCTTGCGGCCCGAAAGCGTTAAGGATGGGGCCAGCCATGCTCCACGGAATCTCCCTTTACAACACAACAGGGAAATAATCCAATTGAAGGAATTTATAACCCCCCAATCATTTAACATACAATTTAGGGAAATTAGAAAATGGAGAACAGCCACAAGATACTAGGAATCCTGTCCGAGCCACAGGGCTACACGTGTTTTTGGGGGGACACAATTCAATCCATGACATCTCCCCCTTTCACAACCCAAGAATCACATCACAGAAACATTTAACACATTCACCTCACCATAGCAGAATCCTGCCCGTCCACGACAACAGAAGTCTTAAATCAGTTCCAAGACCCAAATACAAAAATTCGTCTATATCTGAGAAACCGAGAAGGTAAGCTATCTGCTTGTAAAGGTACAATGGCAGAATAGGCACAACTTAGACATTTTCCAGTACCGATGGGAGAAATTGCAGAGAAAGAAGGCATTAAGAGGCAACAGGCAAGTCAACAGAACACTGAAAGACTTGGAAATACTCTGACATTTTCTGAGACCTTCCATACAATGACCACGCCCTCCAAACTCAGATACTGTCCACACTGTGGATTCTGTCTGGACACTCCAGCCCTTTGCAACAACCCTGCTTTAAGGCCCACTTGGACAGAAACCCTTCCCCATCGGCTTTAGGATGACCCCAAGCCCACCTGAGTGCCAATTCCACCCTTACAAACACAGGACTCCCTGGATCCACCCTTTCAAAACCCTTAGGTCATGGCCATACCTCTAGAGACTCAGGCAGCTCAGGCAGCTCAGCTTGTTTGTCTCTTCAGCTTCAGCTTCCTATGACCGCCTGGCCTGTCCCTCAGGCCCAGATCGGCCCTGCCAGGTAAGTGTTCCAAAGCTCCGTAGATCCACTGATTTCAGTGGCCGGAGGCACCCCACTCTTGCTGGTAAGAGGCCTGCCCAAAGGCACTCAGCTCTCTCGCTCTGTGGGTCAGCAAGCCCAGCTCCAGCGATTTAAGTGCCCAGAGGCACCCCGTTCTGCCAGGAAAGCTCTGCACAGGCTCTGACCTCTCTCGCTCCACAGGGCGGCTCCAGCCCTGCCGCTGCTGCTGCCGGTCCTCTGTTGTTTGTCACCATCTGAACCTTCTTTGTTCCTTTGGAATCTTCTATCCGTTCACAGCTTCAAAGAGGCTTCCACGTTTTAGGTATTGGCTAGAGCAGCATCCCACTCTCACGGCACCAAATTCTGTTTTAGAAAGCTGAGGCTGCTCTAACAGAAATGCCACAGAGTGGAAGGCTTTAACAAAGGAAGGTTTACTCTTACACAGTCCGGTCGGTTGCGAGTCCATATTCAGGGTGTCCACGCCAGGGGGAGGCTTTCGGCTTGTTGGCTCTGGAGGAAAGTCCGGTATTGCATCCGTCTTTGTCCAGGGAGAGTGATAACGCACGACCCATATTTCTGAAGGACGCGTTCTTGTCCCCGTGCTGCTTGCTCGACATCTCTTGCTTTCACAACCCAAGAATCACATCACAGAAACATTTAACACATTCATCTGTCCATAGCAAAATCCTGTGCAGCCCATACAACAGATGTCTTAAATGAGTTCGAAATCCAAAATACAAAAATTGGTCTATATCTGTGAAACCCAGAAGGTAAGCTATCTGGTTCTAAAGGTACAATGGCAGAATAGGCACAACTTAGACATTTTCCATTACGGATGGGAGAAATTGCAGAGAAAGAAGGCATTAACAGGCAACAGGCAAGTCAACAGAACACATTACATTAGCCCTGAAAGACTTGAAAATAGTCTTACATTTTCTGAAATCTTCTACACAATGACTCTGCCCTCCAGACTCAGGTATTGGCCACACTCTGGATTCTGAGTGGACACCCCAGCCCTCTGCTACAACCCTTCCTTCAAGGCCTACTTGGTCCGAAACTCTGCCCCATCGGCTTTAGGATCACCCCAAGCCCAACTGAGTGGCAATTCCACCCTTACGAACAAAGGATGCCGTGGTTCCACCCTTTCAAACCTCTTAGGTCATGGCCATACCTCTAGAGACTCGGGCCCCTCAGCTTCTCACGCTGTTTGTCTCTTCAGCTTCAGCTTCCTATGACCGCATGGCCTGGCCGTCAGTCCCAGATTGGCCCTGCCAGGCAAGTGTTCCAAAGCTCTGTAGCTCCACTGATTTCAGTGGCTGGAGGCACCCCACTCTTGCTGGAAAGAGGCCTGCCCAAAGGCACTCAGCAATCTAGCTCTGTGGGTCAGCACGGCCAGCTCCAGCGATTTAAGTGCCCAGAGGCACCCCGTTCCGCCAGGAAAGCTCTGCCCAGGCTCTGACCTCTCTCGCTCCATGGGATGGCTCCAGCCCCGCAGCTGTTGCTGTAGGTCCTGTGTTGTTTCTCACCATCTCAACCTTCTTTGTTTCTTTGAATCTTCTATCTGTTCGCAGTTTCAAAGAGGCTTCCACGTTTTAGGTATTGGCTAGAGTAGCATCACACGTTGACGGCGCCAAACTGTGTTTTAGAATGCTGGGTCTGCTCTAACAGAAATACCACAGAGTGGAAGGCTTTACCAAAGGAAGGTTACTCTTACACAGTCCGGTCGGTTTCGAGTCCATATTCGGGGTGTCTGCACCAAGCGGAGGCTTTCTGCTTGTAGGCTCCGAAGAAAAGACCAGTATTGCATCTGTCTTTGTCCAGGGAGCGTGATGGCCCATCAGCCCCATGTCTGAAGGACGTGCTCTTGTCCCTGTACCGCTTGCTTGATGGTGTGAGGTTCCCAATTCTCTGCTTTCTTCTCTTTCCATATAAGCTCTTGCGGGCTGAATGCATTAAGGATGGGGCCCGCCACACTCCACGGAAACTCCCTTTACAACAGATCAGGGAAGTAATGCAATTGAAGGAATTTACAGCACCCTCATCAATCCCTTAACATACAATTTAGGAACACCACAAAATGGAGGACAGTCACAAGATACTGGGAATCATGTCCCAGCCACATGGCTACATGTATTTTTTGGGGGACACAATTCAACCCATGACATCTCCCCCTTTCACAACCCAAGAATCACAACACAGAAACATTTAACACATTCACCTCACCTAGCAAAATCCTGTCCATCCCATACAACAAAAATCTTAAATCAGTTCCAAGTCCAAAATACAAAAATTCGTCTATATCTGCGAAACCGAGAAGGTAAGCTATCTGCTTCTAAAGGTACAATGACAGAATCGCCACAAGTTAGAGATTTTCCATTACAAATGTCAGAAAATGCAGGCATAGAAGGCATTAACATGCAACAGGTAAGTCAACAGAACACATTACATTAACCCTTAAGACTTTGGAAATACTCTTAAATTTTCTGAGATCTTCTCAGTCCTAACTACAAGAAACTAAGAGAGACTTAGACAACTGGCAAAATCTGTGCTGTTCCTGGAGAATGGAGTAGTTAGTGTTGTGAAAACATCTTTTTCCCAGAAAGAAATCTACTGCTGTAAGACACTCCCAGTACAATTTCCAGCACCATTATTATCATTTTTGCAGATGATACGATGGCACATGCCGAGAATCAGAAGGAATATATAAATAAACCCTCTACCTGATAGGAGAGTATACCAAATTGACAGGATACAAAAGAAACTTCAACAAATGAGTAGGATTCCTTGAGAGAAATAACGAGACAGTGAATGGAGAAATTATGAGTTCCATAGGATTTAGAACAGATAGCAACAAAAGAAAGTACATAGTGATCCATCTACCCAGAGAAGTTACAGAGATTTATACAGAGAATTGCCAGCCCTAACTACAAGGAACTAAGAGAGGCTTAGATAACTGTGAAAATCTACACTGTTCTTGGAGACAGGATTACTTAGCATCGTGAAAACACCTCTTTACCAGAAAGGTACTTACTTCAATAAGGCACTCCTTGTACAAGTTCCAGCATCGTTTTTTCCTTTTTAACAGATGATACGATTGTACATGCCGAGAACCACCGGAAATTTGTAAGTACACTCTCTAACTGATAGGGGAGTACTGCAAAGTCACAGGATACAACAGAAACTTCAATAAATCAGTGGGATTCCTTGACTGCATTAACAAGACCGTGAACAAAGAAATCATCATTTCCATACGATTTACCACAGAGATTAACAAGAGAAATACATAGTGATTCATCTACCCAGAGAAGTTACACAGTTTTATAGAGAGATCTCCCAGGCCTAATTACAAGAAACTAAGAGAGATTTAGATAACTGGAAAAATCTACGGTGTTCATAGAGATTGGAGTACTAAGCATTGTGAAAATATCTCTTTTGCAGAAAGAAATCTACTTCTATAAGACACTCCTAGTACAAGTTCCAGCATCACTCTTACCTTTTTAGTAAATGATACATGCCGAGAATCGCAAGGAACATATAAATAAACGCTCTAACTGATAGGGGAGTATACCAAATTCACAGGATACAAGAGAAATTTCAGTAAATCAGTAGGATTCCTTGACAGAAACAACGAGATAGTGAACGGAGAAATTATGGGTTTCTTACGATTTAGAAGAAATAGTAACAACAGAAAGTACATAGTGATTCATCTAGCCAGAGAAGTTACAACGATTTACAGAGAGAACTCTCAGTCCTAAGTACAAGAAACTAAGAGAGACTTAGATAACTGGCAAAACCTACCGTGTGCATGGAGATAGGAGTACTTAGCATTGTAGAAACATCTCTTTCCCAGAATGAAATCTACTTCTGTAAGACACTCCCAGCACAAGCTGCAGCATCATTCTTATCTTTTTAGCAGATGACACGATGGTACATGCCGAGAATCGCAAGCAATATATAAATAAACCTTCTTCCTGATAGGGGAGTATACTAAGTTCACAGGATTCAGGAGAAACTTCAGCGTATCAGTAGAATTCCTTGACAAAAATAATGAGATAGTGAACAGAGAAATTACGAGTTCCATACGATTTAGAACAGATAGGACCAAGAGAAAGGATGTAGTGATTCATCTACCCAGAGAAGTTACAGAGATTTATACAGAGAACTCCCAGCCCTAACTACAAGAAACTAAGACAGACTTAGATAACTGTAAAACTCTACACTGTTCATGGAGACAGGACTACTTAGCATCGTGAAAACATCTTTTTACCAGAAAGGAACTTACTTCTATAAGGCACTCCCTGTACAAGTTCCAGCATCATTTCTTCCCTTTTAACTGATGATACGATTGTACCTGCCGAGAATCACAGGGAATTTATAAGTAGACTGTCTAACTGATAGGGGAGTCCAGCAAAGCCACGGGATACAACAGAAACTTCAGTAAATCAATGGGATTCCTTGACAGCATCAACAAGACCATGAACGAAGAAAACATCGTTTCCGTAAGATTTACCACAGATATTAAGAAGAGAAAGTACGTAGTGATTCATCTACCCACAGAAGTTACAAAGTTTTATAGAGAGAACTCCCAGGCCTAGCTACAAGAAACTAAGAGAGAGTTAGATAAGTGGCAAAATCTACGCTGTTCATGGAGATAGGAGTACTAAGCACTGTGAAAACATCTCTTTCCCAGAAGGAAATCTACTTCCGTAAGACACTCGCAGTACAAGTTCCAGCATCATTCTTATCTTTTTAGCAGATGATAAGACGGCACATGTGGAGAATCGCAAGGAATATATAAATAAACCCTCTACCTGATAGGGGAGTATACCAAATACACAGGATACAAGAGAAACTTCGGTAAATCAGTAGGATTACTTGACAGAAATAACGAGACAGTGAATGGAGAAATTGAATTCCATACGATTTAGAACAGATAGTAATAAGAGAAAGTACATAGTGATTCATCTACCCAGAGAAATTACAGCGATTTACACAGAGAACTCTCAGCCCTAACTACAAGAAACTAAGAGAGACTTAGATAACTGGCAAAATCTACGGTGCTTATGGAGATAGGAGTACTTAGCATTGTGAAAACATCTCTTTCCCAGAAAGAAATCTGCTTCTATAAGACACTCCCACTACAAGTTCCAGCATCATTCTTATGTTTTTCGCAGATGATACGATGGTATATGCTGAGAATTGCAAGGAATATATAAATAAACTCTCTCATTGATAGGGGAGTATACCAAATTGACAGGATACAAGAGAAACTTCAAAAATCAATGGAATTCCTTGACAGGAAGAAGACCGTGAACGAAGAAATTATCATTTCCATATGATTTACCACAGATGTTAATAAGAGAAAGTACATAGTGATTAATCTACCCAGAGAAGTTACAGAGATTTATACAGAGAACTCCCAGCCCTAACTACAAGAAACTAAGAGAGACTTAGATAACTGCAAAAATCTACACTGTTCATGGAGACAAGAGTACTTAGCATCATGAAAACATCTCTTTACCAGAAAGAAACTTACTTCTATAAGGCACTCCCTGTACAAATTCCAGCATCGTTTTTTCCTTTTTAACAGATGATACCTATTGTACATGCTTACAACCACAGGGAATTTATAAGTACACTCTCTAACTCATAGGGGAGTACAGCAAAGTCACAGGATACAACAGAAGCTTCAGTAAATCAATGGGATTCTTGGACACAAACAATGAGACAGTGAACGGGGAAATCATCAGTTACGTATGATTTAGAACAGATAGTAACAAGAGACAATACATAGTGATTCATCCAGCCAGAGAAGTTACAGCATTTTATAGAGAGAACTCTCAGGCCTAGCTACAAGAAACTAAGAGAGACTTAGATAACTGGCAAAATCTACGCTGTTCATGGAGATGGGAGTACTTAGTATTGTGAAAAAGTCTCTCTCCCAGAAAGGAACCTACTTCTGTAAGTCAGTCTGACTACAAGTTCCAGCATCATTCCTGTCTTTTCAGCAGATGAATATGATTGTACATGCCGAGAATCACAAGGAATTTATAAGTACACTCTCCAGCTGATAGGGGAGTACAGGAAAGTCACACGATACCAGAGAAAGGTCAGTAAATCAATGGGACTACTTGACAGAAACAATGAGACAGTGAACGGAGAAATCATCATTTCCACACGATTTAGAACTGATAGTAACAAGAGAAAATACATAGTGATTCATCTACCCAGAGAAGTTACAGCATTTTATAGAGAGAACTCCCAGGCCTAACTACAAGAAACTAAGAGAGACTTAGATAACTGGCAAAATCTACGCTGTTCATGGAGATAGGAGTACTAAGCGTTGTTAAAACATCTCTTTCCCAGAAAGAAATGTACTTCTACAAGAGACTCGCAGTACAAGTGCCTGCATCATTCTTATCTTTTTAGCAGATGATACGATGGTACATGCCGAGAATCGCAAGGAAAATATAAATAAACCCTCTAACTGATAGGGCAGTATACCAGATTCACAGGATACAAGAGATAGATACAAGGATAGAACAGATAGTAACAACAGAAAGTACATAGTGATTCATCTAGCCAGAGAGAAGTTACAGAGTTTTATAGAGAGAACTTCCAGGCCTAACTACAAGAAACTAAGAGAGACTTAGATAACTGGCAAAATCTACGCTGTTCATGGAGTTAGGAGTGCTTAGCTTTGTGAAAACATCTCTTTCCCAGAAAGAAATCTACTTTTATAAGGCACTCCCAGCACAAGTTCCAGCATCATTCATATCTTTTTAGCAGATGATACGATGGTATATGCCGAGAATCGCAAGGAAAATATAAATAAACCCTCTAACTGATAGAGGAGTATACGAAAATCACAGGACACAAGAGAAACTTCAGTAAATCAGTAGGATTCCTTGACAGAAGCAACGAGATAGTGAATGGAGAAATTATGAGTTCTGTACGATTTAGAACAGATAGTAACAAGAGAAAGTACATAGTGATACATCTACCCAGAGAAGTTACAGAGATTTACACAGAGAACTCCCAGCCGTAACTACAGGAAACTAAGAGAGACTTAGATAAATGGGAAAATCTACGCTGTTCATGGAGTTAGGAATACTTAGCATTGTGAAAAGATCTCTTTCCGTGAAAGGAACCTACTTCTATAAGGCACTCCCAGGACAAGTTCCAGCATCATTCTTTCCTTTTTAGCAAATGATACGATTGTACATCCGGACAATTGCAGGGAATTTATAAGTGCACTCTCTAAATGCTAGGAGAGTACAGCAAAGTCACAGGATACAAGAGAAACTTCAGTAAATCAATGGGATTCTTTGAGAGAAACAACAAGACAGTGAATGGAGAAATCATCATTTCCATACGATTTAGAACAGATAGGACAAAGAGAAAGGACATAGTGATTCACCTACCCAGAGAAGTTACAGAGATTTACACAGATTACTCCAAGCTGTAACTATAGGAAACTAAGAGAGACTTAGATAAATGGGAAAATCTATGCTGTTCATGGAGATAACAGTACTTAACATTGTGAAAAGATCTCTTTCCCAGAAAAGAGCCTACTTCTATAAGGCACTCCCAGGACAAGTTCCAGCATCATTCTTTCCTTTTTAGCATATGATATGATTGTACATGCCGAGAATCACAGGGAATTTATAAGTACACTCTCTAACTGATAGGAGAGTACAGCAAAGTAACAGGATACCAGAGAAAGTTCAGAAAATCAATGGGATTCCTAGACATAAACAATGAGACAGTGAATGGAGAAGTCATCTGTTCCATACGATTTAGAACATATAGTAACAAGAGAAAGGACATAGTGATTGATCTACCCAGAGAAGTTACAAATATTTACAGACAGACCTCTCAGCCCTAACTACAAGAAACTAAGAGAGACTTAGATAACTGGCAAAATCTACGCTGTTCTTGGAGATAGGAAGAATTAACACTGTGAAAAGGTCTCCTTCCCAGAAGAGAACCTAATTCTATAAGGCAGTCCCAGTACAAGTTACAGCATTGTTTTTTCCCTTTAGCCGATCATACAACGGTACAGGCTGAGAATCTCAAGGAATCTTTAAGTAAGAACTCAAACTGATAGGAGGGATCAGCGAATTCTCAGGATACCAGAGAAACCTAAGTAAATCAGTAAGGTTCCTTTACAGAAACGAGATTGTCAATGGAGAAATCATCAGATTCAGACTATTTACCATATTTCCTGAAAAGAAACAGTACCTAAGAATAAATCTAACTCGAGAAACAACAGAGTTGGTCGGGGAGAACTACAGTCCTAACGACAAGAAACTAAGAGAAACTTAGATAAATGGGAAAATTTACGCTGTTCTTGGAGCTAGAAAGCCTTAACATTGTGAAAAGATCTCTTTCCCTGAAGGGAAGATACTTCTACAAGGCAGTCCCAGTACACTTTCCAGCATTATTTTTGCTCTTTTAGCAGATGACATGACTGTACAAGCCGAGAGTCGAAAGAATCTGTAAGTAAACCTTCTAACTGATAGGACAGATCAGCAAATTCTCAGGATACTAGTGAAACCTAAGTAAATCAGTAGTCTTCCTTTACAGTAATGAGATTGTGAACGGAGAAATCATCCCATCCATACTATTTACCTTAGATCCTAAAATGAGAAAGTACCTAAGAATTCATCTCACTCAAGAAACCACAGACTTTTACAGAGAGAATAACCAGTACTAACTACAAGAATCTAAGGGAGTCTTAGATCAATGGAAAAATCTATGCTGTCAAGGAGATAGGAATACTTAACATTGTGAGAAGGTCTCTTCCCACAAGAGAAGTTAATTCTATAATGCAGTCCCAGTAGAAGTTACAGCATTGTTTTTTCCCTTTAGCCGATGATACAATGGTACAGGCCGAGAATCTCAAGAAATCTATAAGTAAACACTCTAACTGATAGATCAGCGAATTCTCAGGATACAAGAGGAACCTGAGTAAATCACTAAGGTTCCTTTACAGAAAAGAAATCGTGAACGGAGAAATCATCAGATTCATACTATTTACCATACTTCCTGAAAAGAGACAGTACCTAAGAATAAATCTAACTCGAGAAACAACTGAGTTTGCCAGGGAGAACTACAGTCCTAGCTACAAGAAACTAAGAGAAACTTAGATAAATGGAAAAATCTACGCTGCTCATGGAGCTAGGAAGACTTAACATTGTGAAAAGGTCTCTTTCCTCGAAGGGAATATACTTCTACAAGGCAGTCCTAATACATGTTCCAGCATCATTTTTGCTCTTTTAGCAGGAGATATGATTGTGCAAGCTGAGAATCAAAAGAATCTCTAAGGAAACCCTCTAAGTGATAGGAGAAGTCAGCGAATTCTCAGGATACTAGAGAAACCTAAGTAAATCAGTAGCGTTCCTTTACCGTAATGAGATTGCGATCAGAGAAATCATCACATCCACACTATTTACCATAGATTCTAAAAAGAGAAAGTACCTAAGAATTCATCTAACTCGAGAAACCACAGACTTTTACAGAGAACTACCAGTCCTAATTACAAGAAACTAAGGGAGACTTAGACAAATGGAAACTTCTGTGCTGTTGATGGACATAGGACAACATAACATTGTGAAAAGGTCTCTTTTCCCAAAAGGAACATACTTCTACAAGGCAGTCCCAGTCACAAGTTCCAGCATCATTTTTGCCCTTTTAGTAGATGATATGATGGTACATCCCGAGAATCTCAAGGAATCTATAAGTAAACCCTCTAACTGATATGGGAGTACAGCAAAGGCACAGAATACAATAGAAACTTAAGTAAAACAATGGGATCGCTTGACAGTAAGAAAGAGACAGTGAGCAGAGAAATCATCAGTTCCATAAGATTTACCACAGATATTAACAAGAGAAAGTACCCAGGAATTTGTCTAACCAGAGAAACTACATAGCTTTACAAAGAGAACTCCCAGACCTAATGACAAGAAACTAAGACAGACTTAGAGAAATGGAAACATCTACGCTGTTCATGGAGATAGGAAGACTTAACTCTGTGATAAGGTGTCTTTCCCAGAAGAGAACCCAATTCTATAAGGCAGTCCCAGTAGAAGTTACAGTATTTTTTTCCCTTTAGCCGATTATACAATGATACAGGCTGAGAATCTCAAGTTATCTATAAGTAAACACTCTAACTGATAGGAGAGATCAGCGAATTCTCAGGATACCAGAGAAATCTAAGTAAATCAGTAAGTTTCCTTTACAGTAACGATATTGTGAACGGAGAAATCATCAGATCCATACAATTTACCATAGATCCTGAAAAGAGACAGTACCTAAGAACAAATCTAACTTGAGAAAGAACAGAGTTTGTCAGGGAGATCTACAGTCCTAACTACAAGAAACTAACAGAAAGTTAGAAAAGTGGAAGAAAAATCTATGCTGTTCATGCAGCTAGGAAGACTTAACATTGTGAAAAGTTCTCTTTCCCCGAAGAGAAGATACTTCTAGAAGGCAGCCCCAGTACATGTTCCAGCATCATTTTTGCCCTTTTAGGAGATGATACGATGGTACATCACAAGAAACTCAACTAATCGATAGGTAAACCCTCTAACTTATACGGGAGTACAGCAAAGACAGAGGATACAATAGAAACCTAAGTAAAACAATGGGATTCCTTGACAGCAACAAAGAGACAGTGAATAGAGAAATCATCAGTTCCATAGGATTTACCACAGATAGTAGCAAGAGAAAGTACCTAGGAGTTCATCTAACCAGAGAAACGACATAGCTTTACAGAGAGAACTTCCAAACCTAATGACAGGAAACTAAGAGAGACTTATATAAATGGAAAACTCTACGCTCTTCATGGAGATAGAAAGTGTTAACATTGTGCAAAGGTCTCTTTCCCCGAAAGGAATCTACTTCTATAATGCAGTCCCAGTACAAGTTACAGCATGGTTTTTTCCCTTTTAGGAGATGATAACGATTATACATGGCGAGAATTGCAAGGGGGAATCTATAAGTAAACCCTCGAACTAATAAGAGAGATCAGCAAATTCACAGGATACAAGAGAAAGTTAAGTAAATCAGTAGGGTTTATTTACAGTAATGAGATTGTGAACGGAGAAATCACATCCATACGATTTACCATAGATCCTCAAAAGAGAAAGTACCTAAGAATTCATCTAACTCGAGAAACCACAGACTTTTACAGAGAGAACTACCAGTCCTAACTACAAGAAACTAAGAGAGACTTAGATAAGTGGAAAAGTCTACGTTGTTCATGGAGATAGGAAGACTTTACTTTGTGAAAATGTCTCTTTCCCAGAAAAGAACCTAATTCTATAAGGCAGTCCCAGTACAAGTTACATATTTTTTTTGCCCTTTTAAGAGATAGTACAATTGTACAGGCCAAGGATTGCAAGGAATCTATAAGTAAACCCTCTAACTGTTAGGAGAGATCAGCAACTTCTCTGGATACAAGAGAAACCTAAGTAAATCAATAGGTTTACTTTACAGTAACGAGATTGTGAACAGAGAAATCAGATCCATACGATTTACCATGGATCCTAAAAAGTGAAAGTACCTAAGAATAAATCTAACTTAAGAAAAAACAGACTTTTACAGGGAGAACTACCAGTCCTAACTCCAAGAAACTAAGAGAGACTTAGATAAACGAAAAAATCTACGCTGTTCATGGAGATAGGAAGAGTTAACACTGTGAAAAGGCTTTTTTCCCAGGAAGGAATCTACTTCTATAAGGCCCTTCCAGTACAAGTTCCAGCATCATTTTTTCCCTTTAGCTGAAGATACGATGGTACATGCTGAGAATTTCAAGGAATCTATAAGTAAACCCTCTAACTGATACAGGCAGGATACAATAGATATCTAAGTAAATCAATGGGATTCCTTGACAGCAACAATGAGACAGTCAACGAGGAAACTATCAATTCCATACGATTAACCCCTGATATTAAGAAGAGAAAGTACCTAGGAATTCATTTAACTCGAGAAACAACAGACTTTTACAGAGAGAACTCCCAGACCTAACTACAAGAAACTAAAAGAGACTTAGATAAATAGAAAAATCTACACTGTTCATGGAGACAGGAAGACTTAACATTGTGATAAGCTCTCTTTCCCCAAAAGGAATCTACTTCTATAAGGCAGTCCCAGTACAAGTTACAGCATTGTTTTTGCCTGTTAGCAGATGATACGATTGTACACGCCGAGAATCCAAGGAATCTATAAGTAAACTCTCTAACTGATCGGAGACTTCAGCAACATCTCAGGATACAAGAGAAACCTAAGTAAATCAGTAGGATTCTTGACAGCAACAACGAGATTGTGAACGGAGCAATCATCAGCTCCATAGCATTTACCATAGACCCTAAAAAGAAAAAGTACCTAGGAATTAATCTAATCAGACAAATAACAGAGTTTTACAGAGAGAACTACCAGCCCTTACAACAGGAAACTAAGAGATACTTAAATAAATGGAAAAACCTACCCTGGTAATGGAGATAGAAGACTTAACATTGCGAAAAGGTCTGCTTTACCCAAAGCAATCTACTTACATAATGCAATCTCAATACAAGTTCTAGTGTCATTTTTTAAGGAGATGGAGGAACAAATTATCAATTGTGTTGGGAAAGGGAAGATACCCCGAATTAGGAAAGTACCCCTAAAGAAGAAAAACACACCAGGAAGCTTCTGATTACCTGACTTCAGAACCAATTACACTGCCACAGTGGTCAAAACAGCCTGGTAGTTGTACAAGAACAGACAGATCGATGAATGCAACAGAATCGACACACCAGAGATGACACCATCCATCTCTGATCAGCTGATATTCGACACATGCCCTAAGACATTTAACTGGGGCAAAAACAATCTCTTCAAGAAACAGTGCTGGCGAAATTGGGTATCCATGTGCAATAAACTGTAAGAAGATCCATGTCTTACACCTCATACAGAAACCTACTCCCATTGGATGAGAGACCTAAATATCAAATCTAAAATGATAAAGCTCCTCCAAGAAAAAGTAGGAACCACAATGCAAGTTTTAACACATAGCGTAGACAGACTTCAAAATCTGTCAAACCATAATCAACAGAAGAAAAAATAGATAAATGGGAACTACTCAGAATCAGACACTTTTGCTCATCCCAAGACTTTATCACAAGAATTAAAAGACCATCTACAGAATGGGAGAAAATATTTGGCCACCCTATGTCAGACCGCTGCCTGATCTCCATAATCTACAAGGTACTACAAAAGATCAGTAAGAAGATAAATCATCCAATTAAGCCACGGGCAAAGGAGATGGACAGACATTTCTCTAAAGAGGAGATCCAGGCAGCCAAAAAACACATGAGGACATGTTTGTGATCTTTAGTTATTAAAGAAATTCCAATCAAAACTGAAATGAGATACCATTTCACCCCAACAAGGTTGGCCATGCTTTCTGGCTGCCTGGATCTTCTCTTTAGAGAAATGTCTGTCAGTCTCCTTTGCCCATCGCTTAACTGGATGATTTACCTTGCTCTTATTGATATCTTTTTATATCTTATAGATTGTGGCAATCAGGGGTCAGTCTGACGTAGAGTGGCCAAATATTTCCTCCCATTCTGTAGGTGGCCTTTTAATCCTAGTCATGAAGTCTTTGGATGAGCAAAAGTGCTTGATACTTAATAGTTCCAGTTTATCTATTTTCTCTTCTGCTGATTGTGGTTTATTGACAGATTTTCAGGTCTGTCCACCTTGTCTATTTAAACTTGCATTGTGGTTCCTAGGTTTTCTTGGATCAGCTTTACCGTTTTAGGCTTGATATTTAGGTCTCTCATCCAGTGGGTGTTGGTTTTTGTATAAGGTGTAAGAGATGGATCTTGTTTCAATTTACTGCCGATGGATATCCAATTTTGCCAGCACCACTGACTGTAGATCCTGTCTTTATCCCAGTTTAATGTCTCAGGGTCTTTGTTGAATGTCAGCTGTTCGTAGGCTGATGGTGTCATCTCAGGGGTCTCAGTTCTTTTCCAGTGGTCAATCTGTCTCTTCTCGTACCAGTACTAGGCTGTTTTGACCACTGTGGCAGTGTAGCATGTTCTAAGGTTGGGTGATGAGAGTGTGTTCGCCTTCTTTAGTAGTACCTGACTTATCTGGGGCCTCTTCCCTTTCCAAACAAAATTGGTGACTTGTTTCTCCATCTCGTTAAAGAATGATGCTGGAACTTGTACTGGGATTGCCTTATATCAGTAGATTGCTTTGGGTAAAAGAGACCTTTTCACAACGTTAAGTCTTCTGATCTCCATGAGTAGGGTAGGTTTTTCCATATACCTAAGGCCCTCTTAGTTTCTTGTAGTAAGGGCTTGTAGTTCTCTCCGTACAGGTCTGTTATTTCTCTGGTTAGATTAATTCCTAGGTACTTTCTCTTCTTAGGGGCTATGGTAAGTGCTGTTGATCTGATGATTTCTTTGTTCACAGTCTCGTTGCTGTCAAGGAATTCTACTGATTTACTTAGGTTTCTTTTGTATCCTGAGACTTTGCTGACTCTTCTATCCGTTTCAGGAATTTACTTACAGATTCTTTGGGATTCTCGGCAGGTACAATCCTATCATCTGCAAACAGGGAGATTTGTACTTCTTCTTTGCCAAGGCGGATGCCCTTTATCTCCTGGTCTTGTCTAATTGCTCTGGCTACAACTTTTAATACAATGTTGAATAGGAGAGGGGAGAGTGGGCTGCCTTGTCTAGTTCCTGTTCTCAAGGGAAAGTCTTTCAGTCTCTCTCCATTCAGGATGACGTATTTTCTGGATCATGGCCAACCTTGTTGAGGTGAGACGGTATCTCACTGTAGTCTTGATTTTCATTTCTTGAATAACTCAGGGTGGTGAACCTGACCGCAAGTGCTTTTTGGCTGCCTGGATCACCTCTTTAGAGAAATGTCTGTCCATCTCCTTTGCCCATCACTTGACTGGATGACTTATCTTCCTCCGACTGATATTTTGTAAGATCTTACAGATTGCGGCAATTAGGGGTCAGTCTGACCTAGAGTGGCCCAATAGTTTTGCCCATTCTGTAGGTGGCCTTTTAATTCTATTCATAAAGTCTTTGGATGAGCAAAAGTGCTTGATTCTTAATAGTTCCCATTTATCTATTTTCTGCTGATTGTGGTTTGTTTGACAGATTTTCAAGTCTGTCAGCCTTGTCTATTAAAACTTGCATTGTGGTTCCTAGCTTTTCTTGGATCAGCTTAACCACTTTAGGTTTGACATTTAGGTCTCTCATGCAGTGGGAGTTTGTTTCTGTATAAAGCGTAAGAGATGGATCTTGTTTCAATTTACTGCCAATCGATGTCCTATTTTGCTGGCACCATTGTCTGAAGATACTGTCTTTACAGTGATCCATCTGTCTCTTCTAGTACCAGTACCAGGCTGTTTTGACCACTGTGGCAGTGTAGCATGTTCTAAGGTTGGGTGATGAGAGGCCTCCCAGTGTATTTCCTTCTTTAGTAGTACCTGACTTATCCAGGGCCTCTTCCCTTCCCAAACAAAATTGGCGACTTTTTTCTCCATCTCATTAAAGAATAATGCTGGGGGCAGAATCAAGATGGCAGACTAAGCACACGTCTCCTTACATCCCTCTGGAAACCAAGACCTCAAATGATAGTCAAGTGGAGCCTTCTGGTCACCTGTTGAGCCCCCGGGGCAGGGCACAGGGCTGTTAAATTGGACATTGTACCACTGAACGAAAAACCTCATCTCTTTCTCTGACTCCCACTCCTGGCTAGCCCTGGCTCTCATGGACTGAAGACAGCCTAGAGAAACATCAGTGATCCATCCTCACAGAGCCTCTCCCAGCCTCTACATGCTCGTGTGGGACCCAAAAAGCAACAGACACTTGTGGCAAACAAGAAATCACCCATGGCTTCAGAAGGCTCCGAAACAAAGCAACCAAGGAGTTTTCCAGATGAAGAAACTTTTATGAAAGCATCAGAAGATGACTGCAAAAAGAGTGTACACAGAGCCCTTCTAGGCCTTATACAAAACACAGCACGACAAAACGAAAAATTAAGCAAGCTGTTCGATCTGATAGAACACCAGTACTCTGAAATTGAACAGATCAAGAATAAAATAAAAGAAATAGAAACTTCCATTCAAAGCCAAGAAAACAGAATGACACAAATGGAAAAAAGAATTTCTGACTTGGAAGACAGAACTACTGATGCCAGTGTCTATGAGGAAAAAATCAGAGAAAAGAAACAAGCAAAATAAAGAAGCATTAAGAAGCTTGTGGGACTCTATTAAGAGGAACCACCTTTGATTAACTGGAGTCCTTGAACAAGATGAGACACCTGAGAACACAGAGAGTATCGTTGCTGAGCTGCTGAAAGAAAACTTTCCAGAAATCATGAAGGAAGAGAATATAGATATCCCAGACGCATATCGTATGCCACCCAATACAGATCTCAAAAGAAAGACTCTGAGACATATTATAATCAAGCGTAACAAAATGAAACATAAGCAGCAACTCTGAAAGGCAGCGAGACTCAAAGCAAAGCTAACATTCAGAGGGAAACCCTGTAGGCTTTTGTCAGATTTCTCAGCAGAAGCCATGCTGGCACGGAGACAGTGGCATGACACATTCAAAGCCTTGAAGGAGAAGAACTTACAACCAAGAATTACATATCCTTCTCAGGATCTTTCAAATATGAAAAGGAAATGAAGTCATTCCCAGATAAAAAGAAGCTCAGAGACTTTGTAAAGACCAAACCAAAACTACAAGAAACACTGAAAGAATTTCTTGGCTTTGGCTTAGATGAACAAAACCACTAACTGTATATTTTAGAATGACACATCATGAAGAACTCTACTCAGTTAGGGCAGGCTTCAAAGTCAGTCACAGCTTTACTACTGAAAGGAAACATCCAGTGGTTATCAGGAAAGCTATGGTGCCATCATATTCAAAACAGGGATGTACTACATTTGTTATACTCCTTCCAGATGGAGAGGAATTTGACAAGACTGGTAGTAATTAAAATGAGGTTTATATATAGTTTATTAAGGGGGATCTTAGGGGCTGCTGTAAAGCACAACAAAGATGTAACATGTCATAGGAAGAAATGAAACACAGGAGTCTCAACAACTACAAAACCAGCTCTGAAAGATGTGAAAAATCTGCTCACAAAAAAGAATGTCCCAGAACAGATTAAGAAGAACAACAGAGATAACATCAACACAAAAATAAACATATCACAATGGCAGCAGTGCACACATACCTATCAATAATTACATTGAATGTGAATGGAATGAATGCACCAGTAAAGAGACATCAAGTGACATCTTAGATCAAAAGAGAGGACCCATCTGTATGTTGTGTACAAGAGACTCACTGGAGACCTGAAGGTAGGAACAAACTGAAAATTAAAGGATTGAAGCATATATATGAAGCTAACAAGCTAACTATGAACAAAGAAAAGCAGATGTGGCAATTCTAATTTCACACAAAATCAATTTTAATGTCAAATCCACCATTGTGGACAAAGATGGACACTGTTTACTGCTGAAAGTTTCAGTACACAATGAAGACTTAACCATATTAAATATCTATACACCTAATATCAGAGCACCTAAATACATCGAAGAAACACTGACTGCACTCAAAAAACAGTTAGATGACTCCACAATAATAGTGGGAGGCTTCAACACTCCACTCTCAATACTGGACAGATCATCTAGAAAAAAACCTCTGTAAAGATGCAGAAGACCTCATTGCCACAATCAACCAAGTAAACTTCATTGATTTATACAGAACTTTCTACCCATCAGCAGACAACTGCACCTTCTTCTCCAGCGCACGTGGAACATTCTCCAGAATTGACCATGTGTTAGGGCATGATGCAATTCTCAACAAAATCCCTACCATTGAATTAATGAAAAGTATCTTCTCAGATCATAAAGCCATAAAAGTCAAAATCAATAGCAGAAAAAAAAAACAGATAGAAAGTGTAACTCTTGGAAACCGAACAACATCTTGCTCAAAAAACCATGGGTTACAGAAGAAATCAAGGATGAACTAAAGAAATTCATGGATTCCAATGACAATGAAAACACTTCCTACCAGAACCCATGGGATGCGCCAAAGCAGTCCTCAGAGGTCTGTTTATCTCCATAAATACACACATCTGGAAGGAAGAAAGAAACCAAATCAAGGAACTAACCCTACAGCTTGAACAAGTAGAGAGAGAACAACAGAGGAACCTTTCAGGCAACAGAAGAAAACAGATCATAAAGATTACAGAAGAACTAAATGAATTAGAGAATAGGAAAATAATTGAAAAAATTGAAAAGACCAAAAGCTGTTTTTTGAAAAGATCAACAAAATTGACAAACTGCTGGCTAAACTTACTAAAGAAAAACAGACAAGGAAACAAATAACCCAAATTAGAAGTGAGAGGGGGGTGGTCACAAGAGATTCAATGGAAATCAAAAATATTGTAACAGAATACTATGAAAAGCTGTACTCTAACACATTTGAAAACCTAGAGGAAATGGACAAATTCCTTGATTCGTATCACCTACCCAAATCATCACAAGATGACTCAGAACAACTTAATTAACCCATCACAAAAGGAAGAGATTGAAAAAGTCATAAAAAAATTGCCAACCAAAAAAAGCTTGGGCCCAGTTGGCTTCACTGCAGAAATCTACCAAGCTTTTACAGAAGAGTTATCTCTAATGCTACTGAGACGATGTCACAGTATAGAAAGGGATCGAGTACTCCCAAACTCATTCTATGAAGCCAGCATAACCCTGATACCAAAACCAGGGAAAGACCCCACCAAAAAGGAGAACTACAGACCAATATCACTCATGAGTCTGGATGCAAAAATCTTCAACCAAGTTCTTGCCAGTAGAATACAACAACATATCCCAAAAATAATCCATCATGACCAAGTGGGATTCATACCAGGGATGCAGGGCTGGTTCAACATCAGAAAAACAATTCATGTGATTAACCACATAAAGAGCCCAAAAGACAAGAATCCCCTGATTTTTGTCCATTGATGCAGAAAAGGCATTTGATAAAGTCCAACACCCATTCATGCTAACGACTCTTAGCAAAATAGACGTAGACAGAAAATTCCTCAACTCAATAAGGGCCATTTATACAAAACCAACTGCCTACGTCATCCTGAAGGGAGAGAGACTGAAGGAGTTTCCCTTGAGAACAGGAACTAGACAAGGATGCCAACTCCCACCTCTCCTATTCAACATAGTACTAGAAGTAAGAAATAAACAAGTTCTAAATTATAGCTGAGTACTTGAATGCTTGTTTCTCAGCAATCAGCAATTACTCAATTAGACAGCTAATCAAATAGAGGGCAGACAGTAGAAGGAGGCAGTAATTCAATTAGAATGTGGAAGAACTTTAATCTTCTACTTTAAGTAGATGGTTAAAAAAGAAAACAATGAACATAAAGATCAGTGATATAGAAATTAAACAAAATATAGAAGAAATCAGTAACATCTAGAACTTGATCTTAGGCAAAAATATAATATTAATTAAAAAAACTAGCTAGACAGTTCAACTGAAAAAAAAGACAAATGTTACACTAATCAAAAAATGAAACCGTGATTACAGATTTGTTGTATATTGAGGTCAAATAAGAATATTTTATGAAAAACTGGATTTGATAATTAAGACAACAGACAAATTTCTTAGCAGATGAATATTATCAGAAGTAGTAAAGTAATAATAATTTTTATTTAATTTTGCATCGTATAAAGAAACTAGTAGATAAGATGAAAATCTTATGCCTGGATAACTTCCTTGCTAAATTTCATCAAAGTTTTAAGGGAAAAATACTATTTTAAAGTGAATCCTGTGGGCATAATCAAGATGGCAGACTAAACATACATCTCCCTAAATCCCTCTTTAAACCAAGACCTGAACTGATATTAAACAGAGCCTTCTGGACACCCAGTGAGCCCTAGGACGTGGAATAGGGCTGTTAATTTGGACTTCATACCAATGGACAGAAATCCTCTCTTTCACTGACTCTACTCTTGGTGCACACTGGCTTACACGAACTGAAGATGGCCTAAAGAAACAACTGCAGTCCATCATCACAGCATCTCTCCCAGCCTCTATTGACTCACATAATGCCCCAAAGCAACAAACTCTGGAGAAAAGCATAACAAAGAAATCACCCATGGCTTCAGAAGGCTCCCAAAAGAAATTACAACAAAACTTCCCAGATGAAGAAACTTTTCTGGAACTATTGGAAGGTGAATACAAACTGCAACAGAGCAAAATGAAAAACTAAGCAAGCTGTTTGATCTGATGAAACACCAGTACTCTGAAATCCAACAGATGAAGAACAAAACCAAACACACAGAAACTTCAATGCAAAGCCAAGAAAATAGAATGGAACAATGGAAAACAGATTTTCTGATTTGGAAGACAGAGTTACTGACTCCAGCATCTATGAGGATAAATCAGAAAAAGAAACAAGAAAAATGAAAAAGACTTAAGAAACAAGTGGGACTCTATTAAGAGGAACAATCTATCATTAACTGGAGTTCCTGAACAGAGTGAGACACCTGAGAACACAGAGAGTATTGTTGCAGAGCTGCTGACAGAAAATTTTCCAGAAATTATGAAAGAAGCGAATATATAGATATCCAAGATACACATAGAATGCCACTCAATATAGATCTCAAAAGAAAGACCCCAAGACATACTCTAATCAAGTTTAATGAAATGAAACACAAGCAGAAACTCTTAAAGGCAGCAAGACTCAAAGCAAAGCTTATGTTCGGAGGGAAACCCTATAGGCTTTCATCAGATTTCTCAGCAGAAACAATGCTGGCACAGAGATAGTGGGGTGATACATTCAAAGCCTTGAAGGAGAAGAACTTCCAACCAAGAATTATATATCCTACAAAACTATCTTTCAAATATGAAAATGAAATGAAGACATTCGCAGATAAATGGAAACTCAGAGACTTTGTAAAACCAAACCAAAGCTACAGGAAACACTGAAAGAATCTCTCGGCTTAGAAGAGCAAAACCACTAACTGCGTATTTTAAAAGGAAATACAGGACACATCACCCAAAAATCTACTCAGGGAAGACTCCAAGCTCAATCAAAGCTATAATAATGAAAGAAATAATCCAGTGATCATATTAGGAAAACTCTGATGCCATCATACTAAAAAGAGGGATGTACTACAGTCATTATAGTCCATTCCAGTTGGAGAGGAAGTTCATAAGAATGGTAGTAATTGAAACAGGGTTTATATATAGTTTATTAAGGGGCATCACAGGGGCAGCTATAAAGCACAATAAGATGCAATATATCCGATCAAGAAACGTAAAACAGGAGTCTCAACAACCACAAAACCAACCCTGAAAAAGGTGAAAAATCAACTCACAAAGGAGAATGTCCCAGAACAGATTAAAAAGAACCACACAGAAAACATCACAAAAATAAACATACCAAAATGGCAGCACTGAACACATAACTATGAATAATTGCATTGAATGTAAATGGACTGAATGCTCCAAAAAAGAGACATAGAGTGACTTCTTGGATCAAAAGACATGACCCATCCACATGTTGCCTACAAGAAACTCACCATAGACTTAATGATAAGAACAAATTGAAAATTAAAGGATGGGAGAATATATATCAAGCTAACAATACAGAAAGAAGAGCAGGTGTGGCGGTTCTATTCTCAGATAAAATCCACCATCGTGGACTAGGATGGACACTATTTATTGCTTATAGGTTTCCATATACAAGCAGGACTTAACAATATTAAATATTTATGGACCTAATATTAGAACAACTGAATACATCGAAGAAACACTGATTACACTCAAAAATGAATAGATCACTCCACATTAATAGTGGGAGACTTCAACACTCCACTCAATATTGGACAGTTCATCTAGACAAAAGCTCAGTAAAGACACAGAAGACCTATTATCACAATTAACCAACTAGACCTCATTGACATATACAGAACAGTCTATCCATCAGCAGACAACTATACCTTCTTCTCCAGTGCACATAGAACATTCTCCAGAATAGACCGTGTGTTAGGACATAAAGTGATTTTCAGAAAAATCCATACCATTGAATTAATACAAAGGATCTTCTCAGATCATAAAGCCGTAAAAGTCGAAATCAATAGCAGAAAAAACCTAGATGGAAAGTGGAGCTTGTGGAAAGTGAACAACATCTTGCTCAAAAAGCCATGAGTTATAGAAGAAATCAAAGATGAAATAAAGAAATTCATGGATTCCAATGAGAATGAAAACACTTCCTACCAGAACCTATGTGATACAGCCAAACAGTGCTCAAAGGTCAGTTTATCTCTATAAATGCACACATCTGGAAGGAAGAAACCAAAACCAAAAAACTAACCGTACAGTTTGAACGAGTAGAGAGAACAACAGAGGAATCCCTGAGGCACCAGAAGAAAACAGATCATAAAGATTAGAGCAGAACTAAATGAATTAGAGTACTACAGAACAGTTGAAAAAATGGAAAAAATCAAAAGCTGGTTTTTTGAAAAGATCAACAAAATTGACAAACCACTGGCTAAACTAAGTAAAGAAAAATAATAAGGAAAGAGATAACCCACATAAGATATGAGAGGGGAGTTGTCACGACAGATATAACAGAAATCAAAAATATCATAACAAAATACTATAAAAACTCTACTGTAACAAGTTTGAAGACCTAGAGGAAATGGACAAATTCCTTGATTCATACCATGTCCAAAAATTATCACAAGGTGGAGCACAACAACTTAATAAACCCATCACAAAGGAAGAGATTGAAAAAGTCAGCAAAAATTACCAATGAGAAAAAGCCCTGGCCCAGATGTCTTCACTGCAGAATTTTGCCAAGCTTTGAGAGAAGAGTTATCTCCACTGAGACTATCTCACAATCTAGAAAGGGATGACGTACTCCCAGATTCAGCATAACCCTGGTACCAAAGCTAGGGAAAGATCCAACAGAAATGGAGAACTACAGACCAATATTACTGATCAATCTGGATTCAAAAATGTTCAATAAAATTCTTGTCAGTAGAATAGAACAACAAAATCAAACAACAGAACAACATATCAGAAAAAGTAATCCATCAGGAACAAACTGGATTCATACCAGGGACGCAAGGCTGGTTCAACATCAGAAAAACAATTAATGTTATCAACCACAGAACTAACACAAAAGACAAGAATCACTTGATTTTGTCTATTGATGCAGGAAAGGTATTTGGTAAAATCCAACACTGATTCATGTTAAAATCTCTCAGCAAAACAGGAATAGACAGCAAATTCCTCAATGCAGTAAGAGCCATTATACAAAGCCAACTGCCTACGTCATCCTGAATGGGGAGAGACTGAGACAGTTTCCCTTCTGAACAGGAACTAGACAAGGATGCCCACTCTCACTGCTCCTATTCAACATTACACTAGCAGTAGCAGCCAGAACAATTAGACAAAAATAAAGGGCACCTGCATTGGCAAAGAAGTAGTAAATATCTCCCCATTTGCAGACAATATGATTGCATACACAGAGAATCCTAAAGAATTCATAAGTAAACTATTCAAACCGATAGGAGAGTTCAGCAAAGTCTCAGGATACAAGATAAACCTAAGTAAATCAGTAGGATTCCTTTACACCAACTCTGATATTACTAAAGAAGAAATCGCTAAATCAATACCATTTACTATAGCCCCTAAGAAGATAAAGTATCTAGAAATAAATCTAACTGGAACAGACTTTTACAAAGAGAACTACAAGTCCTTACTACAAGAAACTAAGGGAGACTTACATACATGGAGAAACTTACCCGGCTCATGGATAGAAAGAGTTAACATTGTGAAAATGTCTATGAGGCTCAAAGTAATCTACTTCTATAATGCAATCCCAATACAAACTGTGGTAACTTTTTTAATGGGATGGAGAAACAAATCACTAACTTTGTTTGCAAAGGGAAAAAGCTCTGGATAAGTAAAGCACTACCGAAGAAGAACACACTGGGAGGCCTCTCACTACCTGACTTTAGAAACTATTACACTGCTGCAGTAGCCAAAACAGCCTGGTACTGGTACAAAAAGAGAAAGATAGATCTATGGAACAGAATCAAGACCCCAGAGATGACACCCTCTTCCTATCAACGGTTGATATTTGACAAAGGCCCTAAGATATTAAACTGGGGTAAAAACTATCTCTTCAACAAATTGTGATGGCAAAATTGGATATCCATCTGCAATAAATTGAAACAAGAGCCATATCTTACACCTTATACAAAAACCAACTCAAACTGGATAAAAGACCTAAATATCAAATTGAAAATGATAAAGCTCATGCAACAAAAAGTAGGAACAACAATGTAAGTTTTAATACACAAAGTAGACAGACTTCAAAATCTGTCATACAAACCATAAATAATAGAAGAGAAACTAGATAAATGGGGACTATTAAGAATCAAACACTTTTGCTCATGCAAAAACTTTATTAATAGAATTAAAAGGCCACCTACAGAATGGGAAAAAAATACTTGGGAACTATATGTCAGAGTGATGCCTGATAATCTATAAGGTATGACAAAATATCAATAAGAAGAAGATAAATCATCCAATTAAGCAATGGGCAAAGGAGATGGACAGACACTTCCGAAAGAGGAGATCCAGGCAGCCAAAAAACACATGTGGACATGCTCATGACCATTAGCTATTAAAGAAATTCAAATCAAAACGACAATGAGATAAAATCTCACCCCAATAAGGTTGGCCATAATCCCCAAAACACAAAGCAGCAAATGCTGGAGAGGCTGTAGAGAAATTGGAACTCTCCTACACTGTTGGTGGGATTGGAAAATGGTGCAACCTCTTTGGAAAGCAGTCTGGCGCTTCCTGAAAAAGCTGGATATAGATAAACCATTTGACACAGTAATACCACTGCTCGGAATATATCCTACAGAATGAAGGCCATTCACACCAACTGATGTATGCACACGAATGTTTATCACAGCACAGTCCACAATAGCAAAAAGATGGAATCAACCCAACAACAGTGGAATCGACAGGTAAACTGTGATATATATATATATTCAGTGGAACACTATGCAATGATAAAGAGCAATGATAATTTTAGGAGACATCTCATAACCTGGTTCAACTGGAGAACATTATGTTGAGTCAAAGCAGTTAGCAACAAAAGAACAAGTATTATATGAGACCGCTGTGATAAGAACTTAAAAACAGACTCATGCATAGAAGAAAAGACTCTTTGATGGCTGCAAAGGTAGTGCGTGAGTGAGGGCGAGGGACGGATGGTTTAGATTAGACAACTGATAGAAATTTTTTGGGTGAAATCTGTGATAGCACACATTAGAAAGAAGAACAATATTAACTGGACTTCAACATAACATGATTACTCCTCCCATCTTAACCAAATCCTGCAAGGACAGAGTAGCTTCGGCGGGGGGCCAGGGACGATGCTCTCAGGGAAATTGAGGCCAAATTAGCACAACTAGTGTTTTGCTAAGAGAGCCTTCTGCACCCCACATTGGTGAGTAGCATCTGGGGTCTTAAAAGCTGTCATCTGAGGGTACAGCAAATTGCCCCAACTCAGCAGGAATGGATGATCATCAAGGACCAAAATGAGATGGGAGAAAGAGAACCCAGAAGACAGAGAGACCCATGTGAGTGGGTGACTACATCGACTTGTCACCGCAAGAACTGGATGGGGTCTGGCCACCACCAGGGATAGCCAATATGGAACTCACAAAGTTGAGTCTCATTGGTAGCACAAGAATAAAAATGGGAGCACCCTGAGATGTCAAAAAACTGCCATCGATGGTCCAGAGGCCTTGGAGTTTCCCTTGGAGCGCGACCCCTGGCCCTGATGCTGCCCTTGTCCATAAATCATAATGGAGGTCAACTCTTCAGATAGGAATGGATTGGACTTGGCGACACAGAGTGAAAATATCATGTGTCCACTTTATGGTTCTATGCATGTATTAGTCATCCTGCTAACCTCTTACCGGAGGAAGAGGAGTGGGTGGAGGGGAGGGGATGGGAGATAGTTGTGAGGATAAGATATATATGGAGCAGAGAGGAAAAGTGTGCTGTCATTGGGCAGGGGGAGCAGTGAGAGTTGCATGTAGGTAGGCATGCAAATTTATATGGGAATGTATATTTCCATTCAATCATAAGAAAAGTAAAAAATAAAATAAAATGAATCTTATGCAAATACTAATAAAATAGAAGAAGAAATGCTTCCTAAAGACTAAAGACTTCCTAAAGAGACAAACTATTTGATTAAGAAAAAGACCAAACATTACAAGAAAATAAAATTACAGATTAGTATCTCTCATAAACATATGGTTTAAAAATGCATCAACAAAACAGTATTAAATAATATATTATCCAAAAGGGTTGTATATCAAAATGCAATGGGGTTTACCATACGAATGTAAAATATGTTTAACACTCATATATTGTTTAATGTAATTTACCATATTAACCCAGAATACAAGACCAATTATGTGATGACCTGAACAGATGCAGAAAAAATATCTTTTGACAAAATTTAACATCATGCCTAATTAAACAACAAACCAAATTCTTCTCCAATCAACAGAAGAGAATTTACTTAAACTCTTGTAAAAAAAAAAATCTAAAAATAGCTACAGCTAACATTATACTTCATATTAAAATGCCAAACTTTCTTCCTGTTGTATTGAGAGAAAGAATGTCTCCTCTCAATTTCCTTAAAGAAATTCATAAGATTAGCTAACCTTATGGAAAAGGAAAACAAAATCCACATCTTCCCAAACTAAAGAAATGTATACAATAAATGTGTAAGAGAAATGTGGACTGCACTATCTGATTTCAGATTTCATGATAAATTGATGGTAAAGACGGTGTGGTATTGGTATAAGAATAGGTATACCCAGGATCCAATGTCATCGAGTTGATTCTGACTCATGGTGACCCTGTAGACAGAGTAGAACTGCCCCATAGAGTTTCTGAGGAGCACCTGGTGGATTTGAACTGCTAACCTTCTGGATAGCAGCCATAGTACTTAACCACTGTGTCACCAGGGTTTCCAAGAATAGGTATAAAGCCCACTGCATGGAATTGAGTCTGACTCAGGGTGACCCTAGAGGTCAGAGTAGAACTTCTCCACAGAGTTTCCAAGGAGTCCCTGGCAGATTTGAACTGCTGACCTTCCAGTTAGCAGACATAGCACTTAACCTACTACACCACTGAGATTTCCAAAGACTAGATACAGACACCAATAAAATAGAAGAGTCTAGAAATAGATCTACATATGGAAATCAAGCTCCAGTGTACAGAAACTTGACAAAGAAAATTTTTTCACCAAAAGATACTTGGCAAACTTCTTATCATTAAAAAAATCAAAAGCAAAAAACTAGTCTTGAGAGTTATATCAAAAAATTCCCTAAATATTATCTTAAATTTTATTCTGATCTAAACATAACTACTAAACCTACATAACTTTTTAAAGGAGAATTAGAGAAGAGCGTCTGTAAGCTCTTGTGGTAGATATTTGACATACAAAACACAAAAAAATAAAATCATAAAAAGTTATAATATAGACTGCAAATTTTAAAAAAGAACTTCCAGTTCCTAAACAGTGTTACTGTAGTCCAGTGATTTTTGACAAAGATGAAAAGACAATTGAATAACACCATTTCTCAACATGTTTCTAGAAGAATTGGACATTCATATTAAAAAAAACTAAAATGAACATAGACACAGATGTAAAACCTTCCCCAAACATTGACTCAAAAAGATTGAATGAACTACTTGAAACTTCTAGGAAAGAATAGAAGAGAAAGCCCATGTGACCTTGGACTTACCAAAAGCTTGATCATGAAAGAAAAATGTTGGTAAGTTGGATGTTATTAAGATTAAAAATATCTGCTCTGTGAAACACACTGTTGAGAGAACAGAAAAAAAGCTAAAGACATGTAGAGAATTTTCATAACACATATCTGATAGATGACTTGTATACAAAACATGGAAAGGTACTGAAAACTCAAGAAAATAAACAACTCAAATTAAAAATGGAGAAAAGATCTGAACACCAAAAAGGACTTAGAAATGCAAATTAAGCTTAAGAAAATGTATTGAAATACTGTCTCAGGAAAAGACAACTTTCAGTTTTCAGAAGAGTAATATATCGAGCACACTCATTTTTAATCTGGATTTTAGACTAACAGCTATGATTGTTAAGAAAAAACAAAAAAAATGCCCTTCAGTGCTCAAAATCAGGATACTAAAGCATGCACTCCTCAAAATACAGGTACTCAGGAAGAATACAGTTGCTGTTGTCAATAAGATTTTATTTTTTAAAAATATTTTATTGTACTTCCAGGGAAAGTTAACAATCCAAATCAATTTGCCGTATGTAACCCTGAACACACGTGACTATGCAGCTCTAAATGCTTCACCCCCCAGCCTGTGATACCACACACTTCCTTTGCACCCTATGCTTCTTGTATCCATGTCACCAACGCCTGTCCCCCCTCCTCTTCTCCTCTCACCACTTGACAAGAGCTGCTCAGGCAGCCTACTGTATGTACTTAAGCCAAGAAGCACATTCTTCGCCAGCATCACTGTATGTCTTAGTCCAGCCCAATCTTTGTCTGAAGAGTTCACTTTGTAGGGGCTGTGTCCCCAGGGTACCCTTCAGTCTGATGGACTACCACGTCTGGTCTTTGTTCTAGTTCTGCACACAATTTTTCTCCCACTACATCAGGCACTTTACATTGTGTTCTCCGTCATTGGTCATGGCAGGATGCCATCTAGTTCTTCTGGTATCATACTGATGTAATTTCTGGATCATATGGCATCATCTTCTGTCTGCTAGGCTCATGGTTTTCTTTTGTCTTTGATGTTATTCTTTCTCCTGTGTTCCAGGTGGATTGGGAGCAATTGATATTGGATGCTAAAATAGCTTTAGGTGGCTACTTGGAGCCAAAGTGGTATGCAGAATATTTTCTTTAAAAAGAGAACTTAGCTGTGCCAATTAGACTAGATGTCTCCTGAAACCATTGTCCCCAGAACCTTGCCACTGCTACCCTGTCTGTCAAAATGTTAGGTTATAGTTATAAAACCTTTTAGCTTTATGTGCAGTACATACAGTCATGCTAACATCCCTTCTACTGCATGCTGTCATTCCTTCACTTAACCCAATTTTTGTCCTTCTGATCTGTGAATACTCCTCTCCTCCCTCTCCATCTTTGTAGCCACCAAAGATTATTTCCTTCTGTGCTTAAACTTTTTGTTAAGTCCTTATAGTAGTGGTATCATACAATATTTGTCCTTTTGAAGACAATTGTGCTCAGCATAATGTCTTCCAGATTACTCCAAACATGAGATATTTCCTAAGATCAGTGTTGTTTATTATGGCATAGTATTCTGTTGTGTAAATATGTCATAGTTTGTTTATCCATTCATCTATTCTCACCTTGGTCAAGTCCATATTTTGCTATTCTGGGCAGTGTTGCAATGAACACTGGTATACATATATTACTTAGTGTGACTGCTCTTATTTCTCTAGAATATATTCCAGACAGTGGAACTGCTGGATCATATGGTATTTCTACATTTAGATGTTTAAGAAGGCAACCAATCAATTTCCAAAGTGGTGGTACCATTTTATATTTCTACCAGCTGTGTGGAAGAGTTTCAGTTGGTCCACAACCTCTCCAACATTTCTTCTTGTAGTTCTTATTGTAGTTTTGATTTGGATTTCTTTAGTGGTTAATGACTGTGAACATTTCCTCATGTATTTGTTAGTCACCCGGATGTCTGCTTTTGTGAAGTGCCTATTCATATACCTTACCCATTTTTTAATTGGGTTATTTGTCTCTCTGTTGAGGTTTTGCAGCATCTCGTAGATTATGGAGATTAAACACCTGTAAGATTTGTGGTAGCCAAAAATTCTTTTCCAGTCTGTACATTCTCCTTTTACTCTTTAGGTGAAGTCTTTGGATGAGCATTACCGTTTGAGTTTTAGGCATTCCCAGTTATCTGATGTTTGTGGATTTTTATCATATTTTGTAGTCTGATTATGCTGTGTATTGGGGCTCCCACCATTGCCCTTCTTCTTTTATTCCATGATTTTTATTGTTTTCGATTTCACATTCAGGTTGATGTATTTTGAATTAGTTTTTGTGTGTGGTGTGAGATATGGGTCTTGTTTCATTTTTTCGTAGATGGATATCCAGTATGCCAACACTATTTGTTAAAGAGATCATCTTTTCCCAAGTTTGCTGACTTTGGATCTTTGTCAAATATTATCAACTGCTCACAGGTAGATGATGCTATATCTGGATTCTCAATTCTTTTCCATAGTTCTATGTTTTTGTACTAGGCAGTTTTGACTATCATGGCAGCGTATAGATTCTAAATTCAGGTGGTATTAGACTTCTCACTGTGTTCTTCTTCTTTAATAATTCTTCACTTATTCATGGCTTCCTTTTCCATATGAATTTAATCATTTGTTTTCCATCTCACTGAAAACTGTCCTTAGGATTTGTATTGAGATTGCATTGTATGTATAGATCTCTTTGGGCAGAATAGATGTTTTCATGATGCTTAGTCTTCCTATCCATATCAAGGCAGTTTTCTTCACTTACGTAGGTCTCTTTTGATTTCTTGCAGTAGAGCCTTGTGATTTTTCTATGTATAGGTCCTTCATGTCTCTGGTCAGACTTATTCCTGGGTATTTTATTTTCTAGGGGATATGATATTGATTTGGTGATTTCCTCTTTCATAGTCTCTTGGTTGGTATAAAGGAATCTAACTAATTTTTGTGTATTTCTCTTATATCATGATACTTTTCCATCTCAGTAGGGTTTTTTTTTGGATTTTTTTAGGGTTTCCCATGCATAAAAACACACCATCTGCAAATAGAGATACTTTGAATTCTTCAGTACTCATTTGAATGCTATTTATTTATTTTTCTTCCCCGGTTCCTCCAGTTTCAACCTCCAGGAAGATGCTGAATAAAAGTGGGCATCCTAGCCTGGTCCTTGTTCTCCTGGGGAATGCTTTCATGTAGGAGGGTGTTGACTGTATTGTCTTTGCACAGATGCTCTTTATTTTGTTGAGGAATTTCCCTTCAGTTCCTCTTCTGCTGAGTTTTTGACATGAATGGGTGTTGGGCTTAATCAATGCCTTTCCTGCCTGAATGGATAAAATCAGTGTTTCTTGTCTTTTGTTTTATTATGTGGCTGGTTATATTAATTGTTTGTCTAATAGTGAACCATTTCTGTATCCCTGCATCCCTGGTACTATTTTTTAATGTGTTGTTGAATACTATTGACCAGAATTTTCTTGAGGACTTTTGCATCTAAGTTCATGAGAGATATTGCCCTGTAATTTTCCTTTTTGGTTGTCTTCACCTGGTTTTGGTTTCAGTGTTATGCTGGTTTCATAGAATGAGTTTGGGAATATTCCTTCATTTCTTATGGTCTGTAAGACCTTTAGTAGGAGTGGTGTTAACTCTTCTCTAAAAGTTTTGTAGAATTCTCCCATAAGATTCGATAGTATTTTAAACCAATCGCTTTTGACATATAAAAGAGAAAAGCAAGCACAAAGTCAGGGGAAACTCATAATACCGAGAAAGCAGTGCTGGAAGCCGTCCATCCTTTGGATCTGATGTTCCTATGTGGAGGAGCACTTAGACCAATCTACCAAGGTAAGATTGATGACATAGACCTTCCTCCAAAGCTGACAGAGAAAAAATGCCTCCCCTGGAGCAGAGACCTGAATTCAGACTTGTAGACTTCTAGACTGAGAGAATTTCACTTTGTTAAAGTCATAGACTTGTGACAGTTGGTCATTTATATAGACGTGCTACATGACTAAGATAAAATCTTCTTAAGTCTGTGTGTTAGTCTGGAAGCACAGTTGAAATCTGCTAACATTGAAGATCTTGCTCTTGTTTGAAATACTGATTGTGGAGCTTCCAAAATCGTAGCAACACACAAGCCTCCACCATAAGGCAAACTGACAGGTAGGTAGAATCAATATGAGTCCGTTAATTATGCAAATGTACCTTAAGATACTAATAATATTGAGAAGTAGGTGTAATGTATATGGGAATTCTGTATTGTTTCAAATTTTTGTGTAAATCTAAAATTATTGTATAACAAGTTTGTTTCCAGTTACAGAAGTTAAAAAGGTGTTGTCTGAGAATATTCATAATCCATGCATCTGAGAAAATGTTAATTCCTGAACTTAACAAAAAAAAAGACAAGCAAAAAAATAATAATGGTTAAAAGATTGAGATAGACTTTTTAAAAAAACTAAAAGAAGAAGAAATAAAAATGGCCAGAAATCATAAGAAAAGACATAGAACATTATGTGTCATCAGAGCTATACAAACTTCAGTCACAAGTTTTCACTACATATCCATTAGGATAGCTACAGCAATATGAAGTACCGACAGAGATATGAAGTAACTCTAATAAATTGATAATGGGATGATAACAGTTAATTTGGAAAACTGCTCAATAATTTTTGTTGTTGTTAAACATAAATTGACCCTATTATCCAACAATTCAATTCTAGGAATCTGTCTACTCACATGAAGTGAATACATATGGCCATAAAAAAGACTTGTGCATGAATGCTCATAGTAGCTTTATTTCTAATTTCAAAGAATAGAAACAACCTAAACTTTCATCAACAGATGAATGGACTAAACAAATGGCTCTATATCCACATAGTAGAATGTTACTCAGTCACATAAAAATATGTATTGCCGTTTATAGCAATATGAATGAATCAAAAAATAGCATTGATATATCTCAAAAACATTGAATGGAATAAGCTAGATATAAAACCATATATTGAATTTATTTAAAAATATTTGGAGTAGACTACAGAACTGCAGTCTTACCAAACGCCTAATAAAACTTTGATTCTGGTATCGGGAGCCTGGGATCTAGAAGCCACCTGCACAATCACCTCTCAACACATAAAAAGCTGGGAAATAAAAATTTAAATGATGTTACAGGAAAATCATATGTTTCTTTACACAGTCTTGCCAACATGGAAAATCAAAGGGGAGGAAGGAAGATCAGTGTTTTAGTCAGTTAGGGCTGGTCTAACAGAAATATGACAGAGTGGATGGCTTTAATAAATGAAGGTTATTCTTACACAGTCCGGTAGGTTGCAAGTCCATGTTCAGGGTGTCCGCTCCAGGGGAAGGCCTTCCCCTTGTCGGCTCTGGAGGCAAGTCCGGTATTGCACCAGTCTTTGTCCAGGGGGCGTCTTGGCACAGGAACCTCATGTCTGAAGGATGCACTCCTCTCCCGATGCTGCTTGCTTGATGGTACAAGGTTCCCAATTCTCTGCTTGCTTCTCTGTCCTTTTATCTCTCGTAGGCTGAAAGGATTAAGGGTGGGGAAAGCCATACTCCAGGGAAACTCCCTTTACAGCAGGGCAGGGAAGTAATCCTATGAAGGAATTTACAGCCCCACCCTAATCCTTTAACATACGGTTTAGGGAAACCACAAAATGGAGGACAGTCACAAGATACTGGAAATCATGTCCCAGCCACATGGCTACACATATTCTGGGGGGACACAATTCAACCCACGACATCCCACCCTTTGACAACCCAAAAATCACGTCACAGAAACATTTAACACATTCATCTCACCACAGCAAAATCATGTCCATCCCATACAACAGAAGTCTTACATCAGTTCCAAGTCCAAAATACAAAAATTCTTCTACATCTGTGAAACCTAGAAGGTAAGCTATCTGCTTCTAAAGGGACAATGGCAGAACAGGCACAAGTTAGACATTGCATTATAAATGGGAGAAACTGCAGGGAAAGAAGGCATTAACAGGCAACAAGTGAGTCAGCAGAACACATTACATTAGCCCTGAAAGCTTTGGAAATACTCTTACACTTTCTGAGATATTCTACACAACGGCACTGCTCTCCAGACTCTAGGTATTGGCCACACTCCAGATTCTGAGTGGAGACCTCCAGCCCCGTACTACAATTCTGCCTTCAAGGCTCACTTGGAGAGAAACTCTGCCCCATCGGCTATAGGAGCACCCTAAGCCCAACTGAGTGGCAATTCCACCCTTTCAACCCCCTGAGGTCATGGCCATACCTCTTGAGACTGAGGCAGCTCAGCTTCTCATGCTGTTTGTCTCTTCAGCTTCAGCTTCCTATGGCCGCCTGGCCTGTCCCTCAGGCCCAGATCGGCCCTGCCAGGCAAGTGTTCCAAAGCTCTGTAGCTCCACTGATTTACGTGCCTGGAGGCACCCCACTCTTGCTAGAAAGCTTCCTGCAGAAAAGCACTCAGTTCTTTCTCTCTGTGGGTCAGCAAGGCCAGCTCCACCGATTTAAGTGCCCGGAGGCATCCCGTTCCATGAGGAAAACTGTGCAGGCACTCAGCTTTCTCGCTCCATGGGTCGGCTCCAGTGCTGCCTCTGATTCTGCTGCTGCCACTGCTGCTGCCGCCAGTCCTCTGTTTCTCACCATCTGCACCTTCTTTGTTCCTTCTGAATCTTCTGTCCATTTGCAGTTTCAAAGTGGCTTCCACATTTTAGGTATTTGCTAGAGCAGCACCCCACTTTCATGGTACCAAATTCTGTTTTAGTCAGCTAGGGCTGCTCTAACAGAAATACCACAGAGTGGATGGCTTTAACAAAGGAAGGTTTATTCTTACACAGCCCAGTAGGTTGAAAGTCCATATTCAGGGTGTGGGCTCCAGGGGAAGGCTTTCTCCTTGTTGGCTCTGGAGGCAAGTCCGGTATTTCATCAGTCTTTGTCCAGGAAGCGTCTTGGCACAGGAACCTCATGTCTGAAGGACGCACTCCTCTCCCGATGCTGCTTGCTTGATGGTACGAGGTTCCCAATTCTCTGCTTGCTTCTCTGTCCTTTTATCTCTCATAGGCTGAAAGGATTAAGGGTGGAGCAAGCCATGCTCCAGGGAAACTCCCTTTACAGCAGGGCAGGGAAATAATCCTATGAAAGAATTTACAACCCCACCCTAATCCTTTAACATACAGTTTAGGGAAACCACAAAATGGAGGACAGTTACAAGCTACTGGGAATCATGTCCCAGCCACATGGCTACACATATTTTTGGGGTGACACAATTCAGCCCATGACAATCAGTAAAATGGATTCTGCCAGACGGACATATTCTAAAACATATGAGGCCCAACAATTAAGTTCACAAAGTCATCCTACAAAAAGTACTACGTAACTCATTGCTGTACAGTTCCTTTTGAAGTACTCCCCTTGGGAAGCTGTGCACTGACACCAGTGTCTAATCTACTCTTCTAAGCAACTTTGGAATTCTTTTTCTGCAATGGCCATCAGACCTGTTGTCAGACAATTAAGGTCTGACAATTAGGTTCCTGAACTCATCTTGGAAATTGTGCTTTGAAAGGTAAACTAGACTCTGGCGTTGGTGCATAGATTACCAAAGGGGAGTACTTCGAAGGTGACCATAGTAATATTCATCAATGAAGTATGTAACACTTTTGCTAGGATGAGTACACCTAAAGTAGAACCTTATTCGTGTCTAGAATCTAGACTCAAACAGTAAGTGAATTTGATTTTAGCTTTCCAATTTTCTTAAACAGTAGTAGGTTAGAATAAAGTCTAGATAATGTCTTCTAGAGTGTCTACCTGGATCTACTCGTTTTTGCTATTTGCTATGCATATAGTCTACTAGTTCTTAACCTTTTAAACCACAGTAACAATAGCGACAAAGTTTGCTTAACATAATGCAATTTATTCTTCATACCAAAAAACACTTGCTTTCGTTGTGTTATAACAGAAACACAATGTCCCTGAAAATATTAAATATGTCTCTGAATAATGATAATTTTTCTTCTGGTCCTGTCACAATCCTACTTTGATATTTTATAATTTAAATAAAAAATATAAGTGTGAATTATCATCAGCATACCTAATAAAAGTGAAAAAGGAGAGAAAGCCAGATGAAATTAATGTAAAGATATACTTGCTTAGACACACATACTTCCTGAATAATCAAGTAATAAAATGCGGAAAGCTACCCTAAATCTTGTTTCCCTGCTTGTTTCATTTACTACCCAATTAGAGTGCCCTTTTCCTTTTAGTCCCGGACTTCCTGGTCAGGGTTTATACCGTGTGGAGTGACACAAAACTACGTTCTTGAAGAATAAGAATCCCTAGTATATACATATGCCTTGGATTACTGTAGCTGTTTTTTGTTTCCATTTCACTTAGAAGCAGGCGGAGCTGTCCTGAAGACTTCCTGTGTTTTGCATGCACCCCTTGAGTAACAATACTATTTCAATTTAATATCAGAATTAAATTTTCCAAGCAGAGCAAAAATTGTCTTTGCCTATAAATTCAGTGACATTGAGGTTTCCAGAATGATCAGGTGGCATCTTACTTTCCAAGTCAATAAAACTATTGTTGATACCCTTGATGTAAACTGATTCTTACTCAGAAAAGTCTCGAAGACGGAAAGCAAAAATATGGCTACATGAAGTAGACCACTTTTTACATCAACTCAGATATAAGAGATTCATGTGATATTCTACCAACTCACTGACTGACTGAGTATCTACTCACTGAGTGAGTGCAAGGGGAATTTTTAAGAACAGGATAATGCTATAAATTATTTACATCAGCAGACACAGTCCTAGAAGTAATTGTCAACATTGGTACTATAACTAGTTAGGAAATCGATTCAATAATTTAAAATATTGCCACAAAGAAAATACTAGACTTTGATAAATGTGCATAAGGAACCAACAAACAGAACAGGAGTATAATGAAGGAACACTTTTCAACTTTTAAATGGGTGTAGCTTTAAGACAACAGCTAGAGGAAAGCAATAGGGATAATAATAGTCTGGAACCCTGGAGGTACAGGGGTTAAGTATTCAGATGCTAATCAAAAGGTCACTTGTTTGAGTCTCTAGCTGCTGCTTGAAAACTCAGTGGAGGCAGTTCTACTCTGTCCTACAGCGTGGCTGTAAGTTAGAATCTAATGGACAGCAATTGTGCTTTTTGGGGAGGTGCAGATGGTGAGAAACAACAGAGGACCGGCGGCAGCAGCAGTGGCAGCAGCAGAACCAGAGGCAGCACTGGAGCCGACCCATGGAGCGAGAAAGCTGAGTGCCTGCACAGTTTTCCTCATGGAACGGGATGCCTCCGGGCACTTAAATCGGTGGAGCTGGCCTTGCTGACCCACAGAGCGAGACAGCTGAGTGCCTTTGGGCAGGCCTCTTTCCAGCAAGAGTGGGGTGCCTCTGGGCACTTAAATCAGTGGAGCTACAGAGCTTTGGAACACTCACCTGGCAGGACCGATGTGAGCCTGAGGCCCGGGCCATGTGGCCATAGGAAGCAGAAGCTGAAAAGACAAACAGCGTGAGAAGCTGAGCTGCCTCAGTCTGAAACGGTATGGCCACGACCTCAGGGGTTTGAAAGGGTAGAACCATGGTGTACTGTGTTCTGTAAAGGTGGAATTGCCACTCAGTTGGGCTTAGGGTGCTCCTATAGCCGATGGGGCAGAGTTTCTCTCCAAGTGAGCCTTGAAGGCAGAATTGTAGTACGGGGCTGGAGGTCTCCACTCAGAATCTGGAGTGTGGCCAATACCTAGAGTCTGGAGAGCAGTGCCGTTGTGTAGAATATCTCAGAAAGTGTAAGAGTATTTCCAAAGCTTTCAGGGCTAATGTAATGTGTTCTGCTGACTCACTTGTTGCCTGTTAATGCCTTCTTTCCCTGCAGTTTCTCCCATTTGTAATGCAATGTCTAACTTGTGCCTGTTCTGCCATTGTCCCTTTAGAAGCAGATAGCTTACCTTCTAGGTTTCACAGATGTAGAAGAATTTTTGTATTTTGGACTTGGAACTGATTTAAGACTTCTGTTGCATGGGATGGACATGATTTTGCTATGGTGAGATGAATGTGTTAAATGTTTCTGTGACGTGATTTTTGGGTTGTCAAAGGGTGGGATGTCGTGGGTTGAATTGTGTCCCCCCAGAATATGTGTAGCCATGTGGCTGGGACATGATTTCCAGTATCTTGTGACTGTCCTCCATTTTGTGGTTTCCCTAAACCATATGTTAAAGGATTAGGGTGGGGCTGTAAATTCCTTCATAGGATTACTTCCCTGCCCTGCTGTAAAGGGAGTTTCCCTGGAGTATGGCTTTCCCCACCCTTAATCCTTTCAGCCTACGAGAGATAAAAGGACAGAGAAGCAAACAGAGAATTGGGAACCTTGTACCATCAAGCAAGCAGCATCGGGAGAGGAGTGCATCCTTCAGACATGAGGTTCCTGTGCCAAGATGCCCCCTGGACAAAGACTGATGCAATACCGGACTTGCCTCCAGAGCCGACAAGGGGAAGGCCTTCCCCTGGAGCGGACACCCTGAACATGGACTTGCAACCTACCGGACTGTGTAAGAATAACCTTCATTTATTAAAGCCATCCACTCTGTCATATTTCTGTTAGACCAGCCCTAGCTCACTAAAACAGTTAGTATGAATGAAATTAAGAGTAACTGAAGATGCTACTTTTTTCAGAGAAGCACATTATGAAAATGAAATGTAATATCAAATTGCTAGATTATGAACAGAATAAATCAAATAGTATTGAATTCTTAACAGAAGGGAATGTCAATGTTTAGCTCAGCTAAGTGACAACATCTTGCTTTTTAAGACCTGATTGTTCTTGACCCAATGAGGAAAAATGAAAACAATTTTTTAGGAGTGTTACATTCTTACTTAAGCCAGTAAGGAGAGATCTCTTATCTTGCTTCTGAATTTCTTGTTTTCACTGTGTTTTAAGTGAAATTTTACAATTCTAGTCAGTTTCTCATACAAAAACTTACATAGACATTGACTGCCATATGACCCTAGTTGCTCTTCCCACAGGGTGATAGGATGCTTCTCCTTTCCACCTCAGATTACCTGTGTCCCTTTAAGCAGCTCCTGTCCCCCACTGTTTTCTCATCTTGCATCCAGAGAGGAGCTACCCATTTAGACTCTTGTATCTACCCAACCCAGGAAGTATACTCTTCACCAGCATCCATTTTATGTCTTCTATGTCAGTTTAATCTTTGTCTCAGTTTTCTGGAATGGTTTCATTTCTAGGTTAGCAGAACTGTATTTTCAGGAGACCATCTAGTCTGTCAGATTATCAAGTCTGGTCTCTTTACTGGAGTTCTAGTTCTACACTCCACATTTCTCCCACTGTATTAGGGACACTATTGAGTTCCCTCTCAGGGCATTTTTTGATTGTTGCCAGGCACCATCTGGTTCTGCCTCATGTTGGTGCAGTCTCCGGTATAAGTGGCCCCTTCTGTCTTTTGGACTCACACTTCCCTTGTGTCTTTGATGCTCTTCATTCTCTTCTGCATCACACGGATTAAGACCAACTGATGCTTCTTCGACGGCCACAAGATAGATTGTGAAACCACAAATGCCACTGATCAAAGGGAGGTGCAGAATATTTTAATAAACTTTTCTATGCCAGCTGACCTAGATGTACCTTGGATCCATGATCCCCAGACAACCTACCCTGCTACTCTGTCCTCAACGTTTGGTTTTATTTAAAATACTTCTAAGCTTTGGATTTAGTCCATTTTTGTTGATTTTTCCTCTACTGCGTGTTGTCTCTCCCTTCACCTAAAATAACTTTTGTCAATTATCAAACTAAAGAACACCCGTTTTCATCTTACCCTCCATCACAACAATCAAAGAACGTTTCCTACTGTAAATCAGTTTATTCTGGAGCCCTTGTAACAGTGATCTCGAACAATATTTGTCCTTTCTGCAATTCACTAATTTCACTCAGTATAATACCTTCCAGACACTTTGATGTTATGAATTGTTTCACAAATTTATCTTTGTTCTTTATCATTGCAGAACATTCCATTTTGTATACTCATTCTTCCAATTACAGATACCTCGGTTGATTACATCTTCTTGCTGTTGTGAACAATGCTGAGATGAACACTGGTGTGCATGTATCTATCTGTGTGGCAGCTCTTGTGCTCTCTAGGATATATTCCAAGAAATGGGATTGCTGGATCTTATGGTCTTTCTATTTCCAGCTTTTTAAGAACAAGCCAAATCCATTTCCAAAGTGGCTGTACCATTTTATAGTCCTATCCACAGTGCATAATTGTTCCAGTCTATACATCCTTTCAAAAATGTATTATTACTACATATATATTTTTGGATTAATGTCAGCCTTATTGAGACGAAATGGTATCTCACAGTTGTTTTGATTTGCATTTCTCTAACGGCTGATGGCTGTGTGCATTTTCTCATGTATCTGTTAGCTACCTGACTTTTTTTGGTGAATGAAGTCCTGTTCATATCAATTGCTCATTTTTTAACTGGATTCTTATTATTGCTGTTGTTGAAGTTTTGCAGTACCTTGCAGATTTTGGAGATTAGATGTTGACTGGACTTTTTGTAGCCAAAATTTTTCACCCTAGCGTGTAAGTTGTCTTTTCACTCTTTCGGTAAATTCTGTGGATGAGAATAAATGCTTTATTTTTAGGAGTTTCCAGTTAACTATTTTCTCTTCTGGTGTTTGTGTACTGTATGTAGTGTTTTGTTTTCTATTTACGCCTTGCATTAAGGCTTCCAGTGTTGTTCCTGTTTAAATCCATAATCTTTATCATTTTAGATTTTATATTTAGAACTCTGTTCCATTTGTGTTAGTTTTTAAGCATGGTTAGAGAAATGGGTCATGTTTCATTTTTCACCAGATGGATACCTAGTCATGCTGATACTGCTTATTAAAGAGACTGTCTTTTCCCCAGTTTACAGACTTGGGCCTTTGTCAAATATCAACAGCTCACAAGTGGACATATTTATATCTGGATTCTCAATTATGTTTCATTGTTCTATGTGTCTATTTTACAACAATACCAGGCTGTTTCAATTACTTTGGTGGTAAATAGATTCTAAATTAGGATAGCATGAATCTTCCCACCTTATTCTTCTTCTTCAACAATGCTTTATTTATCCAGGGCTGCTTCCTTTTCCATATGAATTTGTTGATTTGTTTCTCCATCTCATTAAAAAATGCCATTGGAATTTGTATTGGAATTTCATTACATCTATAAGTCATTTTGGGAAGAAAAGATGTTTTCACAATGTTGAGTCTTCCTGCCCATGAGCAAGATAGATTTCTTCACTTATGTAGGTCTCTTTCGATTTCTTGCAGTGGTAACTTACGATTTTCTTTGTATAGGCCTGTTTTACATCTTGAGTTAGATTTATTCCTATCTAATCTTCTTGGGGAATATTGTAAATTGTACTGATTTGATGGCTCCCACTTGGATGTGCTCTTTGTTAATATAGAGGACTCCAACTTATTTTTGTGTGTTTACTTTGTATTGTGACGCTTTTATGAACTTGCATATTAGTTCCAGGAGGGTTTTTTGTTGTGAGTGAATTCTTTAGGGTTTTCTCTGTATAAGAACTTTTTGTCTGTATATAGAGATACTTCTCCTTTTTCCTTACCAATTTCAATGCTTTTATTTCTTTTCACAGCCTGATTTGGTTAGAATCGCCAGTACAGTGTCGAATAAGGTGATGCGAAAGGGCTTCTTTGTCTGGGTCCTATTCTCAAAGGGAATACATTCAGACTGTGTCCGTGTAGGATGTTGTTGGCTGTTTGCTTTGTGTAGATGTTGAGGAATTTCTCTTCTGTTCCTGTTTTGTGTAGTTTCTTTAAATGTGAATTCATGTTGGATTTTTCAAATGCTTTTTCTGCATCAGCTGATGAAACTAAATGGCTGTTACTTTCATTTATGTGGCTTATTACACTGATTGTTTTTCTAATGTTGGACCATACTTGAATACCTGATAGGAATCCAACTTGTTCAAGGTGATTTATTATTATTATTTTATTGTGATTAAGTGAAAGTATACAATCCAAATAAATTTTGCATATCCATCTATTTGCAGCACCTTCTGTTCTCTATGCCCAGTGACAGCACACTCTTCCCTTTCATTCTATACTTGAAGTATCCTCTTAACAAGGTTCTATAGCTTCCTCTCCACTCTCTTTTCTCACATCTAAAAAGAGAATAGTAGGGCAGCATCCTATAAATGCGTAGAACCATGAAATACACACACCATATGTTCATGTTGTGTCCCCAAGTCCAGTCCACTTTTATCCAGAGTTGACCTTAGTCAAGTTTTATGGGAAGGAGCAGCAGCAGGTCTTGGGGCCATGTTCCCAGAGAATAGTCCAGGTCATCTGACCATCAATTCTGGTCTTTCAGTACAGTTCTTGAACTGCACCCCTCTTTTACTTGTGTTGCCACAGGGACTCTACATTGTGTGCCACATCACGGCTCTTTGGTGGTGGCCCGGCACCGTGTGGTTCTTCTGGTCACATGCTGGTACAGTCTCCCATTCACATGGGTCCTTCTGTCTAATCAGCACTTTTTTCTTCGTGTCTTTTTTGCTTTTGGTGGTCATCTGTTCCTGATGAGCTGGGATATTTGGTGTACTTCAGATGGCAGCTTGCTAGCTTTCAAGACCCTAGATGCCACTCTTCAATATGGAGTGCAGAACACTCTCTTAGCAATAGGATGGTTATATTAATTGGCCTCGATGTCCCCTGAAAGCTTGGTCCCCAGACATCCCCTCCACCTACTCTGTCCTTGCAAAATTGGGTCGACATTAGGAGAGCTGTCAGCTTATGTGGAAGTCCAGTTAAGTCGTCACTGCTGTAACCCAACTTGATTTCTGTTAACTAATTTATAACCAATCTTCTCACTTCCTCCCCACCCTTGTAGCCATCAAAGAGTCTTGTCTTCACTACATAAGTCTATTTTAAAATCTTACAGTAGGGGTTTCATACAACATTTGCAGGACTGATTTCATTCAGCATGATGTCTTCCAACTGAAACCAAGTTGAGAGGCTTTCTAAAATTACTATTGTTCTTTATCATTGCATAGTGTTCCATTCAATGTATCTACCATAATTTGTTTATCTGTTTATCTGTTGATGGGCATCTTGGTTGGTCCCATCTTTCTGCTGTTGTGTACAGTGCTGCAATAAACATTGAGATGCATATGTATGTTGCTGTGAAAGCATTTATTTCTGTCAGATATATTCCAAGCAATAGGATTACTGGATCAAGTGGTATATCTATTTCCAGCTTTTTAAGGAAACACCAGATTATTTTCCAAAGAGGTTATACCATCTTGCAATCCCACCAGCAGTGCAGAAGAGTTTCAGTTTCTCCACAGCCTCTCCAGCATTTGCTGTTTTGTGTATTTTGGATTCTGACCAACCCTGTTGGGGTGAGCTAATGTCTCACTGTAGTTTTGATTTAGATTTCTCTAACAGCTAATGATTGTGAGCATATACTTATGTATCTTTTGGCTGCCATGATGTCCTCTTTGGTGATGTCTGGAGATGTTCTTTTCCCATCACTTAATTGAGTTATTTTCCTTTTTCTGAGATTAGTGTTGCCATACCTGCTCTTCTTTGTGTATCGTTAGCTTGGTATATATTATTCCATCCTTTCATTTCAGTTTGCTCATATCTTTAAGCCTAAGGCAAGTTTTTTATATGCAACGTATAGACAGGTCATGTCTTTTGGTTTAAGATGTCACTCACTGTCTCTTTATTGGAGCATTCAGACCATTTACCTTCACTGTAATTATTGATAGGTATGTGTTTGGTGCCACCATTTTGATGTATTTATTTTTGTGTTGATGTTTTCTCTGTTGCTTTTACTATTCTGTTCTGGGACATTCTTCTTCAGGTGTCAGTTTTTCACCTTTTTCAGTGTTGCTTTTGTGTTTGTTGAGACACTTGTATTGTATTTCTTGTTTTGATATGTTGCATCTTTATTGTGCTTTGCAACTATGCCTATGGTTCCCCTTAACAATCTATGTTTAAATCCAGTTTTAACTTCTACATATCTTCTTAACTTCCTCTCGATCTGGGAGGACTATAACTACTGTAGTATATCCCTCTTTTTAATATGATGATGTCATACTTTTCATGATATGATCACTGGATCACTTCTTTAATATTATAGCTTTGGTTGAGTTTTGTGCCTTCCATACCTGAGTAGGTTTCTGGATGATGTGCCCTGTATTGTCTCTCCAAATACAAAGTTCATGGTTTTGTTTTTGTAAGCAAAGAACTTCTTTCAGTATTTCTTGTAGCTTTGGTTTGGTTTTTACAAAGTCTCTGAGTTTCTGCTTATCTGCAAATGTCTTAATTTCATTTTCATACTTGAAAGACAGTTTTGCAGGGTATATAGTTCTTGGTTGGAAGTTTTCCTCTTTCAGGGCTTTGAATATGCCATCCCACTGTCTCCATGCCAACAATGTTTCTGCCAAGAAGTCAGATGAAAGCCTAGAGGGCTTTCTTCTGAATGTTAGTTTAGCTTTGAGTCTCTGCTTAGGTTTCGTTTTGTTCAGTTTCATTAAAATATGTCTTGGTGTCTTTCTTTTGGGATCTATATTGTGTGGTGTTTGATACGCATCTTGGATATCTGTGTTCTCTTCTTTCATAATTTCAAGGAAGTTTTCTGTCGGAAACTCAACAACGCTCTCCGTGTTCTCAGGTGTTCCTCCCTGTTCAGGAACTCTAGTTAATAGTAGATTGTTCCTCTTTATAGAGTCCTGCATGTTTCTCAATGCTTCTTCATTTTTCTTGTTTCTTTTCTCTGATTTCTCCTCATAAATGCTGGTGTCAGCAGCTCTGTCTTCCAGGTCAGAAAGCCTATTTTCCATTTGTTGCATTCTGTGTTCTTGCTTTGAATTGAAGTTTCTATTCTTTGATTTTGTTCTTGATCTGTTGGATTTCACAGTACTGGTGTTCCATCAGATCAAACAGTTTGCCTAGTTTTTTATTTTGCTCTGCTGCATCTTGTGTAAGTTCTAGGAGGGCTTTCTATATAATACTTTTGTACTTGACCTCTGAAAGTTTCAGAAGTTCTTTGGTTCTTCTGTCAGTTTTCTGGAGCCATGGGTGGATTTTTCTTTAAGTGTCTGATCAGTGTTTGCTGCTTTTGGGGAATCTAGATGTTGTTTAGTTTCTCTGGTGTTGCCTTAACAGGAGCTGAGGTGCAATCTGAGAACATTGATCACCTATCACCTCCATGTACTTCAGTGTTGGGCCCAGTAGGGTCTCAGGGGTAGCAGTCTCCACCTCCTGGCTGGCAAAGACATAGCCCTACTTATGGAGTCACTGGGGGGCCATCAGCTGACCCTATATTGTGGGTCAGTAAAGGCTGAAAGAGATGCCATCAGCATGCATCACAGTTATTTCTCTTAGTAGACTTATTTTGAAAGGTAAAAGCTATCTGACAGCTTCCAAAATCAGTCAGGCTGTCAGGTGTGCAAGCCCCTTTCCAGGTGGCTATGGAGGCACCTCTATATCCATCTTCAGATGCTGTGATCTAGTTCAAAGTATGGACAGAGTACTGTCCTGCACCTATAAAGCTGCATTGTGCTAAACACAGCTTTTCTGCCAAGAAAACACTTCCCGAGTTGGCACTGCTTCCCAGCCTGGGAATTTACTCCTGCTGAGGCCTCCATTGGTAATTCTGCCTCCTGGTCGAATAAGGTGGTGTCCTGTACAATCTGTCCAAATGTTTCCAAATAGCTGAATCAATGACAGAGGTTTAGAAAGAGACGATGGAGGGGTCGTGGTACTCTAAGTCCAGAGCCAGGCTCTCAAAGTGTAGCTATTCCACCTGCTGATCACATCAGAAATGTGGCTGAGCTTTTACCTTTTTCTTGCTGATATTTTGCAGTGCCTTGTAGGTTATGGAGATCAGAGGTAGATCTGACATGTGGTTGCCAAATATTTTTTTCTTTTTCTGTAGATTGTCTTAATTCTTGATAGTCTTTGGAAGAACAAAACTGATTCTTAGTAGTTCCCATTTATCTATTTTTTGTTTTGTTGATCATGAATTATTTCTCAGATTTTGCAGTCTACCTAAGCTGTGTATTAGAACTTCCATTGTTGACTCAATCTTCTCCTGCATGATCTTTATCATTTTAGGTTTGCTATTAAGTACTTTGATCCATTTAGAGTTATTTTTTGTGTACGGTGTAGTATATGGGTCTTGCTTCAATGGTTTGCAGATGGATACCAAATTTTGCTAACACTATTTGTTAAAGAGACTGTTTATTCCCCAGTTTATACTATTAGGGTGTTTGTTGAATATTAATTATTGGTAAGATGATGGTGGTGTCCTTGAGGTCTTACTGACCTCTTCTATTAATTTGAGTAGTTTACTTATGTATTCTTTAGGATTTTCTGCATATGCAATTATGTCATCTGCAAATAGGGAGATTTTTACTTCTTCTTTGCTCATGTGGATGCTGTTTATGCCTTTGTCTTGTCTAATTGCTCTGGACAGAACTTTTAGTACAAAGTTGAATAAAAGTGGTAAGAGTGGGCATTTTTATCTAGTTCCTGCTCTAAAGGGGAATTCTTTCAGTCTCTCTCCATTCACGATGATTTAGGAAGTTGGGTTTGCATAGATACCCCATATTGCTTTGAGGAATTTCCCCTGTAGTCCTATTTTTTGGAGTTTTTAGCATGAATGGATGTTGGAATTTTTCAAATCCCTTTTCTGCATCAATTGACAAAATCAGATGATTCTTGTCCTTTGTGTTATTTATATGGCTGACCACATTAACTGATTTCCTGATGTTGAACCAGTTTTGCATTCCTGGTATGAATTCAATTTGGTCATGATGAATTATTATTTTGATGTGTTGTTGAATTCTTCTGAGACTGATTTTGTTCAGAATATTTGCATCAAGGTTGATGACTGATGTTGGTCTGTAATCTTTTTTTTCTTTTTCTTTTTTTTTTCCTGTGACATCTTCCCTAGTTTTGGTATCAGTGTTCTGACGGCTTCATAAAATGAATTTGGGAGTATTACACCTCCTTCTATGCTTTGAAATAGCCTTAATAGTATTGGAATTAACTCATTTCTAAAATTTTGGTAGAATTCTCCCATAAAGCTATGTGGGCCAGGACTTTTTTTGATTGGTTCAAAAATTTTGTCCATTTCCTGTAGGTTTTCATATCTGTTGGAGTACAGTCTTTTACAGTATTCTCTTATGATACTTTTGATTTCTTTGGGGTCTGCTGTGACATCTCCCAACTCATATACAGGTTGTGTCATTTCCTCTTTTTCTTTTGTAAGTTTAGCTAGTGGTTTATCAATTTTGTTGATATTTTCACTAGGCCAATTGGCACAACTAGCATTTTGCTAAGAGGGCTCTCTGCACCCCACATTGGTGAGTGGCGTCTGGATCTTAAAAGCTGCCAAGCTGCCATCTGAGGGCACAGCAAATGGTCCCAACTCAGCAGGAATGGATGCTCACTGAGGACCAAAGTGACGTGGGGTAAAGACAACCCAGAAGATAGAGAGACCCCCATGAGTGGGTGCCTACATTGACTTGGGACTGGAAGAACTAGATGGTGCCTGGCCACCACCAATGATAGCCGTGATGGAGCTCACTAAGTTGAGTCTCACTGGCAACACAAGAATAAAAAGGGGTACATCCTGAGATATCCACTAAAAGACCTCAATTGATGGTCCAGCAGTTTCGGGGTTCCCCTGGGAGCATGGCCCCTGGCCCTGATGCTGCCTTTGCCCATAAATCATAATGAAGGTCCACTCTTTGGACACGAATGGATTGGACTTGGTGATGCAGAGTGACCATATATTGGATGCACTTTATGGTTCTTTGAATCTATAGGATATCATCCTGTTGACATCTGGCTGGAGGAAGGAGAGTGGGTGGAGAGGAGGGGAAAGGAGACTGTTGGGAGAATGAGACATGTATGAAGCAGAGAGGAATAGTGTGCTGTCACCAGACAGGGAGAGCAGTGGAAGCTGCATATAGGTGGGCATGTAAATTTATATGGGAATGTACATTTTCACTCAGTCATATTAAATTAAAAAAAAAAAATTTGTTGATATTTTCAAATAACCAGCTTTTTGTTTAGTTAAGTTTTCAACTGTTCTTCTGTTCTCTAATTCATTTAGTTCTGCTCCAGTCTTGTTATCTGTTTTCTTCTGGTACCTGAGGAGTTCCTTGGTTGCTCTCTTTGTGCTTTTTTCAAGCTGTAGGGTTAATTCTTGGGTTTGAGTCCTTTGTTCATTCTGGTTGTGTGCCTTTGTAGAGTTAAATTGACCTCTGAGCACTTCTTTTGCTGTATCCCATAGGTTCTGGTAGGATGTTATCCCGTAGGTTCTGGTAGGATGATTCCTGAATTTCTTTACTTTGTCCTTGATTTCTTCTATACCTCACGTTTTTTGAGCAATGTGTTGTTCAACATTAATGAGTTCAAATTTCTACCTATGTTTTTCTGCTATTGATTTCAACTTTTATGGCTTTATGGTCTGAGAAGATGCTTTGCAATAGTTCAGTGGTTTGGATGTATTTGAGACTTGTCTCATGTCCTAACCCATGCCCTATTCTGGAAAATATTCCAAGTGCATTGGAGAAGAAGCTATACTTACCTGCTAATCTGTAGTTGTATATATGTTGATGAGGTCTAGTTGGTTAATTTTCCCACTAAGATCTTCTGTATCTTGACTGAACTTTTTTTCTGGATTATCTGTCCATTACTGAAAGTGGATTGTCAATGTCTCCAACTATTACTGTGGAATGATCTATCTCATTTTCCAGTGTTCAGCGTTTGTTCAGTGTAAATAGCTTTGGTATTGGGTGCATAAATGTTGAATATTCTTTGTATTCTGCTTATCTGTTTAACCTTTCAGCTATAAATAGTGACCACACTTATCCACAGATAGTGAATTTTACATTAAAGTTTATTTTATCTGATACTGGTATTGCCACTCCTGCTCTTCTTTGTATGCTCTTAGCTTGGTATACATTTCTCCATCATTTGATTGTCAATGTGTTCCTATCCTTGAGCCTAAAGTTTGTTTCTTGTAAGCAGCATATGGACAGATCATGTCTTTTGATCCCAGATTGGATCATTTACATTCAGTTTAATTATTGATAGCTACGTGTTTAGTGCTGTCATTTTGACGTATTTATTTTTGTGTTGATGTTTTCTATAATGTTCTTAATATTCTGTTCTGGGTTATTCTGTGTGGATTGACTTTTCATCTTTTTCAGTGTTTTTTTTTTTGATACTACTGAATTGTGAATTATGGTTCTTATGCTGATATGTGAAATTGTTATTTTGCTTTGTGGCTATCCGTATGATCCCCCTTAATATTCTAAGTGTAAACTAGCATTGAACTTCTATATATCTTTATAATTTCCTCGTCATCTGAAAGGGTTATTCCAATTGTTGTCTATCCCTTTTTAGTGTGATGATGCCATAGTTTTCATGCTAAGATCACTAGTTCTCTTCTTTTAATATTGTAGCTTTCGTTGAGCTTCCTGACTTCCCTAACTCAGTGGGATTCTGGATGTTGTGGCCTGCATTGCCTCCTTAAGTACGCACTTGATGTTTTAATTTTTCTAAATAGTTTCTTTCAGTGTTTCTTGTGGTTCTGGTTTGGTTTTTACAAAATGTCTAAGCTTCTTTTTATCTGCAAATGTCTTAATTTTACCATCATATTGTTTTCAGCCATCCCTCCCTGTTCATGAACTCTAATTATTCGTAGACTGTTCCTCTTAATAGAGTCCCACCTGTTTCTTCGTTTTTTCATTTCTTAATTTTTCTAAATTTCTTTTCTTTGATTTCTCCTTGTAAATGCTGGTGTCAGTTGCTCTGTCCTCAAGCTCCCTAACTCTGGCTTCTTTCACTTCAATTTTGCTCTGCAGGCTTGGGATTGAATTGTCTACTTCTGTAATTTTATAATTGATCTGCTCGTTTTCAGATCATTGATGTGCCATCCACTCAAATAGCTTGCTTAATTTTTTATTTTGCTCTGCTGCATTTTGTTTAATCTCTTGGAGGGCTCCATATGCAAACGTCTCATATTTGACCTCCAATAATTTCAGAAAGGCTTCTTCATCCAGAAAGCTTTTTGATTTTTTATTTTGGGAGTTTTCTGGAGCCATTGTGGACTGATTCTTTTAATGGTTCACTAGTGATTGTTTTCTTCCCAACATTGAGAAGCTGTTTGGTTTTTCTTGTTTTACCACAACAGGAGCTGAGGCACTGTTACAAGAGGGGAGTAAGAGCACTACTGACTATCAGCCACTTCAGTGTACTCTAGTGACTGACCCCAAGTGGACAATCTGGAGTGGCACCTCCTGGCTGTGAAGATGGTCCCTTACTCATGGAGTCACTGGGGGGACATCAGACAATGCTATGATATCAGTCAGTGCAGGGTGCTGGAAATGCTGCCATCCCACTCAGCAGTCAGTTCTCCAGGTGGTCTTATTTTAAAAATATGCTTTATTGCTGAGCCAAGAGCTGTCCAACAGCTGCTGAAACCACTCAGGTCCTCATTTGTGGCAAGCCCTGCCTTCCAGCTGACAGTGAAAACAACTCGTGGGCTGTCCCCACATGCTATTACAAGGTTCAAAGAAAGGAGGGGTTAGGGTCTTTGTTGCCATCCTCTGCCTGGCCCTACCCATAACTCTAAGCACCATCATCCTAAACACAGCTTTTCTATTGGAGAAGCACTATCCAGACAGGCACTACTGCTCAGTGTGTAAATTAACCACAGCTGACACCTCTGAGTGTCTGAATCCACCTTCCAGCTGACCAAGATGATGTCCCACCTGATCTGCCTTTCCTGTTGTGAAACAGCAGATCTATGGTGCAGCTCAGAAAAGAGAGGGTGGAGGGGCACTGGTGTTCACAGTCAGCAGCCTAGCTCTCAAGATGTGGCCATTGCAAGTGCAGTCTCTCTGCTGCACTACATGCTGTTTACTTAGTACTGCAGTTCAGTGTATTAATTGGTCCATGTCCAGTCCCTGTCTCCTGGGTAACAAAGAAGGTGTCAGTACTTGCAGTCCTTCTAAGTGATGAGTCAGCAGAAACAGGACTCAGTATGCTGTTGCCTTGTCTTTGAGAGAGGTAGTTTCTCCCTTCCTGGTGCATAGTACAATCTGACAATCCTAAGCCAGATCATAGGGCTCCCAGGATGTCCACGTTGCTCTGTTTAATATTATTCCAGGCCTTAGTTCTTAGAAGGAATTTAGAAGATGTGTGTCTAGTCGTTTGTCTTGCCCTGCCACCTGAATCTTTATTACTTTTGATATGTTGTTAAATTCTATTGAATTTTGTTGAAGATTTTGTAAATATGTTCATGAGAGATAATGAAAACTCTGGTGGTATAGTGGTTAAGTGCAACACGTGCTAACCAGAAAGGTTGGCAATTCTAATCCACCAGGTACCCCTTGGAAGTTCTACAGAGCAGTCCTACTCTGTAGGGTCTATATGAGGTTGAATCAACTGGACAGGAGTGTTTTTTTTTCTTTTCTTTTTTTTTAAAGACAGAAGATTTTGTGGCGGAGAAATGCAAAAAGATGTGTTTTCTAAAATGGTGTCAAGAAAATAGGAAAACTAGTACTCAGGTTTACCTTATTCCTTCATTACTTTTCTCTTTCATCTTCTCCCTTGTCCAAATTCTTCTCTCATTTTTATTTTTTTGTGTGAGTCATTGAAAACCCTATGGACACAGTTCTACTTTGACATGCTTGGATTTACCACGAGTCAGAAATACCTTGATGGTTTCTTACTTACATTTACTTATTTTTCAGCTTTGCTGTACTCTGGTCATATTTACATGAAATTTGAAATGCGTATGTCATCTAATCATCTAAAGTATATGTGATGACATAGATAATCTTGCCTTCTAATATTTCATTCACTCAATGATCTGTTCATGTGTACTCCCTGCAGAATTTAAGAATGGAAATTGTCCACTTTTAGTAGGAGGGTAAATGAACTTACTAATGACTTTTTTTGGCTTTTCATAAAATGTTCCAACTAGGTGAGAACGAACATATTGCTGAAATATCTTGTCAGTAGACTGAGGCCTTCTCTCCATTTTTAACAACCTGTCTATACCTTACATCATGTTCTGCCCTTGAGCAAATTGAGGCTCCATTGTCCTTTCACAGTAAGTTAAGTAGGTCTTCTTTTCATGTTGAATTTCCTTTCTGTTTCTTGATTCTCTCTCGAAGGCTTTTCCATTTTAATTAGGCTAGTCAATTACTTCCACAAGAGAACATCTAACATATTTAAAGTTGGTAGAGTTTATTGTTCACTCTTTTAAATGTGGTATTTTAACCCAGGAGTTTTAAAAATCCTGTCTCCTTAAAAGCACAGATAAGGCACTTGTTAGTTCTTGAGATCCTTGATTCATTCATACTGTGTCCCAGGCAAGTTATTTCTTAATATCATAGTCAATTATTTTCACTACCCTCAACATTTTTTTCTCATTTCTCTGTTTACAATCTCAATTGCTCTTTTGTTTGAAAGGGGGGCTGAATCTCTAAATTATTCAAAGTTCATTTTAAACAGTAATTGGAAATTAAATTGTTGTACACATTCATTAAGTATACTTCACAGACTGTGAGTTCAAAATGAAAAGAATTTAAAATATAGTTCAAGACAACAAAGCACTCAATTGTAGAAGAATTGTGAAAATATCAGGTAATAGATTAAGCCAAATGCTAGAGAGTACTGTTTAGTCAGTTTGTCACAAACGCAAGCAATGATCAACTTGTCATTACCTAGCTTCATATACGGATGTAGAATGCGGGTCAGAAGAAACTGCAATGTACTAAGAGCACGCTTTTATATGGCTGGAATGTCTCTGCCTTTGAAAACAATGTCATATTATTCTTGAAAATATCACAAGTGTGTAGCACTTGGGTAAAGCACAGGACAGCTCCATATTGACTCCACTGCAGTTGTCCTTTCTTAGTCTATATTAATCTATATTAAGATGTTCATTCTTGGTGTGATCACTAAATTTATCTCCAGAGGCAGCATCTGATTTATTTAATTTAGGTTGCTCTTCTTGTCACCAATGACTATATATAACCAAAACCAAACTAAACATCCACAGTCATCAAATCAATTCTGACTCTTAGTGACCCCCATAGGGTTTCCAAGGCTATAAATCTCTATGGGAGCAAATTGTCAAATCGTTCTGTTGCAGAACTACTGGTCATTTCCAACTGCCAAACTTTAGGCCATCACTTTAACCACTGCATCACCAGGTCTCCTCAACTATATACGCTTGAGGTTAATGTAGAATTTGACCAAAGGAAGATGAACTGTGCCGTTTGGAGAGGGATGGCTACTCCCAGTGTGAATGTGTGACAGTGGGGAATCCTTACCCAAAATAAGAACTGTCTGCAGTGTAAGTTGCAATGCATTGTCTCATTGGCTGCAAAAGACCTCTTTACATTGTTGAAAAGTAAAGACGTCATACTGAAGACTAAGGCCATGGTATTTTCAGTCACCACACATGCATGTAAAAACTGGATAGCGAATAAGAAAGACCAAAGAAAATTTGATGTCTTTGAATTGTGGTATTGGCAAAGAATATTGAATATACCACGGACTGCCAAAAGTATAAACAAATATGTGCTGAAAAAAGTACAGCCAGAATGCTTTTTCGAAGTAAGGATGGCAAGACTTCATATCACGTATCACTTATTTTGGAGATATTATCGAAATAATGAGTCCCTGATGAAGAATATCATGCTTGGTAGCGGGCCAGCAAAAAAGAGGAAGATCTTCAACAAGATGAACTGATGCAGCAATGAACAAGCTGCAACAATTGTCTCAAGCATAACAAAAACCATTGTGAGTATGACAGAACCAGGCAGTATTTCATTTTGCTGTGCATGGAGTCACTGAGCTGGAACCTCTTCGACAAAGACACACTGTAATTTATAAGTGGTATAAAGGCACATTGATTGGACTCATCACTCAGTGCTCTATAAGCTATTATCAAGCACGGAGATTGTGCAGAAGAAAGACTGAGACCAAAACAAAACCTAATGGTAAATGTATGCTTCTTCATTTCTCTAAAACCAGAAAACAAAAACACTTTTAAGGAGCTCCCTCAGTCCAAGGGCATCTATGATATGTCTCAGCTATTTTGGCTTAGTTTTACTGCTTACACTGTTATTTCTTCTGCTCTTAAATAAAAGGGTCCTTCTGCTATCTTCTTTTATGTTTATATATACCACCTCTACAGTAAGTGAACATAATATTAACTTCCCTGTGTTAACTGATTGCCAATAAAATCATTTGCATTTAACTGATTTCACAGAGCTAAGAACTATATACTTTCCTTGGAGAGGGAATAAATGACAAAGTAGATAGGGAAAAAGAAGATTTTTCAAACTATATGTTTTATATTCCTAGTTATGCCTCCCTCTACTTTTCTGTTTGGCCATAATTTTGGCACACTAACTTATCTACCCCAGTATATTTTTTAAAAATCCTTTGATTAGATACAGAGAGATTTGGGGAACTAGAACACAGATTTAAAAATAATGGCTGGGAGCCTTCCAGAAGATGGCTATAACGAATCAGGCCACTTCATGCATTGTGGAAATGATAATGGTGACTAAAGTCTTGCTTACAAGGTAAGAAAACAGGAAAAACACATTTTACAAAAATCACAAAAAAGTTCAAAAAATAATATACTGAGTTATGCGTTGGCTATGGTATAAACATTGTTTCCAAATTCTCAAGATAGATCTTGGAAGACATGTATAAATACTTGGTTTGTCATCATTGTTGTGCTTGGCTATGAGCAGAAATATTTTTAAGAGTTTTTTAGTTATTATTGTGTAAACCCTGGTGGCGTAGTGGTTAAGTCCTATGGTTGCTAACCAAATGGTTAGCAGTCAGAATCCACCAGACACTCCTTGGACACTTTATGGTGTATTTCTACTCTGTCCTTTAGGGTAGCTATGAGTCAGAATTGAATCAATGGCAGTGTTTTGGGTTTTTGTTTTTGTTGTTGTTTTTTATACAGAGATAATTTATACTGAGTTAATTAGTGATTAGAGTTTGGAAAACTACCTGAGTACTATAGTCTTGACTTGGGCATGTGAAAAAGCCGTAAGCTTGAGTCGACTTGACAACAACCACTAATCGTTTTCCCCTCCTCTTAGGAAATAAAATGTGGGAGGAATTTGTACTAACAGTGGCTAATAGTTACTGAGCACCTAATAGGTGTGAGGTACTCTCATGAATACTTTATACACTTATATTATTTAGTCATTAAAATGGTAACATAAGTTGATTAAATTTTGGTTCTCTGACAAGTCATTATTTAGTAACAATAGTCTGTTTTTTTGTAGTCAGCCTATTCTTCCAAATATATTGCTTTAAAGGATAACACAACAGAAATAAGATTTATGAAATGCCACACTTTACACTAGCAATAAGGGTGGTAATGATGCTAACATTTGTTACATGTTTTATAGATTTATTTGCTCACAGTTTCATTTATTTGAAAAATACTTATTATCTACATGATCCAAACTCCAAGCATGGAGTTTTGAACAAGATGGACATGATTTCTGCCTTAATAAAGCTTCTTTCCAGACCATAAAGGGAATACAGAAGTGGCTATAATTATGCATATTGAGAGGTAACACAATAAGCTATGGGAATTTATGTGGGACTGGGGAGAACTAACTCAGTTTAAGAATCTGTGAAGATTCATATGAGAAAGAGGCACTTAAAGACAACGCTAAAACAGAAAAGGGAATTTAATGGAAGACAAGAATATGCAAAAATCAGAGACAAGAATGCAAGTTGAGGGGGCTGAATGAATTTCTGCTATGCAAGGATAAAGGAGAAAATACTGAGAGAAGAATTGGAGACCGAGACAGGAACCAGATTTTGGAGAGCTTGGTAATTCTTGTTAAAGACTTTAACCTTTATCTAAAGATCTGTCAGAAATCAGAATAACCCTGCTTTGATAAAATGAATAAATAAATAATCAGCATTTTACAGTGAGGAAAACAGAGTTGCCAAGGTATCAATTTAGATATAAGTACTACGAAAAAGGTTCTTTATTCAACCTCAGACTCAAAGTTCTGCTAGTGTCTATAATCCCATGCTCCGACGACTTTCCTGATTAGATTTTTCTCTTCTAACCAAAATTTCAGATGTCAGGCTTCAAAAATTTGAATCAGAATGTTTCATTTTAAGTTTTCCATTTTTAATGCTTCTTTGTTGCTAAATAAGACTTCATTTTTCCTCAGTTTGCGACAATCTTATAGCAGGCAGTTCCTTTTGCTATAGCCGTCACCAGTCCTAGGAATAAAGTAATAAATAAATAAATAACATAAAAATAAAAGCTTAACATCCCTGTGATTCAAGGCACTTATTTAGCCATGTTCTTCTCGATTAGAGTTTGGAAAATTTTGTCAGTAAGGGACCAAACATTACATTTTTTAGGTATTATCACCCATATGGCCTCTGCTGTGAGGGTCATCTGGTACCGCTCTAACAGGAATACCACGAGTGGATGGTTTTAGCAAAGAACAGTTTAATCTCACACAGTCCAGGAGGATGGAAGTCTGAATTCAGGGTACTGGCTCCAGGGGAACACACTTTCTTTCTATAAGCTCTGGAGGAAGATCCTTATGTTGTATCAGTCTTTCTTTAGTCTGAGAACATCTTGGCACAGGAACCTGAGATCTGGGAGATGTACTCTGCTACTGATGCTGTCTTGTTTGTGGGATGAGGTTCCCACTATCTGCCTGTTTATCTTTCCTGTTATCTCTTGTAGGATAAAAGGTGGCACAATTCAGGGAAACTCTCTTTAGGTTGGAGCAGAGAGGTGACATTTAGGAAAGGTGTTATAGTCCCACCTGAATTCTCTTTAACATAATTCAGTCTATTAACCGCAGGCAGAGACTATGATTTGCAGTGTAGGAAAATCACAAAATGGAGGACAATCACAAAATACTAGGGATCATGACCCAGCCAAAATTTTATACGTCTTTTATGGAAGATACGGTTCAGTCCATGACAGCCTCTATCACAAACAGCCAACTCTTCCATAATAATAAGAGCAGTGATAGACACATAAGCAAATGGGCATGGTCTTGTGCCAACAGAACTCTATTTGCAAAAGCAGGAAGATAGATTTGGGCAGCAGAGCTGTGGAGTGCCATCTTTTATTTATTTTAAAACATCTTTTGTTTATCAATTCTTCTGTCTCAGGGACTGTAGATTCTTCCAATAAATTATCCTCAGAGCAGCCTTTTGATTGTTTTATCCCACCCAAGATACCATATTTTAGCTCTTACTTCACTACATGCTTTTGTCCTATAGGAGTGCTCCTAGTGTAAGTCATAGACAATGGATTGATATTTGGGAATGGCTTAAAGTCTATATTCCTTGCTATTTATTATTGAAAATGCCATCCTTTTATTCTTATTGTTATTACTCATGATAAAATCCAAATGTGTATCCAATCAGCATTTTTAAGCAGACTTTCCAGCTAGTTTCCCAGTGTCTTTTTATCCAGTTTCTTCTTTCCATCCGCAAATCGTTCCTGAAAGCTGAAACCCAGCTCACATGGTTTTTCAGTCTTCTGCAACACATTTCATTACCTATGTCAACATTATCTAGATATTATTCGTTGCCTCTTAGCTGACACTTTGGAACCAAATGTCTGGATGTGTGTTTTCAGTGGTTACTCTATCATTTTAACTGTGCTATTGTTAGCCAGTCATTTAGGTTCTGACTTATATAGCAACCCCCGTGTACTCCCTGACTTAAAATGGAGATTTGTTCTGTCATAAGCCCGTTCTGATGTAACTTAATATTTAGTTGTTATTACTGCTTTTTATTGTATTGGTAGCTTTACAAATTTGATCTTATTGTCTCTGATGGTTGAGAATATTATATCGGAGAATGACAACATCAACAAATTAGGCACTGAAACATCATATATACTATATACAATTAATGATAAGATGTACAAAAAAAGATTGTAAGTGTAGTTTTCTCAACTTGAATATATCTTAAGGACTACCTATTATAACAGAATTGAACATTTTCCTTCTTGTGCCATTTTCACAATCCTTGCTATGTCTAAGCCTATTATTGAAGCTACTGTGTCAATCCAATTCACCAAAGGTTTTCTCTTTTTTCCTGACCCACTAACTTACAAAGTACAAAGTTATTCTCAAGGGACTGGTGCCTCATGATAACACATCCAAAGCATGTGAGACAAAGTCTCACCGTCTTCATTTCCAAGAAGCATTCTGGCTGTACTTTTCTCTAGACAGAGTTGTTCATTCTTCTGGTAGTCCATGGCCTATCTAATATTCCTCACCAATGTAAGAATTCAAAAGCATCAATTTTTTATCTCGTTTTTTCGTTGTCCAGTTTTCATACCCATATGAGGGAATTAAAAGTATCATGATTGGGTCTAGTGTACCTTACTCCTCAAAGCGACATATTTGCTTTTTAACACTTTAAAAGGTATTTTGTGTGACGTTTGTCCAATGGAATACAGCATTTTATTTCTTGACTGCTGCTTCCATGGGTTTTGACTGCTGATCCAAGTAAAATGAAGTCCTTGAGAACTTTAATAGTTTCCCCAGTTGTCATGATGTTGTTTATTAATTAAATGTTCCAAAATTATCATTATTCACAACACATTGCTGTTAAGCACCTTCAAGTTAATTTTGCTTCATAGGGACAAAGCAGAGGCTCTAGCTGGACTCTATCAACTCTATCAACAACGTAGATTTTGCCAGTTATCTGAGTCTCTCTTATTTTCTTGTAGTTTTAGTTGGGAGATCTCTGTGTAAACCTCTGTAACTTCTCTGGGTAGATGAATCACTGTGTTCTTTCTCTTGTTTCTATCTGTTCTCAATCTTAAGAAACTAATTATTTCTCTGTTCACTGTATCGTTGTCTTAGAGAAGTACATTTCTTTCTGTGAAAGTGATGTTTTCAGATGGCTAAGTACTCCCAACTCCATCAACAACGTAGATTTTCCCAGTTATCTAGGTCTCTCTTCTTTTATTGTAGTTATAGCTGAAATTTTCTGTGTAAACCTCTGTAAATTCTCTGGGTAGATGCATCACTGTGTACTTTCTCTTGTTTCTATCTGTTCTCAATCTTAAGAAACTAAAACTTTCTCTGTTCACTGTATTGATGTCTTAGAGAAGTAGATTTCCTTCTGAGAAAGTGATGTTTTCAGAACGCTAAGTACTCCCAACTCCATGAACAACATAGATTTTTCCAGTTATCTAAGTCTCTCTTATTTTCTTGTAGTTATAGCTGTAGTTCTCTGTTTAAACCTCTGTAACTTCTCTAGGTAGATAAATCACTGTGTACTTTCTTTTGTTTCTATCTTTACTCAATCCTAAGAAACAAATACTTTCACTGTTCACTGTATTCCTGTCTTAGTGAAGCAGCTTTCTTTCTGCGAAAGTGATGTTTTCAGAATGCTAAGTACGCCCACCTCCATGAACAACGTAGATTTTACCAGTTATCTAAGTCTCTCTTATTTTATTGTAGTTATAGTTGAAGTTCTCTGTGTAAACCTCTGTAACTTCTCTGGGTATATGAATCAGTGTGTTCTTTCTCTTGTTTCTGTCTGTTCTCAATCTTAAGAAACTAATAATTTCTCTGTTCACTGTAACGTTGTCTTAGAGAAGTAGATTTCTTTTTGTGAAAGTAATGTTTTCAGAATGCTAAGTACTCCCAACTCCATGAACAACGTAGATTTTCCCAGTTTTCTAAGTCTCTCTTATTTTCTGGTAGTTATAGCTGAAGTTCTCTGTGTAAACCTCTGTAACTGATCTGGATAGAGGAATCGCTGTGTACTTTCTCTTGTTTCTATCTGTTCCCAATCTTAAGAAACTAATACTTTCTCTGTTCACTGTATCATTGTCTTAGAGAAGTAGATTTCTTTCTGTGAAAGTGATGTTTTCAGAATGCTAAGTACTCCCAACTGCGTGAACAACTTAGATTTTCCAAGTTTTCCAAGTCTCTCTTATTTTCTGGTGGTTACAGCTGAAGTTCTCTGTGTAAACTTCTGTAACTTCTCTGGGTATATGAACCACTGTGTTCTTTGTCTTCTTTCTATCTGTTATGTATCTTAAGAAACTAATACTTTCTCTGTTCACTGTATCGTTGTCTTAGAGAAGTAGATTTCTTTCGGTGAAAGTGATGATTTCAGAATGCTAAGTACTCCAAACTCTATATACAACGTAGATTTTGGCAGTTATCTAAGTCTCTCTTCTTTTATTGTAGTTATAGCTGAAATTTTCTGTGTAAACCTGTGTAACTTCTCTGGGTACAGGAATCACTGTGTACTTTCTCTTGTTTCATCTGTTCTCAATCTTAGGAAACTAATACTTTCTCTGTTCACTGTATCGTTGTCTTAGAGAAGTAGATTTCTTTTTCTGAAAGCGATGTTTTCAGAATGCTAAGTACTCCCAATTTGATGAATAACATAGACGTTGCTAGTTTTCTAAGTCTCTCTTATTTTCTGGTGGTTATAGCTGAAGTTCTCTGTGTAAATATCTGTAACTTCTCTGGGGAGATGAATCACTGTGTACTTTCTCTTGTTTCATCTGTTCTCAATCTTAGGAAACTAATACTTTCTCTGTTCACTGTATCCTTGCCTTAGCTAAGTAGATTTCTTTCTGTGAAAGTGATGTTTTCAAAATGCTAAGTACTCCCAACTGCATGAACAACATAGATTTTCCCAGTTTTCTAAGTCTCTCTTATTTTCTTGTAGTTATAGCTGAAGTTCTCTCTTTAAACCTCTGTATCTTCTCCAGGTAGATGAATCACTGTGTACTTTCTTTTGTTTCTATCTGTACTCAATCTTAAGAAACAAATAATTTCTCTTTTTACTGTATTCCTGTCTTAGTGAAGAAGATTTCTTTCTGCGAAAGTGATGTTTTCAGAATGCTAAGTACTCCCAACTCCATGAACAACGTAGATTTTCCCAGTTATTTAAGACTCTCTTATTTTATTGTAGTTATAGTTGAAGTTCTCTGTGTAAACCTCTGTAACTTCCCTGGGTATATGAATCAGTGTGTTCTTTCTCTTGTTTCTGTCTGTTCTCAATCTTAAGAAACTAGTACTTTCTATGTTCACTGTATCATTGTCTTAGAGAAGTAGATTTCTTTTTGTGAAAGTGATGTTTTCAGAATGCTAAGTACTCCCAACTCTATGAACAACGTAGATTTTGCCAGTTATCTAAGTTTCTCTTATTTTCTTGTAGTTATAGTTTGGACATCTCTCTGAAAACCTCTGTAACTTCTCTGGGTAGATGAATCACTACATTCTTTCTCTTGCTTCTATCTGTTTTCAATCTTAGGAAAATAATACTTTCTGTGTTCACTGTATCTTTGTCTGAGAGAAATAGATTTCTTTTTGTGAAAGTGATGTTTTCAGAATGCTAAGTACTCCCAACTTCATGAACAACATAGATTTTGCTAGTTTTCTAAGTCTCTCTTATTTTCTGATAGTTATAGCTGAAGTTCTCTGTGTAAACCTCTGTAACTGATCTGAATAGAGGAATCACTGTGTACTTTCTCTTGTTTCTATCTGTTCTCAATCTTAAGAAAATAATAGTTTCTATGTTCACTATATCATTGTGTTAGAGAAGTAGATTTCTTTCTGTGAAAGTGATATTTTCACATTGCTAAGTACTCCCAACTCTATGAACAACGTAGATTTTGCCAGTTATCTAAGTCTCTCTTATTTTCCTGTAGTTATAGTTTGGACATCTCTGTGAAAACCTCTGTAACTTCTCTGGGTAGATGAATCACTGTGTTCTTTCTCTAGTTTCTATCTGTTCTCAATCTTACGAAACTAATACTTTCTCAGTTCACTGTATCGTTGCCTTAGCTAAGTAGATTTCTTTCTGCGAAAGTGATGTATTCAGAATGCTAAGTACTCCCAACTGCATGAACAACGTAGATTTTGCTAGTTTTCTAAGTCTGTCTTATATTCTGGTGGTTATAGCTGAAGTTCTCTGTGTAAACCTCTATAACTTCTCTGGGTATATGAACCACTGTGTTCTTTCTCTTGTTTCTATCTGTTATCTATCTTAAGAAACTAATACTTTCTCTTTTCACTGTATCGTTGTCTTAGAGAAGTAGATTTCTTTCGGTGAAAGTGATGATTTCGGAATGCTAAGTACTCCCAACTCTATATACAACGTAGATTTTGGCAGCTATCTAAGTCTCTCTTACTGTAGTTATAGCTCAAATTATCTGTGTAAACCTCTGTAACTTCTCTGGGTAGGTGAATCACTGTGTAGTTTCTCTTGTTTCTATCTGTTCTAAATCTCAAGAAACGAATACTTTCTCTGTTCACTGTATCGTTGTCTTAGAGAAGTAGATGTCTTTATGTGAAAGTGAAGTTTTCAGAATGCTAATTACTCAAACTCTATCAACAACATAGATTTTGCCAATTATCTAAGTCTCTCTTATTTTCTTGTAGTTTTAGTTGGGAGATCTCTGTGTAAACCTCTATAAGTTTTCTGGGTCGAGGAATCACTGTGTACTTTCTCTTGTTTCTATCTGTTCCCAGTCTTAAGAAACTAATACTTTCTCTGTTAATTGTATGATTGTCTTAGAGAAGTAGATTTATTTCTCTGAAAGTGATATTTTCACATTGGTAAGTACTCCCAACTCCATTAACAATGTAGACGCTAACAGTTATCTAAGTCTCTCTTCCTTTACTGTAGTTATAGCTGAAATTCTCTGGTAAACCTCTGAAACTCCTCTAGGTAGATGAATCACTGTGTACTTTCTTTTGTTTCTATCTGTACTCAATCTTAAGAAAGAAATACTTTCTCTGTTCACTGTATCGTTGTCTTAGAGAAGTAGATTTCTTTCTGTGAAAGTGATGTTTTCAGAATGCTAAGTACTCGCAACTCTATGAACAACGTAGATTTTGCCAGTTATGTAAGTCTCTCTTATTTTCTTGTAGTTATAGTTTGGTCATCTCTGGGAAAACGTCTGTAACTTCTCTGAGTAGATGAACCACTGTGTTCTTTCTCTTGCTTCTATCTCCTCTCAATCTTAGGAAAGTAATACGTTCTCTGTTCACTGTATCGTTGCCTTAGCTAAGTAAATTTCATTCTGTGAAAGTGATGTTTTCAGAATGCTAAGTACTCCCAACTCCATGAACAACGTAGATTTTCACAGTTTTCTAAGTCTCTCTTATTTTCTTCTAGTTATAGCTGAAGTTCTCTCTTTAAACCTCTGTATCTTCTCTAGGTAGGTAGATGAATCAGTGTGTACTTTCTCCTGTTTCCATCTCTTCTCAATCTCAAGAAACTAATTCTTTCTCTGTTCACTGTATCGTTGTCTTAGAGAAGTAGATTTCTTTTTGTGAAAGTGAAGTTTTCAGAATGCTAAGTACTCCCAACTCTATCAAAAACATAGATTTTGCCAGTTATCTAAGTCTCTCTTATTTTCTTGTAGTTTTAGTTTTGAGATCTCTGTGTAAACCTCTGTAACTTCCCTGGGTATATGAATCAGTGTGTTCTTTCTCTTGTTTCTGTCTGTTCTCAATCTTAAGAAACTAGTACTTTCTATGTTCACTGTATCATTGTCTTAGAGAAGTAGATTTCCTTTTGTGAAAGTGATGTTTTCAGAATGCTAAGCACTCCCAACTCTATGAACAACGTAGATTTTGCCAGTTATCTAAGTTTCTCTTATTTTCTTGTAGTTATAGTTTGGACATCTCTGTGAAAACCTCTGTAACTTCTCTGGGTAGATGAATCACTGTGTACTTTCTCTTGTTTCTATCTGTTCTCAATCTTAGGAAAATAATACTTTCTGTGTACACTGTATCGTTGCCTTAGGTAAGTAGATTTCTTTCTGTGAAAGTGATGTTTTCAGAATGCTAAGTACTCCCAACTCCATGAACAACATAGATTTTCCCAGTTTTCTAAGTGTCTCTTATTTTCTTGTAGTTATAGCTGAAGGTCTCTCTTTAAACCTGTGTATCTTCTCTAGGTAGGTGAATCACTGTGTACTTTCTTTTGTTTCTATCTGTACTCAATCTTAAGAAACAAATAATTTCTCTTTTGACTGTATTCCTGTCTTAGTGAAGAAGATTTCTTTCTGCGAAAGTGATGTTTTCAGAATGCTAAGTACTCCCAACTCCATGAACAACGTAGATTTTACCAGTTATCTACGTCTCTCTTATTTTATTGTAGTTATATTTGAAGTTCTCTGTGTAAACCTCTGTAACTTCTCTGGGCAGATGAATCAGCGTGTTTTTTCTCTTGTTTCTGTCTCTTCTCAATCTTAAAAAACTAATACTTTCTCTGTTCATTGTATCATTGTCTTAGAGAAGTATATTTCTTTCTCCGAAAGTGATGTTTTCAGAATGCTTACTACTCCCAACTCCGTGAAGAATGTAGATTTTGCTAGTTTTCTAAGTCTCTCTTATTTTCTGGTGGTTATAGCTGAAGTTCTCTTTAAACCTGTGTATCTTCTGTAGGTAGATGAATCAGTGTGTACTTTCTCTTGTTTCTATCTGTACTCAATCTTAAGAAAATAATACTTTCTCTGTTCATTGTATCGTTGTCTTACAGAAGTAGATTTCTTTCTGTAAAAGTGATATTTTCACATTGCTAAGTACTCCCAACTCTATGAACCACGTAGATTTGGCCTGTTATCTACCTCTCTCTTATTTTCTTGTAGTTATAGTTTGGACATCTCTGTGAAAACCTCTTTACTTTCTTGTAGTTATAGCTCAAGTTCGCTGTGTAAACCTGTGTAACTTCTCTGGGCAGATGAATCACTGTGTAATTTGTCTTGTTTCTATCTGTTTTGAATCTTAAAAAACTAATACTTTCTCTGTTCACTGTATCATTGTCTTAGAGAAGTAGATTTCTTTCTCCGAAAGTGATGTTTTCAGAATGCTTATTACTCCCAACTACATGAACAATGTAGATTTTGCTAGTTTTCTAAGTCTCTCTTTTTTTCCGGTGGTTATAGCTGAAGTTCTCTGTGTGAACCTCTGTAACTTCTCTGGGGAGATGAATCACTGTGTACTTTCTCTTGTTTCTATCTGTTTTCAATCGTAAGAAACTAATACTTTCTCTGTTCACTGTGTCGTTGCCTTAGAGAAGTAGATTTCTTTTTGTGACAGTGATGTTTTCAGAATGCTAAATACTCCCAAGTCTATCAACAACGTAGATTTTGCCAGTTATCTAAGTCTGTCTTATTTTCTTGTAGTTTTAGTTGGGAGATCTCTATGTAAACCTCTGTAACTTCACTGGGTAGATCAATCACTGTGTTCTTTCTCTTGTTTCTATCTGTTCTCAATCATAAGAATCTAATTCTTTCTCTGTTCACTGTATCGTTGTCTGAGAGAAGTACATTTCTTTCTGTGAAAGTGATGTTTTCAGATTCCTAAGTACTCCCAACTCCATGAACAACGTAGATTTTCCCAGTTTTCTAAGTCTCTCTTCTCTTATTGTAGTTATAGCTGAAATTCTCTGTGTAAACCTCTGTAACTTCTCTGGGTAGATGCATCACTGTGTACTTTCTCGTTTTACTATCTGTTCTGCATCTTAAGAAACAAATACTTTCTCTGTTTACTGTATTCCTGACTTAGTGAAGAAGGTTTCTTTCTGCGAAAGTGATGTTTTCAGAATCCTAAGTACTCCGAACTCCAGGAACAACGTAGAGTTTCCCAGTTATCTAAGTCTCTCTTATTTTATTGTAGTTATACTTGAAGTTCTCTGTAACTTCTGTAACCTCTGTAACCTCTGTAACTTCTCTGGGTATATGAACCACTGTGTTCTTTCTCTTGTTTCTACCTGTTATCAATCTTAAGAAACTAGTACTTTCTCTGTTCACTGTATCATTGTCTTAGAGAAGTAGATTTCTTGCTGTGAAAGTGATGTTTTCCAAATGCTAAGTACTCCCAACTCCATGAACAACGTAGATTTTCCCAGTTTTCTAAGTCTCTCTTATTTTCTTGTAGTTATAGCTGAAGTTCTCTCTTTAAACCTCTGTATCTTCTCTAGGTAGATGAATCAGTGTGTACTTTCTCTTGTTTCTATCTCTTCTCAATCTCAAGAAACTAAAACTTTCTCTGTTGACTGTATCGTTGTCTTAGAGAAGTAGATTTCTTTTTGTGAAAGTGAAGTTTCTATCTGTTTCTATCTGTTCTCAATGCTAAGTACTCCCAACTCTACCAACAACATAAATTTTGCCAGTTATCTAAGTCTCTCTTATTTTCTTGTAGTTTTAGTTGGGAGATCTCTGTGTAAACCTCTGTAACTTCTCTGGGTATATCAATCACTGTGTTCTTTCTCTTGTTTCTGTCTGTTCTTAATCTTAAGAAATTAATACTTTCTCTGTTCACTGTATCATTCTCTTAGAGAAGTAGATTTCTTTTTGTGAAAGTGATGTTTTCAGAATGCTAAGTACTCCCAACTCCATAAACAACATACATTTTGCTAGTTTTCTAAGTCTCTCTTATTTTCCGCTAGTTATAGCTGAAATTCTCTGTATAAATCTCTGTAACTTCTCTGGATAGAGGAATCACTGTGTTCTTTCTCTTGTTTCTATCTGTTCTCAATCTTAGGAAACTAATACTCTCTCTGTTCACTGTATCGTTGCCTTAGCTAAGTAGATTTCTTTCTGTGAAAGTGATGTTTTCAGAATGCTAAGTACTCCCAACTGCAAGAACAAAGTAGATTTTCCCCGTGATCTAAGTCTCTCTTAATTTCTTGTAGTTATAGCTCAAGTTCACTGTGTAAACCTCTGTAACTTCTCCGGGCAGATGAATCACTGTGTAATTTCTCTTGTTTCTATCTGTTCTCAATCTTAAGAAACTAATACTTTCTCTGTTCACTGTATCGTTGTCTTAGGGAAGTAGTTTTCTTTTTTTAAAGTGATATTTTCAGAATGCTAAGTACTCCCAACTCCATGAACAACATAGATTTTGCTAGTTTTCTAAGTCTCTCTTATTTTCTGGTAGTTATAGCTAAAGTTGTCTGTGTAAACCTCTGTAACTGATCTGGATAGAGGAATGACTGTGAACTTTCTCTTGTTTCTATCTGTTCCCAATCTTAGGAAACTAATACTTTCTCTGTTCACTGTATCATTGTCTTACAGAAGTAGATTTCTTTCTGTGAAATTGATGGTTTCAGAATGCTAAGTACTCCCAACTCCATGAACAACGTAGATTTTCCCAGTTTTCTAAGTCTCTCTTATTTTCTGGTGGTTATAACTGAATTTCTCTGTGTAAATTCTGCAACTTCTCTTGATATATGAACCACTGTGTTCTTTCTCTTGTTTCTATCTGTTATCTATCTTAAGAAACTAGTACTTTCTCTGTTCACTGTATCGTTGTCTTAGAGAAGTAGATTTCTTTCGGTGAAAGTGATGATTCCAGAATGCTAAGTACTCCCAACTCTATATACAACGTACATTTTGGCAGTTATCTAAATCTGTCTTCTTTTATTGTAGTTATAGCTGAAATTTTCTGTGTAAACTTGTGTAACTTCTCTGGGTAGAGGAATCACTGTGTACTTTCTCTTGTTTCTACCTGTTCTCAATCTTAAGACACTAATACTTTCTCTGTTTACTGTATGATTGTCTTAGAGAAGTAGATTTCTTTGTGTGAAAGTGATGTTTTCAGAATGCTAAGTACTCCCAACTCTATGAACAACGTAGATTTTGCAGTTATCTAAGTCTCTCTTATTTTCTTGTAGTTATAGCTGAAGTTCTCTCTTTAAACCTCTGTATCTACTCTCGGTAGATGAATGACTGTGTTCTTTCTTTTGTTTCTATCTGTTCTGAATCTTAAGAAACTAATACTTTCTCTGTTCACTGTAACGTTGTCTTAGAGTAGTCGATTTCTTTTTGTGAAAGTGATGTTTTGAGAATGCTAAGTACTCCCAAGTTCATGAACAATATAGATTTTGCTAGTTTTCTAAGTCTCTCTTATTTTCTGGTAGTTATAGCTGAAGTTCTCTGTGTAAACCTCTGAAACTTCTCTGGGTAGAGGAATCACTGTGTACTTTCTCTTATTTCTATCTGTTCCCAATCGTAAGAAACTAATACTTTCTCTGTTCACTGTATCGTTGTCTTAGAGAAGTAGCTTTCTCTCTGTGAACGTGATGTTTTAAGAATGCTACGTACTCCCACCTCCTTGAACAACATAGATTTTCCCAGTTTTCTAAGTCTCTCTTATTTTCTTGTAGTTATAGCTGAAGTTGTCTCTTTAAACCTCTGTATCTTCTCTCGGTAGATGAATCACTGTGTACTTTCTTTTGTTTCTATCTGTACTCAATCTTAAGAAACAAATACTTTCTCTTTTGACTGTATTCCTGTTTTAGTGAAGAAGATTTCTTTCTGCAAAAGTGATGTTTTCAGAATGCTAAGTACTCCGAACTCCTTGAACAACGTAGATTTTGCCAGCTATCTAAGTCTCTCTTATTTTCTTGTAGTTATAGTTTGGACATCTCTGTGAAAATCTCTACAACTTCTCTGGGTAGATGAATCACTGTGTTCTTTCTCTTGTTTCTATCTGTTCTCAATCTGAAGAAACTAATACTTTCTCTGTTTACTGTATCATTGTCTTAGAGAAGTAGATTTTTTTCTGTGAAAGTGATGTTTTCAGAATGCTAAGTACTCCCAACTCCATGAACAACATAGATTGTCCCAGTTTTCTAAGTCGCTCTTATTTTGTTGTAGTTATACCTGAAGTTCTCTCTTTAAACCTCTGTATCTTCTCTAGGTAGATCAATCATTGTGTACTTTCTTTTGTTTCTATCTGTACTCAATCTAAAGAAACAAATACTTTCTCTTTTGACTGTATTCCTGTCTTAGTGAAGAAGATTTCTTTCTGCGAAAGTGATGTTTTCAGAATCCTAAGTACTCCGAACTCCAGGAACAACGTAGAGTTTACTAGTTATCTAAGTCTCTCTTATTTTATTGTAGTCATAGTTGAAGTTCTCTGTGTAAACCTCTGTAACTTCTCTGGACATATGAGCCACTGTGTTCTTTCTCTTGTTTCTATCTGTTCTCAATCTTAAGAAACTAATACTTTCTCTGTTCACTGTATCGTTGTCTTAGAGAAGTAGATTTCCTTCGGTGAAAGTGATAATTTCAGAATGCTAAGTACTCCCACCTCTATATACAACATAGATTTTGGTATTTATCTAAGTCTCTCTTCCTTTATTGTAGTTATAGCTGAAATTTTCTGTGTAAACTTCTGTAACTTCTCTGGGTAGATGAATCACTGTGTACTTTCTCTTGTTTCTATCTGTTCTCAATCTTAAGAAACTAGTACTTTCTCTGTTCACGGTATCATTGTCTTAGAGAAGTAGATTTCTTTCTGTGAAAGTGATGTTTTGAGAATGCTAAGTACTCCCAACTCTATGAACAACGTAGATTTTGCCAGTTATCTAAGTCTCTCTTAATTTCTTGTAGTTATAGTTTGGACATCTCTGGGAAAACCTCTGTAACTTCTCTGGGTAGATCAATCACTGTGTTCTTTCTCTTGCTTCTATCTGTTCTCAATCTTAGGAAACTAATACTTTCTCTGTTCACTGTATCGTTGCCTTAGCTAAGTAAATTTCTTTCTGTGAAAGTGATGTTTTCAGAATGCTAAGTACTCCCAACTCCATGAACAACATAGATTTTCCCAGTTTTCTAAGTCTCTCTTATTTTCTTGTAGTTATAGCTGAATTTCTCTCTTTAAACCTCTCTATCTTCTCTAGGTAGATGAATCCCTGTGTACTTTCTCTTGTTTCTATCTGTTCTCAATCTTAAGAAACTAGTACTTTCTCTGTTCACGGTATCATTATCTTAGATAAGTAGATTTCTTTTTGTGAAACTGAAGTTTTCAGAATGCTGAGTACTCCCAACTCTATCAACAACATAGATTTTGCCAGTTATCTAAGTCTCTCCTATTTTCTTTTAGTTTTAGTTGGGAGATCTGTGTGTAAACCTCTGTATCTTTTCTAGGTATATCAATCACTGTGTTCTTTCTCTTGTTTCTGTCTGTTCTCAATCTTAAGAAACTAATACTTTCTCTTTTCACTGTATCGTTGTCTTAGAGAAGTAGATTTCTTTTTGTGAAAGTGATGTTTTCAGAATGCTAAGTACTCCCCACTCCATGAGCAACATAGATTTTGCTAGTTTTCTAACTCTCTCTTATTTTCTGGTAGTTATAGCTGAAGTTCTCTGTGTAAACCTGAGTAAGTGATCTGGATAGAGGAATCACTGTGTACTTTCTCTTATTTCCATCTGTTCCCAATCTTAAGAAACTAATACTTTCTCGGTTCACTGTATCGTTGTCTTAGAGAAGTAGATTTCTTTTTGTGAAAGTGATGATTTCAGAATGCTAAGTACTCCCAAGTTTATGAACATCGTAGATTTTCCTAGTTTTCTAAGTCTCTCTTATTTTCTGGTGGTTATAACTGAATTTCTCTGTAAACTTCTGCAACTTCTCTTGGTATATGAACCACTGTGTTCTTTCTCTTGTTTCTATCTGTTCTCAATCTTAAGAAACTAATACTTTCTCTGATTTCTTTTTGTGAAAGTGATGTTTTCAGAATGCTAAGTACTCCCAACTCTATGAACAGCGTAGATTTTGCCAGTTATCTAAGTTTCTCTTATTTTCTTATAGTTATAGTTTGGACATCTCTGTGAAAACCTCTGTAACTTCTCTGGGTAGATGAATCACTGTGTTCTTTCTCTTGTTTCTATCTGTTCTCAATCTTAGGAAACTAATACTGTCTGTGTGCACTGTATCGTTGCCTTAGCTAAGTAGATTTGTTTCTGTTAAACTGGTGTTTTCAGAATGCTAAGTACTCCCAACTCCATGAACAACATAGATTTTCGCAGTTTTCTAAGTCTCTCTTATTTTCTTGTAGTTATAGCTGAAGGTCTCTCTTTAAACCTGTGTATCTTCTCTAGGTAGATGAATCACTGTGTACTTTCTTTTGTTTCTATCTGTACTCAATCTTAAGAAACAAATAATTTCTCTTTTGACTGTATTCCTGTCTTAGTGAAGAAGATTTCTTTCTGCGAAAGTGATGTTTTCAGAATGCTAAGTACTCCCAACTCCATGAACAACGTAGATTTTACCAGTTATCTAAGTCTCTCTTATTTTATTGTAGTTATAGTTCAAGTTCTCTGTGTAAACGTCTGTAACTTCTCTGGGCAGATGAATCAGTGTGTTCTTTCTCTTGTTTCTGTATGTTCTCAATCTTAAAAAACTAATACTTTTTCTGTTCATTGTATCATTGTCTTAGAGAAGTATATTTCTTTCTCCGAAAGTGATGTTTTCAGAATGCTAAGTACTCCGAAGTTCATGAACAACATAGATTTTCCCAGTTTTCTAAGTCTCTCTTATTTTCTGGTAGTTATAGCTGAAGTTCTCTTTAAACCTGTGTATCTTCTCTAGGTAGATGAATCAGTGTGTACTTTCTCTTGTTTCTATCTGTACTCAATCTTAAGAAAATAATACTTTCTCTGTTCATTGTATCATTGTCTTACAGAAGTAGATTTCTTTCTGTAAAAGTGATATTTTCACATTGCTAAGTACTCCCAACTCTATGAACAACGTAGATTTGGCCTGTTATCTAAGTCTCTGTTATTTTCTTGTAGTTATAGTTTGGACATCTCTTTGAAAACCCCTTTACTTTCTTGTAGTTATAGCTCCAGGTCGTTCTGCAAAGCTCTGTAACTTCTCTGGGCAGATGAATCACTGTGTAATTTCTCTTGTTTCTATCTGTTCTCAATCTTAAAAAACTAATACTTTCTCTGTTCACTGTATTATTATCTTAGAGAAGTAGATTTCTTTCTCCGAAAGTGATGTTTTCCGAATGCTTATTACTCCCAACTACATGAACAATGTAGATTTTGCTACTTTTCTAAGTCTCTCTTATTTTCCGGTGGTTACAGCTGAAGTTCTCTGTGTAAACCTCTGTAACTTCTCTGGGGAGCTGAGTCACTGTGTACTTTCTCTTGTTTCTATCTGTTTTCAATCGTAAGAAACTAATACTTTCTCTGTTCACTGTGTCGTTGCCTTAGAGAAGTAGATTTCTTTTTGTGACAGTGATGTTTTCAGAATGCTAAATACTCCCAACTCTATCAACAACGTAGATTTTGCCATTTATCTAAGTCTGTCTTATTTTCTTGTAGTTTTAGTTGGGAGATCTCTGTGTAAACCTTTGTAACTTCTCTGGGTAGATGAATCACTGTGTTCTTTCTCTTGTTTCTATCTGTTCTCAATCATAAGAATCTAATTCTTTCTCTGTTCACTGTATCGTTGTCTGAGAGAAGTACATTTCTTTCTGTGAAAGTGATGTTTTCAGATTCCTAAGTACTCCCAACTCCATCAACAACGTAGATTTTCCCAGTTTTCTAAGTCTCTCTTCTTTTATTGTAGTTATAGCTGAAAGTTTCTGTGTAAACCTCTGTAACTTCTCTGGGTAGATGCATCACTGTGTACTTTCTCTTTTTACTATCTGTTCTCAATCTTAAGAAACAAATACTTTCTCTGTTTACTGTATTCCTGTCTTAGTGAAGAAGATTTCTTTCTGCGAAAGTGATGTTTTCAGAATCCTAAGTACTCCGAACTCCAGGAACAATGTAGAGATTCCCAGTTATCTCAGTCTCTCTTATTTTATGGTAGTTATAGTTGAAGTTCTCTGTGTAAACCTGTGTAACTTCTCTGGGTATATGAACCACTGTGTTCTTTCTCTTGTTTCTACCTGTTATCAATCTTAAGAAACTAGTACTTTCTCCGTTCACTGTATCATTGTCTTAGAGAAGTAGAATTCTTGCTCTGAAAGTGATGTTTTCCAAATGCTGAGTACTCCCAACTCCATGAATAACGTAGATTTTCCCAGTTGTCTAAGTCTCTCTTATTTTCTTGTAGTTATACCTGAAGTTCTCTCTTTAAACCTCTGTATCTTCTCTAGGTAGATGAATCTCTGTGTACTTTCTCTTGTTTCTATCTGTTTCCAATCTTGAGAAGCTCATACATTCTCTGTTGACTGTTTCCCGGTCTTAGTGAAGTTGATTTCTTTCTGTGAAAGTGCTGTTTTGACAGTGCTAAGTACTCCCAACTCTATCAACAATGTAGGTTTTACCAGTTTTCTAAGTCTCTCTTATTTTCTTGTACTTATACTTGGAGTTCTCTGTGGAAACCTCTGTAACTTCTCTAGGTAGATGAATCACAGTGTACTTCCTCTTGTTTCTATCTGTTACGAATCTTGAGAAACTCATACATTCTCTGTTCACTGTTTCGCGGTCTTAGAGAAGTAGATTTCTTTGTCCGAAAGTGCTGTTTTCACAGTACTAAGTACTACCAACTCTATCAACAATGTAGGTTTTATCAGTTTTCTAAGTCTCTCTTGTTTTCTTGTACTTATACTTGGAATTGTCTGTGTAAAACTCTGTAACTTATCTAGGTAGATGAATCACTGTGTAGTTTCTCTTGTTTCTATCTGTTACCAATCTTGAGAAACTCATACATTCTCTGTTCACTGTTTCCTGGTCTTAGAGAGGTAGATTTCTTTCTGCCAAAGTGCTGTTTTCACAGTGCTATGTACTCCCAACTGTATCAACAAAGTAGGTTTTACCAGTTTTCTAAGTCTCTCTCATTTTCTTATACTTATACTTGGAATTCTCTGTGTAAACCTCTGTAACTTCTCTAGGTAGATGAATGACAGTGTACTTTGTCTTGTTTCTATCTGTTACCAATCTTGATAAATTCATTCATTCCCTGTTCACTGTTTCCCGGTCTAGAGAGGTAGATGTCTTTGTGCGAAAGTGCTGTTTTCACAGTGCTAGGTACTCCCAACTCTATCAACAATGTAGGTTTTACCAGTTTTCTAAGTCTCTCTTATTTTCTTGTAGTGATACTTGGAATTCTCTGTGTAAACCTCTGTAACTTCTCTTGATAGATGAATCACTGTGTACTTTGTCTTGTTTCTATCTGTTACCAATCTTGCGAAACTCATACATTCTCTGTTCACTGTTTCGTGGTCTTAGAGAAGTAGATTTCTTTCTGAAAAGTGCTGTTTTCACAGTGCTAAGTACTGCCAACTGTATGAACAAAGTAGGTTTTACCAGTTTTCTAAGTCTCTCTTATTTTCTTATACTTATACTTGGAATTATCTGTATAAACCTCTGTAACTTCTCTAGGTAGATGAATCACTGTGTACTTTATCTTGTTTCTATCTGTTCCCAATCTTCAGAAACTCATACATTCTCTGTTCACTGTTTCCCGGTCTTAGAGAGGTAGATGTCTTTGTGCGAAAGTGCTGTTTTCACAGTGCTAAGTACTCCCAACTCTATCAACAATGTAGGTTTTACCAGTTTTCTAAGTCTCTCTTATTTTCTTGTACTGATACTTGGAATTCTCTGTGTAAACCTCTGTAACTTCTCTAGTTAGATTAATCACTGTGTACTTTCTCTTATTTCTATCTGTTATCAATCTTGAGAAACTCATACATTCTCTTTTCACTGGTTCCTGGTCTTTGAGAAGTAGATTTCTTTCCGTGAAAGTGCAGTTTTCACAGTGCTAAGTACTCCCAACTCTATCAACAATGTAGGTTTTACCAGTGTTCTAAGTCTCTCTTATTTTCTTGTACTTATACTTGGACTTCTCTGTGTAAACCTCTGTAACTTCTCTAGGTAGATGAATCACAGTGTACTTTCTCTTGTTTCTATCCGTTGCCAATGTTGAGAAACTCATACATTCTTTGTTCACTGTTTCGCGGTCTTCGAGAAGTAGATTTCTTTGTGCGAAAGTGCTGTTTTGACAGTGCTCAGTACTCCCAACTGTATCAACAATGTAGGTTTTACCAGTTTTCTAAGTCTCTCTTAGTTTCCTGTACTTATACTTGGAATTCTCTGTGTAAACCACTGTAACTTCTCTAGGTAGATGAATCACTGTGTACTTTCTCTTCTTTCTATCTGTCACCAATCTTGAGAAACTCATACATTCTCTGTTCACTGTTTCGCGGTCTTAGAGAATTGGATTTCTTTCTGTGAAAGTGCTGTTTTCACAGTGCTAAGTACTCCCAACTCTTTCAACAATGTAGGTTTTACCAGTTTTCTAAGTCACTCTCATTTTCTTGTACTTATACTTGGAATTCTCTGTGTAAACCTCTGTAACTTCTCTAGGTAGATGAATCACAGTGTACTTTCTCTTGTTTCTATCTGTTACCAATGTTGAGAAATTCATACATTCTCTGTTCACAGTTTCCCGGTCTTAGAGAGGTAGATTTTTTGTGCGAAAGTGCTGTTTTCACAGTGCTAAGTATTCCCAACTCTATCAACAATGTAGGTTTTGCCAGATTTGATATCTCTTATTTTCTTGGAGTTTTACTTGTAATTCTCTGTGTAAACCTTTGTAAGTTCTGTAGGTAGATGAATCACTGTGTACTTTCTCTTGTTTCTATCTGTTACCAATCTTGAAAAACTCATACATTCTCTGTTCACTGTTTCGTGGTCTTAGAGAAGTAGATTTCTTTCTGCAAAAGTGCTGTTTTCACAGTGCTAAGTACTCCCAACTGTATCAACAAAGTAGGTTTTACCAGTTTTCTAAGTCTCTCTTATTTTCTTATACTTATAGTTGGAATTGTCTGTGTAAACCTCTGTAACTGCTCTAGGTAGATGAATCACTGTGTACTTTATCTTGTTTCTATCTGTTCCCAATCTTCAGAAACTCATACATTCTCTGTTCACTGTTTCCCGGTCTTAGAGAGGTAGATGTCTTTGTACGAAAGTGCTGTTTTCACAGTGCTAGGTACTCCCAACTCTATCAATAATGTAGGTTTTACCAGTTTTCTAAGTCTCTCTTATTTTCTTGTAATGATACTTGAAATTCTCTGTGTAAACCTCTGTAACTTCTCTAGGTAGATTAATCACTGTGTATTTTCTCTTATTTCTATCTGTTACCAATCTTGAGAAACTCATACATTCCCTTTTCACTGGTTCCTGGTCTTTCAGAAGTAGATTTCTTTCTGCGAAAGTGCAGTTTTCACAGTGCTAAGTATTCCCAACTCTATCAACAATGTAGGTTTTACCAGTGTTCCAAGTCTCTCTTATTTTCTTGTACTTATACTTGGAATTCTCTGTGTAAACCTCTGTAACTTCTCTAGGTAGATGAATCATTGTATACTTTCTCTTGTTTCTATGTGTTGCCAATCTTGAGAAACTCATAATTCTGTGTTCCCTGTTTCGCGTTCTTAGAGAAGGAGATTTCTTTGTGCGAAAGTGCTGTTTTCACAGTGCTAAGTACTCCCAACTCTATCAACAATGTAGGTTTTACCAGTTTTCTAAGTCTCTCTTATTTTCTTGTACGTATACTTGAAATTCTTTGTGTAAACCTCTGTAACTTCTCTAGGTAGATGAATCACTGTGTACTTTCTCTTGTTTCTATCTGTTCCCAATCTTGAGAAACTCATACATTCTCTGTTCACTGTTTCCCGGTCTTAGAGAAGTAGATTTCTTTCTGCGAAAGTGCTGTTTTCACAGTGCTAAGTACTCCCAACTCTATCAACAATTTAGGTTTTACCAGTTTTCTAAGTGTCTCTTATTTTCTTGGAGTAAGACTTGGAATTCTCTGTGTAAACCTCTGTAACTTCTCTAGGTAGATGAATCACTGTGTACTTTCTCTTGTTTCTATCTGTTACCAATCTTGAGAAACTCATACATTCTCTGTCCATTGTTTCCTGGTCTTAGAGAGTTAGATTTCTTTCTGCGAAAGTGCTTTTTTCACAGTGCTAAGTACTCCCAACTCTATCAACAATGTAGGTTTTACCAGTGTTCTAAGTCTCTCTTACTTTCTTGTACTTATACTTGGAATTCTCTGTGTAAACCTCTGTAAATTCTCTAGGTAGATGAATCATTGTGTACTTTCTCTTGTTTCTATGTGTTACCAATCTTGAGAAACTTATAATTCTGTGTTCCCTGTTTCGCGTTCTTAGAGAAGGAGATTTCTTTGTGCCAAAGTGCTGTTTTCACAGTGCTAAGTACTCCCAACCCTATCAACAATGTTGGTTTTATCAGTTTTCTATGTCTCTCTGATTTTGTTGTACTTATACTTGGAATTCTCTGTGTAAACCTCTGTAACTTCTCTAGGTAGATGAATCACTGCGTACTTTCTCTTGTTTCTATCTGTTACCAATCTTGAGAAACTCATACATTCTCTGTTTACAGTTTCGCGGTCTTAGAGAAGTATATTTCTTTCTGTGAAACTGATGTTTTCAGAATGCTAAGTACTCCCAACACCATGAACAACATAGATTTTGCTAGTTTTCTAAGTCTCTCTTATTTTCTGGTAGTTATAGCTGAAGTTCTCTGTGTAAACCTCTGTAACTGATCTGGATAGAGGAATCACTGTGTACTTTCTCTTGTTTCTATCTGTTCCCAATCTTAAGAAACTAATACTTTCTCTGTTCACTGTATCATTGTCTTAGAGAAGTATATTTCTTTCTGTGAAACTGATGTTTTCAGAATGCTAAGTACTACCAACTCCATGAACAACGTAGATTTTCCCAGTTTTCTAAGTCTCTCTTATTTTCTGGTGGTTATAACTGAATTTCTCTGTGTAAACTTCTGCAACTTCTCTGGATATATGAACCACTGTGTTCTTTTTCTTGTTTCTATCTGTTATCTATCTTAAGAAACTAATACTTTCTCTGTTCACTGTATCGTTGTCTTACAGAAGTAGATTTCTTTCGGTGAAAGTGATGATTCCAGAATGCTAAGTACTCCCAACTCTATATACAACGTAGATTTTGGCAGTTATCGAAATCTCTATTCTTTTATTGTAGTTATAGCTGAAATTTTCTATGTAAAGTTGTGTAACTTCTCTGGGTAGAGGAATCACTGTGTAATTTCTCTTGTTTCTATCTGTTCTCAATCTTAAGACAATAATACATTCTCTGTTCACTGTATCATTGTCTTAGAGAAGTAGATTTCTTTCTGTGAAACTGATGTTTTCAGAATGCTAAGTACTACCAACTCCATGAACAACATAGATTTTCCCAGTTTTCTAAGTCTCTCTTATTTTCTTGTAGTTATAACTGAAGTTCTCTCTTTAAACCTGTATATCTTCTCTAGGTAGATGAATCACTGTGTACTTTCTTTTGTTTCTATCTGTACTCAATAGACAAATACTTTCTCTTTTGACTGTCTTCCTGTCTTAGTGAAGAAGATTTCTTTCTGCGAAAGGGATGTTTTCGGAATGCTAAGTACTCCCACTCCATGAACAAAGTAGATTTTGTTAGTTTTGTAAGTCTCTCTTATTTTCCGGTGGATATAGCTGAAGTTCTCTGTGTAAACCTCTATATATTCTCTGGGTATATGAACCACAGTGTTCTTTCTCATGTTTCTATCTGTTCTCAATCTTAAGAAACTAATACTTTCTCTGTTCACTGTATTATTGTCTTAGAGAACTAGAGTTCTTTCTGTGAAAGTGATGTTTTCAGAATGCTAAGTACTCCGAAGTTCATGAACAACATAGATTTTCCCAGTTTTCTAAGTCTCTCTTATTTTCTTGTAGTTATAGCTGAAGTTCTCTTTAAACCTGTGTATCTTCTCTAGGTAGATGAATCAGTGTGTACTTTCTCTTGTTTCTATGTGTACTCAATCTTAAGAAAATAATACTTTCTCTGTTCATTGTATCATTGTCTTACAGAAGTAGATTTCTTTCTGTAAAACTGATATTTTCACATTGCTAAGTACTCCCAACTCTATGAACAACGTAGATTTGGCCTGTTATCTAAGTCTCTCTTATTTTCTTGTAGTTATAGTTTGGACATCTCTTTGAAAACCCCTTTACTTTCTTGTAGTTATAGCTCAAGTTCGTTCTGTAAACCTCTGTAACTTCTCTGGGCAGATGAATCACTGTGTAATTTCTCTTGTTTCTATCTGTTCTCAATCTTAAAAAACTATTACTTTCTCTGTTCACTGTATTATTGACTTAGAGAAGTAGATTTCTGTCTCCGAAAGTGATGTTTTCAGAATGCTTATTACTCCCAACTACATGAACAATGTAGATTTTGCTAGTTTTCTAAGTCTCTCTTATTTTCCGGTGGTTATAGCTGAAGTTCTCTGTGTAAACCTCTGTAACTTCTCTGGGTAGATGAATCACTGTGTTCTTTCTCTTGTTTCTATCTGTTCTCAATCATAAGAATCTAATTCTTTCTCTGTTCACTGTATCGTTGTCTGAGAGAAGTACATTTCTTTCTGTGAAAGTGATGTTTTCAGATTCCTAAGTACTCCCAACTCCATCAACAACATAGATTTTCCCAGTTTTCTAAGTCTCTCTTCTTTTATTGTAGTTATAGCTGAAATTCTCTGTGTAAACCTCTGTAACTTCTCTGGGTAGATGCATCACTGTGTACTTTCTCTTTTTACTGTCTGTTCTCAATCTTAAGAAACAAATACTTTCTCTGTTTACTATATTCCTGTCTTAGTGAAGAAGATTTCTTTCTGCGAAAGTGATGTTTTCAGAATCCTAAGTACTCCGAACTCCAGGAACAACGTAGAGTTTCCCAGTCATCTAAGTCTCTCTTATTTTATTGTAGTTATAGTTGAAGTTCTCTGTGTAAACCTCTGTAACTTCTCTGGGTATATGAACCACTGTGTTCTTTCTCTTGTTTCTACCTGTTATCAATCTTAAGAAACTAGTACTTTCTCTGTTCACTGTATCATTGTCTTAGAGAAGTAGAATTCTTGCTGTGAAAGTGATGTTTTCCAAATGCTGAGTACTCCCAACTCCATGAACAACGTAGATTTTCCAGTTGTCTAAGTCTCTCTTATTTTCTTGTAGTTATAGCTGAAGTTCTCTCTTTAAACCTCTGTATTTTCTCTAGGTAGATGAATCTCTGTGTACTTTCTCTTGTTTCTATCTGTTTTCAATCTTGAGACGCTCATACATTCTCTGTTCCCTGTTTCGCGGTCTTAGAGAAGTACATTTCTTTGTGCGAAAATCCTGTTTTCACAGTGCTAACTACTCCCAACTATATCAACAATGTAGGTTTTATCAGTTTTCCAAGTCTCTCTTATTTTCTTTTACTTATACTTGGAATTCTCTGTGTAAACCTCTGTAACTTCTCTAGGTAGATGAATCACTGTGTACTTTCTCTTGTTTCTATCTGTTACCAATCTTGGGAAACGGATACATTCTCTGTTGACTGTTTCCTGGTCTTAGTGACGTAGATTTCTTTCTGCGAAAGTGGTGTTTTGACAGTGCTAAGTACTCCCAACTCTATCAACAATGTAGGTTTTACCAGTTCTCTAAGTCTTTCTTATTTTCTTGTACTTATACTTGGAAATCTCTGTGTAAAACTCTGTAACTTCTCTAGGTATATAAATCACTGTGTACTTTCTTTTGTTTCTATCTGTTACCAATCTTCAGAAACTCATACATTCTCTGTTGACTGTTTCCCGGTTTTAGAGAAGTAGATTTCTTTCTGCGAAAGTGCTGTTTTCACAGTGCTAAGTACTCCCAACTCGATCAACAATGTAGGTTTTACCAGTTTTCTAAGTCTCTCTTATTTTCTTGTACTCATACTTGGAATTCTCTGTGTAAACCTCTGTAACTTCTCTAGGTTGATGAATCACTGCGTACTTTCTCTTGTTTCTATCTGTTACCAATCTTCAGAAACTCATACATTCTCTGTTCACTGTTTCCCGGTCTTAGAGAGGTAGATTTCTTTCTGCCAAAGTGCTGTTTTTACAGTGCTAAGTAGTCCCAACTCTATCAACAATGTAGGTTTTACCAGTTTTCTAAGTCTCTCTTATTTTCTTGTACTTATACTTGGTATTCTCTGTGTAAACCTCTGTAACTTCTCTAGGTAGATGAATCACTGTGTACTCTCTCTTGTTTCTATCTGTTACCAATCTTGAGAAACTCATACATTCTGTGTTCACTGTTTCCCGGTCTTAGCGAAGTAGATTAGTTTCTGAGAATGTGCTGTTTTCACAGTGCTAAGTACTCACAAGCTATCAATAATGTAGGTTTTACCAGTTTTCTAATTTTCTCTTATTTTCTTGTACTTATACTTGGACGTCTCTGTGTAAACCTCTGTAACTTCTCTAGGTAGATGAATCACTGTGTACTTTCTCTTGTTTCTATCTGTTACCAATCTTGAGAAACTCATACATTCTCTATTCACTGTTTCCCGGTGTTAGAGAAGTAGATTTCTTTGTGCGAAAGTGCTGTTTTCACAGTGCTAAGTATTCCCAACTCTATCAACAATGTAGGTTTTACCAGTTTTCTAAGTCTCTCTTATTTTCTTGTACTTATACTTGGAATTCTCTGTGTACATCTCTGTAACTTCTCTAGGTCGATGAATAACTGTGTACTTTCTCTTGTTTCTATCTGTTACCAATCTTGAGAAACTCATACATTCTCTGTTCACTGTTTGCGGTCTTATAGAAGTAGATTTCTTTCTGCGAAAGTGCTGTTTTCACAGTGCTAAGTACTCCCAACTGTATCAACAATGTAGGTTTTACCAGTTTTCTAAGTCTCTCTTATTTTCTTGTACTTATACTTGGAATTCTCTGTGTAAACCTCTGTACCTTCTCTAGGTATATGAATCACTGTGTACTTTCTCTTGTTTCTATCTGTTGCCAATCTTGAGAAACTCATACATTCTCTGTTCACTGTTTCCCGGTCTCAGAGAAGTAGATTTCTTTGTGTGAAAGTGCTGTTTTGACAGTGCTAAGTACTCCCAACTCTATCAACAGTGTAGTTTTTACCAGTATTCGAAGTCTCTCTTATTTTCTTGTACTTATACTTGGACTTCTCTGTGTAAACCTCTGTAACTTCTCTAGGTAGATGAATCACAGTGTACTTTCTCCTGTTTCTATCTGTTGCCAATGTTGAGAAACTCATACATTCTCTGTTCACTGTTTCGCGGTCTTCGAGAAGTAGACTTCTTTGTGCGAAAGTGCTGTTTTGACAGTGCTCAGTACTCCCAACTCTATCAACAATGTAGGTTTTACCAGTTTTCTAAGTCTCTCTTATTTTCCTGTACTTATACTTGGAATTCTCTGTGTAAACCAATGTAACTTCTCTAGGTAGATGAATCACTGTGTACTTTCTCTTGTTTCTATCTGTTACCAATCTTGAGAAACTCATACATTCTCTGTTCACTGTTTCGCGGTCTTAGAGATGTAGATTTCTTCCTGCTAAAGTGCTGTTTTCACGGTGCTAAGTACTCCCAACTCTATCAACAATGTAGGTTTTATCAGATTTCTAAGTCTCTCTTAATTTCTTGTACTTATACTTGGAATTCTCTGTGTAAACCCCTGTAACTTCTCTAGATAGATGAATCACTGTGTACTTTCCCTTGTTTCTATCTGTTACCAATCTGGAGAAACTCATACATTCTGTGTTGACTGTTTCTAGGTCTTAGAGAGGTAGATTTCTTTAAGCGAAATTGCTGTTTTCACAGTGCTAAGTACTCCCAACTCTATAAACAATGTAGGTTTTAGCAGTTTTCTAAGTCTCTCTTATTTTCTTGTATTTATACTTGGGCTTCTCTGTGTAAACCTTTGTAACTTCTCTAGGTACATGAATCACTGTGTAATTTCTCTTGTTTCTATCTGTTACCAATCTTGAGAAACTCATACATTCTCTGTTCAATTTTTGCCATTCTTACAGAGGTAGATTTCTTTCTACCAAAGTGCTGTTTTCGCAGTGCTAACTACTCCCAACTCTATCAACAATGTAGGTTTTAGCAGTTTTCTAAGTCTCTCTTATTTTCTTGTACTTATACTTGGAAATCTCTGTGTAAAGCTCCGTAACTTCTCTAGGTAGATGACTCACAGTGTACTTTCTCTTGTTTCTAAATGTTAACAATCTTGAGAAACTAATACATTCTGTGTTCACTGTTTCCCGGTCTTAGAGAAGTAGATTTATTTCTGCGACAGTGCTGTTTTCACAGTGCTAAGTATTCCCAACTCTATCAACAATGTACGTTTTACCACTTTTCTAAGTCTCTCTTATTTTCTTGTACTTGTACTTGGAATTCTCTGTGTAAACCTCAGTAACTTCTCTAGGTAGATGAATCTCTGTGTACTTTCTCTTGTTTCTATCTGTTACCAATCTTGAGAAACTCATACATTCTCTGTTCACTGTTTCGCGGTCTCAGAGAAGTAGATTTCTTTGTGCGAAAGTCCTGTTTTCACAGTGCTAACTACTCCCAACTCTATCAACAATGTAGGTTTTACCAGTTTTCTAAGTCTGTCTTATTTTCTTCTACTTATATATGGAATTCTCTGTGTAAACCTCTGTAACTTCTCTAGGTAGATGAATCACTGTGTACTTTCTCTTGTTTCTATCTGTTACCAATCCTCAGAAATTCATAAATTCTCTGTTCACTGTTTCCCGGTCTTAGAGAGATAGATTCCTTTTTGCGAAAGTGCTGTTTTCACAGTGCTAAGTACTCCCAAGTCTAACAACAATGTAGGTTTTACCAGTTTTCTAAGTCTCTCTTATTTTCTTGTACTTATAATTGGAATTCTCTGTGTAAACTTCTGTAACTTCTCTAAGTAGATGAATCACTGTGTACTTTCTCTTGTTTCTATCTGTCACCAATCTTGAGAAACTCATACATTCTCGTTTCACTGTTTCCCGGTCTTAGAGAAGTCAATTTCTTACAGTGAAAGTGCTGTTTTCACATTGCTACGTACTCCCAACTCTTTCACCAATGTAGGTTTTACCAGTTTTCTAAGTCTCTCTCATTATCTTGTACTTATACTTGGAATTCTTTGTGTAAACCTCTGTAACTTCTCTAGGTAGATGAATCACTGTGTACTTTCTCTTGTTTCTATCTGTTACCAATCTTGAAAAACTCATACATTCTCTGTTCACTGTTTCTGGTCTTAGAGAAGTACATTTCTTTCGGCGAAAGTGCTGTATTCACAGTGCTAAGTACTCCCAACTCTATCAACAATGTAGGTTTTACCAGTTTTCTAAGTCTCTCTTATTTTCTTGTACTTATACTTGGAATTCTCCGTGTAAACCTCTGTAACTTCTCTAGGTAAATGAATCACAGAGTACTTTCTCTGGTTTCTATCTGTTCCCAATCTGCAGAAACTCATACATTCTCTGTTCACTGTTTCGCGGTCTTAGAGATGTAGATTTCTTCCTGCGAAAGTGCTGTTTTCACAGTGCTAAGTACTCCCAACTCTATCAACAATGTAGGTTTTATCAGTTTTCTAAGTCTCTCTTATTTTCTTGTACTTATACTTGGAATTCTCTGTGTAAACCTCTGTAACTTCTCTAGGTAGACGAATCACTGTCTACTTTCTCTTCTTTCTATCTGTTACCAATCTGAAGAAACTCATACATTCTGTGTTGATTGTTTCCAGGTCTTAGAGAGGTAGATTTCTTTCTGCGAAAGTGCTGTTTTCACAGTGCTAAGTACTCCCAACTGTATCAACAAAGTAGGTTTTACCAGTTTTCTAAGTCTCTCTTATTTTCTTATACTTATACTTGGAATTATCTGTGTAAACCTCTGTAACTTCTCTAGGTAGATGAATCACTGAGTACTTTCTCTTGTTTCTATCTGTTCCCAATCTTGAAAAACTCATACATTCTCTGTTCACTGTTTCCTGGTCTTAGAAAAGTAGATTTCTTTCGGCGAAAGTGCTGTTTTCACAGTGCTAAGTACTCCCAACTCTACCAACAATGTATTTTTTACCAGTTTTCTAAGTCTCTCTTATTTTCTTGTACTTATACTTGGAATTCTCCGTGTAAACCTCTGTAACTTCTCTAGGTAAATGAATCACAGAGTACTTTCTCTGGTTTCTATCTGTTCCCAAGCTGCAGAATCTCATACATTCTCTGTTCACTGTTTCCCGGTCTTAGAGAGGTACATGTCTTTCTGCCAAAGTGCTGTTTTCACAGTGCTGAGTACTCCCAACTCTATCAACAATGTAGGTTTTACCAGTTTTCTAAGTCTCTCTCATTTTCTTGTACTTATACTTGGAATTCTCTGTGTAAACCTCTGTAACTTCTCTAGGTAGATGAATCACAGTGTACTTTCTCTTCTTTCTATCTGTTACCAATCTTGAGAAATTCATTCATTCTCTGTTCACTGTTTCGCGGTCTAGCGAGGTAGATTTTTTGTGCGAAAGTGCTGTTTTCACAGTGCTAAGTACTCCCAACTCTATCAACAATGTAGGTTTTACCAGTTTTTGATATCTCTTATTTTCTTGGAGTTTTACCTGGAATTGTGTGTGTAAACCTCTGTAAGTTCTCTAGGTAGATGAATCACTGTGTACTTTCTCTTGTTTCTATATGTTACCAATCTTGAGAAACTCATACATTCTCTGTTCACTGTTTCCCGGTCTTAGAGAGGTAGACTTCTTTCTGGGAAAGTGCTGTTTTCACAGTGCTAAATACTCCCAACTCTATCAAAAATGTAGGTTTTACCAGTTTTCTAAGTCTCTCTTATTTTCTTGTACTTATACTTGGAATTCTCTGTGTAAACCTCTGTAACTTCTCTAGGTAGATGAATCACAGTGTACTTTCTCCTGTTTCTATCTGTTGCCAATGTTGAGAAACTCATACATTCTCTGTTCACTGTTTCGCGGTCTTCGAGAAGTAGACTTCTTCGTGCGAAAGTGCTGTTTTGACAGTGCTCAGTACTCCCAACTCTATCAACAATGTAGGTTTTACCAGTTTTTGATATCTCTTATTTTCTTGGAGTTTTACTTGGAATTGTGTGTGTAAACCTCTGTAAGTTCTCTAGGTAGATGAATCACTGTGTACTTTCTCTTGTTTCTATATGTTACCAATCTTGAGAAACTCATACATTCTCTGTTCACTGTTTCCCGGTCTTAGAGAGGTAGACTTCTTTCTGGGAAAGTGCTGTTTTCACAGTGCTAAATACTCCCAACTCTATCAAAAATGTAGGTTTTACCAGTATTCTAAGTCTCTCTTATTTTCTTGTACTTATACTTGGAATTCTCTGTGTAAACCTCTGTAACTTCTCTAGGTAGATGAATCACTGTGTACTTTCTCTTGTTTCTATCTGTTACCAATCTTGAGAAACTCATACATTCTCTGTTCACTGTTTCCCGGTCTTAGAGAAGTACATTTCTTTGTGCGAAAGTCCTGTTTTCACAGTGCTAACTACTCCCAACTCTATTAACAATGTAGGTTTTATCAGTTTTCCAAGTCTCTCTTATTTTCTGTTACTTATACTTGGAATTCTCTGTGTAAACCTCTGTAACTTCTCTAGGTAGATGAATCACTGTGTACTTTCTCTTGTTTCTATCTGTTACCAATCTTGAGAAACTCATACATTCTCTGTTCACTGTTTCCCGGTCTTAGAGAAGTAGATTTCTTTGTGTGAAAGTGCTGTTTTCACAGTGCTAGGTACTCCGAACTCTATCAACAATGTAGGTTTTACCAGTTTTCTAAGTCTCTCTTATTTTCCTGTACTTATAGTTGGAATTCTCTGTGTAAACCACTGTAACTTCTCTAGGTAGATGAATCACTGTGCACTTTCTCTTGTTTCTATCTGTTACCAATCTTGAGAAAGTCATACATTCTCTGTTCACTGTTTCCCGGTCTTAGAGATGTAGATTTCTTCCTGTTAAAGTGCTGTTTTCACAGTGCTAAGTACTCCCAACTCTATCAACAATGTAGGTTTTATCAGTTTTCTAAGTCTCTCTTATTTTCTTGTACTTATACTTGGAATTCTCTGTGTAAACCTCTGTAACTTCTCTAGGTAGCTGAATCACTGTGTACTTTCTCTTGTTTCTATCTGTTACTAATCTGAAGAAGCTCATACATTCTGTGTTGACTGTTTCCAGGTCTTAGAGAGGTAGATTTCTTTAAGCGAAATTGCTGTTTTCACAGTGCTAAGTACTCCCAACTCTATCAACAATGTAGGTTTTACCACTTTTCTAAGTCCCTCTTATTTTCTTGTACTTATACTGGGAATTCCCTGTGTAAACCTCTGTAACTTCTCTAGGTAGACGAATCACTGTCTACTTTCTCTTGTTTCTATCTGTTACCAATCTGAAGAAACTCATACATTCTGTGTTGATTGTTTCCAGGTCTTAGAGAGGTAGATTTCTTTCTGCGAAAGTGCTGTTTTCACAGTGCTAAGTACTCCCAACTGTATCAACAAAGTAGGTTTTACCAGTTTTCTAAGTCTCTCTTATTTTCTTATACTTATACTTGGAATTATCTGTGTAAACCTCTGTAACTTCTCTAGGTAGATGAATCACTGAGTACTTTCTCTTGTTTCTATCTGTTACCAATCTTGAAAAACTCATACATTCTCTGTTCACTGTTTCCTGGTCTTAGAAAAGTAGATTTCTTTCGGCGAAAGTGCTGTTTTCACAGTGCTAAGTACTCCCAACTCTACCAACAATGTATTTTTTACCAGTTTTCTAAGTCTCTCTTATTTTCTTGTACTTATACTTGGAATTCTCCATGTAAACCTCTGTAACTTCTCTAGGTAAATGAATCACAGAGTACTTTCTCTGGTTTCTATCTGTTCCCAAGCTGCAGAATCTCATACATTCTCTGTTCACTGTTTCCCGGTCTTAGAGAGGTACATGTCTTTCTGCCAAAGTGCTGTTTTCACAGTGCTGAGTACTCCCAACTCTATCAACAATGTAGGTTTTACCAGTTTTCTAAGTCTCTCTCATTTTCTTGTACTTATACTTGGAATTCTCTGTGTAAACCTCTGTAACTTCTCTAGGTAGATGAATCACAGTGTACTTTCTCTTCTTTCTATCTGTTACCAATCTTGAGAAATTGATTCATTCTCTGTTCACTGTTTCGCTGTCTAGCGAGGTAGATTTTTTGTGCGAAAGTGCTGTTTTCACAGTGCTAAGTACTCCCAACTCTATCAACAATGTAGGTTTTACCAGTTTTTGATATCTCTTATTTTCTTGGAGTTTTACTTGGAATTGTGTGTGTAAACCTCTGTAAGTTCTCTAGGTAGATGAATCACTGTGTACTTTCTCTTGTTTCTATATGTTACCAATCTTGAGAAACTCATACATTCTCTGTTCACTGTTTCCCGGTCTTAGAGAGGTAGACTTCTTTCTGGGAAAGTGCTGTTTTCACAGTGCTAAATACTCCCAACTCTATCAAAAATGTAGGTTTTACCAGTTTTCTAAGTCTCTCTTATTTTCTTGTACTTATACTTGGAATTCTCTGTGTAAACCTCTGTAACTTCTCTAGGTAGATGAATCACTGTGTACTTTCTCTTGTTTCTATCTGTTACAAATCTTCAGAAACTCATACATTCTCTGTTCACTGTTTCCCGGTCTTAGAGAAGTACATTTCTTTGTGCGAAAGTCCTGTTTTCACAGTGCTAACTACTCCCAACTCTATTAACAATGTAGGTTTTATCAGTTTTCCAAGTCTCTCTTATTTTCTGTTACTTACACTTGGAATTCTCTGTGTAAACCTCTGTAACTTCTCTAGGTAGATGAATCACTGTGTACTTTCTCTTGTTTCTATCTGTTACCAATCTTGAGAAACTCATACATTCTCTGTTCACTGTTTCCCGGTCTTAGAGAAGTAGATTTCTTTGTGTGAAAGTGCTGTTTTCACAGTGCTAGGTACTCCGAACTCTATCAACAATGTAGGTTTTACCAGTTTTCTAAGTCTCTCTTATTTTCCTGTACTTATAGTTGGAATTCTCTGTGTAAACCACTGTAACTTCTCTAGGTAGATGAATCACTGTGCACTTTCTCTTGTTTCTATCTGTTACCAATCTTGAGAAAGTCATACATTCTCTGTTCACTGTTTCCCGGTCTTAGAGATGTAGATTTCTTCCTGTTAAAGTGCTGTTTTCACAGTGCTAAGTACTCCCAACTCTATCAACAATGTAGGTTTTATCAGTTTTCTAAGTCTCTCTTATTTTCTTGTACTTATACTTGGAATTCTCTGTGTAAACCTCTGTAACTTCTCTAGGTAGCTGAATCACTGTGTACTTTCTCTTGTTTCTATCTGTTACTAATCTGAAGAAGCTCATACATTCTGTGTTGACTGTTTCCAGGTCTTAGAGAGGTAGATTTCTTTAAGCGAAATTGCTGTTTTCACAGTGCTAAGTACTCCCAACTCTATCAACAATGTAGGTTTTACCACTTTTCTAAGTCCCTCTTATTTTCTTGTACTTATACTGGGAATTCTCTGTGTAAACCTCTGTAACTTTTCTAGGTAGATGAATCACTGTGTACTCTCTCTTGTTTCTATCTGTTACCAATCTTGAGAAACTCATACATTCTGTGTTCACTGTTTCCCGGTCTTAGCGAAGTAGATTTCTTTCTGAGAATGTGTTGTTTTCACAGTGCTAAGTACTCCCAACTCTATAAACAATGTAGGTTTTACCAGTTTTCTAAGTCTCTCTTATTTTCTTGTATTTATACTTGGACTTCTGTGTGTAAACCTTTGTAACTTCTCTAGGTACATGAATCACTGTGTAATTTCTCCTGTTTCTATCTGTTACCAATCTTGAGAAACTCATACATTCTCTGTTCACTGTTTGCGGTCTTATAGAAGCAGATTTCTTTCTGGGAAAGTGCTGTTTGCACAGTGCTAAGTACTCCCAACTGTATCAACAAAGTAGGTTTTACCAGATTTCTAAGTCTCTCTTATTTTCTGGTGGTTATAACTGAATTTCTCTGTGTAAACTTCTGCAACTTCTCTGGATATATGAACCACTGTGTTCTTTTTCTTGTTTCTATCTGTTATCTATCTTAAGAAACTAATACTTTCTCTGTTCACTGTATCGTTGTCTTACAGAAGTAGATTTCTTTCGGTGAAAGTGATGATTCCAGAATGCTATGTACTCCCAACTCTATATACAACGTAGATTTTGGCAGTTATCGAAATCTCTATTCTTTTATTGTAGTTATAGCTGAAATTTTCTGTGTAAAGTTGTGTAACTTCTCTGAGTAGAGGAATCACTGTGTAATTTCTCTTGTTTCTATCTGTTCTCAATCTTAAGACAATAATACATTCTCTGTTCACTGTATCATTGTCTTAGAGAAGTAGATTTCTTTCTGTGAAACTGATGTTTTCAGAATGCTAAGTACTACCAACTCCATGAACAACATAGATTTTCCCAGTTTTCTAAGTCTCTCTTATTTTCTTGTAGTTATAGCTGAAGTTCTCTCTTTAAACCTGTATATCTTCTCTAGGTAGATGAATCACTGTGTACTTTCTTTTCTTTCTATCTGTACTCAATCTTAATAGACAAATACTTTCTCTTTTGACTGTCTTCATGTCTTAGTGAAGAAGATTTCTTTCTGCGAAAGTGATGTTTTCAGAATGCTAAGTACTCCCAACTCCATGAACAAAGTAGATTTTGTTAGTTTTGTAAGTCTCTCTTATTTTCCGATGGATATAGCTGAAGTTCTCTATGTAAACCTCTATGTATTCTCTGGGTATATGAACCACAGTGTTCTTTCTCTTGTTTCTATCTGTTCTCAATCCTAAGAAACTAATACTTTCTCTGTTCACTGTATTATTGTCTTAGAGAACTAGAGTTCTTTCTGTGAAAGTGATGTTTTCAGAATGCTAAGTACTCGGAAGTTCATGAACAACATAGATTTTCCCAGTTTTCTAAGTCTCACTTATTTTCTTGTACTTATACATGGAATTCTCTGTGTAAAGCTCTGTAACTTCTCTAGGTAAATGAATCAGTATGTACTTTCTCTTGTTTCTATCTGTTACCAATCTTGAGAAACTGATACATTCTCTGTTAACTGTTTTCCTGTCTTAGAGAAGTAGATTTCTTTCTGCGAAAGTGCTGTTTTCACAGTGCTAAGTACTCCCAAGTCTAACAACAATGTAGGTTTTACCAGTTTTCTAAGTCTCTCTTATTTTCTTGTACTTATATTTGGAATAATCTCTGTAAACGTCTGTAACTTCCCTAGGTAGATGAATCACTGTGTTCTCTCTCTTGTTTCTATCTGTTACCAATCTTGAGAAACTCATACATTCTCTGTTCACGGTTTCGCGGTCTTAGACAAGTAGATTTCATTCTGCGAAACTGCTGTTTTCACAGTGCTAAGTATTCCCAACTCTATCAACAGTGTAGGTTTTACCAGTTTTCTAAGTCTCTGTTATTTTATTGTACTTATACTTGGAATTCTCTGTGTAAACCTCTGTAACTTCTCTTGGTAGATGAATCACTGTGTACTTTCTCTTCTTTCTATCTGTCACCAATCTTGAGAAACTCATACATTCTCTGTTCACTGTTTCGCGGTCTTAGAGAAGTGGATTTCTTTCTGTGAAAGTGCTGTTTTCACAGTGCTAACTACTCCCAACTCTTTCAACAATGTAGGTTTTACCAGTTTTCTAAGTCACTCTCATTTTCTTGTACTTATTCTTGGAATTCTCTGTGTAAACCTCTGTAACTTCTCTAGGTAGATGAATCACAGTGTACTTTCTCTTGTTTCTATCTGTTACCAATGTTGAGAAATTCATACATTCTCTGTTCACAGTTTCCCGGTCTTAGAGAGGCAGATTTTTTGTGCGAAAGTGCTGTTTTCACAGTGCTAAGTACTCCCAACTCTATCAACAATGTAGGTTTTACCAGTTTTTGATATCTCTTATTTTCTTGGAGTTTTACTTGGAATTCTCTGTGTAAACCTTTGTAAGTTCTCTAGGTAGATGAATCACTGTGTACTTTCTCTTATTTCTATCTGTTACCAATCTTGAGAAACTCATACATTCTCTTTTCACTGGTTCCTGGTCTTTGAGAAGTAGATTTCTTTGTGCGAAAGTGCAGTTTTCACAGTGCTAAGTACTCCCAACTCTATCAACAATGTAGGTTTTACCAGTGTTCTAAGTCTCTCTTATTTTCTTGTACTTATACTTGGAATTCTCTGGGTAAACCTCTGTAACTTCTCTAGGTAAATGAATCACAGTGTACTTTCTCTTGTGTCTATCTGTTTCCAATCTTGAGAAATTCATACATTCTCTGTTCAGTGTTTCCCGGTCTTAGAGAAGTAGATTTCTTTCGGCGAAAGTGCTGTTTTCACAGTGCTAAGTACTCCCAACTCTGTCAACCATGTAGGTTTTACCAGTTTTCTAAGTCTCTCTTATTTTCTTGGAGTAAGACTTGGAATTCTCTGTGTAAACCTCTGTAACTTCTCTAGGTAGATGAATCACTGAGTACTTTCTCTTGTTTCTATCTGTTACCAATCTTGAGAAACTCATACATTGTCTGTTCACTGTTTCCCGGTCTTAGAGAGGTAGCTTTCTTTCTGCGAAAGTGCTGTTTTCACAGTGCTAGGTACTCTCAAATCTATCAACAGTGTAGGTTTTACCAGTTTTCTAAGTCTCTCTTATTTTCTTGTACTTATACTTGGAATTCTCTGTGTAAACCTCTGTAACTTCTCTAAGTAGATGAATCACTGTGTACTTTCTCTTGTTTCTATCTGTCACCAATCTTGAGAAACTCATACATTCTCGTTTCACTGTTTCCCGGTCTTAAAGAAGTCGATTTCTTACTGTGAAAGTGCTGTTTTCACAGTGCTATGTATTCCCAACTCTTTCACCAATGTAGGTTTTACCAGTTTTCTAAGTCTCTCTCATTATCTTGTACTTATACTTGGAATTCTCTGTGTAAACCTCTGTCACTTCTCTAGGTAGATGAATCACTGTGTACTTTCTCTTGTTTCCATCTGTTACCAATCTTGAAAAACTCATACATTCTCTGTTCACAGTTTCCCGGTTTTAGACAGGTAGATTTTTTGTGCGAAAGTGCTGTTTTCACAGTGCTAAGTACTCCCAACTCTATCAACAATGTAGGTTTTACCAGTTTTCTAAGTCTCTCTTATTTTCTTGTACTGATACTTGGAATTCTCTGTGTAATCCTCTGTAACTCCTCTAGTTAGATTAATCACTGTGTACTTTCTCTTATTTCTATCTGTTACCAATCTTGAGAAACTCATACATTCTGTTTTCACTGGTTCCTGGTCTTTGAGAAGTAGATTTCTTTCCGTGAAAGTGCAGTTTTCACAGTGCTAAGTACTCCCAACTCTATCAACAATGTAGGTTTTACCAGTTTTCTAAGTCTCTCTTATTTTCTTGTACTCATACTTCGAATTCTCTGTGTTAACCTCTGTAACTTCTCTTGGTAGATGAATCACTGTGTACTTTCTCTTGTTTCTATCTGTTACCAATCTTGAGAAACTCATACATTCTCTGTTCTCTGTTTCCCGGTCTTAGAGAGGTAGACTTCTTTCTGGGAAAGTGCTGTTTTCACAGTGCCAAATACTCCCAACTCTATCAAAAATGTAGGTTTTACCAGTTTTCTAAGTCTCTCTTATTTTCTTGTACTTATACTTGGAATTCTCTGTGTAAACCTCTGTAACTTCTCTAGGTAGATGAATCACTGTGTACTCTCTCTTGTTTCTATCTGTTACCAATCTTGAGACACTCATACATTCTGTGTTCACTGTTGCCCGGTCTTAGCGAAGTAGATTTCTTTCTGAGAATGTGTTGTTTTCACAGTGCTAAGTACTCTCAACTCTATCAATAATGTAGGTTTTACCAGTTTTCTAAGTCTCTCTTATTTTCTTGTACTTATACTTGGACTTGTCTGTGTAAACCTCTGTAACTTCTCTAGGTAGATGAATCACTGTGTACTTTCTCTTGTTTCTATCTGTTACCAATCTTGAGAAACTCATACATTCTCTATTCACTGTTTCCCGGTGTTAGAGAAGTAGATTTCTTTGTGCGAAAGTGCTGTTTTCACAGTGCTAAGTATTCCCAACTCTATCAACAATGTAGGTTTTACCAGTTTTCTAAGTCTCTCTTATTTTCTTGTACTTATACTTGCAATTCTCTGTGTACATCTCTGTAACTTCTCTAGGTCGATGAATAACTGTGTACTTTCTCTTGTTTCTATCTGTTACCAATCTTGAGAAACTCATACATTCTCTGTTCCCTTTTTCGCGTTCTTAGAGAAGTAGATTTCTTTGTGTGAAAGTGCTGTTTTCACATTGCTAAGTACTCCCAACTGTATCAACAAAGTAGGTTTTACCAGTTTTCTAAGTCTCACTTATTTTCTTATACTTATACTTGGAATTGTCTGTGTAAACCTCTGTAACTGCTCTAGGTAGATGAATCACTGTGTACTTTATCTTGTTTCTATCTGTTCCCAATCTTCAGAAACTCATACATTCTCTGTTCACTGTTTCCCGGACTTAGAGAGGTTGATTTCTTTCTGCGAAAGTGCTGTTTTCACAGTGCTAGGTACTCCCAACTCTATCAACAATGTAGGTTTTACCAGTTTTCTAAGTCTCTCTTATTTTCTTGTACTTATACTTGGAATTCTCTGTGTAAACCTCTGTAACTTCTCTAGGTAGATGAATCACTGTGTACTTTCTCTTGTTTCTATCTGTTACCAATCTGGAGAAACTCATACATTCTCCTTTCACTGGTTCCTGGTCTTTGAGAAGTAGATTTCTTTGTGCAAAAGTGCAGTTTTCACAGTGCTAAGTACTCCCAACTCTATCAACAATGTAGGTTTTACCAGTGTTCCAAGTCTCTCTTATTTTCTTGTACTTATACTTGGAATTCTCTGTGTAAACCTCTGTAACTTCTCTAGGTAGATGAATCATTGTGTACTTTCTCTTGTTTCTATGTGTTGCCAATCTTGAGAAACTCATAATTCTGTGTTCCCTGTTTCGCGTTCTTAGAGAAGGAGATTTCTTTGTGCGAAAGTGCTGTTTTCACAGTGCTAAGTACTCCCAACTCTATCAACAATGTAGGTTTTACCAGTTTTCTAAGTCTCTTTTATTTTCTTGTATTTATACTTGGAATTCTCTGTGTAAACCTCTGTACCTTCTCTAGGTAGATGAATCACTGTGTACTTTCTCTTGTTTCTATCTGTTACCAATCTTGAGAAACTGATACATTCTCTGTTCACTGTTTCCCGGTCTTAGAGAAGTAGATTTCTTTGTGTGAAAGTGCTGTTTTCACAGTGCTAAGTACTCCGAACTCTGTCAACAATGTAGGTTTCACCAGTTTTCTAAGTCTCTCTTATTTTCTTGTACTTATACTTGGAATTCTCTGGGTAAACCTCTGTAATTTCTCTAGGTAGGTCAATCACTGTGTACTTTCTCTTGTTTCTATCTGTTACGAATCTTGAGAAACTGATACATTCTCTGTTAACTGTTTCCCGGTCTTAGAGAAGTAGATTTCTTTGTGCGAAAGTGCTGTTTTCACAGTGCTAAGTACTCCCAGCTCTATCAACAGTGTAGTTTTTACCAGTGTTCTAAGTCTCTCTTATTTTCTTGTAGTTATACTTGGACTTCTCTGTGTAAACCTCTGTAACTTCTCTAGGTAGATGAATCACAGTGTACTTTCTCTTGTTTCTATCTGTTACCAATCTTGAGAAACTCATAGATTCTCTGTTCACTGTTTCGCGGTCTTAGAGAAGTAGATTTCTTTCTGCGAAAGTGCTGTTTTCACAGTGCTAAGTACTCCCAACTGTATCAACAAAGTAGGTTTTACCAGTTTTCTAAGTCTCTCTTATTTTCTTATACTTATACTTGGAATTATCTGTGTAAACCTCTGTAACTTCTCTAGGTAGATGAATCACTGTGTACTTTCTCTTGTTTCTATCTGTTACCAATCTGGAGAAACTCATACATTCTCTGTTCACTGTTTCGCGGTCATAGAGAAGTAGATTTCTTTGTGCGAAAGTGCTGTTTTCACAGTACTAAGTACTACCAACTCTATCAACAATGTAGGTTTTACCAGTTTTCTAAGTCTCTCTTATTTTCTTGGAGTAAGACTTGGAATTCTCTGTGTAAACTTCTGTAACTTCTCTAGCTAGATGAATCACTGTGTACTTTCTCTTGTTTCTATCTGTTACCAATCTTGAGAAACTCATACATTCTCTGTTCACTGTTTCCCGGTCTTAGAGAGGTAGATTTCTTTCTGCGAAAGTGCTGTTTTCACAGTGCTAGGTACTCCCAACTCTATCAACAATGTAGGTTTTACCAGTTTTCTAGGTCTCTCTTTTTTTCTTGTACTTATACTTGGAATTCTCTGTGTAAACCTCTGTAACTTCTCTAGGTAGATGAATCACTGTGTACTTTCTCTTGTTTCTATCTGTTACCAATGTGGAGAAACTCATACATTCTCTGTTCACTGTTTCGTGGTCTTAGAGAAGTAGATTTCTTTCTGCGAAAGTGCTGTTTTCACAGTGCTAAGTACTGCCAACTGTATCAACAAAGTAGGTTTTACCAGTTTTCTAAGTCTTTCTCATTTTCTTATACTTATACTTGGAATTCTCTGTGTAAACCTCTGTAACTTCTCTAGGTAGATGAATGACAGTGTACTTTGTCTTGTTTCTATCTGTTACCAATCTTGATAAATTCATTCATTCCCTGTTCACTGTTTCCCGGTCTAGAGAGGTAGATGTCTTTGTGCGAAAGTTCTGTTTTCACAGTGCTAGGTACTCCCAACTCTATCAACAATGTAGGTTTTACCAGTTTTCTAAGTCTCTCTTATTTTCTTGTAGTGATACTTGGAATTCTCTGTGTAAACCTCTGTAACTTCTCTTGATAGATGAATCACTGTGTACTTTGTCTTGTTTCTATCTGTTACCAATCTTGAGAAACTCATACATTCTCTGTTCACTGTTTCGTGGTCTTAGAGAAGTAGATTTCTTTCTGCGAAAGTGCTGCTTTCACAGTGCTAAGTACTGCCAACTGTATCAAGAAAGTAGGTTTTACCAGTTTTCTAAGTCTCTCTTATTTTCTTATACTTATACTTGGAATTATCTGTGTAAACCTCTGTAACTTCTCTAGGTAGATGAATCACTGTGTACTTTATCTTGTTTCTATCTGTTCCCAATCTTCAGAAACTCATACATTCTCTGTTCACTGTTTCCCGGTCTTAGAGAGGTAGATGTCTTTGTGCGAAAGTGCTGTTTTCACAGTGCTAAGTACTCCCAACTCTATCAACATTGTAGGTTTTACCAGTTTTCTAAGTCTCTCTTATTTTCTTGTATTTATACTTGGAATTCTCTGTGTAAACCTCTGTACCTTCACTAGGTAGATGAATCACTGTGTATTTTCTCTTGTTTCTATCTGTTGCCAATCTTGACAAACTCATACATTCTCTATTCACTGTTACGCGTTATTACGCGTTCCTAGAAAGGTAGATTTCTTTGTGCGAAAGTGCTGTTTTCACAGTGCTAAGTACTCCCAACTCTATCAACAATGTTCGTTTTACCAGTTTTCTATGTCTCTCTTATTTTCTTGTACTTATACTTGGAATTCTCTGTGTAAACCTTTGTAACTTCTCTAGGTAGATGAATCACTGCGTACTTTCTCTTGTTTCTATCTGTTACCAATCTTGAGAAACTCATACATTCTCTGTTCACTGTTTCGCGGTCTTAGAGAAGTACATTTCTTTGTGCGAAAGTCCTGTTTTCACAGTGCTAACTAGTCTCAACTCTATTAACAATGTAGGTTTTATCAGTTTTCCAAGTCTCTCTTATTTTCTGTTACTTATACTTGGAATTCTCTGTGTAAACCTCTGTAACTTCTCTACGTAGATCAATCACTGTGTACTTTCTCTTGTTTCTATCTGTTACCAATCTTGAGAAACTCATACATTCTCTTTTCACTGGTTCCTGGTCTTTGAGAAGTAGATTTCTTTGTCCGAAAGTGCAGTTTTCACAGTGCTAAGTACTCCCAACTCTATCAACAATGTAGGTTTTACCAGTGTTCCAAGTCTCTCTTATTTTCTTGTATTATACTTGGAATTCTCTGTGTAAACCTCTGTAACTTCTCTAGGTAGATGAATCATTGTGTACTTTCTCTTGTTTCTATGTGTTGCCAATCTTGAGAAACTCATAATTCTGTGTTCCCTGTTTCGTGTTCTTAGAGAAGGAGATTTCTTTGTGCGAAAGTGCTGTTTTCACAGTGCTAAGTACTCCCAACTCTATCAACAATATAGGTTTTACCAGTTTTCTAAGTCTCTCTTATTTTCTCTATTTATACTTGGAATTCTCTGTGTAAACCTCTGTACCTTCTCTAGGTAGATGAATCAGTGTGTACTTTCTCTTGTTTCTATCTGTTGCCAATCTTGAGAAACTCATACATTCTCTGTTCCCTGTTACGCGTTCCTAGAAAAGTAGATTTCTTTGAGCGAAAGTACTGTTTTCACAGTGCTAAGTACTCCCAACTCCATCAACAATGTTGGTTTTACCAGTTTTCTATGTCTCTCTTATTTTCTTGTACTTATACTTGGAATTCTCTGTGTAAACCTGTGTAACTTCTCTAGGTAGATGAATCACTGCGTACTTTCTCTTGTTTCTATCTGTTACCAATCTTGAGAAACTCATACATTCTCTGTTCACTGTTTTGCGGTCTTAGAGAAGTGCATATCTTTGTGCGAAAGTCCTGTTTTCAAAGTGCTAACTACTCCCAACTCTATTAACAATGTAGGTTTTATCAGTTTTCCAAGTCTCTCTTATTTTCTGTTACTTATACTTGGAATTCTCTGTGTAAACCTCTGTAACTTCTCTAGGTAGATGAATCACTGTGTACTTTCTCTTGTTTCTATCTGTTACCAATCTTGAGAAACTCATACATTCTCTGTTCACTGTTTCCCGGTCTTAGAGAAGTAGATTTCTTTGTGTGAAAGTGCTGTTTTCACAGTGCTAAGTACTCCTAACTCTGTCAACAATGTAGGTTTCACCAGTTTTCTAAGTCTCTCTTATTTTCTTGTACTTATACTTGGAATTCTCTGTGTAAACCTCTTTAACTTCTCTAGGTAAATGAATCATAGTGTACTTTCTCTTGTTTCTATCTGTTCCCAATCTGCAGAAACTCATACATTCTCTGTTCACTGTTTCCCCGTCTTAGAGAGGTACATGTCTTTGTGCCAAAGTGCTGTTTTCACAGTGCTGAGTACTCCCAACTCTATCAACAATGTAGGTTTTACCAGTTTTCTAAGTCTCTCTTATTTTCTTGGAGTTACACTTGGATTTCTCTGTGTAAACCTCTGTAACTTCTCTCGGTAGATGAATCACTGTGTACTTTCTCTTCTTTCTATCTGTTACCAACCTTGAGAAACTCATACATTCTCTCTTCACTGTTTGCTGGTCTTAGAGAAGTAGATTTCTTTCTGCGAAGTGCTGTTTTCACAGTGCTAAGTATTCCCAATTCTATCAACAATGTAGGTTTTATCAGTTTTCTAAGTCTCTCTTATTTTCTTGTACTTATACTTGGAATTCTCTGTGTAAATCGCTGTAACTTCTCTAGGTAGATGAATCACTGTGTACTTTCTCTTGTTTCTATCTGTTACCAATCTTGAGAAACTCATACATTCTCTGTTCACTGTTTCCTGCTCTTCGAGAAGTAGATTTCTCTCTGCGAAATTGCTGTTTTCACAGTGCTAAGTACTCCCAACTCTATTAACAATGTAGGTTTTACCAGTTTTCTGAGTCTCTCTTATTTTCTTCTACGTATACTTGAAATTCTTTGTGTAAACTTCTGTAACTTGTCTAGGTAGATGAATCACTGTGTACTTTCTCTTGTTTCTATCTGTTCCCAATCTTGAGAAACTCATACATTCTCTGTTCACTGTTTCCCGGTCTTAGAGAAGTAAATTTCTTTCTGCGAAAGTGCTGTTTTCACAGTGCTAAGTACTCCCAACTCTATCAACAATTTAGGTTTTACCAGTTTTCTAAGTGTCTCTTATTTTCTTGGAGTAAGACTTGGAATTCTCTGTGTAAACCTCTGTAATTTCTCTAGGTAGATGAATCACTGTGTACTTTCTCTTGTTTCTATCTGTTACCAACCTTGAGAAACTCATACATTCTCTGTCCACTGTTTCCCGGTCTTAGAGAGTTAGATTTCTTTCTGCGAAAGTGCTGTTTTCACAGTGCTAAGTACTCCCAACTCTTTCAACAATGTAGGTTTTACCAGTTTTCTAAGTCACTCTCATTTTCTTGTACTTATACTTGGAATTCTCTGTGTAAACCTCTGTAACTTCTCTAGGTAGATGAATCACAGGGTACATTCTCTTGTTTCTATCTGTTACCAATGTTGAGAAATTCATACATTTTCTGTTCACAGTTTCCCGGTCTTAGAGAGGTAGATTTTTTGTGCGAAATTGCTGTTTTCACAGTGCTAAGTATTCCCAACTCTATCAACAATGTAGGTTTTACCAGTTTTTGGTATCTCTTATTTTCTTGGAGTTTTACTTGGAATTCTCTGTGTAAACCTTTGTAAGTTCTCTAGGTAGATGAATCACTGTGTACTTTCTCTTGTTTCTATCTGTTACCAATCTTGAAAAAGTCATACATTCTCTGTTCACTGTTTCGTGGTCTTCGAGAAGTAGATTTCTTTCTGCGAAAGTGCTGTTTTCACAGTGCTAAATACTCCCAACTGTATCAACAAAGTAGGTTTTACCAGTTTTCTAAGTCTCTCTTATATTCTTATACTTATACTTGGAATTGTCTGTGTAAAGCTCTGTAACTGCTCTAGGTAGATGAATCACTGTGTACTTTATCTTGTTTCTATCTGTTCCCAATCTTCAGAAACTCATACATTCTCTGTTCACTGTTTCCCGGTCTTAGAGAGGTAGATGTCTTTGTGCGAAAGTGCTGTTTTCACAGTGCTAGGTACTCCCAACTCTATCAACAATGTAGGTTTTACCAGTTTTCTAAGTCTCTCTGATTTTCTTGTAATGATACTTGAAATTCTCTGTGTAAACCTCTGTAACTTCTCTAGGTGGATTAATTACTGTGTATTTTCTCTTATTTCTATCTGTTACCAATCTTGAGAAACTCATACATTCTCTTTTCACTGGTTCCTGGTCTTTGAGAAGTAGATTTCTTTGTGCGAAAGTGCAGTTTTCACAGTGCTAAGTACTCCCAACTCTATCAACAATGTAGGTTTTACCAGTGTTCCAAGTCTCTCTTATTTTCTTGTATTATACTTGGAATTCTCTGTGTAAACCTCTGTAACTTCTCTAGGTAGATGAATCATTGTGTACTTTCTCTTGTTTCTATGTGTTGCCAATCTTGAGAAAGTCATAATTCTGTGTTCCCTGTTTCGCGTTCTTAGAGAAGGAGATTTCTTTGTGCGAAAGTGCTGTTTTCACAGTGCTAAGTACTCCCAACTCTATCAACAATGTAGGTTTTACCAGTTTTCTAAGTCTCTCTTATTTTCTTGTATTTATACTTGGAATTCTCTGTGTAAACCTCTGTACCTTCTCTAGGTAGATGAATCACTGTGTACTTTCTCTTGTTTCTATCTGTTGCCAATCTTGAGAAACTCATACATTCTCTGTTCCCTGTTACGCGTTCCTAGAAAAGTAGATTTCTTTGAGCGAAAGTACTGTTTTCACAGTGCTAGGTACTCCCAACTCCATCAACAATGTTGGTTTTACCAGTTTTCTATGTCTCTCTTATTTTCTTGTACTTATACTTGGAATTCTCTGTGTAAACCTCTGTAACTTCTCTAAGTAGATGAATCACTGCGTACTTTCTCTTGTTTCTATCTGTTACCAATCTTGAGAAACTCATACATTCTCTGTTCACTGTTTCGCGGTCATAGAGAAGTACATATCTTTGTGCGAAAGTCCTGTTTTCAAAGTGCTAACTACTCCCAACTCTATTAACAATGTAGGTTTTATCAGTTTTCCAAGTCTCTCTTATTTTCTGTTACTTATACTTGGAATTCTCTGTGTAAACCTCTGTAACTTCTCTAGGTAGATGAATCACTGTGTACTTTCTCTTGTTTCTATCTGTTACCAATCTTGAGAAACTCATACATTCTCTGTTCACTGTTTCCCGGTCTTAGAGAAGTAGATTTCTTTGTGTGAAAGTGCTGTTTTCACAGTGCTAAGTACTCCGAACTCTGTCAACAATGTAGGTTTCACCAGTTTTCTAAGTCTCTGTTATTTTCTTGTACTTATACTTGGAATTCTCTGGGTAAACCTCTGTAATTTCTCTAGGTAGGTCAATCACTGTGTATTTTCTCTTGTTTCTATCTGTTACGAATCTTGAGAAACTGATACATTCTCTGTTAACTATTTCCCGGTCTTAGAGAAGTAGATTTCTTTGTGCGAAAGTGCTGTTTTCACAGTGCTATGTACTCCCAACTCTATCAACAGTGTAGTTTTTACCAGTATTCGAAGTCTCTCTTATTTTCTTGTACTTATATTGGACTTCTCTGTGTAAACCTCTGTAACTTCTCTAGGTAGATGAATCACAGTGTACTTTCTCCTGTTTCCATCTGTTGCCAATGTTGAGAAACTCATACATTCTCACTTCACTGTTTCGCGGTTTTCGAGAAGTATACTTCTTTGTGCGAAAGTGCTGTTTTGACAGTGCTCAGTATTCCCAACTCTATCAACAATGTAGGTTTTACCAGTTTCTAAGTCTCTCTTATTTTCCTGTACTTATACTTGGAATTCTCTGTGTAAACCACTGTAACTTCTGTAGGTAGTTGAATCACTGTGTACTTTCTCTTGTTTCCATCTGTTACCAATCTTGAGAAACTCATACATTCTCTGTTCATTGTTTCTCGGTCTTAGAGATGTAGATTTCTTCCTGCGAAAGTGCTGTTTTCACAGTGCTAAGTACTCCCAACTCTATCCATAATGTAGGTTTTACCAGTTTTCTAAGTCTCTCTTATTCTCTTGTACTTATACTTGGAATTCTCTGTGTAAACCTCTGTAACTTCTCTAGGTAGATGAATCACTGTGTACTTTCTCTTGTTTCTATCTGTTACCAATCTTGAGAAACTCATACATTCTCTGTTCACTGTTTCCTGGTCTTCGAGAAGTAGATTTCTCTCTGCGAAATTGCTGTTTTCACAGTGCTAAGTACTCCCAACTCTATTAACAATGTAGGTTTTACCAGTTTTCTAAGTCTGTCTTATTTTCTTGTACGTATACTTGAAATTCTTTGTGTAAACCTCTGTAACTTCTCTAGGTAGATGAATCACTGTGTACTTTGTCTTGTTTCTATCTGTTACCAATCTTGAGAAACTCATACATTCTCTGTCCACTGTTTCCCGGTCTTAGAGAGTTAGATTTCTTTCTGCGAAAGTGCTGTTTTCACAGTGCTAAGTACTCCCAACTGTATCAACAATGTAGGTTTTACCAGTTTTCTAAGTCTCTCTTATTTTCTTGTACTTATACTTGGAATTCTCTGTGTAAACCTCTTTAACTTCTCTAGGTAAATGAATCACAGTGTACTTTCTCTTGTTTCTATCTCTTCCCAATCTGCAGAAACTCATACATTCTCTGTTCACTGTTTCCCCATCTTAGAGAGGTACATCTCTTTGTGCCAAAGTGCTGTTTTCACAGTGCTGAGTACTCCCAACTCTATCAACAATGTAGGTTTTACCAGTTTTCTAAGTCTCTCTTATTTTCTTGGAGTTACACTTGGATTTCTCTGTGTAAACCTCTGTAACTTCTCTCGGTAGATGAATCACTGTGTACTTTCTCTTCTTTCTATCTGTTACCAACCTTGAGAAACTCATACATTCTCTCTTCACTGATTCCTGGTCTTAGAGAAGTAGATTTCTTTCTGCGAAGTGCTGTTTTCACAGTGCTAGGTATTCCCAACTCTATCAACAATATAGGTTTTATCAGTTTTCTAAGTCTCTCTTATTTTCTTGTACTTATACTTGGAATTCTCTGTGTAAACCTCTGTAACTTCTCTAGGTAGATGAATCACTGTGTACTTTCTCTTGTTTCTATCTGTTACCAATCTTGAGAAACTCATACATTCTCTGTTCACTGTTTCCTGGTCTTCGAGAAGTAGATTTCTCTCTGCGAAATTGCTGTTTTCACAGTGCTAAGTACTCCCAACTCTATTAACAATGTAGGTTTTACCAGTTTTCTGAGTCTCTCTTATTTTCTTGTAAGTATACTTGAAATTCTTTGTGTAAACCTCTGTAACTTCTCTAGGTAGATGAATCACTGTGTACTTTCACTTGTTTCTATCTGTTCCCAATCTTGAGAAACTCATACATTCTCTGTTCACTGTTTCCCGGTCTTAGAGAGGTACATGTCTTTGTGCCAAAGTGCTGTTTTCACAGTGCTGAGTACTCCCAACTCTATCAACAATGTAGGTTTTACCAGTTTTCTAAGTCTCTCTTATTTTCTTGGAGTTACACTTGGATTTCTCTCTGTAAACCTCTGTAACTTCTCTAGGTAGATGAATCACTGTGTACTTTCTCTTCTTTCTATCTGTTACCAACCTTGAGAAACTCATACATTCTCTCTTCACTGTTTCCTGGTCTTAGAGAAGTAGATTTCTTTCTGCGAAGTGCTGTTTTCACAGTGCTAAGTATTCCCAACTCTATCAACAATGTAGGTTTTATCAGTTTTCTAAGTCTCTCTTATTTTCTTGTACTTATACTTGGAATTCTCTGTGTAAACCTCTGTAACTTCTCTAGGTAGATGAATCACTGTGTACTTTCTCTTCTTTCTATCTGTCACCATTCTTGAGAAACTCATACATTCTCTGTTCACTGTTTCGCGGTCTTAGAGAAGTGGATTTCTTTCTGTGAAAGTGCTGTTTTCACAGTGCTAAGTACTCCCATCTCTTTCAACAATGTAGGTTTTACCAGTTTTCTAAGTCACTCTCATTTTCTTGTACTTATACTTGGAATTCTCTGTGTAAACCTCTGTAACTTCTCTAGGTAGATGAATCACAGTGTACTTTCTCTTGTTTCTATCTGTTACCAATGTTGAGAAATTCATACATTTTCTGTTCACAGTTTCCCGGTCTTAGAGAGGTAGATTTTTTGTGCGAAAGTGCTGTTTTCACAGTGCTAAGTATTCCCAACTCTATCAACAATGTAGGTTTTACCAGTTTTTGGTATCTCTTATTTTCTTGGAGTTTTACTTGGAATTCTCTGTGTAAACCTTTGTAAGTTCTCTAGGTAGATGAATCACTGTGTACTTTCTCTTGTTTCTATCTGTTACCAATCTTGAAAAACTCATACATTCTCTGTTCACTGTTTCGTGGTCTTAGAGAAGTAGATTTCTTTCTGCGAAAGTGCTGTTTTCACAGTGCTAAGTACTCCCAACTGTATCAACAAAGTAGGTTTTACCAGTTTTCTAAGTGTCTCTTATATTCTTATACTTATACTTGGAATTGTCTGTGTAAACCTCTGTAACTGCTCTAGGTAGATGAATCACTGTGTACTTTATCTTGTTTCTATCTGTTCCCAATCTTCAGAAACTCATACATTCTCTGTTCACTGTTTCCCGTTCTTAGAGAGGTAGATGTCTTTGTGCGAAAGTGCTGTTTTCACAGTGCTAGGTACTCCCATCTCTATCAACAATGTAGGTTTTACCAGTTTTCTAAGTCTCTCTTATTTTCTTGTAATAATACTTGAAATTCTCTGTGTAAACCTCTGTAACTTCTCTAGGTAGATTAATCACTGTGTATTTTCTCTTATTTCTATCTGTTACCAATCTTGAGAAACTCATACATTCTCTTTTCGCTGGTTCCTGGTCTTTGAGAAGTAGATTTCTTTGTGCGAAAGTGCAGTTTTCACAGTGCTAAGTACTCCCAACTCTATCAACCATGTAGGTTTTACCAGTGTTCCAAGTCTCTCTTATTTTCTTGTATTATACTTGGAATTCTCTGTGTAAACCTCTGTAACTTCTCTAGGTAGATGAATCATTGTGTACTTTCTCTTGTTTCTATGTGTTGCCAATCTGGAGAAACTCATAATTCTGTGTTCCCTGTTTCGCGTTCTTAGAGAAGGAGATTTCTTTGTGCGAAAGTGCTGTTTTCACAGTGCTAAGTACTCCCAACTCTATCAACAATGTAGGTTTTACCAGTTTTCTAAGTCTCTCTTATTTTCTTGTATTTATACTTGGAATTCTCTGTGTAAACCTCTGTACCTTCTCTAGGTAGATGAATCACTGTGTACTTTCTCTTGTTTCTATCTGTTGCCAATCTTGAGAAACTCATACATTCTCTGTTCACTGTTTCTCGGTCTTAGAGAAGTAGATTTCTTTGTGTGAAAGTGCTGTTTTCACAGTGCTAAGTACTCCGAACTCTGTCAACAATGTAGGTTTCACCAGTTTTCTAAGTCTCTCTTATTTTCTTGTACTTATCCTTGGAATTCTCTGGGTAAACCTCTGTAATTTCTCTAGGTAGGTCAATCACTGTGTACTTTCTCTTGTTTCTATCTGTTACGAATCTTGAGAAACTGATACATTCTCTGTTAACTGTTTCCCGGTCTTAGAGAAGTAGATTTCTTTGTGCCAAAGTGCTGTTTTCACAGTGCTTAGTACTCCCAACTCTATCAACAGTGTAGTTTTTACCAGTGTTCTAAGTCTCTCTTATTTTCTTGTAGTTATACTTGGACTTCTCTGTGTAAACCTCTGTAACTTCTCTAGGTAGATGAATCACAGTGTACTTTCTCTTGTTTCTATCTGTTACCAATCTTGAGAAACTCATACATTCTCTGTTCACTGTTTCGCGGTCTTAGAGAAGTAGATTTCTTTCTGCGAAAGTGCTGTTTTCACAGTGCTAAGTACTCCCAACTGTATCAACAAAGTAGTTTTTACCAGTTTTCGAAGTCTCTCTTATTTTCTTATACTTATACTTGGAATTGTCTGTGTAAACCTCTGTAACTTCTCTAGGTAGATGAATCACTGTGTACTTTCTCTTGTTTCTATCTGTTACCAATCTTGAGAAACTCATACATTCTCTGTTCACTGTTTCGCGGTCTTAGAGAAGTAGATTTCTTTGTGCGAAAGTGCTGTTTTCACAGTATTAAGTACTACCAACTCTATCAACAATGTAGGTTTTACCAGTTTTCTAAGTCTCTCTTATTTTCTTGGAGTAAGACTTGGAATTCTCTGTGTAAACCTCTGTAACTTCTCTAGGTAGATGAATCACTGTGTACTTTCTCTTGTTTCTATCTGTTACCAATGTGGAGAAACTCATACATTCTCTGTCCACTGTTTCCCGGTCTTAGAGAGTTAGATTTCTTTCTGCGAAAGTGCTGTTTTCAGAGTGCTAAGTACTCCCAACTCTATCAACAATGTAGGTTTTACCAGTTTTCTAAGTCTCTCTTATTTTCTTGTACTTATACTTGGAATTCTCTGTGTAAACCCCTTTAACTTCTCTAGGTAAATGAATCACAGTGTACTTTCTCTTGTTTCTATCTGTTCCCAATCTGCAGAAACTCATACATTCTCTGTTCACTGTTTCCCGGTCTTAGAGAGGTAGATTTTTTGTGCGAAAGTGCTGTTTTCACAGTGCTGAGTACTCCCAACTCTATCAACAATGTAGGTTTTACCAGTTTTCTAAGTCTCTCTTATTTTCTTGGAGTTACACTTGGATTTCTCTGTGTAAACCTCTGTAACTTCTCTAGGTAAATGAATCACTGTGTACTTTCTCTTCTTTCTATCTGTTACCAACCTTGAGAAACTCATACATTCTCTCTTCACTGTTTCCTGGTCTTAGAGAAGTAGATTTCTTTCTGCGAAGTGCTGTTTTCACAGTGCTAAGTATTCCCAACTCTATCAACAATGTAGGTTTTATCAGTTTTCTAAGTCTCTCTTATTTTCTTGTACTTATACTTGGAATTGTCTGTGTAAACCTCTGTAACTTCTCTAGGTAGATGAATCACTGTGTACTTTCTCTTCTTTCTATCTGTCACCAATCTTGAGAAACTCATACATTCTCTGTTCACTGTTTCGCGGTCTTAGAGAAGTGGATTTCTTTCTGTGAAAGTGCTGTTTTCACAGTGCTAAGTACTCCCAACTCTATCAACAATGTAGGTTTTACCAGTTTTCTAAGTCACTCTCATTTTCTTGTACTTATACTTGGAATTCTCTGTGTAAACCTCTGTAACTTCTCTAGGTAGATGAATCACAGTGTACTTTCTCTTGTTTCTATCTGTTACCAATGTTGAGAAATTCATACATTCTCTGTTCACAGTTTCCCGGTCTTAGAGAGGTAGATTTTTTGTGCGAAAGTGCTGTTTTCACAGTGCTAAGTACTCCCAACTCTTTCAACAATGTAGGTTTTACCAGTTTTCTAAGTCACTCTCATTTTCTTGTACTTATACTTGGAATTCTCTGTGTAAACCTCTGTAACTTCTCTAGGGAGATGAATCACTGTGTACTTTCTCTTGTTTCTATCTGTTGCCAATGTTGAGAAACTCATACATTCTCTGTTCACTGTTTCGCGGTCTTAGAGAATTACATTTCTTTGTGCAAAAGTCCTGTTTTCACAGTGCTAACTACTCTCAACTCTATTAACAATGTAGGTTTTATCAGTTTTCCAAGTCTCTCTTATTTTCTGTTACTTATACTTGGAATTCTCTGTGTAAACCTCTGTAACTTCTCTAGGTAGATGAATCACTGTGTACTTTCTCTTGTTTCTATCTGTTACCAATCTTGAGAATCTCATACATTCTCTGTTCACTGTTTCCCGGTCTTAGAGAAGTAGATTTCTTTGTGTGAAAGTGCTGTTTTCACAGTGCTAAGTACTCCGAACTCTATCAACAATGTAGGTTTCACCAGTTTTCTAAGTCTCTCTTATTTACTTCTACTTATACTTGGAATTCTCTGTGTAAACCTCTGTAATTTCCCTAGGTAGGTGAATCACTGTGTACTTTCTCTTGTTTCTATCTGTTACCAATCTTGAGTAACTGATACATTCTCTGTTAACTGTTTCCCGGTCTTAGAGAAGTAGATTTCTTTGTGTGAAAGTGCTGTTTTCACAGTGCTAAGTACTCCCAACTCTATCAACAGTGTAGTTTTTACCAGTATTCTAAGTCTCTCTTATTTTCTTGTACTTATACTTGGACTTCTCTGTGTAAACCTCTGTAACTTCTCTAGGTAGATGAATCACAGTGTACTTTCTCTTGTTTCTATCTGTTGCCAATGTTGAGAAACTCATACATTCTCTGTTCACAGTTTCCCGGTCTTAGAGAAGTAGATTTTTTGTGCGAAAGTGCTGTTTTCACAGTGCTAAGTATTCCCAACTCTATCAACAATGTAGGTTTTACCAGTTTTTGATATCTCTTATTTTCTTGGAGTTTTACTTGGAATTCTCTGTGTAAACCTTTGTAAGTTCTCTAGGTAGATGAATCACTGTGTACTTTCTCTTGTTTCTATCTGTTACCAATCTTGAAAAACTCATACATTCTCTGTTCAGTGTTTCGTGGTCTTAGAGAAGTAGATTTCTTTCTGCGAAAGTGCTGTTTTCACAGTGCTAAGTACTCCCAACTGGATCAACAAAGTAGGTTTTACCAGTTTTCTAAGTCTCACTTATTTTCTTATACTTATACTTGGAATTGTCTGTGTAAACCTCTGTAACTGCTCTAGGTAGATGAATCACTGTGTACTTTATCTTGTTTCTATCTGTTCCCAATCTTCAGAAACTTATACATTCTCTGTTCACTGTTTCCCGGTCTTAGAGAGGTAGATTTCTTTCTGCGAAAGTGCTGTTTTCACAGTGCTAGGTACTCCCAACTCTATCAACAATGTAGGTTTTACCAGTTTTCTAAGTCTCTCTTATTTTCTTGTACTTATACTTGGAATTCTCTGTGTAAACCTCTGTAACTTCTCTAGGTAGATGAATCACTGTGTACTTTCTCTTGTTTCTATCTCTTACCAATCTGGAGAAACTCATACATTCTCCTTTCACTGGTTCCTGGTCTTTGAGAAGTAGATTTCTTTGTGCAAAAGTGCAGTTTTCACAGTGCTAAGTACTCCCAACTCTATCCACAATGTAGGTTTTACCAGTGTTCCAAGTCTCTCTTATTTTCTTGTACTTATACTTGGAATTCTCTGTGTAAACCTCTGTAACTTCTCTAGGTAGATGAATCATTGTGTACTTTCTCTTGTTTCTATGTGTTGCCAATCTTGAGAAACTCATAATTCTGTGTTCCCTGTTTCGCGTTCTTAGAGAAGGAGATTTCTTTGTGCGAAAGTGCTGTTTTCACAGTGCTAAGTACTCCCAACTCTATCAACAATGTAGGTTTTACCAGTTTTCTAAGTCTCTTTTATTTTCTTGTATTTATACTTGGAATTCTCTGTGTAAACCTCTGTACCTTCTCTAGGTAGATGAATCACTGTGTACTTTCTCTTGTTTCTATCTGTTGCCAATCTTGAGAAACTCATACATTCTCTGTTCACTGTTACGCGTTCCTAGAAAAGTAGATTTCTTTGTGCGAAAGTACTGTTTTCACAGTGCTAAGTACTCCCAACTCCATCAACAATGTTGGTTTTACCAGTTTTCTATGTCTCTCTTATTTTCTTGTACTTATACTTGGAATTCTCTTTGTAAACCTCTGTAACTTCTCTAGGTAGATGAATCACAGTGTACTTTCTCTTGTTTCTATCTGTTACCAATGTTGAGAAATTCATACATTCTCTGTTCACAGTTTCCCGGTCTTAGAGAGGTAGATTTTTTGTGCGAAAGTGCTGTTTTCACAGTGCTAAGTATTCCCAACTCTATCAACAATGTAGGTTTTACCAGTTTTTGATATCTCTTATTTTCTTGGAGTTTTACTTGGAATTCTCTGTGTAAACCTTTGTAAGTTCTCTAGGTAGATGAATCACTGTGTACTTTCTCTTGTTTCTATCTGTTACCAATCTTGAAAAACTCATACATTCTCTGTTCACTGTTTCGTGGTCTTAGAGAAGTAGATTTCTTTCTGCGACAGTGCTGTTTTCACAGTGCTAAGTACTCCCAACTGTATCAACAAAGTAGGTTTTACCAGTTTTCTAAGTCTCTCTTATTTTCTTATACTTATACTTGGAATTGTCTGTGTAAACCTCTGTAACTGCTCTAGGTAGATGAATCACTGTGTACTTTATCTTGTTTCTATCTGTTCCCAATCTTCAGAAACTCATACATTCTCTGTTCACTGATTCCAGGTCTTAGAGAGGTAGATGTCTTTGTGCGAAAGTGCTGTTTTCACAGTGCTAGGTACTCCCAACTCTATCAACAATGTAGGTTTTACCAGTTTTCTAAGTCTCTCTTATTTTCTTGTAATGATACTTGACATTCTCTGTGTAAACCTCTGTAACTTCTCTAGGTAGATTAATCACTGTGTATTTTCTCTTATTTCTATCTGTTACCAATCTTGAGAAACTCATACATTCTCTTTTCACTGGTTCCTGGTCTTTGAGAAGTAGATTTCTTTGTGCGAAAGTGCAGTTTTCACAGCGCTAAGCACTCCCAACTCTATCAACAATGTAGGTTTTACCAGTGTTACAAGTCTCTCTTATTTTCTTGTACTTATACTTGGAATTCTCTGTGTAAACCTCTGTAACTTCTCTCGGTAGATGAATCATTGTGTAATTTCTCTTGTTTCTATGTGTTGCCAATCTTGAGAAACTCATAATTCTGTGTTCCCTGTTTCGCGTTCTTAGAGAAGGAGATTTCTTTGTGCGAAAGTGCTGTTTTCACAGTGCTAAGTACTCCCAACTCTATCAACAATGTAGGTTTTACCAGTTTTCTAAGTCTCTCTTATTTTCTTATACTTATACTTGGAATTATCTGTGTAAACCTCTGTAACTTCTCTAGGTAGATGAATCACTGTGTACTTTATCTTGTTTCTATCTGTTCCCAATCTTCAGAAACTCATACATTCTCTGTTCACTGTTTCCCGGTCTTAGAGAGGTAGATGTCTTTGTGCGAAAGTGCTGTTTTCACAGTGCTAAGTACTCCCAACTCTATCAACAATGTAGGTTTTACCAGTTTTCCAAGTCTCTCTTATTTTCTTGTACTGATACTTGGAATTCTCTGTGTAAACCTCTGTAACTTCTCTAGTTAGATTAATCACTGTGTACTTTCTCTTATTTCTATCTGTTATCAATCTTGAGAAACTCATACATTCTCTTTTCACTGGTTCCTGGTCTTTGAGAAGTAGATTTCTTTCCGTGAAAGTGCAGTTTTCACAGTGCTAAGTACTCCCAACTCTATCAACAATGTAGGTTTTACCAGTGTTCTAAGTCTCTCTTATTTTCTTGTACTTATACTTGGAATTCTCTGTGTAAACCTCTGTAACTTCTCTAGGTAGATGAATCATTGTGTACTTTCTCTTGTTTCTATGTGTTACCAATCTTGAGAAGCTCATAATTCTGTGTTCCCTGTTTCGCGTTCTTAGAGAAGGAGATTTCTTTGTGCGAAAGTGCTGTTTTCACAGTGCTAAGTACTCCCAACTGTATCAACATTGTAGGTTTTACCAGTTTTCTAAGTCTCTCTTATTTTCTTGTATTTATACTTGGAATTCTCTGTGTAAACCTCTGTACCTTCACTAGGTAGATGAATCACTGTGTATTTTCTATTGTTTCTATCTGTTGCCAATCTTGAGAAACTCATACATTCTCTGTTCACTGTTACGCGTTATTACGCGTTCCTAGAAAGGTAGATTTCTTTGTGCGAAAGTGCTGTTTTCACAGTGCTAAGTACTCCCAACTCTATCAACAATGTTGGTTTTACCAGTTTTCTATGTCTCTCTTATTTTCTTGTACTTATACTTGGAATTCTTTGTGTAAACCTCTGTAACTTCTCTAGGTAGATGAATCACTGCGTACTTTCTCTTGTTTCTATCTGTTACCAATCTTGAGAAACTCATACATTCTCTGTTCACTGTTTCGCGGTCTTAGAGAAGTACATTTCTTTGTGCGAAAGTCCTGTTTTCACAGTGCTAACTACTCTCAACTCTATTAACAATGTAGGTTTTATCAGTTTTCCAAGTCTCTCTTATTTTCTGTTACTTATACTTGGAATTCTCTGTGTAAACCTCTGTAATTTCTCTAGGTAGATGAATCACTGTGTACTTTCTCTTGTTTTTATCTGTTACCAATCTTGAGAAACTCATACATTCTCTGTTCACTGTTTCCCGGTCTTAGAGAAGTAGATTTCTTTGTGTGAAAGTGCTGTTTTCACAGTGCTAAGTACTCCGAACTCTATCAACAATGTAGGTTTCACCAGTTTTCTAAGTCTCTCTTATTTACTTGTATTTATACTTGGAATTCTCTGTGTAAACCTCTGTAATTTCCCTAGGTAGGTGAATCACTGTGTACTTTCTCTTGTTTCTATCTGTTACCAATCTTGAGTAACTGATACATTCTCTGTTAACTGTTTCCCGGTCTTAGAGAAGTAGATTTCTTTGTGCGAAAGTGCTGTTTTCACAGTGCTAAGTACTCCCAACTCTATCAACAGTGTAGTTTTTACCAGTATTCTAAGTCTCTCTTATTTTCTTGTACTTATACTTGGACTTCTCTGTGTAAACCTCTGTAACTTCTCTAGGTAGATGAATCACAGTGTACTTTCTCTTGTTTCTATCTGTTGCCAATGTTGAGAAACTCATACATTCTCTGTTCACTGTTTCGCGGTCTTAGAGAAGTGGATTTCTTTCTGTGAAAGTGCTGTTTTCACAGTGCTAAGTACTCCCAACTCTTTCAACAATGTAGGTTTTACCAGTTTTCTAAGTCACTTTCATTTTCTTGTACTTATACTTGGAATTCTCTGTGTAAACCTCTGTAACTTCTCTAGGTAGATGAATCACTGTGTACTTTCTCTTGTTTCTATCTATTACCAATGTTGAGAAATTCATACATTCTCTGTTCACAGTTTCCCGGTCTTAGAGAGGTAGATTTTTTGTGCGAAAGTGCTGTTTTCACAGTGCTAAGTATTCCCAACTCTATCAACAATGTAGGTTTTACCAGTTTTTGATATCTCTTATTTTCTTGGAGTTTTACTTGGAATTCTCTGTGTAAACCTTTGTAAGTTCTCTAGGTAGATGAATCACTGTGTACTTTCTCTTGTTTCTATCTGTTACCAATCTTGAAAAACTCATACATTCTCTGTTCACTGTTTCGTGGTCTTAGAGAAGTAGATTTCTTTCTGCGAAAGTGCTGTTTTCACAGTGCTAAGTACTCCCAACTGTATCAACAAAGTAGGTTTTACCAGTTTTCTAAGTCTCTCTTATTTTCTTATACTTATACTTGGAATTGTCTGTGTAAACCTCTGTAACTGCTCTAGGTAGATGAATCACTGTGTACTTTATCTTGTTTCTATCTGTTCCCAATCTTCAGAAACTCATACATTCTCTGTTCACTGTTTCCCGGTCTTAGAGAGGTAGATGTCTTTGTGCGAAAGTGCTGTTTTCACAGTGCTAGGTACTCCCAACTCTATCAACAATGTAGGTTTTACCAGTTTTCTAAGTCTCTCTTATTTTCTTGTAATGATACTTGAATTTCTCTGTGTAAACCTCTGTAACTTCTCTAGGTAGATTAATCACTGTGTATTTTCTCTTATTTCTATCTGTTACCAATCTTGAGAAACTCATACATTCTCTTTACACTGGTTCCTGGTCTTTGAGAAGTAGATTTCTTTGTGCGAAAGTGCAGTTTTCACAGTGCTAAGTACTCCCAACTCTATCAACAATGTAGGTTTTACCAGTGTTCCAAGTCTCTCTTATTTTCTTGTACTTATACTTGGAATTCTCTGTGTAAACCTCTGTAACTTCTCTAGGTAGATGAATCATTGTGTACTTTCTCTTGTTTCTATGTGTTGCCAATCTTGAGAAACTCATAATTCTGTGTTCCCTGTTTCGCGTTCTTAGAGAAGGAGATTTCTTTGTGTGAAAGTGCTGTTTTCACAGTGCTAAGTACTCCGAACTCTGTCAACAATGTAGGTTTCACCAGTTGTCTAAGTCTCTCTTATTTTCTTGTACTTATACTTGGAATTCTCTGGGTAAACCTCTGTAATTTCTCTAGGTAGGTCAATCACTGTGTACTTTCTCTTGTTTCTATCTGTTACGAATCTTGAGAAACTGATACATTCTCTGTTAACTGTTTCCCGGTCTTAGAGAAGTAGATTAATTTGTGCGAAAGTGCTGTTTTCACCGTGCTATGTACTCCCAACTCTATCAACAGTGTAGTTTTTGCCAGTATTCGAAGTCTCTCTTATTTTCTTGTACTTATACTTTGACTTCTCTGTGTAAACCTCTGTAACTTCTCTAGGTAGATGAATCACAGTGTACTTTCTCCTGTTTCCATCTGTTGCCAATGTTGAGAAACTCATACATTCTCAGTTCACTGTTTCGCGGTTTTCGAGAAGTATACTTCTTTGTGCGAAAGTGCTGTTTTGACAGTGCTCAGTATTCCCAACTATATCAACAACGTAGTTTTTCCCAGTTTCTAAGTCTCTCTTATTTTCCTGTACTTATACTTGGAATTCTCTGTGTAAACCTCTGTAACTTCTCTAGGTAGATGAATCACTGTGTACTTTCTCTTGTTTCTATCTGTTACCAATCTTGAGAAACTCATACATTCTCTGTTCATTGTTTCGCGGTCTTAGAGATGTAGATTTCTTCCTGCGAAAGTGCTGTTTTCACAGTGCTAAGTACTCCCAACTCTATCCATAATGTAGGTTTTACCAGTTTTCTAAGTCTCTCTTATTCTCTTGTTCTTATACTTGGAATTCTCTGTGTAAACCTCTGTAACTTCTCTAGGTAAATGAATCACAGTGTACTTTCTCTTGTTTCTATCTGTTCCCAATCTGCAGAAACTCATACATTCTCTGTTCACTGTTTCCCGGTCTTAGAGAGGTACATGTCTTTGTGCCAAAGTGCTGTTTTCACAGTGCTGAGTACTCCCAACTCTATCAACAATGTAGGTTTTACCAGTTTTCTAAGTCTCTCTTATTTTCTTGGAGTTACACTTGGATTTCTCTCTGTAAACCTCTGTAACTTCTCTAGGTAGATGAATCACTGTGTACTTTCTCTTCTTTCTATCTGTTACCAACCTTGAGAAACTCATACATTCTCTCTTCACTGTTTCCTGGTCTTAGAGAAGTAGATTTCTTTCTGCGAAGTGCTGTTTTCACAGTGCTAAGTATTCCCAACTCTATCAACAATGTAGGTTTTATCAGTTTTCTAAGTCTCTCTTATTTTCTTGTACTTATACTTGGAATTCTCTGTGTAAACCTCTGTAACTTCTCTAGGTAGATGAATCACTGTGTACTTTCTCTTCTTTCTATCTGTCACCATTCTTGAGAAACTCATACATTCTCTGTTCACTGTTTCGCGGTCTTAGAGAAGTGGATTTCTTTCTGTGAAAGTGCTGTTTTCACAGTGCTAAGTACTCCCATCTCTTTCAACAATGTAGGTTTTACCAGTTTTCTAAGTCACTCTCATTTTCTTGTACTTATACTTGGAATTCTCTGTGTAAACCTCTGTAACTTCCCTAGGTAGATGAATCACAGTGTACTTTCTCTTGTTTCTATCTGTTAACAATGTTGAGAAATTCATACATTCTCTGTTCACAGTTTCCCGGTCTTAGAGAGGTAGATTTTTTGTGCGAAAGTGCTGTTTTCACAGTGCTAAGTATTCCCAACTCTATCAACAATGTAGGTTTTACCAGTTTTTGATATCTCTTATTTTCTTGGAGTTTTACTTGGAATTCTCTGTGTAAACCTTTGTAAGTTCTCTAGGTAGATGAATCACTGTGTACTTTCTCTTGTTTCTATCTGTTACCAATCTTGAAAAACTCATACACTCTCTGTTCACTGTTTCGTGGTCTTAGAGAAGTAGATTTCTTTCTGCGAAAGTGCTGTTTTCACAGTGCTAAGTACTCCCAACTGTATCAACAAAGTAGGTTTTACCAGTTTTCAAAGTCTCTCTTATTTTCTTATACTTATACTTGGAATTGTCTGTGTAAACCTCTGTAACTGCTCTAGGTAGATGAATCACTGTGTACTTTATCTTGTTTCTATCTGTTCCCAATCTTCAGAAACTCATACATTCTCTGTTCACTATTTCCCGGTCTTAGAGAGGTAGATGTCTTTGTGCGAAAGTGCTGTTTTCACAGTGCTAGGTACTCCCAACTCTATCAACAATGTAGGTTTTACCAGTTTTCTAAGTCTCTCTTATTTTCTTGTAATGATACTTGAAATTCTCTGTGTAAACCTCTGTAACTTCTCTAGGTAGATTAATCACTGTGTATTTTCTCTTATTTCTATCTGTTACCAATCTTGAGAAACTCATACATTCTCTTTTCACTGGTTCCTGGTCTTTGAGGAGTAGATTTCTTTGTGCGAAAGTGCAGTTTTCACAGTGCTAAGTACTCCCAACTCTATCAACAGTGTAGTTTTTACAAGTGTTCTAAGTCTCTCTTATTTTCTTGTAGTTATACTTGGACTTCTCTGTGTAAACCTCTGTAACTTCTCTAGGTAGATGAATCACAGTGTACTTTCTCTTGTTTCTATCTGTTACCAATCTTGAGAAACTCATAGATTCTCTGTTCACTGTTTCGCGGTCTTAGAGAAGTAGATTTCTTTCTGCGAAAGTGCTGTTTTCACAGTGCTAAGTACTCCCAACTGTGTCAACAAAGTAGGTTTTACCAGTTTTCTAAGTCTCTCTTATTTTCTTATACTTATACTTGGAATTATCTGTGTAAACCTCTGTAACTTCTCTAGGTAGAGGAATCACTGTGTACTTTCTCTTGTTTCTATCTGTTACCAATCTTGAGAAACTCATACATTCTCTGTTCACTGTTTCGCGGTCTTAGAGAAGTAGATTTCTTTGTGCGAAAGTGCTGTTTTCACAGTACTAAGTACTACCAACTCTATCAACAATGTAGGTTTTACCAGTTTTCTAAGTCTCTCTTATTTTCTTGGAGTAAGACTTGGAATTCTCTGTGTAAACTTCTGTAACTTCTCTAGGTAGATGAATCACTGTGTACTTTCTCTTGTTTCTATCTGTTACCAATCTTGAGAAACTCATACATTCTCTGTTCACTGTTTCCCGGTCTTAGAGAGGTAGATTTCTTTCTGCGAAAGTGCTGTTTTCAGAGTGCTAAGTACTGCCAACTGTATCAACAAAGTAGGTTTTACCAGTTTTCTAAGTCTCTCTCATTTTCTTATACTTATACTTGGAATTCTCTGTGTAAACCTCTGTAACTTCTCTAGGTAGATGAATCACAGTGTACTTTGTCTTGTTTCTATCTGTTACCAATCTTGATAAATTCATTCATTCCCTGTTCACTGTTTCCCGGTCTAGAGAGGTAGATGTCTTTGTGCGAAAGTGCTGTTTTCACAGTGCTAGGTACTCCCAACTCTATCAACAATGTAGGTTTTACCAGTTTTCTAAGTCTCTCTTATTTTCTTGTAGTGATACGTGGAATTCTCTGTGTAAACCTCTGTAACTTCTCTTGATAGATGAATCACTGTGTACTTTGTCTTGTTTCTATCTGTTACCAATCTTGAGAAACTCATACATTCTCTGTTCACTGTTTCGTGGTCTTAGAGAAGTAGATTTCTTTCTGCGAGAGTGCTGCTTTCACAGTGCTAAGTACTGCCAACTGTATCAACAAAGTAGGTTTTACCAGTTTTCTAAGTCTCTCTTATTTTCTTATACTTATACTTGGAATTATCTGTGTAAACTTCTGTAACTTCTCTAGGTAGATGAATCACTGTGTACTTTATCTTGTTTCTATCTGTTCCCAATCTTCAGAAACTCATACATTCTCTGTTCACTGTTTCCCGGTCTTAGAGAGGTAGATGTCTTTGTGCGAAAGTGCTGTTTTCGCAGTGCTAAGTACTCCCAACTCTATCAACAATGTAGGTTTTACCAGTTTTCTAAGTCTCTCTTATTTTCTTGTACTGATACTTGGAATTCTCTGTGTAAACCTCTGTAACTTCTCTAGTTAGATTAATCACTGTGTACTTTCTCTTATTTCTATCTGTTATCAATCTTGAGAAACTCATACATTCTCTTTTCACTGGTTCCTGGTCTTTGAGAAGTAGATTTCTTTCCGTGAAAGTGCAGTTTTCACAGTGCTAAGTACTCCCAACTCTATCAACAATGTAGGTTTTACCAGTGTTCTAAGTCTCTCTTATTTTCTTGTACTTATACTTGGAATTCTCTGTGTAAACCTCTGTAACTTCTCTAGGTAGATGAATCATTGTGTACTTTCTCTTGTTTCTATGTGTTACCAATCTTGAGAAGCTCATAATTCTGTGTTCCCTGTTTCGCGTTCTTAGAGAAGGAGATTTCTTTGGGCGAAAGTGCTGTTTTCACAGTGCTAAGTACTCCCAACTGTATCAACATTGTAGGTTTTACCAGTTTTCTAAGTTTCTCTTATTTTCTTGTATTTATACTTGGAATTCTCTGTGTAAACCTCTGTACCTTCACTAGGTAGATGAATCACTGTTCATTTTCTCTTGTTTCTATCTGTTGCCAATCTTGAGAAACTCCTACATTCTCTGTTCACTGTTACGCGTTATTACGCATTCCTAGAAAGGTAGATTTCTTTGTGCGAAAGTGCTGTTTTCACAGTGCTAAGTACTCCCAACTCTATCAACAATGTTGGTTTTACCAGTTTTCTATGTCTCTCTTATTTTCTTGTACTTATACTTGGAATTCTCTGTGTAAACCTCTGTAACTTCTCTAGGTAGATGAATCACTGCGTACTTTCTCTTGTTTCTATCTGTTACCAATCTTGAGAAACTCATACATTCTCTGTTCACTGTTTCGCGGTCTTAGAGAAGTACATTTCTTTGTGCGAAAGTCCTGTTTTCACAGTGCTAACTACTCTCAACTCTATTAACAATGTAGGTTTTATCAGTTTTCCAAGTCTCTCTTATTTTCTGTTACTTATACTTGGAATTCTCTGTGTAAACCTCTGTAACTTCTCTAGGTATATGAATCACTGTGTACTTTCTCTTGTTTCTATCTGTTACCAATCTTGAGAAACTCATACATTCTCTGTTCACTGTTTCCCGGTCTTAGAGAAGTAGATTTCTTTGTGTGAAAGTGCAGTTTTCACAGTGCTAAGTACTCCGAACTCTATCAACAATGTAGGTTTCAGCAGTTTTCTAAGTCTCTCTTATTTACTTGTACTTATACTTGGAATTCTCTGTGTAAACCTCTGTAATTTCCCTAGGTAGGTGAATCACTGTGTACTTTCTCTTGTTTCTATCTGTTACCAATCTTGAGTAACTGATACATTCTCTGTTAACTGTTTCCCGGTCTTAGAGAAGTAGATTTCTTTGTGCGAAAGTGCTGTTTTCACAGTGCTAAGTACTCCCAACTCTATCAACAGTGTAGTTTTTACCAGTATTCTAAGTCTCTCTTATTTTCTTGTACTTATACTTGGACTTCTCTGTGTAAACCTCTGTAACTTCTCTAGGTAGATGAATCACAGTGTACTTTCTCTTGTTTCTATCTGTTGCCAATGTTGAGAAACTCATACATTTTCTGTTCACTGTTTCGCGGTCTTCGAGAAGTAGATTTCTTTGTGCGAAAGTGCTGTTTTGACAGTGCTCAGTACTCCCAACTGTATCAACAATGTAGGTTTTACCAGTTTTCTAAGTCTTTCTTATTTTCCTGTACTTATACTCGGAATTCTCTGTGTAAACCACTGTAACTTCTCTAGGTAGATGAATCACTGTGTACTTTCTCTTCTTTCTATCTGTCACCAATCTTGAGAAACTCATACATTCTCTGTTCACTGTTTCGCGGTCTTAGAGAAGTGGATTTCTTTCTGTGAAAGTGCTGTTTTCACAGTGCTAAGTACTCCCAACTCTTTCAACAATGTAGGTTTTACCAGTTTTCTAAGTCACTCTCATTTTCTTGTACTTATACTTGGAATTCTCTGTGTAAACCTCTGTAACTTCTCTAGGTAGATGAATCACAGTGTACTTTCTCTTGTTTCTATCTGTTACCAATGTTGAGAAATTCATACATTCTCTGTTCACAGTTTCCCGGTCTTAGAGAGGTAGATTTTTTGTGCGAAAGTGCTGTTTTCACAGTGCTAAGTATTCCCAACTCTATCAACAATGTAGGTTTTACCAGTTTTTGATATCTCTTATTTTCTTGGAGTTTTACTTGAAATTCTCTGTGTAAACCTTTGTAAGTTCTCTAGGTAGATGAATCACTGTGTACTTTCTCTTGTTTCTATCTGTTACCAATCTTGAAAAACTCATACATTCTCTGTTCACTGTTTCGTGGTCTTAGAGAAGTAGATTTCTTTCTGCGACAGTGCTGTTTTCACAGTGCTAAGTACTCCCAACTGTATCAACAAAGTAGGTTTTACCAGTTTTCTAAGTCTCTCTTATTTTCTTATACTTATACTTGGAATTGTCTGTGTAAACCTCTGTAACTGCTCTAGGTAGATGAATCACTGTGTACTTTATCTTGTTTCTATCTGTTCCCAATCTTCAGAAACTCATACATTCTCTGTTCACTGTTTCCCGGTCTTAGAGAGGTAGATGTCTTTGTGCGAAAGTGCTGTTTTCACAGTGCTAGGTACTCCCAACTCTATCAACAATGTAGGTTTTACCAGTTTTCTAAGTCTCTCTTATTTTCTTGTACTGATACTTGGAATTCTCTGTGTAACCCTCTGTAACTTCTCTAGGTAGATGAATCACTGTGTACTTTCTTTTGTTTCTATCTGTTACCAATCTTGAAAAACTCATACATTTCTCTGTTCACTGTTTCGTGGTCTTGGAGAAGTAGATTTCTTTGTGCGAAAGTGCAGTTTTCACAGTGCTAAGTACTCCCAACTCTATCAACAATGTAGGTTTTACCAGTGTTCTAAATCTCTCTTATTTTCTTGTACTTATACTTGGAATTCTCTGTGTAAACCTCTGTAACTTCTCTAGGTAGATGAATCATTGTGTACTTTCTCTTGTTTCTATGTGTTGCCAATCTTGAGAAACTCATAATTCTGTGTTCCCTGTTTCGCGTTCTTAGAGAAGGAGATTTCTTTTTGCGAAAGTGCTGTTTTCACAGTGCTAAGTACTCCCAACTCTATCAACAATGTAGGTTTTACCAGTTTTCTAAGTCTCTCTTATTTTCTTGTATTTATACTTGGAATTCTCTGTGTAAACCTCTTTACCTTCTCTAGGTAGATGAATCACTGCGTACTTTCTCTTGTTTCTATCTGTTACCAATCTTGAGAAACTCATACATTCTCTGTTCACTGTTTCACGGTCTTAGAGAAGTACATTTCTTTGTGCGAAAGTGCTGTTTTCACAGTGCTAACTACTCCCAACTCTATTAACAATGTAGGTTTTATCTGTTTTCCAAGTCTCTCTTATTTTCTGTTACTTATACTTGGAATTCTCTGTGTAAACCTCTGTAACTTCTCTAGGTAGATGAATCACTGAGTACTTTCTCTTGTTTCTATCTGTTACCAATCTTGAGAAACTCATACATTGTCTGTCCACTATTTCCCGGTCTTATAGAGTTAGATTTCTTTCTCCGTAAGTGCTGTTTTCACAGTGCTAAGTATTCCCAACTCTATCAACATTGTAGGTTTTACCAGTTTTCTAAGTCTTCACATTTTCTTGTACTCATACTTGGAATTCTCTGTGTAAATCTCTGTAACTTCTCTAGGTTGATGAATCACTGTGTACTTTCTCTTGTTTCTATCTGTTACCAATCTTCAGAAACTCATACATTCTCTGTTCACTGTTTCCCGGTCTTAGAGAGGTAGATTTCTTTCTGCCAAAGTGCTGTTTTTACCGTGCTAAGTACTCCCATCTCTATCAACAATGTAGGTTTTACCACTTTTCTATGTCTCTCTTATTTTCTTGTACTTATACTGGGAATTCTCTGTGTAAACCTCTGTAACTTCTCTAGGTAGATGAATCACTGTGTACTCTCTCTTGTTTTTATCTGTTACCAATCTTGAGAAACTCATACATTCTGTGTTCACTGTTTCCCGGTCTTAGCGACGTAGATTTCTTTCGGAGAATGTGTTGTTTTCACAGTGCTAAGTACTCCCAACTCTATCAATAATGTAGGTTTTACCAGTTTTCTAAGTCTCTCTTATTTTCTTGTACTTATACTTGGACTTCTCTGTGTAAACCTCTGTAACTTCTCTAGGTAGATGAATCACTGTGTACTTTCTCTTGTTTCTATCTGTTACCAATCTTGAGAAACTCATACATTCTCTATTCACTGTTTCCCGGTGTTAGAGAAGTAGATTTCTTTGTGCGAAAGTGCTGTTTTCACAGTGGTAAGTATTCCCAACTCTATCAACAATGTAGGTTTTACCAGTTTTCTAAGTCTCTCTTATATTCTTGTACTGATACTTGGAATTCTCTGTGTACATCTCTGTAACTTCTCTAGGTCGATGAATAACTGTGTACTTTCTCTTGTTTCTATCTGTTACCAATCTTGAGAAACTCATACATTCTCTGTTCCCTGTTTCGCGTTCTTAGAGAAGGAGATTTCTTTGTGTGAAAGTCCTGTTTTCACATTGCTAAGTACTCCCAACTCTATAAACAATGTAGGTTTTACCAGTTTTCTAAGTCTCTCTTATTTTCTTGTATTTATAGTTGGACTTCTGTGTGTAAACCTTTGTAACTTCTCTAGGTACATGAATCACTGTGTAATTTCTCTTGTTTCTATCTGTTACCAATCTTGAGAAACTCATACATTCTCTGTTCACTGTTTGCGGTCTTATAGAAGCAGATTTCTTTCTGGGAAAGTGCTGTTTGCACAGTGCTAAGTAGTCCCAAATGTATGAACAATGTAGGTTTTACCCGTTATCTAAGTCTCTCTTATTGTCTTGTTGTTATACTAGGAATTCTCAGTGTAAACCTCTGTAACTTCTCTAGGTAGATCAATCACTGTGTACTTTCTCTTGTTTCTATCTGTTACCAATCTTGAGAAACTCATACATTCTCTGTTCACTGTTTCCCGGTCTTAGATAAGTAGATTTCTTTCTGTGAAAGTGATGTTTTCACAGTGCTAAGTACTCCCAACTCTATCAACAATGTAGTTTTTACCAGTTTTCTAAGTCTCTCTTATTTTCTTGGAGTTACTCTTGGAATTCTCTGTGTAAACCTCTGTAACTTCTCTGGGCAGATGAATCACTGTGTAATTTCTCTTGTTTCTATCTGTTCTCAATCTTAAGAAACTAATACTTTCTCTGTTCACTGTATCGTTGTCTTAGGGAAGTAGTTTTCTTTTTGTGAAAGTGATGTTTTCAGAATGCTAAGTACTCCCAACACCATGAACAACATAGATTTTGCTAGTTTTCTAAGTTTCTCTTATTTTCTAGTAGTTATAGCTGAAGTTCTCTGTGTAAACCTGTGTAACTGATCTGGATAGAGGAATCACTGTGTACTTTCTCTTGTTTCTATCTGTTCCCAATCTTAAGAAACTAATACTTTCTCTGTTCACTGTATCATTGTCTTAGAGAAGTAGATTTCTTTCTGTGAAACTGATGTTTTCGGAATGCTAAGTACTACCAACTCCATGAACAACGTAGATTTTCCCAGTTTTCTAAGTCTCTCTTATTTTCTGGTGGTTATAACTGAATTTCTCTGTGTAAACTTCTGCAACTTGTCTGGATATATGAACCACTGTGTTCTTTTTCTTGTTTCTATCTGTTATCTATCTTAAGAAACTAATACTTTCTCTGTTCACTGTATCGTTGTCTTACAGAAGTAGATTTCTTTCGGTGAAAGTGATGATTCCAGAATGCTAAGTACTCCCAACTCTATATACAACGTAGATTTTGGCAGTTATCGAAATCTCTATTCTTTTATTGTAGTTATAGCTGAAATTTTCTGTGTAAAGTTGTGTAACTTCTCTGGGTAGAGGAATCACTGTGTAATTTCTCTTGTTTCTATCTGTTCTCAATCTTAAGACAATAATACATTCTCTGTTCACTGTATCATTGTCTTAGAGAAGTAGATTTCTTTCTGTGAAACTGATGTTTTCAGAATGCTAAGTACTACCAACTCCATGAACAACATAGATTTTCCCAGTTTTCTAAGTCTCTCTTATTTTCTTGTAGTTATAGCTGAAGTTCTCTCTTTAAACCTGTATATCTTCTCTAGGTAGATGAATCACTGTGTACTTTCTTTTCTTTCTATCTGTACTCAATCTTAATAGACAAATACTTTCTCTTTTGACTGTCTTCATGTCTTAGTGAAGAAGATTTCTTTCTGCGAAAGTGATGTTTTCAGAATGCTAAGTACTCCCAACTCCATGAACAAAGTAGATTTTGTTAGTTTTGTAAGTCTCTCTTATTTTCCGGTGGATATAGCTGAAGTTCTCTATGTAAACCTCTATGTATTCTCTGGGTATATGAACCACAGTGTTCTTTCTCTTGTTTCTATCTGTTCTCAATCCTAAGAAACTAATACTTTCTCTGTTCACTGTATTATTGTCTTAGAGAACTAGAGTTCTTTCTGTGAAAGTGATGTTTTCAGAATGCTAAGTACTCGGAAGTTCATGAACAACATAGATTTTCCCAGTTTTCTAAGTCTCACTTATTTTCTTGTAGTTATAGCTGAAGTTCTCTTTAAACCTGTGTATCTTCACTAGGTAGATGAATCAGTGTGTACTTTCTCTTGTTTCTATCTGTACTCAATCTTAACAAAATAATACTTTCTCTGTTCATTGTATCATTGTCTTACCGAAGTAGATTTATTTCTGTAAAAGTGATATTTTCACATTGCTAAGTACTCCCAACTCTATGAACAACGTAGATTTTGCCTGTTATCTAAGTCTCTCTTATTTTCTTGTAGTTATACTTTGGACATCTCTGTGAAAACCTCTTTACTTTCTTGTAGTTATAGCTCAAGTTCGCTGTGTAAACCTCTGTAACTACTCTGGGCAGATGAATCACTGTGTAATTTCTCTTGTTTCTATCTGTTCTCAATCTTATAAAACTAATACTTTCTCTGTTCAATGTATCATTGTCTTAGAGAAGTAGATTTCTTTCTCCGAAAGTGATGTTTTCAGAATGCTTATTACTCCCAACTACATGAACAATGTAGATTTTGCTAGTTTTCTAAGTCTCTCTTATTTTCTGGTGCTTATAGCTGAAGTTTTCTGTGTAAACCTCTATAACTTCTCTGGGTATATGAACCACTGTGTTCTTTCTTTGTTTCTATCTGTTCTCAATCTTAAGAAACTAATACTTTCTCTGTTCACTGTATCGTTGTCTTAGAGAAGTAGATTTCTTTTTGTGAAAGTGATGTTTTGAGAATGCTAAGTACTCCCAAGTTCATGAACAACATAGATTTTGCTAGTTTTCTAAGTCTCTCTTATTTTCTGGTAGTTATAGCTGAAGATATCTGTGTAAACCTCTGTAACTTTTCTGGGTAGAGGAATCACTGTGTACTTTCTTTTGTTTCTATCTGTACTCAATCTTAAGAAAGAAATAGTTTCTCTGTTCACTGTATTCCTGTCTTAGAGAGGTAGATTTCTTTCTGTGAAAGTGATATTTTCACATTGTTATGGACTCCCAACTGTATATAGAACGTAGATTTTGTCACTTATCTAAGTCTCTCTTATTTTCTTGTAGTTATACTTGGGACATCTCTGTGAAAATCTCTGCAACTTCTCTGGGTAAATGAATCACTGTGTTCTTTCTCTTGTATCTATCTGTTCTCAATCTTAAGAAACTAATACTTTCTCTGTTCACTGTGTCATTGTCTTAGAGAAGTAGATTTTTTTCTCTGAAAGTGATGTTTTCAGAATGCTAAGTACTCCCAACTCCATGAACAAGGTAGATTTTCCCAGTTTTCTAAGTCTCTCTTATTTTCTTGTAGTTACAGCTGAAGTTGTCTCTTTAAACCTCTGTATCTTCTCTAGGGGGATCAATCACTGTGTACTTTCTTTTGTTTCTATCTGTACTCAATCTTAAGAAACAAATACTTTCTCTGTGACTGTATTCCTGTCTTAGTGAAGAAGATTTCTTTCTGCGAAAGTGATGTTTTCAGAATCCTAAGTACTCTGAACTCCAGGAACAACGTAGAGTTTACGAGTTATCTATGTCTCTCTTATTTTATTTTAGTTGTAGTTGAAGTTCTCTGTGTAAACCTTTGTTACTTTTCTGGGTATATGAACCACTGTGTTCTTTCTCTTGTTTCTATCTTTTATCAATCTTAAGAAACTACTACTTTCTCTGTTCACTGTATCATTGTCTTAGAGAAGTAGATTTCTTTCTGTGAAAGTGATGTTTTCAGAATGCTATGTACTCCCAACTCTATGAACAACGTAGATTTTCCCAGTTATCTAAGTCTCTCTTATTTTCTTGTAGTTATAGTTTGGACATCTCTGGGAAAACCTCTGTAACTTCTCTGGGTAGATGAATCACTGTGTTCTTTCTCTTGCTTCTATCTGTTCTCAATCTTAGGAAACTAATACTTTCTCTGTTCACTGTATCATTGCCTTAGCTAAGTAAATTTCTTTCTGTGAAAGTGATGTTTTCCGAATGCTAAGTACTCCCAACTCCATGAACAATGTAGATTTTCCCAGTTTTCTAAGTCTCTCTTATTTTCTTGTAGTTATAGCTGAAGTTCTCTCTTTAAACCTCTGCATCTTCTCTAGGTAGATGAATCAGTGTGTACTTTCTCTTGTTTCTATCTCTTCTCAATCTCAAGAAACTAATACTTTCTCTGTTCGCTGTATCGTTGTCTTAGAGAAGTAGATTTCTTTTTGTGAAAGTGAAGTTTTCAGAATGCTAAGTACTCCTAACTCTATCAACAACATAGATTTTGCCGGTTATGTAAGTCTCTCTTATTTTCTTGTAGTTTTAGTTGGGAGATCTCTGTGTAAACCTCTGTAACTTCTCTGGGTATAGAAATCACTGTGTTCTTTCTCTTGTTTCTTTCTGTTCTCAATCTTAAGAAACTAATACTTTCTCTATTCACTGTATCGTTGTCTTAGGGAATCAGTTTTATTTTTGTGAAAGTGATGTTTTCAGAATGCTAAGTACTCCCAACTCCATGAACAACATAGATTTTGCTAGTTTTCTATGTCTCTCTTATTTTCTGGTAGTTATAGCTGAAGTTCTCTGTGTAAACCTCTGTAACTGATCTGGATAGAGGAATCACTGTGTACTTTCTCTTATTTCTATCTGTTCCCAAACTTAAGAAACTAATACTTTCTCCGTTCACTGTATCATTGTCTTACAGAAGTAGATTTCTTTCTGTGAAATTGATGGTTTCAGAATGCTAAGTACTCCCAACTCCATGAACAACGTAGATTTTCCCAGTTTTCTAAGTCTCTCTTATTTTCTGGTGGTTATAACTGAATTTCTCTGTGTAAACTGTTGCAACTTCTCTGGATATATGAACCACTGTGTTCTTTTTCTTTTTTCTATCTGTTATCTATCTTAAGAAACTAATACTTTCTCTGTTCACTGTATCGTTGTCTTACAGAAGTAGATTTCTTTCGGTGAAAGTGATGATTCCAGAATGCTAAGTACTCCCAACTCTATATACAACGTAGATTTTGGCAGTTATCTAAATCTGTATTCTTTTATTGTAGTCATAGCTGAAATTTTCTGTGTAAAGTTGTGTAACTTCTCTGGGTAGAGGAATCACTGTGTAATTCCTCTTGTTTCTATCTGTTCTCAATCTTAAGACAATAATACATTCTCTGTTCACTGTATCATTGTCTTAGAGAAGTAGATTTGTTTCTGTGAAACTGATGTTTTCAGAATGCTAAGTACTACCAACTCCATGAACAACATAGATTTTCCCAGTTTTCTAAGTCTCTCTTATTTTCTTGTAGTTATAGCTGAAGTTCTCTCTTTAATCCTGTTTATCTTCTCTAGGTAGATGAATCACTGTGTACTTTCTTTTGTTTCTATCTGTACTCAATCTTAATAGACAAATACTTTCCCTTTTGACTGTCTTCCTGTCTTAGTCAAGAAGATTTCTTTCTGCGAAAGGGATGTTTTCAGAATGCTAAGTACTCCCACTCCATGAACAAAGTAGATTTTGTTAGTTTTCTAAGTCTCTCTTATTTTCCGGGGAAATAGCTGAAGTTCTCTGTGTAAACCTCTATATATTCTCTGGGAATATGAACCACAGTGTTCTTTCTCTTGTTTCTATCTGTTGTCAATCCTAAGAACCTAATACTTTCTTTGTTCACTGTATCATTGTCTTAGAGAAGTAGATTTTTTTCTGTGAAAGTGATGTTTTCAGAATGTTAAGTACTCCCAACTCCGTGAACAACGTAGATTTTCCCAGTTTTCTAAGTCTCTCTTATTTTCTGGTGATTATATCTGAAGTTCTCTGTGTAAACTTCTGTAACTTCTCTGGGTATATGAACCACTGTGTTCTTTCTCTTGTTTCTATCTGTTGTCTGTCTTAAGAAACTAATACTTTCTCTGTTCACTGTATCGTTGTCTTAGAGAAGTATATTTCTTTCGGTGAAAGTGATGATTTCAGAATGCTAAGTTCTCCCAACTCTACATACAACGTCGATTTTGGCAGTTATCTAAGTCTTTCTTCTTTTACTGTAGTTATAACTGAAATTTCCTGTGTAAACCTGTGACTTCTCTGCGTAGAGGAATCACTGTGTACTTTCTCTTGTTTCTATCTGTTCTCAATCTTAGGAAACTAATACTTTCTCTGTTCACTGTATCGTTGCCTTAGCCAAGTAGATTTCTTGTGTGAAAGTGATGTTTTCAGAATGCTAAGTACTCCCAACTCCATGAACAACATAGATTTTCCCAGTTTTCTAAGTCTCTCTTATTTTCTTGTAGTTATAGCTGAAGTTGTCTTTTTAAACCTCTGTATGTTCTCTAGGTAGATCAATCACTGTGTACTTTCTTTTGTTTCTATCTGTACTCCACCTTAGGAAACAAATACTTTCTCTGTTGACTGTATTCCTGTCTTAGTTAAGAAGATTTCTTTATGCGAAAGTGATGTTTTCAGAATGCTAAGTACTCTCAACTCCATGAACAACGTAGATTTTACCAGTTATCTAGGTCTCTCTTATTTTATTGTAGTTATAGCTGAAGTTCTCTGCGTAAATATCTGTAACTTCTCTGGGGAGATGAATCACTGTGTACTTTCTCTTGTTTCTATCTGTTCTCAATTGTAAGAAACTAATACTTTCTCTGTTCACTGTGTCGTTGCCTTAGAGAAGTAGATTTCTTTTTGTGACAGTGATGTTTTCAGAATGCTAAGTACTCCCAACTCTATCAACAACGTAGATTTTGCCATTTATCTAAGTCTGTCTTATTTTCTTGTAGTTTTCATTGGGAGATCTCTGTGTAAAGCTCTGTAACTTCTCTGGGTAGATGAATCACTGTGTTCTTTCTCTTGTTTCTATCTGTTCTCAATCTTAAGAAACTAATACTTTCTCTGTTCACTGTATCGTTGTCTTAGAGAAGTAGATTGCTTTCTGTGAAAGTGATATTTTCAGCATGCTAAGTACTCCCAACTCCATGAACAACGTAGATTTTCCCAGTTTTCTGAGTCTCCCTTATTTTCTTGTAGTTATAGCTCAATTTCGCTCTTTAAACCTCTGTATCTTCTCTAGGTAGATGAATCACTGTGTACTTTCTTTTGTTTCTATCTGTACTCAATCTTAGGAAACAAATATTTTCTCTTTTGACTGTATTCCTGTCTTAGTGAAGAAGATTTCTTTCTGCGAAAGTGATGTTTTCAGAATGCTATGTACTCCCAATTCCATGAACAACGTAGATTTTACCAGTTATCTAAGTCTGTCTTATTTTATTGTAGTTGTAGTTGAGGTTCTCTGTGTAAACCTCTGTAACTTCTCTGAGTATGTGAATCAGTGTCTTCTTTCTCTTGTTTCTGTCTGTTCTCAATCTTAAGAAACTAATACATTCCCTGTTCACTGTATCGCTGCCTTAGCTAAGTAGATTTCTTTCTGTGAAAGTGATGTTTTCAGAATGCTAAGTACTCCCAACTCCATGAACCATATAGATTTTGCTAGTTTTCTAAGTCTCTCTTATTTTCCGGTGGTTACAGCTGAAGTTCTCTGTGTAAACCTCTATAACTTCTCTGGGTATATGAACCACTGTGTTCTTTCTCCTGTTTCTATCTGTTATGAATCTTAAGAAACTAATACTTTCTCTGTTCACTGTATCGTTGTCTTAGAGAAGTAGATTTCCTTTTGTGAAAGTGATGTTTTCAGAATGCTAAGTACTCCCAACTCCATGAACAACATAGATTTTCCCAGTTTTCTAAGTCTCTCTTATTTTCTTGTAGTTATAGCTGAAGTTCTCTCTTTAAACCTCTGTATCTTCTCTAGGTAGATGAATCACTGTGTACTTTCTTTTGTTTCTATCTGTACTCAATAGACAAATACTTTCTGTTTTGACTGTCTTCCTGTCTTAGTGAAGAAGATTTCTTTCTGCGAAAGTGATGTTTTCAGAATGCTAAGTACTCCCAACTCCATGAACAAAGTAGATTTTGTTAGTTTTCTAAGTCTCTCTTATTTTCCGGTGGATATAGCTGAAGTTCTCTGTGTAAACCTCTATATATTCTCTGGGTATATGAACCACAGTGTTGTTTCTCTTGTTTCTATCTGTTCTCAATCTTAAGAAACTAATACTTTGTCTGTTGACTTTATTATTGTCTTAGGGAACTAGAGTTCGTTCAGTGAAAGTGATGTTTTCAGAATGCTAAGTACTCCGAAGTTCATGAACAACATAGATTTTCCCAGTTTTCTAAGTCTCTCTTATTTTCTCGCAGCTATAGCTGAAGTTCTCTTTAAACCTGTGTATCTTTTCTAGGTAGATGAATCAGTGTGTACTTTCTCTTGTTTCTATCTGTACTCAATCTTAAGAAAATAATACTTTCCCTGTTGATTATATCATTGTCTTACAGAAATAGATTTCTTTCTGTAAAAGTGATATTTTCACATTGCTAAGTAGTCCCAACTCTATGAACAGTGTAGATTTTGCCTGTTATCTAAGTCTCTCTTATTTTCTTGTAGTTATAGTTTGGACATCTCTGTGAAAACCTCTTTACTTTCTTGTAGTTATAGCTCAAGTTCGCTGTGTAAACCTCTGTAACTTCTCTAGGCAGATGAATCACTGTGTAATTTCTCTTGTTTCTATCTGTTCTCAATCTTAAAAAACTAATACTTTCTCTGTTCACTGTATCATTGTCTTAGAGAAGTAGATTTCTTTCTCCGAAAGTGATGTTTTCAGAATGCTTATTACTCCCAACTACATGAACAATGTAGATTTTGCTAGTTTTCTAAGTCTCTCTTATTTTCCGGTGGTTATAGCTGAAGTTTTCTGTATAAACCTCTATAACTTCTCTGGGTATATGAACCACTGTGTTCTTTCTTTGTTTCTATCTGTTCTCAATCTTAAGAATCTAATACTTTCTCTGTTCACTGTATCGTTGTCTTACAGAAGTAGATTTATTTTTGTGAAAGTGATGTTTTGAGAATGCTAAGTACTCCCAAGTTCATGAACAACATAGATTTTGCTAGTTTTCTAAGTCTCTCTTATATTCTGGTAGTTATAGCTGAAGTTATCTGTGTAATCCTCTGTAACTTTTCTGGGTAGCGGAATCACTGTGTACTTTCTCTTGTTTCTATCTGTTCCCAATCTTAAGAAACTAATACTTTCTCTGTTCACTGTCTCATTGTCTTAGAGAAGTGGATTTCTTTCTGTCAAAGTGATATTTTCACATTGCTGAGTACTCCCAACTCCATTAACAATGTAGATTTTACCAGTTATCTAAGTCTGTCTTCTTTTACTGTAGTTATAGCTGAAATTCTCTGTGTAAACCTTTGAAACTTCTCTAGGTAGATGAATCACTGTGTACTTTCCTTTGTTTCTATCTGTTCCCAAACTTAAGAAACTAATACTTTCTCCGTTCACTGTATCATTGTCTTACAGAAGTAGATTTCTTTCTGTGAAATTGATGGTTTCAGAATGCTAAGTACTCCCAACTCTATCAACAATGTAGGTTTTACCAGTTTTCTAAGTCTCTCTTATTTTCTTGTACTTATACTGGGAATTCTCTGTGTAAACCTCTGTAACTTCTCTAGGTAGATGAATCTCTGTGTACTTTCTGTTGTTTCTATCTGTTACCAATCTTCAGAAACTCATACATTCTCTGTTCACTGTTTCCTGCTCTTCGAGAAGTAGATTTCTTTCTGCGAAATTGCTGTTTTCACAGTGCTAAGTACTCCCAACTCTATCAACAATGTAGGTTTTACCAGTTTTCTAAGTCTCTCTTATTTTCTTGTACTTATACTTGGAATTCTCTGTGTAAACCTATTTAACTTCTCTAGGTAAATGAATCACAGTGTACTTTCTCTTGTTTCTATCTGTTCCCAATCTGCAGAAACTCATACATTCTCTGTTCACTGTTTCCCGGTCTTAGAGAGGTACATGTCTTTGTGCCAAAGTGCTGTTTTCACAGTGCTGAGTACTCCCAACTCTATCAACAATGTAGGTTTTACCAGTTTTCTAAGTCTCTCTTATTTTCTTGGAGTTACACTTGGATTTCTCTGTGTAAACCTCTGTAACTTCTCTAGGTAGATGAATCACTGTGTACTTTCTCTTCTTTCTATCTGTTACCAACCTTGAGAAACTCATACATTCTCTCTTCACTGTTTCCTGGTCTTAGAGAAGTAGATTTCTTTCTGCGAAGTGCTGTTTTCACAGTGCTAAGTATTCCCAACTCTATCAACAATGTAGGTTTTATCAGTTTTCTAAGTCTCTCTTATTTTCTTGTACTTATACTTGGAATTCTCTGTGTAAACCTCTGTAACTTCTCTAGGTAGATGAATCACTGTGTACTTTCTCTTCTTTCTATCTGTCACCAATCTTGAGAAACTCATACATTCTCTGTTCACTGTTTCGCGGTCTTAGAGATGTGGATTTCTTTCTGTGAAAGTGCTGTTTCACAGTGCTAAGTACTCCCAACTCTTTCAACAATGTAGGTTTTACCAGTTTTTGGTATCTCTTATTTTCTTGGAGTTTTACTTGGAATTCTCTGTGTAAACCTTTGTAAGTTCTCTAGGTAGATGAATCACTGTGTACTTTCTCTTGTTTCTATCTGTTACCAATCTTGAAAAACTCATACATTCTCTGTTCACTGTTTCGTAGTCTTAGAGAAGTAGATTTCTTTCTGCGAAAGTGCTGTTTTCACAGTGCTAAGTACTCCCAACTGTATCAACAAAGTAGGTTTTACCAGTTTTCTAAGTCTCTCTTATTTTCTTATACTTATACGTGGAATTGTCTGTGTAAACCTCTGTAACTGCTTTAGGTAGATGAATCACTGTGTACTTTATCTTGTTTCTATCTGTTCCCAATCTTCAGAAACTCATACATTCTCTGTTCACTGTTTCCCGGTCTTAGAGAGGTAGATGTCTTTGTGCGAAAGTGCTGTTTTCACAGTGCTAGGTACTCCCAACTCTATCAACAATGTAGGTTTTACCAGTTTTCGAAGTCTCTCTTATTTTCTTGTACTGATACTTGGAATTCTCTGTGTAAACCTCTGTAACTTCTCTAGTTAGATTAATCACTGTGTACTTTCTCTTATTTCTATCTGTTATCAATCTTGAGAAACTCATACATTCTCTTTTCACTGGTTCCTGGTCTTTGAGAAGTAGATTTCTTTCCGTGAAAGTGCAGTTTTCACAGTGCTAAGTACTCCCAACTCTATCAACAATGTAGGTTTTACCAGTGTTCTAAGTCTCTCTTATTTTCTTGTACTTATACTTGAAATTCTCTGTGTAAACCTCTGTAACTTCTCTAGGTAGATGAATCATTGTGTACTTTCTCTTGTTTCTATGTGTTACCAATCTTGAGAAGCTCATAATTCTGTGTTCCCTGTTTCGCGTTCTTAGAGAAGGAGATTTCTTTGTGCGAAAGTGCTGTTTTCACAGTGCTAAGTACTCCCAACTGTATCAACATTGTAGGTTTTACCAGTTTTCTAAGTCTCTCTTATTTTCTTGTACTTATACTTGGAATTCTCTGTGTAAACCTCTGTACCTTCACTAGGTAGATGAATCACTGTGTATTTTCTCTTGTTTCTATCTGTTGCCAATCTTGAGAAACTCATACATTCTCTGTTCACTGTTACGCGTTATTACGCGTTCCTAGAAAGGTAGATTTCTTTGTGCGAAAGTGCTGTTTTCACAGTGCTAAGTACTCCCAACTCTATCAACAATGTAGGTTTTACCAGTTTTCTAAGTCTCTCTTATTTTCTTGTATTTATACTTGGAATTCTCTGTGTAAACCTCTGTACCTTCTCTAGGTAGATGAATCACTGTGTACTTTCTCTTGTTTCTATCTGTTGCCAACCTTGAGAAACTCATACATTCTCTGTTCACTGTTACGCGTTCCTAGAAAAGTAGATTTCTTTGTGCGAAAGTACTGTTTTCACAGTGCTAAGTACTCACAACTCCATCAACAATGTTGGTTTTACCAGTTTTCTATGTCTCTCTTATTTTCTTGTACTTATACTTGGAATTCTCTGTGTTAACCTCTGTTACTTCTCTAGGTAGATGAATCACTGCGTACTTTCTCTTGTTTCTATCTGTTACCAATCTTGAGAAACTCATACATTCTCTGTTCACTGTTTCGCGGTCTTAGAGAAGTACATTTCTTTGTGCGAAAGTCCTGTTTTCAAAGTGCTAACTACTCCCAACTCTATTAACAATGTAGGTTTTATCAGTTTTCCAAGTCTCTCTTATTTTCTGTTACTTATACTTGGAATTCTCTGTGTAAACCTCTGTAACTTCTCTAGGTAGATGAATCACTGTGTACTTTCTCTTGTTTCTATCTGTTACCAATCTTGAGAAACTCATACATTCTCTGTTCACTGTTTCCCGGTCTTAGAGAAGTAGATTTCTTTGTGTGAAAGTGCTGTTTTCACAGTGCTAAGTACTCCGAACTCTGTCAACAATGTAGGTTTCACCAGTTTTCTAAGTCTCTCTTATTTTCTTGTACTTATACTTGGAATTCTCTGGGTAAACCTCTGTAATTTCTCTAGGTAGGTCAATCACTGTGTACTTTCTCTTGTTTCTATCTGTTACGAATCTTGAGAAACTGATACATTCTCTGTTAACTGTTTCCCGGTCTTAGAGAAGTAGATTTCTTTGTGTGAAAGTGCTGTTTTCACAGTGCTAAGTACTCCCAACTCTATCAACATTGTAGTTTTTACCAGTGTTCTAAGTCTCTCTTATTTTCTTGTAGTTATACTTGGACTTCTCTGTGTAAACCTCTGTAACTTCTCTAGGTAGATGAATCACAGTGTACTTTCTCTTGTTTCTATCTGTTACCAATCTTGAGAAAATCATAGATTCTCTGTTCACTGTTTCGCGGTCTTAGAGAAGTAGATTTCTTTCTGCGAAAGTGCTGTTTTCACAGTGCTAAGTACTCCCAACTGTGTCAACAAAGTAGGTTTTACCAGTTTTCTAAGTCTCTCTTATTTTCTTATACTTATACTTGGAATTATCTGTGTAAACCTCTGTAACTTCTCTAGGTAGATGAATCACTGTGTACTTTCTCTTGTTTCTATCTGTTACCAATCTTGAGAAACTCATACATTCTCTGTTCACTGTTTCGCGGGCTTAGAGTAGTAGATTTCTTTGTGCGAAAGTGCTGTTTTCACAGTACTAAGTACTACCAACTCTATCAACAATGTAGGTTTTACCAGTTTTCTAAATCTCTCTTATTTTCTTGGAGTAAGACTTGGAATTCTCTGTGTAAACTTCTGTAACTTCTCTAGGTAGATGAATCACTGTGTACTTTGTCTTGTTTCTGTCTGTTACGAATCTTGAGAAACTCATACATTCTCTGTTCACTGTTTCCCGGTCTTAGAGAGGTAGATTTCTTTCTGCGAAAGTGCTGTTTTCACAGTGCTAGGTACTCCCAACTCTATCAACAATGTGGGTTTTACCAGTTTTCTAAGTCTCTCTTATTTTCTTGTACTTATACTTGGAATTCTCTGTGTAAACCTCTGTAACTTCTCTAGGTAGATGAATCACTGTGTACTTTCTCTTGTTTCTATCTGTTACCAATGTGGAGAAACTCATACATTCTCTGTTCACTGTTTCGTTGTCTTAGAGAAGTAGATTTCTTTCTGCGAAAGTGCTGTTTTCACAGTGCTAAGTACTGCCAACTGTATCAACAAAGTAGGTTTTACCAGTTTTCTAAGTCTCTCTCATTTTCTTATACTTATACTTGGAATTCTCTGTGTAAACCTCTGTAACTTCTCTAGGTAGATGAATCACAGTGTACATTGTCTTGTTTCTATCTGTTACCAATCGTGATAAATTCATTCATTCCCTGTTCACTGTTTCCCGGTCTAGAGAGGTAGATGTCTTTGTGCGAAAGTGCTGTTTTCACAGTGCTAGGTACTCCCAACTCTATCAACAATGTAGGTTTTACCAGTTTTCTAAGTCTCTCTTATTTTCTTGTAGTGATACTTGGAATTCTCTGTGTAAACCTCTGTAACTTCTCTTGATAGATGAATCACTGTGTACTTTGTCTTGTTTCTATCTGTTACCAATCTTGAGAAACTCATACATTCTCTGTTCACTGTTTCGTGGTCTTAGAGAAGTAGATTTCTTTCTGCGAGAGTGCTGCTTTCACAGTGCTAAGTACTGCCAACTGTATCAACAATGTAGGTTTTACCAGTTTTCTAAGTCTCTCTTATTTTCTTATACTTATACTTGGAATTATCTGTGTAAACCTCTGTAACTTCTCTAGGTAGATGAATCACTGTGTACTTTATCTTGTTTCTATCTGTTCCCAATCTTCAGAAACTCATACATTCTCTGTTCACTGTTTCCCGGTCTTAGAGAGGTAGATGTCTTTGTGCGAAAGTGCTGTTTTCACAGTGCTAAGTACTCCCAACTCTATCAACAATGTAGGTTTTACCAGTTTTCTAAGTCTCTCTTATTTTCTTGTACTGATACTTGGAATTCTCTGTGTAAACCTCTGTAACTTCTCTAGTTAGATTAATCACTGTGTACTTTCTCTTATTTCTATCTGTTATCAATCTTGAGAAACTCATACATTCTCTTTTCACTGGTTCCTGGTCTTTGAGAAGTAGATTTCTTTCCGTGAAAGTGCAGTTTTCACAGTGCTAAGTACTCCCAACTCTATCAACAATGTAGGTTTTACCAGTGTTCTAAGTCTCTCTTATTTTCTTGTACTTATACTTGGAATTCTCTGTGTAAACCTCTGTAACTTCTCTAGGTAGATGAATCATTGTGTACTTTCTCTTGTTTCTATGTGTTACCAATCTTGAGAAGCTCATAATTCTGTGTTCCCTGTTTCGCGTTCTTATAGAAGGAGATTTCTTTGGGCGAAAGTGCTGTTTTCACAGTGCTAAGTACTCCCAACTGTATCAACATTGTAGGTTTTACCAGTTTTCTAAGTTTCTCTTATTTTCTTGTATTTATACTTGGAATTCTCTGTGTAAACCTCTGTACCTTCACTAGGTAGATGAATCACTGTTTATTTTCTCTTGTTTCTATCTGTTGCCAATCTTGAGAAACTCATACATTCTCTGTTCACTGTTACGCGTTATTACGCGTTCCTAGAAAGGTAGATTTCTTTGTGCGAAAGTGCTGTTTTCACAGTGCTAAGTACTCCCAACTCTATCAACAATGTTGGTTTTACCAGTTTTCTACGTCTCTCTTATTTTCTTGTACTTATACTTGGAATTCTCTGTGTAAATCTCTGTAACTTCTCTAGGTAGATGAATCACTGCGTACTTTCTCTTGTTTCTATCTGTTACCAATCTTGAGAAACTCATACATTCTCTGTTCACTGTTTCGCGGTCTTAGAGAAGTACATTTCTTTGTGCGAAAGTCCTGTTTTCACAGTGCTAACTACTCTCAACTCTATTAACAATGTAGGTTTTATCAGTTTTCCAAGTCTCTCTTATTTTCTGTTACTTATACTTGGAATTCTCTGTGTAAACCTCTGTAACTTCTCTAGGTAGATGAATCACTGTGTACTTTCTCTTGTTTCTATCTGTTACCAATCTTGAGAAACTCATACATTCTCTGTTCACTGTTTCCCGGTCTTAGAGAAGTAGATTTCTTTGTGTGAAAGTGCTGTTTTCACAGTGCTAAGTACTCCGAACTCTATCAACAATGTAGGTTTCACCAGTTTTCAAAGTCTCTCTTATTTACTTGTACTTATACTTGGAATTCTCTGTGTAAACCTCTGTAATTTCCCTAGGTAGGTGAATCACTGTGTACTTTCTCTTGTTTCTATCTGTTACCAATTTTGAGTAACTGATACATTCTCTGTTAACTGTTTCCCGGTCTTAGAGAAGTAGATTTCTTTGTGCGAAAGTGCTGTTTTCACAGTGCTAAGTACTCCCAACTCTATCAACAGTGTAGTTTTTACCAGTATTCTAAGTCTCTCTTATTTTCTTGTACTTATACTTGGACTTCTCTGTGTAAACCTCTGTAACTTCTCTAGGTAGATGAATCACAGTGTACTTTCTCTTGTTTCTATCTGTTGCCAATGTTGAGAAACTCATACATTCTCTGTTCACTGTTTCGCGGTCTTCGAGAAGTAGATTTCTTTGTGCGAAAGTGCTGTTTTGACAGTGCTCAGTACTCCCAACTGTATCAACAATGTAGGTTTTACCAGTTTTCTAAGTCTCTCTTATTTTCCTGTACTTATACTTGGAATTCTCTGTGTAAACCACTGTAACTTCTCTAGGTAGATGAATCACTGGGTACTTTCTCTTCTTTCTATCTGTCACCAAGCTTGAGAAACTCATACATTCTCTGTTCACTGTTTCGCGGTCTTAGAGAAGTGGATTTCTTTCTGTGAAAGTGCAGTTTTCACAGTGCTAAGTACTCCCAACTCTTTCAACAATCTAGGTTTTACCAGTTTTCTAAGTCACTCTCATTTTCTTGTACTTATACTTGGAATTCTCTGTGTAAACCTCTGTAACTTCTCTAGGTAGATGAATCACTGTGTACTTTCTCTTGTTTCTATCTGTTACCAATGTTGAGAAATTCATACATTCTCTGTTCACAGTTTCCCGGTCTTAGAGAGGTAGATTTTTTGTGCGAAAGTGCTGTTTTCACAGTGCTAAGTATTCCCAACTCTATCAACAATGTAGGTTTTACCAGTTTTTGATATCTCTTATTTTCTTGGAGTTTTACTTGGAATTCTCTGTGTAAACTTTGTAAGTTCTCTAGGTAGATGAATCACTGTGTACTTTCTCTTGTTTCTATCTGTTACCAATCTTGAAAAACTCATACATTCTCTGTTCACTGTTTCGTGGTCTTAGAGAAGTAGATTTCTTTCTGCGACAGTGCTGTTTTCACAGTGCTAAGTACTCCCAACTGTATCAACAAAGTAGGTTTTACCAGTTTTCTAAGTCTCTCTTATTTTCTTATACTTATACTTGGAATTGTCTGTGTAAACCTCCGTAACTGCTCTAGGTAGATGAATCACTGTGTACTTTATCTTGTTTCTATCTGTTCCCAATCTTCAGAAACTCATACATTCTCTGTTCACTGTTTCCCGGTCTTAGAGAGGTAGATGTCTTTGTGCGAAAGTGCTGTTTTCACAGTGCTAGGTACTCCCAACTCTATCAACAATGTAGGTTTTACCAGTTTTCTAAGTCTCTCTTATTTTCTTGTAATGATACTTGAAATTCAGTGTGTAAACCTCTGTAACTTCTCTAGGTAGATTAATCACTGTGTATTTTCTCTTATTTCTATCTGTTACCAATCTTGAGAAACTCATACATTCTCTTTTCACTGGTTCCTGGTCTTTGAGAAGTAGATTTCTTTGTGCGAAAGTGCAGTTTTCACAGTGCTAAGTACTCCCAACCCTATCAACAATGTAGGTTTTACCAGTGTTACAAGTCTCTCTTATTTTCTTGTACTTATACTTGGAATTCTCTGTGTAAACCTCTGTAACTTCTCTAGGTAGATGAATCATTGTGTACTTTCTCTTGTTTCTATGTGTTGCCAATCTTGAGAAACTCATAATTCTGTGTTCCCTGTTTCGCGTTCTTAGAGAAGGAGATTTCTTTGTGCGAAAGTGCTGTTTTCACAGTGCTAAGTACTCCCAACTGTATCAACAAAGTAGGTTTTACCAGTTTTCTAAGTCTCTCTTTTTTTCTTGTATTTATACTTGGAATTCTCTGTGTAAACCTCTGTACCTTCTCTAGGTAGGTGAATCACTGTGTACTTTCTCTTGTTTCTATCTGTTGCCAATCTTGAGAAACTCATACATTCTCTGTTCACTGTTACGCGTTCCTAGAAAAGTAGATTTCTTTGTGCGAAAGTACTGTTTTCACAGTGCTAAGTACTCCCAACTCCATCAACAATGTTGGTTTTACCAGTTTTCTATGTCTCTCTTATTTTCTTGTACTTATACTTGGAATTGTCTGTGTAAACCTCTGTAACTTCTCTAGGTAGATGAATCACTGTGTACTTTCTCTTGTTTCTATCTGTTACCAATCTTGAGAAACTCATACATTCTCTGTTCACTGTTTCCCGGTCTTAGAGAAGTAGATTTCTTTGTGCGAAAGTCCTGTTTTCACAGTGCTAACTAGTCTCAACTCTATTAACAATGTAGGTTTTATCAGTTTTCCAGGTCTCTCTCATTTTCTGTTACTTATACTTGGAATTCTCTGTGTAAACCTCTGTAGCTTCTCTAGGTAGATGAATCACTGTGTATTTTCTCTTGTTTCTATCTGTTACCAATCTTGAGAAACTCATACATTCTCTGTTCACTGTTTCCCGGTCTTAGAGAAGTAGATTTCTTTGTGTGAAAGTGCTGTTTTCACAGTGCTAAGTACTCCGAACTCTATCAACAATGTAGGTTTCACCAGTTTTCTAAGTCTCTCTTATTTACTTGTACTTATACTTGGAATTCTCTGTGTAAACCTCTGTAATTTCCCTAGGTAGGTGAATCACTGTGTACTTTCTCTTGTTTCTATCTGTTACCAATCTTGAATAACTGATACATTCTCTGTTAACTGTTTCCCGGTCTTAGAGAAGTAGATTTCTTTGTGCAAAAGTGCAGTTTTCACAGTGCTAGGTACTCCCAACTCTATCAACAATGTAGGTTTTACCAGTTTTCTAAGTCTCTCTTATTTTCTTGTAGTGATACGTGGAATTCTCTGTGTAAACCTCTGTAACTTCTCTTGATAGATGAATCACTGTGTACTTTGTCTTGTTTCTATCTGTTACCAATCTTGAGAAACTCATACATTCTCTGTTCACTGTTTCGTGGTCTTAGAGAAGTAGATTTCTTTCTGCGAGAGTGCTGCTTTCACAGTGCTAAGTACTGCCAACTGTATCAACAAAGTAGGTTTTACCAGTTTTCTAAGTCTCTCTTATTTTCTTATACTTATACTTGGAATTATCTGTGTAAACCTCTGTAACTTCTCTAGGTAGATGAATCACTGTGTACTTTATCTTGTTTCTATCTGTTCCCAATCTTCAGAAACTCATACATTCTCTGTTCACTGTTTCCCGGTCTTAGAGAGGTAGATGTCTTTGTGCGAAAGTGCTGTTTTCGCAGTGCTAAGTACTCCCAACTCTATCAACAATGTAGGTTTTACCAGTTTTCTAAGTCTCTCTTATTTTCTTGTACTGATACTTGGAATTCTCTGTGTAAACCTCTGTAACTTCTCTAGTTAGATTAATCACTGTGTACTTTCTCTGATTTCTATCTGTTATCAATCTTGAGAAACTCATACATTCTCTTTTCACTGGTTCCTGGTCTTTGAGAAGTAGATTTCTTTCCGTGAAAGTGCAGTTTTCACAGTGCTAAGTACTCCCAACTCTATCAACAATGTAGGTTTTACCAGTGTTCTAAGTCTCTCTTATTTTCTTGTACTTATACTTGGAATTCTCTGTGTAAACCTCTGTAACTTCTCTAGGTAGATGAATCATTGTGTACTTTCTCTTGTTTCTATGTGTTACCAATCTTGAGAAGCTCATAATTCTGTGTTCCCTGTTTCGCGTTCTTAGAGAAGGAGATTTCTTTGGGCGAAAGTGCTGTTTTCACAGTGCTAAGTACTCCCAACTGTATCAACATTGTAGGTTTTACCAGTTTTCTAAGTTTCTCTTATTTTCTTGTATTTATACTTGGAATTCTCTGTGTAAACCTCTGTACCTTCACTAGGTAGATGAATCACTGTTTATTTTCTCTTGTTTCTATCTGTTGCCAATCTTGAGAAACTCCTACATTCTCTGTTCACTGTTACGCGTTATTACGCGTTCCTAGAAAGGTAGATTTCTTTGTGCGAAAGTGCTGTTTTCACAGTGCTAAGTACTCCCAACTCTATCAACAATGTAGGTTTCAGCAGTTTTCTAAGTCTCTCTTATTTACTTGTACCTATACTTGGAATTCTCTGTGTAAACCTCTGTAATTTCCCTAGGTAGGTGAATCACAGTGTACTTTCTCTTGTTTCTATCTGTTACCAATCTTGAGAAACTCATACATTCTCTGTTCACTGTTTCCCGGTCTTAGAGAAGTAGATTTCTTTGTGTGAAAGTGCTGTTTTCACAGTGCTAGGTACTCCGAACTCTATCAACAATGTAGGTTTTACCAGTTTTCTAAGTCTCTCTTATTTTCCTGTACTTATAGTTGGAATTCTCTGTGTAAACCACTGTAACTTCTCTAGGTAGATGAATCACTGTGCACTTTCTCTTGTTTCTATCTGTTACCAATCTTGAGAAAGTCATACATTCTCTGTTCACTGTTTCCCGGTCTTAGAGATGTAGATTTCTTCCTGTTAAAGTGCTGTTTTCACAGTGCTAAGTACTCCCAACTCTATCAACAATGTAGGTTTTATCAGTTTTCTAAGTCTCTCTTATTTTCTTGTACTTATACTTGGAATTCTCTGTGTAAACCTCTGTAACTTCTCTAGGTAGCTGAATCACTGTGTACTTTCTCTTGTTTCTATCTGTTACTAATCTGAAGAAGCTCATACATTCTGTGTTGACTGTTTCCAGGTCTTAGAGAGGTAGATTTCTTTAAGCGAAATTGCTGTTTTCACAGTGCTAAGTACTCCCAACTCTATCAACAATGTAGGTTTTACCACTTTTCTAAGTCCCTCTTATTTTCTTGTACTTATACTGGGAATTCTCTGTGTAAACCTCTGTAACTTTTCTAGGTAGATGAATCACTGTGTACTCTCTCTTGTTTCTATCTGTTACCAATCTTGAGAAACTCATACATTCTGTGTTCACTGTTTCCCGGTCTTAGCGAAGTAGATTTCTTTCTGAGAATGTGTTGTTTTCACAGTGCTAAGTACTCCCAACTCTATAAACAATGTAGGTTTTACCAGTTTTCTAAGTCTCTCTTATTTTCTTGTATTTATACTTGGACTTCTGTGTGTAAACCTTTGTAACTTCTCTAGGTACATGAATCACTGTGTAATTTCTCCTGTTTCTATCTGTTACCAATCTTGAGAAACTCATACATTCTCTGTTCACTGTTTGCGGTCTTATAGAAGCAGATTTCTTTCTGGGAAAGTGCTGTTTGCACAGTGCTAAGTACTCCCAACTGTATCAACAAAGTAGGTTTTACCAGATTTCTAAGTCTCTCTTATTTTCTGGTGGTTATAACTGAATTTCTCTGTGTAAACTTCTGCAACTTCTCTGGATATATGAACCACTGTGTTCTTTTTCTTGTTTCTATCTGTTATCTATCTTAAGAAACTAATACTTTCTCTGTTCACTGTATCGTTGTCTTACAGAAGTAGATTTCTTTCGGTGAAAGTGATGATTCCAGAATGCTATGTACTCCCAACTCTATATACAACGTAGATTTTGGCAGTTATCGAAATCTCTATTCTTTTATTGTAGTTATAGCTGAAATTTTCTGTGTAAAGTTGTGTAACTTCTCTGAGTAGAGGAATCACTGTGTAATTTCTCTTGTTTCTATCTGTTCTCAATCTTAAGACAATAATACATTCTCTGTTCACTGTATCATTGTCTTAGAGAAGTAGATTTCTTTCTGTGAAACTGATGTTTTCAGAATGCTAAGTACTACCAACTCCATGAACAACATAGATTTTCCCAGTTTTCTAAGTCTCTCTTATTTTCTTGTAGTTATAGCTGAAGTTCTCTCTTTAAACCTGTATATCTTCTCTAGGTAGATGAATCACTGTGTACTTTCTTTTCTTTCTATCTGTACTCAATCTTAATAGACAAATACTTTCTCTTTTGACTGTCTTCATGTCTTAGTGAAGAAGATTTCTTTCTGCGAAAGTGATGTTTTCAGAATGCTAAGTACTCCCAACTCCATGAACAAAGTAGATTTTGTTAGTTTTGTAAGTCTCTCTTATTTTCCGATGGATATAGCTGAAGTTCTCTATGTAAACCTCTATGTATTCTCTGGGTATATGAACCACAGTGTTCTTTCTCTTGTTTCTATCTGTTCTCAATCCTAAGAAACTAATACTTTCTCTGTTCACTGTATTATTGTCTTAGAGAACTAGAGTTCTTTCTGTGAAAGTGATGTTTTCAGAATGCTAAGTACTCGGAAGTTCATGAACAACATAGATTTTCCCAGTTTTCTAAGTCTCACTTATTTTCTTGTACTTATACATGGAATTCTCTGTGTAAAGCTCTGTAACTTCTCTAGGTAAATGAATCAGTATGTACTTTCTCTTGTTTCTATCTGTTACCAATCTTGAGAAACTGATACATTCTCTGTTAACTGTTTTCCTGTCTTAGAGAAGTAGATTTCTTTCTGCGAAAGTGCTGTTTTCACAGTGCTAAGTACTCCCAAGTCTAACAACAATGTAGGTTTTACCAGTTTTCTAAGTCTCTCTTATTTTCTTGTACTTATATTTGGAATAATCTCTGTAAACGTCTGTAACTTCCCTAGGTAGATGAATCACTGTGTTCTCTCTCTTGTTTCTATCTGTTACCAATCTTGAGAAACTCATACATTCTCTGTTCACGGTTTCGCGGTCTTAGACAAGTAGATTTCATTCTGCGAAACTGCTGTTTTCACAGTGCTAAGTATTCCCAACTCTATCAACAGTGTAGGTTTTACCAGTTTTCTAAGTCTCTGTTATTTTATTGTACTTATACTTGGAATTCTCTGTGTAAACCTCTGTAACTTCTCTTGGTAGATGAATCACTGTGTACTTTCTCTTCTTTCTATCTGTCACCAATCTTGAGAAACTCATACATTCTCTGTTCACTGTTTCGCGGTCTTAGAGAAGTGGATTTCTTTCTGTGAAAGTGCTGTTTTCACAGTGCTAACTACTCCCAACTCTTTCAACAATGTAGGTTTTACCAGTTTTCTAAGTCACTCTCATTTTCTTGTACTTATTCTTGGAATTCTCTGTGTAAACCTCTGTAACTTCTCTAGGTAGATGAATCACAGTGTACTTTCTCTTGTTTCTATCTGTTACCAATGTTGAGAAATTCATACATTCTCTGTTCACAGTTTCCCGGTCTTAGAGAGGCAGATTTTTTGTGCGAAAGTGCTGTTTTCACAGTGCTAAGTACTCCCAACTCTATCAACAATGTAGGTTTTACCAGTTTTTGATATCTCTTATTTTCTTGGAGTTTTACTTGGAATTCTCTGTGTAAACCTTTGTAAGTTCTCTAGGTAGATGAATCACTGTGTACTTTCTCTTATTTCTATCTGTTACCAATCTTGAGAAACTCATACATTCTCTTTTCACTGGTTCCTGGTCTTTGAGAAGTAGATTTCTTTGTGCGAAAGTGCAGTTTTCACAGTGCTAAGTACTCCCAACTCTATCAACAATGTAGGTTTTACCAGTGTTCTAAGTCTCTCTTATTTTCTTGTACTTATACTTGGAATTCTCTGGGTAAACCTCTGTAACTTCTCTAGGTAAATGAATCACAGTGTACTTTCTCTTGTGTCTATCTGTTTCCAATCTTGAGAAATTCATACATTCTCTGTTCAGTGTTTCCCGGTCTTAGAGAAGTAGATTTCTTTCGGCGAAAGTGCTGTTTTCACAGTGCTAAGTACTCCCAACTCTGTCAACCATGTAGGTTTTACCAGTTTTCTAAGTCTCTCTTATTTTCTTGGAGTAAGACTTGGAATTCTCTGTGTAAACCTCTGTAACTTCTCTAGGTAGATGAATCACTGAGTACTTTCTCTTGTTTCTATCTGTTACCAATCTTGAGAAACTCATACATTGTCTGTTCACTGTTTCCCGGTCTTAGAGAGGTAGCTTTCTTTCTGCGAAAGTGCTGTTTTCACAGTGCTAGGTACTCTCAAATCTATCAACAGTGTAGGTTTTACCAGTTTTCTAAGTCTCTCTTATTTTCTTGTACTTATACTTGGAATTCTCTGTGTAAACCTCTGTAACTTCTCTAAGTAGATGAATCACTGTGTACTTTCTCTTGTTTCTATCTGTCACCAATCTTGAGAAACTCATACATTCTCGTTTCACTGTTTCCCGGTCTTAAAGAAGTCGATTTCTTACTGTGAAAGTGCTGTTTTCACAGTGCTATGTATTCCCAACTCTTTCACCAATGTAGGTTTTACCAGTTTTCTAAGTCTCTCTCATTATCTTGTACTTATACTTGGAATTCTCTGTGTAAACCTCTGTCACTTCTCTAGGTAGATGAATCACTGTGTACTTTCTCTTGTTTCCATCTGTTACCAATCTTGAAAAACTCATACATTCTCTGTTCACAGTTTCCCGGTTTTAGACAGGTAGATTTTTTGTGCGAAAGTGCTGTTTTCACAGTGCTAAGTACTCCCAACTCTATCAACAATGTAGGTTTTACCAGTTTTCTAAGTCTCTCTTATTTTCTTGTACTGATACTTGGAATTCTCTGTGTAATCCTCTGTAACTCCTCTAGTTAGATTAATCACTGTGTACTTTCTCTTATTTCTATCTGTTACCAATCTTGAGAAACTCATACATTCTGTTTTCACTGGTTCCTGGTCTTTGAGAAGTAGATTTCTTTCCGTGAAAGTGCAGTTTTCACAGTGCTAAGTACTCCCAACTCTATCAACAATGTAGGTTTTACCAGTTTTCTAAGTCTCTCTTATTTTCTTGTACTCATACTTCGAATTCTCTGTGTTAACCTCTGTAACTTCTCTTGGTAGATGAATCACTGTGTACTTTCTCTTGTTTCTATCTGTTACCAATCTTGAGAAACTCATACATTCTCTGTTCTCTGTTTCCCGGTCTTAGAGAGGTAGACTTCTTTCTGGGAAAGTGCTGTTTTCACAGTGCCAAATACTCCCAACTCTATCAAAAATGTAGGTTTTACCAGTTTTCTAAGTCTCTCTTATTTTCTTGTACTTATACTTGGAATTCTCTGTGTAAACCTCTGTAACTTCTCTAGGTAGATGAATCACTGTGTACTCTCTCTTGTTTCTATCTGTTACCAATCTTGAGACACTCATACATTCTGTGTTCACTGTTGCCCGGTCTTAGCGAAGTAGATTTCTTTCTGAGAATGTGTTGTTTTCACAGTGCTAAGTACTCTCAACTCTATCAATAATGTAGGTTTTACCAGTTTTCTAAGTCTCTCTTATTTTCTTGTACTTATACTTGGACTTGTCTGTGTAAACCTCTGTAACTTCTCTAGGTAGATGAATCACTGTGTACTTTCTCTTGTTTCTATCTGTTACCAATCTTGAGAAACTCATACATTCTCTATTCACTGTTTCCCGGTGTTAGAGAAGTAGATTTCTTTGTGCGAAAGTGCTGTTTTCACAGTGCTAAGTATTCCCAACTCTATCAACAATGTAGGTTTTACCAGTTTTCTAAGTCTCTCTTATTTTCTTGTACTTATACTTGCAATTCTCTGTGTACATCTCTGTAACTTCTCTAGGTCGATGAATAACTGTGTACTTTCTCTTGTTTCTATCTGTTACCAATCTTGAGAAACTCATACATTCTCTGTTCCCTTTTTCGCGTTCTTAGAGAAGTAGATTTCTTTGTGTGAAAGTGCTGTTTTCACATTGCTAAGTACTCCCAACTGTATCAACAAAGTAGGTTTTACCAGTTTTCTAAGTCTCACTTATTTTCTTATACTTATACTTGGAATTGTCTGTGTAAACCTCTGTAACTGCTCTAGGTAGATGAATCACTGTGTACTTTATCTTGTTTCTATCTGTTCCCAATCTTCAGAAACTCATACATTCTCTGTTCACTGTTTCCCGGACTTAGAGAGGTTGATTTCTTTCTGCGAAAGTGCTGTTTTCACAGTGCTAGGTACTCCCAACTCTATCAACAATGTAGGTTTTACCAGTTTTCTAAGTCTCTCTTATTTTCTTGTACTTATACTTGGAATTCTCTGTGTAAACCTCTGTAACTTCTCTAGGTAGATGAATCACTGTGTACTTTCTCTTGTTTCTATCTGTTACCAATCTGGAGAAACTCATACATTCTCCTTTCACTGGTTCCTGGTCTTTGAGAAGTAGATTTCTTTGTGCAAAAGTGCAGTTTTCACAGTGCTAAGTACTCCCAACTCTATCAACAATGTAGGTTTTACCAGTGTTCCAAGTCTCTCTTATTTTCTTGTACTTATACTTGGAATTCTCTGTGTAAACCTCTGTAACTTCTCTAGGTAGATGAATCATTGTGTACTTTCTCTTGTTTCTATGTGTTGCCAATCTTGAGAAACTCATAATTCTGTGTTCCCTGTTTCGCGTTCTTAGAGAAGGAGATTTCTTTGTGCGAAAGTGCTGTTTTCACAGTGCTAAGTACTCCCAACTCTATCAACAATGTAGGTTTTACCAGTTTTCTAAGTCTCTTTTATTTTCTTGTATTTATACTTGGAATTCTCTGTGTAAACCTCTGTACCTTCTCTAGGTAGATGAATCACTGTGTACTTTCTCTTGTTTCTATCTGTTACCAATCTTGAGAAACTGATACATTCTCTGTTCACTGTTTCCCGGTCTTAGAGAAGTAGATTTCTTTGTGTGAAAGTGCTGTTTTCACAGTGCTAAGTACTCCGAACTCTGTCAACAATGTAGGTTTCACCAGTTTTCTAAGTCTCTCTTATTTTCTTGTACTTATACTTGGAATTCTCTGGGTAAACCTCTGTAATTTCTCTAGGTAGGTCAATCACTGTGTACTTTCTCTTGTTTCTATCTGTTACGAATCTTGAGAAACTGATACATTCTCTGTTAACTGTTTCCCGGTCTTAGAGAAGTAGATTTCTTTGTGCGAAAGTGCTGTTTTCACAGTGCTAAGTACTCCCAGCTCTATCAACAGTGTAGTTTTTACCAGTGTTCTAAGTCTCTCTTATTTTCTTGTAGTTATACTTGGACTTCTCTGTGTAAACCTCTGTAACTTCTCTAGGTAGATGAATCACAGTGTACTTTCTCTTGTTTCTATCTGTTACCAATCTTGAGAAACTCATAGATTCTCTGTTCACTGTTTCGCGGTCTTAGAGAAGTAGATTTCTTTCTGCGAAAGTGCTGTTTTCACAGTGCTAAGTACTCCCAACTGTATCAACAAAGTAGGTTTTACCAGTTTTCTAAGTCTCTCTTATTTTCTTATACTTATACTTGGAATTATCTGTGTAAACCTCTGTAACTTCTCTAGGTAGATGAATCACTGTGTACTTTCTCTTGTTTCTATCTGTTACCAATCTGGAGAAACTCATACATTCTCTGTTCACTGTTTCGCGGTCATAGAGAAGTAGATTTCTTTGTGCGAAAGTGCTGTTTTCACAGTACTAAGTACTACCAACTCTATCAACAATGTAGGTTTTACCAGTTTTCTAAGTCTCTCTTATTTTCTTGGAGTAAGACTTGGAATTCTCTGTGTAAACTTCTGTAACTTCTCTAGCTAGATGAATCACTGTGTACTTTCTCTTGTTTCTATCTGTTACCAATCTTGAGAAACTCATACATTCTCTGTTCACTGTTTCCCGGTCTTAGAGAGGTAGATTTCTTTCTGCGAAAGTGCTGTTTTCACAGTGCTAGGTACTCCCAACTCTATCAACAATGTAGGTTTTACCAGTTTTCTAGGTCTCTCTTTTTTTCTTGTACTTATACTTGGAATTCTCTGTGTAAACCTCTGTAACTTCTCTAGGTAGATGAATCACTGTGTACTTTCTCTTGTTTCTATCTGTTACCAATGTGGAGAAACTCATACATTCTCTGTTCACTGTTTCGTGGTCTTAGAGAAGTAGATTTCTTTCTGCGAAAGTGCTGTTTTCACAGTGCTAAGTACTGCCAACTGTATCAACAAAGTAGGTTTTACCAGTTTTCTAAGTCTTTCTCATTTTCTTATACTTATACTTGGAATTCTCTGTGTAAACCTCTGTAACTTCTCTAGGTAGATGAATGACAGTGTACTTTGTCTTGTTTCTATCTGTTACCAATCTTGATAAATTCATTCATTCCCTGTTCACTGTTTCCCGGTCTAGAGAGGTAGATGTCTTTGTGCGAAAGTTCTGTTTTCACAGTGCTAGGTACTCCCAACTCTATCAACAATGTAGGTTTTACCAGTTTTCTAAGTCTCTCTTATTTTCTTGTAGTGATACTTGGAATTCTCTGTGTAAACCTCTGTAACTTCTCTTGATAGATGAATCACTGTGTACTTTGTCTTGTTTCTATCTGTTACCAATCTTGAGAAACTCATACATTCTCTGTTCACTGTTTCGTGGTCTTAGAGAAGTAGATTTCTTTCTGCGAAAGTGCTGCTTTCACAGTGCTAAGTACTGCCAACTGTATCAAGAAAGTAGGTTTTACCAGTTTTCTAAGTCTCTCTTATTTTCTTATACTTATACTTGGAATTATCTGTGTAAACCTCTGTAACTTCTCTAGGTAGATGAATCACTGTGTACTTTATCTTGTTTCTATCTGTTCCCAATCTTCAGAAACTCATACATTCTCTGTTCACTGTTTCCCGGTCTTAGAGAGGTAGATGTCTTTGTGCGAAAGTGCTGTTTTCACAGTGCTAAGTACTCCCAACTCTATCAACATTGTAGGTTTTACCAGTTTTCTAAGTCTCTCTTATTTTCTTGTATTTATACTTGGAATTCTCTGTGTAAACCTCTGTACCTTCACTAGGTAGATGAATCACTGTGTATTTTCTCTTGTTTCTATCTGTTGCCAATCTTGACAAACTCATACATTCTCTATTCACTGTTACGCGTTATTACGCGTTCCTAGAAAGGTAGATTTCTTTGTGCGAAAGTGCTGTTTTCACAGTGCTAAGTACTCCCAACTCTATCAACAATGTTCGTTTTACCAGTTTTCTATGTCTCTCTTATTTTCTTGTACTTATACTTGGAATTCTCTGTGTAAACCTTTGTAACTTCTCTAGGTAGATGAATCACTGCGTACTTTCTCTTGTTTCTATCTGTTACCAATCTTGAGAAACTCATACATTCTCTGTTCACTGTTTCGCGGTCTTAGAGAAGTACATTTCTTTGTGCGAAAGTCCTGTTTTCACAGTGCTAACTAGTCTCAACTCTATTAACAATGTAGGTTTTATCAGTTTTCCAAGTCTCTCTTATTTTCTGTTACTTATACTTGGAATTCTCTGTGTAAACCTCTGTAACTTCTCTACGTAGATCAATCACTGTGTACTTTCTCTTGTTTCTATCTGTTACCAATCTTGAGAAACTCATACATTCTCTTTTCACTGGTTCCTGGTCTTTGAGAAGTAGATTTCTTTGTCCGAAAGTGCAGTTTTCACAGTGCTAAGTACTCCCAACTCTATCAACAATGTAGGTTTTACCAGTGTTCCAAGTCTCTCTTATTTTCTTGTATTATACTTGGAATTCTCTGTGTAAACCTCTGTAACTTCTCTAGGTAGATGAATCATTGTGTACTTTCTCTTGTTTCTATGTGTTGCCAATCTTGAGAAACTCATAATTCTGTGTTCCCTGTTTCGTGTTCTTAGAGAAGGAGATTTCTTTGTGCGAAAGTGCTGTTTTCACAGTGCTAAGTACTCCCAACTCTATCAACAATATAGGTTTTACCAGTTTTCTAAGTCTCTCTTATTTTCTCTATTTATACTTGGAATTCTCTGTGTAAACCTCTGTACCTTCTCTAGGTAGATGAATCAGTGTGTACTTTCTCTTGTTTCTATCTGTTGCCAATCTTGAGAAACTCATACATTCTCTGTTCCCTGTTACGCGTTCCTAGAAAAGTAGATTTCTTTGAGCGAAAGTACTGTTTTCACAGTGCTAAGTACTCCCAACTCCATCAACAATGTTGGTTTTACCAGTTTTCTATGTCTCTCTTATTTTCTTGTACTTATACTTGGAATTCTCTGTGTAAACCTGTGTAACTTCTCTAGGTAGATGAATCACTGCGTACTTTCTCTTGTTTCTATCTGTTACCAATCTTGAGAAACTCATACATTCTCTGTTCACTGTTTTGCGGTCTTAGAGAAGTGCATATCTTTGTGCGAAAGTCCTGTTTTCAAAGTGCTAACTACTCCCAACTCTATTAACAATGTAGGTTTTATCAGTTTTCCAAGTCTCTCTTATTTTCTGTTACTTATACTTGGAATTCTCTGTGTAAACCTCTGTAACTTCTCTAGGTAGATGAATCACTGTGTACTTTCTCTTGTTTCTATCTGTTACCAATCTTGAGAAACTCATACATTCTCTGTTCACTGTTTCCCGGTCTTAGAGAAGTAGATTTCTTTGTGTGAAAGTGCTGTTTTCACAGTGCTAAGTACTCCTAACTCTGTCAACAATGTAGGTTTCACCAGTTTTCTAAGTCTCTCTTATTTTCTTGTACTTATACTTGGAATTCTCTGTGTAAACCTCTTTAACTTCTCTAGGTAAATGAATCATAGTGTACTTTCTCTTGTTTCTATCTGTTCCCAATCTGCAGAAACTCATACATTCTCTGTTCACTGTTTCCCCGTCTTAGAGAGGTACATGTCTTTGTGCCAAAGTGCTGTTTTCACAGTGCTGAGTACTCCCAACTCTATCAACAATGTAGGTTTTACCAGTTTTCTAAGTCTCTCTTATTTTCTTGGAGTTACACTTGGATTTCTCTGTGTAAACCTCTGTAACTTCTCTCGGTAGATGAATCACTGTGTACTTTCTCTTCTTTCTATCTGTTACCAACCTTGAGAAACTCATACATTCTCTCTTCACTGTTTGCTGGTCTTAGAGAAGTAGATTTCTTTCTGCGAAGTGCTGTTTTCACAGTGCTAAGTATTCCCAATTCTATCAACAATGTAGGTTTTATCAGTTTTCTAAGTCTCTCTTATTTTCTTGTACTTATACTTGGAATTCTCTGTGTAAATCGCTGTAACTTCTCTAGGTAGATGAATCACTGTGTACTTTCTCTTGTTTCTATCTGTTACCAATCTTGAGAAACTCATACATTCTCTGTTCACTGTTTCCTGCTCTTCGAGAAGTAGATTTCTCTCTGCGAAATTGCTGTTTTCACAGTGCTAAGTACTCCCAACTCTATTAACAATGTAGGTTTTACCAGTTTTCTGAGTCTCTCTTATTTTCTTCTACGTATACTTGAAATTCTTTGTGTAAACTTCTGTAACTTGTCTAGGTAGATGAATCACTGTGTACTTTCTCTTGTTTCTATCTGTTCCCAATCTTGAGAAACTCATACATTCTCTGTTCACTGTTTCCCGGTCTTAGAGAAGTAAATTTCTTTCTGCGAAAGTGCTGTTTTCACAGTGCTAAGTACTCCCAACTCTATCAACAATTTAGGTTTTACCAGTTTTCTAAGTGTCTCTTATTTTCTTGGAGTAAGACTTGAAATTCTCTGTGTAAACCTCTGTAATTTCTCTAGGTAGATGAATCACTGTGTACTTTCTCTTGTTTCTATCTGTTACCAACCTTGAGAAACTCATACATTCTCTGTCCACTGTTTCCCGGTCTTAGAGAGTTAGATTTCTTTCTGCGAAAGTGCTGTTTTCACAGTGCTAAGTACTCCCAACTCTTTCAACAATGTAGGTTTTACCAGTTTTCTAAGTCACTCTCATTTTCTTGTACTTATACTTGGAATTCTCTGTGTAAACCTCTGTAACTTCTCTAGGTAGATGAATCACAGGGTACATTCTCTTGTTTCTATCTGTTACCAATGTTGAGAAATTCATACATTTTCTGTTCACAGTTTCCCGGTCTTAGAGAGGTAGATTTTTTGTGCGAAATTGCTGTTTTCACAGTGCTAAGTATTCCCAACTCTATCAACAATGTAGGTTTTACCAGTTTTTGGTATCTCTTATTTTCTTGGAGTTTTACTTGGAATTCTCTGTGTAAACCTTTGTAAGTTCTCTAGGTAGATGAATCACTGTGTACTTTCTCTTGTTTCTATCTGTTACCAATCTTGAAAAAGTCATACATTCTCTGTTCACTGTTTCGTGGTCTTCGAGAAGTAGATTTCTTTCTGCGAAAGTGCTGTTTTCACAGTGCTAAATACTCCCAACTGTATCAACAAAGTAGGTTTTACCAGTTTTCTAAGTCTCTCTTATATTCTTATACTTATACTTGGAATTGTCTGTGTAAACCTCTGTAACTGCTCTAGGTAGATGAATCACTGTGTACTTTATCTTGTTTCTATCTGTTCCCAATCTTCAGAAACTCATACATTCTCTGTTCACTGTTTCCCGGTCTTAGAGAGGTAGATGTCTTTGTGCGAAAGTGCTGTTTTCACAGTGCTAGGTACTCCCAACTCTATCAACAATGTAGGTTTTACCAGTTTTCTAAGTCTCTCTGATTTTCTTGTAATGATACTTGAAATTCTCTGTGTAAACCTCTGTAACTTCTCTAGGTGGATTAATTACTGTGTATTTTCTCTTATTTCTATCTGTTACCAATCTTGAGAAACTCATACATTCTCTTTTCACTGGTTCCTGGTCTTTGAGAAGTAGATTTCTTTGTGCGAAAGTGCAGTTTTCACAGTGCTAAGTACTCCCAACTCTATCAACAATGTAGGTTTTACCAGTGTTCCAAGTCTCTCTTATTTTCTTGTATTATACTTGGAATTCTCTGTGTAAACCTCTGTAACTTCTCTAGGTAGATGAATCATTGTGTACTTTCTCTTGTTTCTATGTGTTGCCAATCTTGAGAAAGTCATAATTCTGTGTTCCCTGTTTCGCGTTCTTAGAGAAGGAGATTTCTTTGTGCGAAAGTGCTGTTTTCACAGTGCTAAGTACTCCCAACTCTATCAACAATGTAGGTTTTACCAGTTTTCTAAGTCTCTCTTATTTTCTTGTATTTATACTTGGAATTCTCTGTGTAAACCTCTGTACCTTCTCTAGGTAGATGAATCACTGTGTACTTTCTCTTGTTTCTATCTGTTGCCAATCTTGAGAAACTCATACATTCTCTGTTCCCTGTTACGCGTTCCTAGAAAAGTAGATTTCTTTGAGCGAAAGTACTGTTTTCACAGTGCTAGGTACTCCCAACTCCATCAACAATGTTGGTTTTACCAGTTTTCTATGTCTCTCTTATTTTCTTGTACTTATACTTGGAATTCTCTGTGTAAACCTCTGTAACTTCTCTAAGTAGATGAATCACTGCGTACTTTCTCTTGTTTCTATCTGTTACCAATCTTGAGAAACTCATACATTCTCTGTTCACTGTTTCGCGGTCATAGAGAAGTACATATCTTTGTGCGAAAGTCCTGTTTTCAAAGTGCTAACTACTCCCAACTCTATTAACAATGTAGGTTTTATCAGTTTTCCAAGTCTCTCTTATTTTCTGTTACTTATACTTGGAATTCTCTGTGTAAACCTCTGTAACTTCTCTAGGTAGATGAATCACTGTGTACTTTCTCTTGTTTCTATCTGTTACCAATCTTGAGAAACTCATACATTCTCTGTTCACTGTTTCCCGGTCTTAGAGAAGTAGATTTCTTTGTGTGAAAGTGCTGTTTTCACAGTGCTAAGTACTCCGAACTCTGTCAACAATGTAGGTTTCACCAGTTTTCTAAGTCTCTGTTATTTTCTTGTACTTATACTTGGAATTCTCTGGGTAAACCTCTGTAATTTCTCTAGGTAGGTCAATCACTGTGTATTTTCTCTTGTTTCTATCTGTTACGAATCTTGAGAAACTGATACATTCTCTGTTAACTATTTCCCGGTCTTAGAGAAGTAGATTTCTTTGTGCGAAAGTGCTGTTTTCACAGTGCTATGTACTCCCAACTCTATCAACAGTGTAGTTTTTACCAGTATTCGAAGTCTCTCTTATTTTCTTGTACTTATATTGGACTTCTCTGTGTAAACCTCTGTAACTTCTCTAGGTAGATGAATCACAGTGTACTTTCTCCTGTTTCCATCTGTTGCCAATGTTGAGAAACTCATACATTCTCACTTCACTGTTTCGCGGTTTTCGAGAAGTATACTTCTTTGTGCGAAAGTGCTGTTTTGACAGTGCTCAGTATTCCCAACTCTATCAACAATGTAGGTTTTACCAGTTTCTAAGTCTCTCTTATTTTCCTGTACTTATACTTGGAATTCTCTGTGTAAACCACTGTAACTTCTGTAGGTAGTTGAATCACTGTGTACTTTCTCTTGTTTCCATCTGTTACCAATCTTGAGAAACTCATACATTCTCTGTTCATTGTTTCTCGGTCTTAGAGATGTAGATTTCTTCCTGCGAAAGTGCTGTTTTCACAGTGCTAAGTACTCCCAACTCTATCCATAATGTAGGTTTTACCAGTTTTCTAAGTCTCTCTTATTCTCTTGTACTTATACTTGGAATTCTCTGTGTAAACCTCTGTAACTTCTCTAGGTAGATGAATCACTGTGTACTTTCTCTTGTTTCTATCTGTTACCAATCTTGAGAAACTCATACATTCTCTGTTCACTGTTTCCTGGTCTTCGAGAAGTAGATTTCTCTCTGCGAAATTGCTGTTTTCACAGTGCTAAGTACTCCCAACTCTATTAACAATGTAGGTTTTACCAGTTTTCTAAGTCTGTCTTATTTTCTTGTACGTATACTTGAAATTCTTTGTGTAAACCTCTGTAACTTCTCTAGGTAGATGAATCACTGTGTACTTTGTCTTGTTTCTATCTGTTACCAATCTTGAGAAACTCATACATTCTCTGTCCACTGTTTCCCGGTCTTAGAGAGTTAGATTTCTTTCTGCGAAAGTGCTGTTTTCACAGTGCTAAGTACTCCCAACTGTATCAACAATGTAGGTTTTACCAGTTTTCTAAGTCTCTCTTATTTTCTTGTACTTATACTTGGAATTCTCTGTGTAAACCTCTTTAACTTCTCTAGGTAAATGAATCACAGTGTACTTTCTCTTGTTTCTATCTCTTCCCAATCTGCAGAAACTCATACATTCTCTGTTCACTGTTTCCCCATCTTAGAGAGGTACATCTCTTTGTGCCAAAGTGCTGTTTTCACAGTGCTGAGTACTCCCAACTCTATCAACAATGTAGGTTTTACCAGTTTTCTAAGTCTCTCTTATTTTCTTGGAGTTACACTTGGATTTCTCTGTGTAAACCTCTGTAACTTCTCTCGGTAGATGAATCACTGTGTACTTTCTCTTCTTTCTATCTGTTACCAACCTTGAGAAACTCATACATTCTCTCTTCACTGATTCCTGGTCTTAGAGAAGTAGATTTCTTTCTGCGAAGTGCTGTTTTCACAGTGCTAGGTATTCCCAACTCTATCAACAATATAGGTTTTATCAGTTTTCTAAGTCTCTCTTATTTTCTTGTACTTATACTTGGAATTCTCTGTGTAAACCTCTGTAACTTCTCTAGGTAGATGAATCACTGTGTACTTTCTCTTGTTTCTATCTGTTACCAATCTTGAGAAACTCATACATTCTCTGTTCACTGTTTCCTGGTCTTCGAGAAGTAGATTTCTCTCTGCGAAATTGCTGTTTTCACAGTGCTAAGTACTCCCAACTCTATTAACAATGTAGGTTTTACCAGTTTTCTGAGTCTCTCTTATTTTCTTGTAAGTATACTTGAAATTCTTTGTGTAAACCTCTGTAACTTCTCTAGGTAGATGAATCACTGTGTACTTTCACTTGTTTCTATCTGTTCCCAATCTTGAGAAACTCATACATTCTCTGTTCACTGTTTCCCGGTCTTAGAGAGGTACATGTCTTTGTGCCAAAGTGCTGTTTTCACAGTGCTGAGTACTCCCAACTCTATCAACAATGTAGGTTTTACCAGTTTTCTAAGTCTCTCTTATTTTCTTGGAGTTACACTTGGATTTCTCTCTGTAAACCTCTGTAACTTCTCTAGGTAGATGAATCACTGTGTACTTTCTCTTCTTTCTATCTGTTACCAACCTTGAGAAACTCATACATTCTCTCTTCACTGTTTCCTGGTCTTAGAGAAGTAGATTTCTTTCTGCGAAGTGCTGTTTTCACAGTGCTAAGTATTCCCAACTCTATCAACAATGTAGGTTTTATCAGTTTTCTAAGTCTCTCTTATTTTCTTGTACTTATACTTGGAATTCTCTGTGTAAACCTCTGTAACTTCTCTAGGTAGATGAATCACTGTGTACTTTCTCTTCTTTCTATCTGTCACCATTCTTGAGAAACTCATACATTCTCTGTTCACTGTTTCGCGGTCTTAGAGAAGTGGATTTCTTTCTGTGAAAGTGCTGTTTTCACAGTGCTAAGTACTCCCATCTCTTTCAACAATGTAGGTTTTACCAGTTTTCTAAGTCACTCTCATTTTCTTGTACTTATACTTGGAATTCTCTGTGTAAACCTCTGTAACTTCTCTAGGTAGATGAATCACAGTGTACTTTCTCTTGTTTCTATCTGTTACCAATGTTGAGAAATTCATACATTTTCTGTTCACAGTTTCCCGGTCTTAGAGAGGTAGATTTTTTGTGCGAAAGTGCTGTTTTCACAGTGCTAAGTATTCCCAACTCTATCAACAATGTAGGTTTTACCAGTTTTTGGTATCTCTTATTTTCTTGGAGTTTTACTTGGAATTCTCTGTGTAAACCTTTGTAAGTTCTCTAGGTAGATGAATCACTGTGTACTTTCTCTTGTTTCTATCTGTTACCAATCTTGAAAAACTCATACATTCTCTGTTCACTGTTTCGTGGTCTTAGAGAAGTAGATTTCTTTCTGCGAAAGTGCTGTTTTCACAGTGCTAAGTACTCCCAACTGTATCAACAAAGTAGGTTTTACCAGTTTTCTAAGTGTCTCTTATATTCTTATACTTATACTTGGAATTGTCTGTGTAAACCTCTGTAACTGCTCTAGGTAGATGAATCACTGTGTACTTTATCTTGTTTCTATCTGTTCCCAATCTTCAGAAACTCATACATTCTCTGTTCACTGTTTCCCGTTCTTAGAGAGGTAGATGTCTTTGTGCGAAAGTGCTGTTTTCACAGTGCTAGGTACTCCCATCTCTATCAACAATGTAGGTTTTACCAGTTTTCTAAGTCTCTCTTATTTTCTTGTAATAATACTTGAAATTCTCTGTGTAAACCTCTGTAACTTCTCTAGGTAGATTAATCACTGTGTATTTTCTCTTATTTCTATCTGTTACCAATCTTGAGAAACTCATACATTCTCTTTTCGCTGGTTCCTGGTCTTTGAGAAGTAGATTTCTTTGTGCGAAAGTGCAGTTTTCACAGTGCTAAGTACTCCCAACTCTATCAACCATGTAGGTTTTACCAGTGTTCCAAGTCTCTCTTATTTTCTTGTATTATACTTGGAATTCTCTGTGTAAACCTCTGTAACTTCTCTAGGTAGATGAATCATTGTGTACTTTCTCTTGTTTCTATGTGTTGCCAATCTGGAGAAACTCATAATTCTGTGTTCCCTGTTTCGCGTTCTTAGAGAAGGAGATTTCTTTGTGCGAAAGTGCTGTTTTCACAGTGCTAAGTACTCCCAACTCTATCAACAATGTAGGTTTTACCAGTTTTCTAAGTCTCTCTTATTTTCTTGTATTTATACTTGGAATTCTCTGTGTAAACCTCTGTACCTTCTCTAGGTAGATGAATCACTGTGTACTTTCTCTTGTTTCTATCTGTTGCCAATCTTGAGAAACTCATACATTCTCTGTTCACTGTTTCTCGGTCTTAGAGAAGTAGATTTCTTTGTGTGAAAGTGCTGTTTTCACAGTGCTAAGTACTCCGAACTCTGTCAACAATGTAGGTTTCACCAGTTTTCTAAGTCTCTCTTATTTTCTTGTACTTATCCTTGGAATTCTCTGGGTAAACCTCTGTAATTTCTCTAGGTAGGTCAATCACTGTGTACTTTCTCTTGTTTCTATCTGTTACGAATCTTGAGAAACTGATACATTCTCTGTTAACTGTTTCCCGGTCTTAGAGAAGTAGATTTCTTTGTGCCAAAGTGCTGTTTTCACAGTGCTTAGTACTCCCAACTCTATCAACAGTGTAGTTTTTACCAGTGTTCTAAGTCTCTCTTATTTTCTTGTAGTTATACTTGGACTTCTCTGTGTAAACCTCTGTAACTTCTCTAGGTAGATGAATCACAGTGTACTTTCTCTTGTTTCTATCTGTTACCAATCTTGAGAAACTCATACATTCTCTGTTCACTGTTTCGCGGTCTTAGAGAAGTAGATTTCTTTCTGCGAAAGTGCTGTTTTCACAGTGCTAAGTACTCCCAACTGTATCAACAAAGTAGTTTTTACCAGTTTTCGAAGTCTCTCTTATTTTCTTATACTTATACTTGGAATTGTCTGTGTAAACCTCTGTAACTTCTCTAGGTAGATGAATCACTGTGTACTTTCTCTTGTTTCTATCTGTTACCAATCTTGAGAAACTCATACATTCTCTGTTCACTGTTTCGCGGTCTTAGAGAAGTAGATTTCTTTGTGCGAAAGTGCTGTTTTCACAGTATTAAGTACTACCAACTCTATCAACAATGTAGGTTTTACCAGTTTTCTAAGTCTCTCTTATTTTCTTGGAGTAAGACTTGGAATTCTCTGTGTAAACCTCTGTAACTTCTCTAGGTAGATGAATCACTGTGTACTTTCTCTTGTTTCTATCTGTTACCAATGTGGAGAAACTCATACATTCTCTGTCCACTGTTTCCCGGTCTTAGAGAGTTAGATTTCTTTCTGCGAAAGTGCTGTTTTCAGAGTGCTAAGTACTCCCAACTCTATCAACAATGTAGGTTTTACCAGTTTTCTAAGTCTCTCTTATTTTCTTGTACTTATACTTGGAATTCTCTGTGTAAACCCCTTTAACTTCTCTAGGTAAATGAATCACAGTGTACTTTCTCTTGTTTCTATCTGTTCCCAATCTGCAGAAACTCATACATTCTCTGTTCACTGTTTCCCGGTCTTAGAGAGGTAGATTTTTTGTGCGAAAGTGCTGTTTTCACAGTGCTGAGTACTCCCAACTCTATCAACAATGTAGGTTTTACCAGTTTTCTAAGTCTCTCTTATTTTCTTGGAGTTACACTTGGATTTCTCTGTGTAAACCTCTGTAACTTCTCTAGGTAAATGAATCACTGTGTACTTTCTCTTCTTTCTATCTGTTACCAACCTTGAGAAACTCATACATTCTCTCTTCACTGTTTCCTGGTCTTAGAGAAGTAGATTTCTTTCTGCGAAGTGCTGTTTTCACAGTGCTAAGTATTCCCAACTCTATCAACAATGTAGGTTTTATCAGTTTTCTAAGTCTCTCTTATTTTCTTGTACTTATACTTGGAATTGTCTGTGTAAACCTCTGTAACTTCTCTAGGTAGATGAATCACTGTGTACTTTCTCTTCTTTCTATCTGTCACCAATCTTGAGAAACTCATACATTCTCTGTTCACTGTTTCGCGGTCTTAGAGAAGTGGATTTCTTTCTGTGAAAGTGCTGTTTTCACAGTGCTAAGTACTCCCAACTCTATCAACAATGTAGGTTTTACCAGTTTTCTAAGTCACTCTCATTTTCTTGTACTTATACTTGGAATTCTCTGTGTAAACCTCTGTAACTTCTCTAGGTAGATGAATCACAGTGTACTTTCTCTTGTTTCTATCTGTTACCAATGTTGAGAAATTCATACATTCTCTGTTCACAGTTTCCCGGTCTTAGAGAGGTAGATTTTTTGTGCGAAAGTGCTGTTTTCACAGTGCTAAGTACTCCCAACTCTTTCAACAATGTAGGTTTTACCAGTTTTCTAAGTCACTCTCATTTTCTTGTACTTATACTTGGAATTCTCTGTGTAAACCTCTGTAACTTCTCTAGGGAGATGAATCACTGTGTACTTTCTCTTGTTTCTATCTGTTGCCAATGTTGAGAAACTCATACATTCTCTGTTCACTGTTTCGCGGTCTTAGAGAATTACATTTCTTTGTGCAAAAGTCCTGTTTTCACAGTGCTAACTACTCTCAACTCTATTAACAATGTAGGTTTTATCAGTTTTCCAAGTCTCTCTTATTTTCTGTTACTTATACTTGGAATTCTCTGTGTAAACCTCTGTAACTTCTCTAGGTAGATGAATCACTGTGTACTTTCTCTTGTTTCTATCTGTTACCAATCTTGAGAATCTCATACATTCTCTGTTCACTGTTTCCCGGTCTTAGAGAAGTAGATTTCTTTGTGTGAAAGTGCTGTTTTCACAGTGCTAAGTACTCCGAACTCTATCAACAATGTAGGTTTCACCAGTTTTCTAAGTCTCTCTTATTTACTTCTACTTATACTTGGAATTCTCTGTGTAAACCTCTGTAATTTCCCTAGGTAGGTGAATCACTGTGTACTTTCTCTTGTTTCTATCTGTTACCAATCTTGAGTAACTGATACATTCTCTGTTAACTGTTTCCCGGTCTTAGAGAAGTAGATTTCTTTGTGTGAAAGTGCTGTTTTCACAGTGCTAAGTACTCCCAACTCTATCAACAGTGTAGTTTTTACCAGTATTCTAAGTCTCTCTTATTTTCTTGTACTTATACTTGGACTTCTCTGTGTAAACCTCTGTAACTTCTCTAGGTAGATGAATCACAGTGTACTTTCTCTTGTTTCTATCTGTTGCCAATGTTGAGAAACTCATACATTCTCTGTTCACAGTTTCCCGGTCTTAGAGAAGTAGATTTTTTGTGCGAAAGTGCTGTTTTCACAGTGCTAAGTATTCCCAACTCTATCAACAATGTAGGTTTTACCAGTTTTTGATATCTCTTATTTTCTTGGAGTTTTACTTGGAATTCTCTGTGTAAACCTTTGTAAGTTCTCTAGGTAGATGAATCACTGTGTACTTTCTCTTGTTTCTATCTGTTACCAATCTTGAAAAACTCATACATTCTCTGTTCAGTGTTTCGTGGTCTTAGAGAAGTAGATTTCTTTCTGCGAAAGTGCTGTTTTCACAGTGCTAAGTACTCCCAACTGGATCAACAAAGTAGGTTTTACCAGTTTTCTAAGTCTCACTTATTTTCTTATACTTATACTTGGAATTGTCTGTGTAAACCTCTGTAACTGCTCTAGGTAGATGAATCACTGTGTACTTTATCTTGTTTCTATCTGTTCCCAATCTTCAGAAACTTATACATTCTCTGTTCACTGTTTCCCGGTCTTAGAGAGGTAGATTTCTTTCTGCGAAAGTGCTGTTTTCACAGTGCTAGGTACTCCCAACTCTATCAACAATGTAGGTTTTACCAGTTTTCTAAGTCTCTCTTATTTTCTTGTACTTATACTTGGAATTCTCTGTGTAAACCTCTGTAACTTCTCTAGGTAGATGAATCACTGTGTACTTTCTCTTGTTTCTATCTCTTACCAATCTGGAGAAACTCATACATTCTCCTTTCACTGGTTCCTGGTCTTTGAGAAGTAGATTTCTTTGTGCAAAAGTGCAGTTTTCACAGTGCTAAGTACTCCCAACTCTATCCACAATGTAGGTTTTACCAGTGTTCCAAGTCTCTCTTATTTTCTTGTACTTATACTTGGAATTCTCTGTGTAAACCTCTGTAACTTCTCTAGGTAGATGAATCATTGTGTACTTTCTCTTGTTTCTATGTGTTGCCAATCTTGAGAAACTCATAATTCTGTGTTCCCTGTTTCGCGTTCTTAGAGAAGGAGATTTCTTTGTGCGAAAGTGCTGTTTTCACAGTGCTAAGTACTCCCAACTCTATCAACAATGTAGGTTTTACCAGTTTTCTAAGTCTCTTTTATTTTCTTGTATTTATACTTGGAATTCTCTGTGTAAACCTCTGTACCTTCTCTAGGTAGATGAATCACTGTGTACTTTCTCTTGTTTCTATCTGTTGCCAATCTTGAGAAACTCATACATTCTCTGTTCACTGTTACGCGTTCCTAGAAAAGTAGATTTCTTTGTGCGAAAGTACTGTTTTCACAGTGCTAAGTACTCCCAACTCCATCAACAATGTTGGTTTTACCAGTTTTCTATGTCTCTCTTATTTTCTTGTACTTATACTTGGAATTCTCTTTGTAAACCTCTGTAACTTCTCTAGGTAGATGAATCACAGTGTACTTTCTCTTGTTTCTATCTGTTACCAATGTTGAGAAATTCATACATTCTCTGTTCACAGTTTCCCGGTCTTAGAGAGGTAGATTTTTTGTGCGAAAGTGCTGTTTTCACAGTGCTAAGTATTCCCAACTCTATCAACAATGTAGGTTTTACCAGTTTTTGATATCTCTTATTTTCTTGGAGTTTTACTTGGAATTCTCTGTGTAAACCTTTGTAAGTTCTCTAGGTAGATGAATCACTGTGTACTTTCTCTTGTTTCTATCTGTTACCAATCTTGAAAAACTCATACATTCTCTGTTCACTGTTTCGTGGTCTTAGAGAAGTAGATTTCTTTCTGCGACAGTGCTGTTTTCACAGTGCTAAGTACTCCCAACTGTATCAACAAAGTAGGTTTTACCAGTTTTCTAAGTCTCTCTTATTTTCTTATACTTATACTTGGAATTGTCTGTGTAAACCTCTGTAACTGCTCTAGGTAGATGAATCACTGTGTACTTTATCTTGTTTCTATCTGTTCCCAATCTTCAGAAACTCATACATTCTCTGTTCACTGATTCCAGGTCTTAGAGAGGTAGATGTCTTTGTGCGAAAGTGCTGTTTTCACAGTGCTAGGTACTCCCAACTCTATCAACAATGTAGGTTTTACCAGTTTTCTAAGTCTCTCTTATTTTCTTGTAATGATACTTGACATTCTCTGTGTAAACCTCTGTAACTTCTCTAGGTAGATTAATCACTGTGTATTTTCTCTTATTTCTATCTGTTACCAATCTTGAGAAACTCATACATTCTCTTTTCACTGGTTCCTGGTCTTTGAGAAGTAGATTTCTTTGTGCGAAAGTGCAGTTTTCACAGCGCTAAGCACTCCCAACTCTATCAACAATGTAGGTTTTACCAGTGTTACAAGTCTCTCTTATTTTCTTGTACTTATACTTGGAATTCTCTGTGTAAACCTCTGTAACTTCTCTCGGTAGATGAATCATTGTGTAATTTCTCTTGTTTCTATGTGTTGCCAATCTTGAGAAACTCATAATTCTGTGTTCCCTGTTTCGCGTTCTTAGAGAAGGAGATTTCTTTGTGCGAAAGTGCTGTTTTCACAGTGCTAAGTACTCCCAACTCTATCAACAATGTAGGTTTTACCAGTTTTCTAAGTCTCTCTTATTTTCTTATACTTATACTTGGAATTATCTGTGTAAACCTCTGTAACTTCTCTAGGTAGATGAATCACTGTGTACTTTATCTTGTTTCTATCTGTTCCCAATCTTCAGAAACTCATACATTCTCTGTTCACTGTTTCCCGGTCTTAGAGAGGTAGATGTCTTTGTGCGAAAGTGCTGTTTTCACAGTGCTAAGTACTCCCAACTCTATCAACAATGTAGGTTTTACCAGTTTTCCAAGTCTCTCTTATTTTCTTGTACTGATACTTGGAATTCTCTGTGTAAACCTCTGTAACTTCTCTAGTTAGATTAATCACTGTGTACTTTCTCTTATTTCTATCTGTTATCAATCTTGAGAAACTCATACATTCTCTTTTCACTGGTTCCTGGTCTTTGAGAAGTAGATTTCTTTCCGTGAAAGTGCAGTTTTCACAGTGCTAAGTACTCCCAACTCTATCAACAATGTAGGTTTTACCAGTGTTCTAAGTCTCTCTTATTTTCTTGTACTTATACTTGGAATTCTCTGTGTAAACCTCTGTAACTTCTCTAGGTAGATGAATCATTGTGTACTTTCTCTTGTTTCTATGTGTTACCAATCTTGAGAAGCTCATAATTCTGTGTTCCCTGTTTCGCGTTCTTAGAGAAGGAGATTTCTTTGTGCGAAAGTGCTGTTTTCACAGTGCTAAGTACTCCCAACTGTATCAACATTGTAGGTTTTACCAGTTTTCTAAGTCTCTCTTATTTTCTTGTATTTATACTTGGAATTCTCTGTGTAAACCTCTGTACCTTCACTAGGTAGATGAATCACTGTGTATTTTCTATTGTTTCTATCTGTTGCCAATCTTGAGAAACTCATACATTCTCTGTTCACTGTTACGCGTTATTACGCGTTCCTAGAAAGGTAGATTTCTTTGTGCGAAAGTGCTGTTTTCACAGTGCTAAGTACTCCCAACTCTATCAACAATGTTGGTTTTACCAGTTTTCTATGTCTCTCTTATTTTCTTGTACTTATACTTGGAATTCTTTGTGTAAACCTCTGTAACTTCTCTAGGTAGATGAATCACTGCGTACTTTCTCTTGTTTCTATCTGTTACCAATCTTGAGAAACTCATACATTCTCTGTTCACTGTTTCGCGGTCTTAGAGAAGTACATTTCTTTGTGCGAAAGTCCTGTTTTCACAGTGCTAACTACTCTCAACTCTATTAACAATGTAGGTTTTATCAGTTTTCCAAGTCTCTCTTATTTTCTGTTACTTATACTTGGAATTCTCTGTGTAAACCTCTGTAATTTCTCTAGGTAGATGAATCACTGTGTACTTTCTCTTGTTTTTATCTGTTACCAATCTTGAGAAACTCATACATTCTCTGTTCACTGTTTCCCGGTCTTAGAGAAGTAGATTTCTTTGTGTGAAAGTGCTGTTTTCACAGTGCTAAGTACTCCGAACTCTATCAACAATGTAGGTTTCACCAGTTTTCTAAGTCTCTCTTATTTACTTGTATTTATACTTGGAATTCTCTGTGTAAACCTCTGTAATTTCCCTAGGTAGGTGAATCACTGTGTACTTTCTCTTGTTTCTATCTGTTACCAATCTTGAGTAACTGATACATTCTCTGTTAACTGTTTCCCGGTCTTAGAGAAGTAGATTTCTTTGTGCGAAAGTGCTGTTTTCACAGTGCTAAGTACTCCCAACTCTATCAACAGTGTAGTTTTTACCAGTATTCTAAGTCTCTCTTATTTTCTTGTACTTATACTTGGACTTCTCTGTGTAAACCTCTGTAACTTCTCTAGGTAGATGAATCACAGTGTACTTTCTCTTGTTTCTATCTGTTGCCAATGTTGAGAAACTCATACATTCTCTGTTCACTGTTTCGCGGTCTTAGAGAAGTGGATTTCTTTCTGTGAAAGTGCTGTTTTCACAGTGCTAAGTACTCCCAACTCTTTCAACAATGTAGGTTTTACCAGTTTTCTAAGTCACTCTCATTTTCTTGTACTTATACTTGGAATTCTCTGTGTAAACCTCTGTAACTTCTCTAGGTAGATGAATCACTGTGTACTTTCTCTTGTTTCTATCTATTACCAATGTTGAGAAATTCATACATTCTCTGTTCACAGTTTCCCGGTCTTAGAGAGGTAGATTTTTTGTGCGAAAGTGCTGTTTTCACAGTGCTAAGTATTCCCAACTCTATCAACAATGTAGGTTTTACCAGTTTTTGATATCTCTTATTTTCTTGGAGTTTTACTTGGAATTCTCTGTGTAAACCTTTGTAAGTTCTCTAGGTAGATGAATCACTGTGTACTTTCTCTTGTTTCTATCTGTTACCAATCTTGAAAAACTCATACATTCTCTGTTCACTGTTTCGTGGTCTTAGAGAAGTAGATTTCTTTCTGCGAAAGTGCTGTTTTCACAGTGCTAAGTACTCCCAACTGTATCAACAAAGTAGGTTTTACCAGTTTTCTAAGTCTCTCTTATTTTCTTATACTTATACTTGGAATTGTCTGTGTAAACCTCTGTAACTGCTCTAGGTAGATGAATCACTGTGTACTTTATCTTGTTTCTATCTGTTCCCAATCTTCAGAAACTCATACATTCTCTGTTCACTGTTTCCCGGTCTTAGAGAGGTAGATGTCTTTGTGCGAAAGTGCTGTTTTCACAGTGCTAGGTACTCCCAACTCTATCAACAATGTAGGTTTTACCAGTTTTCTAAGTCTCTCTTATTTTCTTGTAATGATACTTGAATTTCTCTGTGTAAACCTCTGTAACTTCTCTAGGTAGATTAATCACTGTGTATTTTCTCTTATTTCTATCTGTTACCAATCTTGAGAAACTCATACATTCTCTTTACACTGGTTCCTGGTCTTTGAGAAGTAGATTTCTTTGTGCGAAAGTGCAGTTTTCACAGTGCTAAGTACTCCCAACTCTATCAACAATGTAGGTTTTACCAGTGTTCCAAGTCTCTCTTATTTTCTTGTACTTATACTTGGAATTCTCTGTGTAAACCTCTGTAACTTCTCTAGGTAGATGAATCATTGTGTACTTTCTCTTGTTTCTATGTGTTGCCAATCTTGAGAAACTCATAATTCTGTGTTCCCTGTTTCGCGTTCTTAGAGAAGGAGATTTCTTTGTGTGAAAGTGCTGTTTTCACAGTGCTAAGTACTCCGAACTCTGTCAACAATGTAGGTTTCACCAGTTGTCTAAGTCTCTCTTATTTTCTTGTACTTATACTTGGAATTCTCTGGGTAAACCTCTGTAATTTCTCTAGGTAGGTCAATCACTGTGTACTTTCTCTTGTTTCTATCTGTTACGAATCTTGAGAAACTGATACATTCTCTGTTAACTGTTTCCCGGTCTTAGAGAAGTAGATTAATTTGTGCGAAAGTGCTGTTTTCACCGTGCTATGTACTCCCAACTCTATCAACAGTGTAGTTTTTGCCAGTATTCGAAGTCTCTCTTATTTTCTTGTACTTATACTTTGACTTCTCTGTGTAAACCTCTGTAACTTCTCTAGGTAGATGAATCACAGTGTACTTTCTCCTGTTTCCATCTGTTGCCAATGTTGAGAAACTCATACATTCTCAGTTCACTGTTTCGCGGTTTTCGAGAAGTATACTTCTTTGTGCGAAAGTGCTGTTTTGACAGTGCTCAGTATTCCCAACTATATCAACAACGTAGTTTTTCCCAGTTTCTAAGTCTCTCTTATTTTCCTGTACTTATACTTGGAATTCTCTGTGTAAACCTCTGTAACTTCTCTAGGTAGATGAATCACTGTGTACTTTCTCTTGTTTCTATCTGTTACCAATCTTGAGAAACTCATACATTCTCTGTTCATTGTTTCGCGGTCTTAGAGATGTAGATTTCTTCCTGCGAAAGTGCTGTTTTCACAGTGCTAAGTACTCCCAACTCTATCCATAATGTAGGTTTTACCAGTTTTCTAAGTCTCTCTTATTCTCTTGTTCTTATACTTGGAATTCTCTGTGTAAACCTCTGTAACTTCTCTAGGTAAATGAATCACAGTGTACTTTCTCTTGTTTCTATCTGTTCCCAATCTGCAGAAACTCATACATTCTCTGTTCACTGTTTCCCGGTCTTAGAGAGGTACATGTCTTTGTGCCAAAGTGCTGTTTTCACAGTGCTGAGTACTCCCAACTCTATCAACAATGTAGGTTTTACCAGTTTTCTAAGTCTCTCTTATTTTCTTGGAGTTACACTTGGATTTCTCTCTGTAAACCTCTGTAACTTCTCTAGGTAGATGAATCACTGTGTACTTTCTCTTCTTTCTATCTGTTACCAACCTTGAGAAACTCATACATTCTCTCTTCACTGTTTCCTGGTCTTAGAGAAGTAGATTTCTTTCTGCGAAGTGCTGTTTTCACAGTGCTAAGTATTCCCAACTCTATCAACAATGTAGGTTTTATCAGTTTTCTAAGTCTCTCTTATTTTCTTGTACTTATACTTGGAATTCTCTGTGTAAACCTCTGTAACTTCTCTAGGTAGATGAATCACTGTGTACTTTCTCTTCTTTCTATCTGTCACCATTCTTGAGAAACTCATACATTCTCTGTTCACTGTTTCGCGGTCTTAGAGAAGTGGATTTCTTTCTGTGAAAGTGCTGTTTTCACAGTGCTAAGTACTCCCATCTCTTTCAACAATGTAGGTTTTACCAGTTTTCTAAGTCACTCTCATTTTCTTGTACTTATACTTGGAATTCTCTGTGTAAACCTCTGTAACTTCCCTAGGTAGATGAATCACAGTGTACTTTCTCTTGTTTCTATCTGTTAACAATGTTGAGAAATTCATACATTCTCTGTTCACAGTTTCCCGGTCTTAGAGAGGTAGATTTTTTGTGCGAAAGTGCTGTTTTCACAGTGCTAAGTATTCCCAACTCTATCAACAATGTAGGTTTTACCAGTTTTTGATATCTCTTATTTTCTTGGAGTTTTACTTGGAATTCTCTGTGTAAACCTTTGTAAGTTCTCTAGGTAGATGAATCACTGTGTACTTTCTCTTGTTTCTATCTGTTACCAATCTTGAAAAACTCATACACTCTCTGTTCACTGTTTCGTGGTCTTAGAGAAGTAGATTTCTTTCTGCGAAAGTGCTGTTTTCACAGTGCTAAGTACTCCCAACTGTATCAACAAAGTAGGTTTTACCAGTTTTCAAAGTCTCTCTTATTTTCTTATACTTATACTTGGAATTGTCTGTGTAAACCTCTGTAACTGCTCTAGGTAGATGAATCACTGTGTACTTTATCTTGTTTCTATCTGTTCCCAATCTTCAGAAACTCATACATTCTCTGTTCACTATTTCCCGGTCTTAGAGAGGTAGATGTCTTTGTGCGAAAGTGCTGTTTTCACAGTGCTAGGTACTCCCAACTCTATCAACAATGTAGGTTTTACCAGTTTTCTAAGTCTCTCTTATTTTCTTGTAATGATACTTGAAATTCTCTGTGTAAACCTCTGTAACTTCTCTAGGTAGATTAATCACTGTGTATTTTCTCTTATTTCTATCTGTTACCAATCTTGAGAAACTCATACATTCTCTTTTCACTGGTTCCTGGTCTTTGAGGAGTAGATTTCTTTGTGCGAAAGTGCAGTTTTCACAGTGCTAAGTACTCCCAACTCTATCAACAGTGTAGTTTTTACCAGTGTTCTAAGTCTCTCTTATTTTCTTGTAGTTATACTTGGACTTCTCTGTGTAAACCTCTGTAACTTCTCTAGGTAGATGAATCACAGTGTACTTTCTCTTGTTTCTATCTGTTACCAATCTTGAGAAACTCATAGATTCTCTGTTCACTGTTTCGCGGTCTTAGAGAAGTAGATTTCTTTCTGCGAAAGTGCTGTTTTCACAGTGCTAAGTACTCCCAACTGTGTCAACAAAGTAGGTTTTACCAGTTTTCTAAGTCTCTCTTATTTTCTTATACTTATACTTGGAATTATCTGTGTAAACCTCTGTAACTTCTCTAGGTAGAGGAATCACTGTGTACTTTCTCTTGTTTCTATCTGTTACCAATCTTGAGAAACTCATACATTCTCTGTTCACTGTTTCGCGGTCTTAGAGAAGTAGATTTCTTTGTGCGAAAGTGCTGTTTTCACAGTACTAAGTACTACCAACTCTATCAACAATGTAGGTTTTACCAGTTTTCTAAGTCTCTCTTATTTTCTTGGAGTAAGACTTGGAATTCTCTGTGTAAACTTCTGTAACTTCTCTAGGTAGATGAATCACTGTGTACTTTCTCTTGTTTCTATCTGTTACCAATCTTGAGAAACTCATACATTCTCTGTTCACTGTTTCCCGGTCTTAGAGAGGTAGATTTCTTTCTGCGAAAGTGCTGTTTTCAGAGTGCTAAGTACTGCCAACTGTATCAACAAAGTAGGTTTTACCAGTTTTCTAAGTCTCTCTCATTTTCTTATACTTATACTTGGAATTCTCTGTGTAAACCTCTGTAACTTCTCTAGGTAGATGAATCACAGTGTACTTTGTCTTGTTTCTATCTGTTACCAATCTTGATAAATTCATTCATTCCCTGTTCACTGTTTCCCGGTCTAGAGAGGTAGATGTCTTTGTGCGAAAGTGCTGTTTTCACAGTGCTAGGTACTCCCAACTCTATCAACAATGTAGGTTTTACCAGTTTTCTAAGTCTCTCTTATTTTCTTGTAGTGATACGTGGAATTCTCTGTGTAAACCTCTGTAACTTCTCTTGATAGATGAATCACTGTGTACTTTGTCTTGTTTCTATCTGTTACCAATCTTGAGAAACTCATACATTCTCTGTTCACTGTTTCGTGGTCTTAGAGAAGTAGATTTCTTTCTGCGAGAGTGCTGCTTTCACAGTGCTAAGTACTGCCAACTGTATCAACAAAGTAGGTTTTACCAGTTTTCTAAGTCTCTCTTATTTTCTTATACTTATACTTGGAATTATCTGTGTAAACTTCTGTAACTTCTCTAGGTAGATGAATCACTGTGTACTTTATCTTGTTTCTATCTGTTCCCAATCTTCAGAAACTCATACATTCTCTGTTCACTGTTTCCCGGTCTTAGAGAGGTAGATGTCTTTGTGCGAAAGTGCTGTTTTCGCAGTGCTAAGTACTCCCAACTCTATCAACAATGTAGGTTTTACCAGTTTTCTAAGTCTCTCTTATTTTCTTGTACTGATACTTGGAATTCTCTGTGTAAACCTCTGTAACTTCTCTAGTTAGATTAATCACTGTGTACTTTCTCTTATTTCTATCTGTTATCAATCTTGAGAAACTCATACATTCTCTTTTCACTGGTTCCTGGTCTTTGAGAAGTAGATTTCTTTCCGTGAAAGTGCAGTTTTCACAGTGCTAAGTACTCCCAACTCTATCAACAATGTAGGTTTTACCAGTGTTCTAAGTCTCTCTTATTTTCTTGTACTTATACTTGGAATTCTCTGTGTAAACCTCTGTAACTTCTCTAGGTAGATGAATCATTGTGTACTTTCTCTTGTTTCTATGTGTTACCAATCTTGAGAAGCTCATAATTCTGTGTTCCCTGTTTCGCGTTCTTAGAGAAGGAGATTTCTTTGGGCGAAAGTGCTGTTTTCACAGTGCTAAGTACTCCCAACTGTATCAACATTGTAGGTTTTACCAGTTTTCTAAGTTTCTCTTATTTTCTTGTATTTATACTTGGAATTCTCTGTGTAAACCTCTGTACCTTCACTAGGTAGATGAATCACTGTTCATTTTCTCTTGTTTCTATCTGTTGCCAATCTTGAGAAACTCCTACATTCTCTGTTCACTGTTACGCGTTATTACGCGTTCCTAGAAAGGTAGATTTCTTTGTGCGAAAGTGCTGTTTTCACAGTGCTAAGTACTCCCAACTCTATCAACAATGTTGGTTTTACCAGTTTTCTATGTCTCTCTTATTTTCTTGTACTTATACTTGGAATTCTCTGTGTAAACCTCTGTAACTTCTCTAGGTAGATGAATCACTGCGTACTTTCTCTTGTTTCTATCTGTTACCAATCTTGAGAAACTCATACATTCTCTGTTCACTGTTTCGCGGTCTTAGAGAAGTACATTTCTTTGTGCGAAAGTCCTGTTTTCACAGTGCTAACTACTCTCAACTCTATTAACAATGTAGGTTTTATCAGTTTTCCAAGTCTCTCTTATTTTCTGTTACTTATACTTGGAATTCTCTGTGTAAACCTCTGTAACTTCTCTAGGTATATGAATCACTGTGTACTTTCTCTTGTTTCTATCTGTTACCAATCTTGAGAAACTCATACATTCTCTGTTCACTGTTTCCCGGTCTTAGAGAAGTAGATTTCTTTGTGTGAAAGTGCAGTTTTCACAGTGCTAAGTACTCCGAACTCTATCAACAATGTAGGTTTCAGCAGTTTTCTAAGTCTCTCTTATTTACTTGTACTTATACTTGGAATTCTCTGTGTAAACCTCTGTAATTTCCCTAGGTAGGTGAATCACTGTGTACTTTCTCTTGTTTCTATCTGTTACCAATCTTGAGTAACTGATACATTCTCTGTTAACTGTTTCCCGGTCTTAGAGAAGTAGATTTCTTTGTGCGAAAGTGCTGTTTTCACAGTGCTAAGTACTCCCAACTCTATCAACAGTGTAGTTTTTACCAGTATTCTAAGTCTCTCTTATTTTCTTGTACTTATACTTGGACTTCTCTGTGTAAACCTCTGTAACTTCTCTAGGTAGATGAATCACAGTGTACTTTCTCTTGTTTCTATCTGTTGCCAATGTTGAGAAACTCATACATTTTCTGTTCACTGTTTCGCGGTCTTCGAGAAGTAGATTTCTTTGTGCGAAAGTGCTGTTTTGACAGTGCTCAGTACTCCCAACTGTATCAACAATGTAGGTTTTACCAGTTTTCTAAGTCTTTCTTATTTTCCTGTACTTATACTCGGAATTCTCTGTGTAAACCACTGTAACTTCTCTAGGTAGATGAATCACTGTGTACTTTCTCTTCTTTCTATCTGTCACCAATCTTGAGAAACTCATACATTCTCTGTTCACTGTTTCGCGGTCTTAGAGAAGTGGATTTCTTTCTGTGAAAGTGCTGTTTTCACAGTGCTAAGTACTCCCAACTCTTTCAACAATGTAGGTTTTACCAGTTTTCTAAGTCACTCTCATTTTCTTGTACTTATACTTGGAATTCTCTGTGTAAACCTCTGTAACTTCTCTAGGTAGATGAATCACAGTGTACTTTCTCTTGTTTCTATCTGTTACCAATGTTGAGAAATTCATACATTCTCTGTTCACAGTTTCCCGGTCTTAGAGAGGTAGATTTTTTGTGCGAAAGTGCTGTTTTCACAGTGCTAAGTATTCCCAACTCTATCAACAATGTAGGTTTTACCAGTTTTTGATATCTCTTATTTTCTTGGAGTTTTACTTGAAATTCTCTGTGTAAACCTTTGTAAGTTCTCTAGGTAGATGAATCACTGTGTACTTTCTCTTGTTTCTATCTGTTACCAATCTTGAAAAACTCATACATTCTCTGTTCACTGTTTCGTGGTCTTAGAGAAGTAGATTTCTTTCTGCGACAGTGCTGTTTTCACAGTGCTAAGTACTCCCAACTGTATCAACAAAGTAGGTTTTACCAGTTTTCTAAGTCTCTCTTATTTTCTTATACTTATACTTGGAATTGTCTGTGTAAACCTCTGTAACTGCTCTAGGTAGATGAATCACTGTGTACTTTATCTTGTTTCTATCTGTTCCCAATCTTCAGAAACTCATACATTCTCTGTTCACTGTTTCCCGGTCTTAGAGAGGTAGATGTCTTTGTGCGAAAGTGCTGTTTTCACAGTGCTAGGTACTCCCAACTCTATCAACAATGTAGGTTTTACCAGTTTTCTAAGTCTCTCTTATTTTCTTGTACTGATACTTGGAATTCTCTGTGTAACCCTCTGTAACTTCTCTAGGTAGATGAATCACTGTGTACTTTCTTTTGTTTCTATCTGTTACCAATCTTGAAAAACTCATACATTTCTCTGTTCACTGTTTCGTGGTCTTGGAGAAGTAGATTTCTTTGTGCGAAAGTGCAGTTTTCACAGTGCTAAGTACTCCCAACTCTATCAACAATGTAGGTTTTACCAGTGTTCTAAATCTCTCTTATTTTCTTGTACTTATACTTGGAATTCTCTGTGTAAACCTCTGTAACTTCTCTAGGTAGATGAATCATTGTGTACTTTCTCTTGTTTCTATGTGTTGCCAATCTTGAGAAACTCATAATTCTGTGTTCCCTGTTTCGCGTTCTTAGAGAAGGAGATTTCTTTTTGCGAAAGTGCTGTTTTCACAGTGCTAAGTACTCCCAACTCTATCAACAATGTAGGTTTTACCAGTTTTCTAAGTCTCTCTTATTTTCTTGTATTTATACTTGGAATTCTCTGTGTAAACCTCTTTACCTTCTCTAGGTAGATGAATCACTGCGTACTTTCTCTTGTTTCTATCTGTTACCAATCTTGAGAAACTCATACATTCTCTGTTCACTGTTTCACGGTCTTAGAGAAGTACATTTCTTTGTGCGAAAGTGCTGTTTTCACAGTGCTAACTACTCCCAACTCTATTAACAATGTAGGTTTTATCTGTTTTCCAAGTCTCTCTTATTTTCTGTTACTTATACTTGGAATTCTCTGTGTAAACCTCTGTAACTTCTCTAGGTAGATGAATCACTGAGTACTTTCTCTTGTTTCTATCTGTTACCAATCTTGAGAAACTCATACATTGTCTGTCCACTATTTCCCGGTCTTATAGAGTTAGATTTCTTTCTCCGTAAGTGCTGTTTTCACAGTGCTAAGTATTCCCAACTCTATCAACATTGTAGGTTTTACCAGTTTTCTAAGTCTTCACATTTTCTTGTACTCATACTTGGAATTCTCTGTGTAAATCTCTGTAACTTCTCTAGGTTGATGAATCACTGTGTACTTTCTCTTGTTTCTATCTGTTACCAATCTTCAGAAACTCATACATTCTCTGTTCACTGTTTCCCGGTCTTAGAGAGGTAGATTTCTTTCTGCCAAAGTGCTGTTTTTACCGTGCTAAGTACTCCCATCTCTATCAACAATGTAGGTTTTACCACTTTTCTATGTCTCTCTTATTTTCTTGTACTTATACTGGGAATTCTCTGTGTAAACCTCTGTAACTTCTCTAGGTAGATGAATCACTGTGTACTCTCTCTTGTTTTTATCTGTTACCAATCTTGAGAAACTCATACATTCTGTGTTCACTGTTTCCCGGTCTTAGCGACGTAGATTTCTTTCGGAGAATGTGTTGTTTTCACAGTGCTAAGTACTCCCAACTCTATCAATAATGTAGGTTTTACCAGTTTTCTAAGTCTCTCTTATTTTCTTGTACTTATACTTGGACTTCTCTGTGTAAACCTCTGTAACTTCTCTAGGTAGATGAATCACTGTGTACTTTCTCTTGTTTCTATCTGTTACCAATCTTGAGAAACTCATACATTCTCTATTCACTGTTTCCCGGTGTTAGAGAAGTAGATTTCTTTGTGCGAAAGTGCTGTTTTCACAGTGGTAAGTATTCCCAACTCTATCAACAATGTAGGTTTTACCAGTTTTCTAAGTCTCTCTTATATTCTTGTACTGATACTTGGAATTCTCTGTGTACATCTCTGTAACTTCTCTAGGTCGATGAATAACTGTGTACTTTCTCTTGTTTCTATCTGTTACCAATCTTGAGAAACTCATACATTCTCTGTTCCCTGTTTCGCGTTCTTAGAGAAGGAGATTTCTTTGTGTGAAAGTCCTGTTTTCACATTGCTAAGTACTCCCAACTCTATAAACAATGTAGGTTTTACCAGTTTTCTAAGTCTCTCTTATTTTCTTGTATTTATAGTTGGACTTCTGTGTGTAAACCTTTGTAACTTCTCTAGGTACATGAATCACTGTGTAATTTCTCTTGTTTCTATCTGTTACCAATCTTGAGAAACTCATACATTCTCTGTTCACTGTTTGCGGTCTTATAGAAGCAGATTTCTTTCTGGGAAAGTGCTGTTTGCACAGTGCTAAGTAGTCCCAAATGTATGAACAATGTAGGTTTTACCCGTTATCTAAGTCTCTCTTATTGTCTTGTTGTTATACTAGGAATTCTCAGTGTAAACCTCTGTAACTTCTCTAGGTAGATCAATCACTGTGTACTTTCTCTTGTTTCTATCTGTTACCAATCTTGAGAAACTCATACATTCTCTGTTCACTGTTTCCCGGTCTTAGATAAGTAGATTTCTTTCTGTGAAAGTGATGTTTTCACAGTGCTAAGTACTCCCAACTCTATCAACAATGTAGTTTTTACCAGTTTTCTAAGTCTCTCTTATTTTCTTGGAGTTACTCTTGGAATTCTCTGTGTAAACCTCTGTAACTTCTCTGGGCAGATGAATCACTGTGTAATTTCTCTTGTTTCTATCTGTTCTCAATCTTAAGAAACTAATACTTTCTCTGTTCACTGTATCGTTGTCTTAGGGAAGTAGTTTTCTTTTTGTGAAAGTGATGTTTTCAGAATGCTAAGTACTCCCAACACCATGAACAACATAGATTTTGCTAGTTTTCTAAGTTTCTCTTATTTTCTAGTAGTTATAGCTGAAGTTCTCTGTGTAAACCTGTGTAACTGATCTGGATAGAGGAATCACTGTGTACTTTCTCTTGTTTCTATCTGTTCCCAATCTTAAGAAACTAATACTTTCTCTGTTCACTGTATCATTGTCTTAGAGAAGTAGATTTCTTTCTGTGAAACTGATGTTTTCGGAATGCTAAGTACTACCAACTCCATGAACAACGTAGATTTTCCCAGTTTTCTAAGTCTCTCTTATTTTCTGGTGGTTATAACTGAATTTCTCTGTGTAAACTTCTGCAACTTGTCTGGATATATGAACCACTGTGTTCTTTTTCTTGTTTCTATCTGTTATCTATCTTAAGAAACTAATACTTTCTCTGTTCACTGTATCGTTGTCTTACAGAAGTAGATTTCTTTCGGTGAAAGTGATGATTCCAGAATGCTAAGTACTCCCAACTCTATATACAACGTAGATTTTGGCAGTTATCGAAATCTCTATTCTTTTATTGTAGTTATAGCTGAAATTTTCTGTGTAAAGTTGTGTAACTTCTCTGGGTAGAGGAATCACTGTGTAATTTCTCTTGTTTCTATCTGTTCTCAATCTTAAGACAATAATACATTCTCTGTTCACTGTATCATTGTCTTAGAGAAGTAGATTTCTTTCTGTGAAACTGATGTTTTCAGAATGCTAAGTACTACCAACTCCATGAACAACATAGATTTTCCCAGTTTTCTAAGTCTCTCTTATTTTCTTGTAGTTATAGCTGAAGTTCTCTCTTTAAACCTGTATATCTTCTCTAGGTAGATGAATCACTGTGTACTTTCTTTTCTTTCTATCTGTACTCAATCTTAATAGACAAATACTTTCTCTTTTGACTGTCTTCATGTCTTAGTGAAGAAGATTTCTTTCTGCGAAAGTGATGTTTTCAGAATGCTAAGTACTCCCAACTCCATGAACAAAGTAGATTTTGTTAGTTTTGTAAGTCTCTCTTATTTTCCGGTGGATATAGCTGAAGTTCTCTATGTAAACCTCTATGTATTCTCTGGGTATATGAACCACAGTGTTCTTTCTCTTGTTTCTATCTGTTCTCAATCCTAAGAAACTAATACTTTCTCTGTTCACTGTATTATTGTCTTAGAGAACTAGAGTTCTTTCTGTGAAAGTGATGTTTTCAGAATGCTAAGTACTCGGAAGTTCATGAACAACATAGATTTTCCCAGTTTTCTAAGTCTCACTTATTTTCTTGTAGTTATAGCTGAAGTTCTCTTTAAACCTGTGTATCTTCACTAGGTAGATGAATCAGTGTGTACTTTCTCTTGTTTCTATCTGTACTCAATCTTAACAAAATAATACTTTCTCTGTTCATTGTATCATTGTCTTACCGAAGTAGATTTATTTCTGTAAAAGTGATATTTTCACATTGCTAAGTACTCCCAACTCTATGAACAACGTAGATTTTGCCTGTTATCTAAGTCTCTCTTATTTTCTTGTAGTTATACTTTGGACATCTCTGTGAAAACCTCTTTACTTTCTTGTAGTTATAGCTCAAGTTCGCTGTGTAAACCTCTGTAACTACTCTGGGCAGATGAATCACTGTGTAATTTCTCTTGTTTCTATCTGTTCTCAATCTTATAAAACTAATACTTTCTCTGTTCAATGTATCATTGTCTTAGAGAAGTAGATTTCTTTCTCCGAAAGTGATGTTTTCAGAATGCTTATTACTCCCAACTACATGAACAATGTAGATTTTGCTAGTTTTCTAAGTCTCTCTTATTTTCTGGTGCTTATAGCTGAAGTTTTCTGTGTAAACCTCTATAACTTCTCTGGGTATATGAACCACTGTGTTCTTTCTTTGTTTCTATCTGTTCTCAATCTTAAGAAACTAATACTTTCTCTGTTCACTGTATCGTTGTCTTAGAGAAGTAGATTTCTTTTTGTGAAAGTGATGTTTTGAGAATGCTAAGTACTCCCAAGTTCATGAACAACATAGATTTTGCTAGTTTTCTAAGTCTCTCTTATTTTCTGGTAGTTATAGCTGAAGATATCTGTGTAAACCTCTGTAACTTTTCTGGGTAGAGGAATCACTGTGTACTTTCTTTTGTTTCTATCTGTACTCAATCTTAAGAAAGAAATAGTTTCTCTGTTCACTGTATTCCTGTCTTAGAGAGGTAGATTTCTTTCTGTGAAAGTGATATTTTCACATTGTTATGGACTCCCAACTGTATATAGAACGTAGATTTTGTCACTTATCTAAGTCTCTCTTATTTTCTTGTAGTTATACTTGGGACATCTCTGTGAAAATCTCTGCAACTTCTCTGGGTAAATGAATCACTGTGTTCTTTCTCTTGTATCTATCTGTTCTCAATCTTAAGAAACTAATACTTTCTCTGTTCACTGTGTCATTGTCTTAGAGAAGTAGATTTTTTTCTCTGAAAGTGATGTTTTCAGAATGCTAAGTACTCCCAACTCCATGAACAAGGTAGATTTTCCCAGTTTTCTAAGTCTCTCTTATTTTCTTGTAGTTACAGCTGAAGTTGTCTCTTTAAACCTCTGTATCTTCTCTAGGGGGATCAATCACTGTGTACTTTCTTTTGTTTCTATCTGTACTCAATCTTAAGAAACAAATACTTTCTCTGTGACTGTATTCCTGTCTTAGTGAAGAAGATTTCTTTCTGCGAAAGTGATGTTTTCAGAATCCTAAGTACTCTGAACTCCAGGAACAACGTAGAGTTTACGAGTTATCTATGTCTCTCTTATTTTATTTTAGTTGTAGTTGAAGTTCTCTGTGTAAACCTTTGTTACTTTTCTGGGTATATGAACCACTGTGTTCTTTCTCTTGTTTCTATCTTTTATCAATCTTAAGAAACTACTACTTTCTCTGTTCACTGTATCATTGTCTTAGAGAAGTAGATTTCTTTCTGTGAAAGTGATGTTTTCAGAATGCTATGTACTCCCAACTCTATGAACAACGTAGATTTTCCCAGTTATCTAAGTCTCTCTTATTTTCTTGTAGTTATAGTTTGGACATCTCTGGGAAAACCTCTGTAACTTCTCTGGGTAGATGAATCACTGTGTTCTTTCTCTTGCTTCTATCTGTTCTCAATCTTAGGAAACTAATACTTTCTCTGTTCACTGTATCATTGCCTTAGCTAAGTAAATTTCTTTCTGTGAAAGTGATGTTTTCCGAATGCTAAGTACTCCCAACTCCATGAACAATGTAGATTTTCCCAGTTTTCTAAGTCTCTCTTATTTTCTTGTAGTTATAGCTGAAGTTCTCTCTTTAAACCTCTGCATCTTCTCTAGGTAGATGAATCAGTGTGTACTTTCTCTTGTTTCTATCTCTTCTCAATCTCAAGAAACTAATACTTTCTCTGTTCGCTGTATCGTTGTCTTAGAGAAGTAGATTTCTTTTTGTGAAAGTGAAGTTTTCAGAATGCTAAGTACTCCTAACTCTATCAACAACATAGATTTTGCCGGTTATGTAAGTCTCTCTTATTTTCTTGTAGTTTTAGTTGGGAGATCTCTGTGTAAACCTCTGTAACTTCTCTGGGTATAGAAATCACTGTGTTCTTTCTCTTGTTTCTTTCTGTTCTCAATCTTAAGAAACTAATACTTTCTCTATTCACTGTATCGTTGTCTTAGGGAATCAGTTTTATTTTTGTGAAAGTGATGTTTTCAGAATGCTAAGTACTCCCAACTCCATGAACAACATAGATTTTGCTAGTTTTCTATGTCTCTCTTATTTTCTGGTAGTTATAGCTGAAGTTCTCTGTGTAAACCTCTGTAACTGATCTGGATAGAGGAATCACTGTGTACTTTCTCTTATTTCTATCTGTTCCCAAACTTAAGAAACTAATACTTTCTCCGTTCACTGTATCATTGTCTTACAGAAGTAGATTTCTTTCTGTGAAATTGATGGTTTCAGAATGCTAAGTACTCCCAACTCCATGAACAACGTAGATTTTCCCAGTTTTCTAAGTCTCTCTTATTTTCTGGTGGTTATAACTGAATTTCTCTGTGTAAACTGTTGCAACTTCTCTGGATATATGAACCACTGTGTTCTTTTTCTTTTTTCTATCTGTTATCTATCTTAAGAAACTAATACTTTCTCTGTTCACTGTATCGTTGTCTTACAGAAGTAGATTTCTTTCGGTGAAAGTGATGATTCCAGAATGCTAAGTACTCCCAACTCTATATACAACGTAGATTTTGGCAGTTATCTAAATCTGTATTCTTTTATTGTAGTCATAGCTGAAATTTTCTGTGTAAAGTTGTGTAACTTCTCTGGGTAGAGGAATCACTGTGTAATTCCTCTTGTTTCTATCTGTTCTCAATCTTAAGACAATAATACATTCTCTGTTCACTGTATCATTGTCTTAGAGAAGTAGATTTGTTTCTGTGAAACTGATGTTTTCAGAATGCTAAGTACTACCAACTCCATGAACAACATAGATTTTCCCAGTTTTCTAAGTCTCTCTTATTTTCTTGTAGTTATAGCTGAAGTTCTCTCTTTAATCCTGTTTATCTTCTCTAGGTAGATGAATCACTGTGTACTTTCTTTTGTTTCTATCTGTACTCAATCTTAATAGACAAATACTTTCCCTTTTGACTGTCTTCCTGTCTTAGTCAAGAAGATTTCTTTCTGCGAAAGGGATGTTTTCAGAATGCTAAGTACTCCCACTCCATGAACAAAGTAGATTTTGTTAGTTTTCTAAGTCTCTCTTATTTTCCGGGGAAATAGCTGAAGTTCTCTGTGTAAACCTCTATATATTCTCTGGGAATATGAACCACAGTGTTCTTTCTCTTGTTTCTATCTGTTGTCAATCCTAAGAACCTAATACTTTCTTTGTTCACTGTATCATTGTCTTAGAGAAGTAGATTTTTTTCTGTGAAAGTGATGTTTTCAGAATGTTAAGTACTCCCAACTCCGTGAACAACGTAGATTTTCCCAGTTTTCTAAGTCTCTCTTATTTTCTGGTGATTATATCTGAAGTTCTCTGTGTAAACTTCTGTAACTTCTCTGGGTATATGAACCACTGTGTTCTTTCTCTTGTTTCTATCTGTTGTCTGTCTTAAGAAACTAATACTTTCTCTGTTCACTGTATCGTTGTCTTAGAGAAGTATATTTCTTTCGGTGAAAGTGATGATTTCAGAATGCTAAGTTCTCCCAACTCTACATACAACGTCGATTTTGGCAGTTATCTAAGTCTTTCTTCTTTTACTGTAGTTATAACTGAAATTTCCTGTGTAAACCTGTGACTTCTCTGCGTAGAGGAATCACTGTGTACTTTCTCTTGTTTCTATCTGTTCTCAATCTTAGGAAACTAATACTTTCTCTGTTCACTGTATCGTTGCCTTAGCCAAGTAGATTTCTTGTGTGAAAGTGATGTTTTCAGAATGCTAAGTACTCCCAACTCCATGAACAACATAGATTTTCCCAGTTTTCTAAGTCTCTCTTATTTTCTTGTAGTTATAGCTGAAGTTGTCTTTTTAAACCTCTGTATGTTCTCTAGGTAGATCAATCACTGTGTACTTTCTTTTGTTTCTATCTGTACTCCACCTTAGGAAACAAATACTTTCTCTGTTGACTGTATTCCTGTCTTAGTTAAGAAGATTTCTTTATGCGAAAGTGATGTTTTCAGAATGCTAAGTACTCTCAACTCCATGAACAACGTAGATTTTACCAGTTATCTAGGTCTCTCTTATTTTATTGTAGTTATAGCTGAAGTTCTCTGCGTAAATATCTGTAACTTCTCTGGGGAGATGAATCACTGTGTACTTTCTCTTGTTTCTATCTGTTCTCAATTGTAAGAAACTAATACTTTCTCTGTTCACTGTGTCGTTGCCTTAGAGAAGTAGATTTCTTTTTGTGACAGTGATGTTTTCAGAATGCTAAGTACTCCCAACTCTATCAACAACGTAGATTTTGCCATTTATCTAAGTCTGTCTTATTTTCTTGTAGTTTTCATTGGGAGATCTCTGTGTAAAGCTCTGTAACTTCTCTGGGTAGATGAATCACTGTGTTCTTTCTCTTGTTTCTATCTGTTCTCAATCTTAAGAAACTAATACTTTCTCTGTTCACTGTATCGTTGTCTTAGAGAAGTAGATTGCTTTCTGTGAAAGTGATATTTTCAGCATGCTAAGTACTCCCAACTCCATGAACAACGTAGATTTTCCCAGTTTTCTGAGTCTCCCTTATTTTCTTGTAGTTATAGCTCAATTTCGCTCTTTAAACCTCTGTATCTTCTCTAGGTAGATGAATCACTGTGTACTTTCTTTTGTTTCTATCTGTACTCAATCTTAGGAAACAAATATTTTCTCTTTTGACTGTATTCCTGTCTTAGTGAAGAAGATTTCTTTCTGCGAAAGTGATGTTTTCAGAATGCTATGTACTCCCAATTCCATGAACAACGTAGATTTTACCAGTTATCTAAGTCTGTCTTATTTTATTGTAGTTGTAGTTGAGGTTCTCTGTGTAAACCTCTGTAACTTCTCTGAGTATGTGAATCAGTGTCTTCTTTCTCTTGTTTCTGTCTGTTCTCAATCTTAAGAAACTAATACATTCCCTGTTCACTGTATCGCTGCCTTAGCTAAGTAGATTTCTTTCTGTGAAAGTGATGTTTTCAGAATGCTAAGTACTCCCAACTCCATGAACCATATAGATTTTGCTAGTTTTCTAAGTCTCTCTTATTTTCCGGTGGTTACAGCTGAAGTTCTCTGTGTAAACCTCTATAACTTCTCTGGGTATATGAACCACTGTGTTCTTTCTCCTGTTTCTATCTGTTATGAATCTTAAGAAACTAATACTTTCTCTGTTCACTGTATCGTTGTCTTAGAGAAGTAGATTTCCTTTTGTGAAAGTGATGTTTTCAGAATGCTAAGTACTCCCAACTCCATGAACAACATAGATTTTCCCAGTTTTCTAAGTCTCTCTTATTTTCTTGTAGTTATAGCTGAAGTTCTCTCTTTAAACCTCTGTATCTTCTCTAGGTAGATGAATCACTGTGTACTTTCTTTTGTTTCTATCTGTACTCAATAGACAAATACTTTCTGTTTTGACTGTCTTCCTGTCTTAGTGAAGAAGATTTCTTTCTGCGAAAGTGATGTTTTCAGAATGCTAAGTACTCCCAACTCCATGAACAAAGTAGATTTTGTTAGTTTTCTAAGTCTCTCTTATTTTCCGGTGGATATAGCTGAAGTTCTCTGTGTAAACCTCTATATATTCTCTGGGTATATGAACCACAGTGTTGTTTCTCTTGTTTCTATCTGTTCTCAATCTTAAGAAACTAATACTTTGTCTGTTGACTTTATTATTGTCTTAGGGAACTAGAGTTCGTTCAGTGAAAGTGATGTTTTCAGAATGCTAAGTACTCCGAAGTTCATGAACAACATAGATTTTCCCAGTTTTCTAAGTCTCTCTTATTTTCTCGCAGCTATAGCTGAAGTTCTCTTTAAACCTGTGTATCTTTTCTAGGTAGATGAATCAGTGTGTACTTTCTCTTGTTTCTATCTGTACTCAATCTTAAGAAAATAATACTTTCCCTGTTGATTATATCATTGTCTTACAGAAATAGATTTCTTTCTGTAAAAGTGATATTTTCACATTGCTAAGTAGTCCCAACTCTATGAACAGTGTAGATTTTGCCTGTTATCTAAGTCTCTCTTATTTTCTTGTAGTTATAGTTTGGACATCTCTGTGAAAACCTCTTTACTTTCTTGTAGTTATAGCTCAAGTTCGCTGTGTAAACCTCTGTAACTTCTCTAGGCAGATGAATCACTGTGTAATTTCTCTTGTTTCTATCTGTTCTCAATCTTAAAAAACTAATACTTTCTCTGTTCACTGTATCATTGTCTTAGAGAAGTAGATTTCTTTCTCCGAAAGTGATGTTTTCAGAATGCTTATTACTCCCAACTACATGAACAATGTAGATTTTGCTAGTTTTCTAAGTCTCTCTTATTTTCCGGTGGTTATAGCTGAAGTTTTCTGTATAAACCTCTATAACTTCTCTGGGTATATGAACCACTGTGTTCTTTCTTTGTTTCTATCTGTTCTCAATCTTAAGAATCTAATACTTTCTCTGTTCACTGTATCGTTGTCTTACAGAAGTAGATTTATTTTTGTGAAAGTGATGTTTTGAGAATGCTAAGTACTCCCAAGTTCATGAACAACATAGATTTTGCTAGTTTTCTAAGTCTCTCTTATATTCTGGTAGTTATAGCTGAAGTTATCTGTGTAAACCTCTGTAACTTTTCTGGGTAGCGGAATCACTGTGTACTTTCTCTTGTTTCTATCTGTTCCCAATCTTAAGAAACTAATACTTTCTCTGTTCACTGTCTCATTGTCTTAGAGAAGTGGATTTCTTTCTGTCAAAGTGATATTTTCACATTGCTGAGTACTCCCAACTCCATTAACAATGTAGATTTTACCAGTTATCTAAGTCTGTCTTCTTTTACTGTAGTTATAGCTGAAATTCTCTGTGTAAACCTTTGAAACTTCTCTAGGTAGATGAATCACTGTGTACTTTCCTTTGTTTCTATCTGTTCCCAAACTTAAGAAACTAATACTTTCTCCGTTCACTGTATCATTGTCTTACAGAAGTAGATTTCTTTCTGTGAAATTGATGGTTTCAGAATGCTAAGTACTCCCAACTCTATCAACAATGTAGGTTTTACCAGTTTTCTAAGTCTCTCTTATTTTCTTGTACTTATACTGGGAATTCTCTGTGTAAACCTCTGTAACTTCTCTAGGTAGATGAATCTCTGTGTACTTTCTGTTGTTTCTATCTGTTACCAATCTTCAGAAACTCATACATTCTCTGTTCACTGTTTCCTGCTCTTCGAGAAGTAGATTTCTTTCTGCGAAATTGCTGTTTTCACAGTGCTAAGTACTCCCAACTCTATCAACAATTTAGGTTTTACCAGTTTTCTAAGTGTCTCTTATTTTCTAGGAGTAAGACTTGGAATTCTCTGTGTAAACCTCTGTAACTTCTCTAGGTAGATGAATCACTGTGTACTTTCTCTTGTTTCTATCTGTTGCCAATCTTGAGAAACTCCTACATTCTCTGTTCACTGTTACGCGTTATTACGCGTTCCTAGAAAGGTAGATTTCTTTGTGCGAAAGTGCTGTTTTCAGAGTGCTAAGTACTCCCAACTCTATCAACAATGTTGGTTTTACCAGTTTTCTATGTCTCTCTTATTTTCTTGTACTTATACTTGGAATTCTCTGTGTAAACCTCTGTAACTTCTCTAGGTAGATGAATCACTGCGTACTTTCTCTTGTTTCTATCTGTTACCAATCTTGAGAAACTCATACATTCTCTGTTCACTGTTTCGCGGTCTTAGAGAAGTACATTTCTTTGTGCGAAAGTCCTGTTTTCACAGTGCTAACTACTCTCAACTCTATTAACAATGTAGGTTTTATCAGTTTTCCAAGTCTCTCTTATTTTCTGTTACTTATACTTGGAATTCTCTGTGTAAACCTCTGTAACTTCTCTAGGTAGATGAATCACTGTGTACTTTCTCTTGTTTCTATCTGTTACCAATCTTGAGAAACTCATACATTCTCTGTTCACTGTTTCCCGGTCTTAGAGAAGTAGATTTCTTTGTGTGAAAGTGCTGTTTTCACAGTGCTAAGTACTCCGAACTCTATCAACAATGTAGGTTTCACCAGTTTTCTAAGTCTCTCTTATTTACTTCTACTTATACTTGGAATTCTCTGTGTAAACCTCTGTAATTTCCCTAGGTAGGTGAATCACTGTGTACTTTCTCTTGTTTCTATCTGTTACCAATCTTGAGTAACTGATACATTCTCTGTTAACTGTTTCCCGGTCTTAGAGAAGTAGATTTCTTTGTGCGAAAGTACTGTTTTCACAGTGCTAAGTACTCCCAACTCTATCAACAGTGTAGTTTTTACCAGTATTCTAAGTCTCTCTTATTTTCTTGTACTTATACTTGGACTTCTCTGTGTAAACCTCTGTAACTTCTCTAGGTAGATGAATCACAGTGTACTTTCTCTTGTTTCTATCTGTTGCCAATGTTGAGAAACTCATACATTCTCTGTTCACTGTTTCGCGGTCTTCGAGAAGTAGATTTCTTTGTGCGAAAGTGCTGTTTTGACAGTGCTCAGTACTCCCAACTGTATCAACAATGTAGGTTTTACCAGTTTTCTAAGTCTCTCTTATTTTCCTGTACTTATACTTGGAATTCTCTGTGTAAACCACTGTAACTTCTCTAGGTAGATGAATCACTGTGTACTTTCTCTTCTTTCTATCTGTCACCAATCTTGAGAAACTCATACATTCTCTGTTCACTGTTTCGCGGTCTTAGAGAAGTGGATTTCTTTCTGTGAAAGTGCTGTTTTCACAGTGCTAAGTACTCCCAACTCTTTCAACAATGTAGGTTTTACCAGTTTTCTAAGTCACTCTCATTTTCTTGTACTTATACTTGGAATTCTCTGTGTAAACCTCTGTAACTTCTCTAGGTAGATGAATCACAGTGTATTTTCTCTTGTTTCTATCTGTTACCAATGTTGAGAAATTCATACATTCTCTGTTCACAGTTTCCCGGTCTTAGAGAGGTAGATTTTTTGTGCGAAAGTGCTGTTTTCACAGTGCTAAGTATTCCCAACTCTATCAACAATGTAGGTTTTACCAGTTTTTGATATCTCTTATTTTTTTGGAGTTTTACTTGGAATTCTCTGTGTAAACCTTTGTAAGTTCTCTAGGTAGATGAATCACTGTGTACTTTCTCTTGTTTCTATCTGTTACCAATCTTGAAAAACTCATACATTCTCTGTTCACTGTTTCGTGGTCTTAGAGAAGTAGATTTCTTTCTGCGAAAGTGCTGTTTTCACAGTGCTAAGTACTCCCAACTGTATCAACAAAGTAGATTTTACCAGTTTTCTAAGTCTCTCTTATTTTCTTATACTTATACTTGGAATTGTCTGTGTAAACCTCTGTAACTGCTCTAGGTAGATGAATCACTGTGTACTTTATCTTGTTTCTATCTGTTACCAATCTTGAGAAACTCGTACATTCTCTTTTCACTGGTTCCTGGTCTTTGAGAAGTAGATTTCTTTGTGCGAAAGTGCAGTTTTCACAGTGCTAAGTACTCCCAACTCGATCAACAATGTAGGTTTTACCAGTGTTCCAAGTCTCTCTTATTTCCTTGTACTTATACTTGGAATTCTCTGTGTAAACCTCTGTAACTTCTCTAGGTAGATGAATCATTGTGTACTTTCTCTTGTTTCTATGTGTTGCCAATCTTGAGAAACTCATAATTCTGTGTTCCCTGTTTCGCGTTCTTAGAGAAGGAGATTTCTTTGTGCGAAAGTGCTGTTTTCACAGTGCTAAGTACTCCCAACTCTATCAACAATGTAGGTTTTACCAGTTTTCTAAGTCTCTCTTATTTTCTTGTATTTATACTTGGAATTCTCTGTGTAAACCTCTGTACCTTCTCTAGGTAGATGAATCACTGTGTACTTTCTCTTGTTTCTATCTGTTGCCAATCTTGAGAAACTCATACATTCTCTGTTCACTGTTACGCGTTCCTAGAAAAGTAGATTTCTTTGTGCGAAAGTACTGTTTTCACAGTGCTAAGTACTCCCAACTCCATCAACAATGTTGGTTTTACCAGTTTTCTATGTCGCTCTTATTTTCTTGTACTTATACTTGGAATTCTCTGTGTAAACCTGTGTAACTTCTCTAGGTAGATGAATCACTGTGTACTTTCTCTTGTTTCTGTCTGTTACCAATCTTGAGAAACTCATACATTCTCTGTTCACTGTTTCGCGGTCTTAGAGAAGTACATTTCTTTGTGCGAAAGTCCTGTTTTCAAAGTGCTAACTACTCCCAACTCTATTAACAATGTAGGTTTTATCAGTTTTCCAAGTCTCTCTTATTTTCTGTTACTTATACTTGGAATTCTCTGTGTAAACCTCTGAAACTTCTCTAGGTAGATGAATCACTGTGTACTTTCTCTTGTTTCTATCTGTTACGAATCTTGAGAAACTGATACATTCTCTGTTAACTGTTTCCCGGTCTTAGAGAAGTAGATTTCTTTGTGCGAAAGTGCTGTTTTCACAGTGCTATGTACTCCCAACTCTATCAACAGTGTATTTTTTGCCAGTATTCGAAGTCTCTCTTATTTTCTTTTACTTATACTTGGACTTCTCTGTGTAAACCTCTGTAACTTCTCTAGGTAGATGAATCACAGTGTACTTTCTCCTGTTTCCATCTGTTGCCAATGTTGAGAAACTCATACATTCTCAGTTCACTGTTTCGCGGTTTTCGAGAAGTATACTTCTTTGTGCGAAAGTGCTGTTTTGACAGTGCTCAGTATTCCCAACTCTATCAACAATGTAGGTTTTCCCAGTTTCTAAGTCTCTCTTATTTTCCTGTACTTATACTTGGAATTCTCTGTGTAAACCACTTTAACTTCTATAGGTAGATGAATCATTGTGTACTTTCTCTTGTTTCTATCTGTTACCAATCTTGAGAAACTCATACATTCTCTATTCATTGTTTCGCGGTCTTAGAGATGTAGATTTCTTCCTGCGAAAGTGCTGTTTTCACAGTGCTAAGTACTCCCAACTCTATCCATAATGTAGGTTTTACCAGTTTTCTAAGTCTCTCTTATTCTCTTGTACTTATACTTGGAATTCTCTGTGTAAACCTCTGTAACTTCTCTAGGTATATGAATCACTGTGTACTTTCTCTTGTTTCTATCTGTTACCAATCTTGAGAAACTCATACATTCTCTGTTCACTGTTTCCTGGTCTTCGAGAAGTAGATTTCTCTCTGCGAAATTGCTGTTTTCACAGTGCTAAGTACTCCCAACTCTATCAACAATGTAGGTTTTACCAGTTTTCTAAGTCTCTCTTATTTTCTTGTACGTATACTTGAAATTCTTTGTGTAAACCTCTGTAACTTCTCTAGGTAGATGAATCACTGTGTACTTTCTCTTGTTTCTATCTGTTCCCAATCTTGAGAAACTCATACATTCTCTGTTCACTGTTTCCCGGTCTTAGAGAAGTAGATTTCTTTCTGCGAAAGTGCTGTTTTCACAGTGCTATGTACTCCCAACTCTATCAACAATTTAGGTTTTACCAGTTTTCTAAGTGTCTCTTATTTTCTTGGAGTAAGACTTGGAATTCTCTGTGTAAACCTCTGTAACTTCTCTAGGTAGATGAATCACTGTGTACTTTCTCTTGTTTCTATCTGTTACCAATCTTGAGAAACTCATACATTCTCTGTTCACTGTTTCGCGGTCTTAGAGAAGTAGATTTCTTTGTGCGAAAGTGCTGTTTTCACAGTACTAAGTACTGCCAACTCTATCAACAATGTAGGTTTTACCAGTTTTCTAAGTCTCTCTTATTTTCTTGGAGTAAGACTTGGAATTCTCTGTGTAAACTTCTGTAACTTCTCTAGGTAGATGAATCACTGTGTACTTTCTCTTGTTTCTATCTGTTACCAATCTTGAGAAACTCATACATTCTCTGTTCACTGTTTCCCGATTTTAGAGAGGTAGATTTCTTTCTGCGAAAGTGCTGTTTTCACAGTGCTAGGTACTCCCAACTCTATCAACATGTAGGTTTTACCAGTTTTCTAAGTCTCTCTTATTTTCTTGTACTTATACTTGGAATTCTCTGTGTAAACCTCTGTAACTTCTCTAGGTAGATGAATCACTGTGTACTTTATCTTGTTTCTATCTGTTACCAATGTGGAGAAACTCATACATTCTCTGTTGACTGTTTTCCGGTCTTAGAGAGGTAGATTTCTTTCAGCGAAATTGCTGTTTTCACAGTGCTAAGTACTCCCAACTCTATCAACAATGTAGGTTTTACCAGTTTTCTAAGTCTCTCTCATTTTCTTGTACTTATACTTGGAATTCTCTGTGTAAACCTCTGTACCTTCACTAGGTAGATGAATCACTGTGTATTTTCTCTTGTTTCTATCTGTTGCCAATCTTGAGAAATTCATTCATTCTCTGTTCACTGTTTCCCGGTCTAGAGAGATAGATTTTTTGTGCGCAAGTGCTGTTTTCACAGTGCTAAGTAATCCCAACTCTATCAACAATGTAGGTTTTACCAGTTTTTGATATCTCTTATTTTCTTGGAGTTTTACTTGGAATTGTCTGTGTAAACCTCTGTAAGTTCTCTAGGTAGATGAATCACTGTGTATTTTCTCTTGTTTCTATCTGTTACCAATCTTGAGAAACTCATACATTCTCTGTTCACAGTTTCCCGGTCTTAGAGAGGTAGACTTCATTCTGGGAAAGTGCTGTTTCACAGTGCTAAGTACTCCCAACTCTATCAACAATGTAGGTTTTACCAGTTTTCTTATTCTCTCTTATTTTCTTGTACTCATACTTCGAATTGTCTGTGTAAACCTCTGTAACTTCTCTAGGTAGATGAATCACTGTGTACTTTCTCTTGTTTCTATCTATTACCAATCTTGAGAAACTCATACATTCTCTGTTCACTGTTTCGCGATCTTAGAGAAGTAGATTTCTTTGGGCGAAAGTGCTGTTTTCACAGTACTAAGTACTCCCAACTCTATCAACAATGTAGGTTTTATCAATTTTCTAACTTTCTCTTATTTTCTGGTACTTATACTTGGAATTCTCTGTGTCAACCTCTGTAACTTTTCTAGGTAGATGAATCACTGTGTACTTTCTCTTGTTTCTATCTGTTACCAATCTTGAGAAACTCATACATTGTCTGTCCACTGCTTCCCGGTCTTATAGAGTTAGATTTCTTTCTCGGTAATTGCTGTTTTCACAGTGCTAAGTATTCCCAACTCTATCAACATTGTAGGTTTTATGAGTTTTCTAAGTCTCTCTTATTTTCTTGTACCTATACTTGGAATTCTGTGTGTAAACCTCTGTAACTTCTCTAGGTAAATGAATCACAGTGTACTTTCTCTTGTTTCTATCTGTTCCCATTCTTCAGAAACTCATACATTCTCTGTTCACTGTTTCCCGGTCTTAGAGAGGTACATGTCTTTGTGCCAAAGTGCTGTTTTCACTGTGCTGAGTACTCCCAACTCTATCAACAATGTAGGTTTTACCAGTTTTCTAAGTCTCTCTTATTTTCTTGGAGTTACACTTGGATTTCTCTGTGTAAACCTCGGTAACTTCTCTAGGTAGATGAATCACTGTGTACTTTCTCTTGTGTCTATCTGTTACCAATCTTGAAAAACTCATACATTCTCTGTTCACTGTTTCTCGGTCTTAGAGAAGTAGATTTCTTTCTGCGAAATTGCTGTTTTCACAATGCTAAGTACTCCCAACTCTATCAACAATGTAGTGTTTACCAGTTTTCTAAGTCTCTCTTATTTTCTTGTACTTATACTTGGAATTCTCTGTGTAAACCTCTGTAACTTCTCTAGGTAGATGAATCACTGTGTACTTTCTCTTGTGTCTATCTGTTACCAATGTTGAAAAACTCATACATTCTCTGTTCACTGTTTCCCGGTCTTAGAGAAGTAGATTTCTTTCTGCGAAAGTGCTGTTTTCACAGTGCTAAGTACTCCCAACTCTATAAACAATTTAGGTTTTACCAGTTTTCTAAGTGTCTCTTATTTTCTTGGAGTAAGACTTGGAATTCTCTGTGTAAACCTCTGTAACTTCTCTAGGTAGATGAATCACTGTGTACTTTCTCTTGTTTCTATCTGTTACCAATCTTGAGAAACTCATACATTCTCTGTCCACTGTTTCCCGGTCTTAGAGATTTAGATTTCTTTCTGCCAAACTGCTGTTTTCACAGTGCTAAGTACTCCCAGCTCTATCAACAATGTAGGTTTTACCAGTTTTCTAAGTCTCTCTTATTTTCTTGTACTTATACTTGGAATTCTCTGTGTAAACCTCTTTAACTTCTCTAGGTAAATGAATCACAGTGTACTTTCTCTTGTTTCTATCTGTTCCCAATCCGCAGAAACTCATACATTCTCTGTTCACTGTTTCCCGGTCTTAGAGAGGTAGATGTCTTTGTGCCAAAGTGCTGTTTTCACAGTGCTAAGTACTCCCAATTCTATCAACAATGTAGGTTTTACCAGTTTTCTAAGTCTCTCTTATTTTCTTGTACTGATACTTGGAATTCTCTGTGTAAACCTCTGTAACTTCTCTAGTTAGATTAATCACTGTGTGCTTTCTCTTATTTCTATCTGTTATCAATCTTGAGAAACTCATACATTCTCTTTTCACTGGTTCCTGGTCTTTGAGAAGTAGATTTCTTTCCGTGAAGTGCAGTTTTCACAGTGCTAAGTACTCCCAACTCTATCAACAATGTAGGTTTTACCAGTGTTCTAAGTCTCTCTTATTTTCTTGTACTTATACTTGGAATTCTCTGTGTAAACCTCTGTAACTTCTCTAGGTAGATGAATCATTGTGTACTTTCTCTTGTTTCTATGTGTTACCAATCTTGAGCAGCTCATAATTCTGTGTTCCCTGTTTCGCGTTCTTAGAGAAGGAGATTTCTTTGTGCGAAAGTGCTGTTTTCACAGTGCTAAGTACTCCCAACTGTATCAACATTGTAGGTTTTACCAGTTTTCTAAGTCTCTCTTATTTTCTTGTATTTATACTTGGAATTGTCTGTGTAAACCTCTGTAACTTCTCTAGGTAGATGAATCACTGCGTACTTTCTCTTGTTTCTATCTGTTACCAATCTTGAGAAACTCATACATTCTCTGTTCACTGTTTCGCGGTCGTAGAGAAGTACATTTCTTTGAGCAAAAGTCCTGTTTTCACAGTGCTAACTACTCTCAACTCTATTAACAATGTAGGTTTTATCAGTTTTCCAAGTCTCTCTTATTTTCTGTTACTTATACTTGGAATTCTCTGTGTAAACCTCTGTAACTTCTCTAGGTAGATGAATCACTGTGTACTTTCTCTTGTTTCTATCTGTTACCAATCTTGAGAAACTCATACATTCTCTGTTCACTGTTTCCCGGTCTTAGAGAAGTAGATTTCTTTGTGTGAAAGTGCTGTTTTCACAGTGCTAAGTACTCCGAACTCTATCAACAATGTAGGTTTCACCAGTTTTCTAAGTCTCTCTTATTTACTTCTACTTATACTTGGAATTCTCTGTGTAAACCTCTGTAATTTCCCTAGGTAGGTGAATCACTGTGTACTTTCTCTTGTTTCTATCTGTTACCAATCTTGAGTAACTGATACATTCCCTGTTCACTGTTTCCCGGTCTTAGAGAGGTAGATTTCTTTCTGCGAAAGTGCTGTTTTCACAGTGCTAGGTACTCCCAACTCTATCAACAATGTAGGTTTTACCAGTTTTCTAAGTCTCTCTTATTTTCTTGTACTTATACTTGGAATTCTCTGTGTAAACCTCTGTAACTTCTCTAGGTAGATGAATCACTGTGTACTTTCTCTTGTTTCTATCTGTCACCAATCTGGAGAAACTCATACATTCTCCTTTCACTGGTTCCTGGTCTTTGAGAAGTAGATTTCTTTGTGCAAAAGTGCAGTTTTCACAGTGCTAGGTACTCCCAACTCTATCAACAATGTAGGTTTTACCAGTTTTCTAAGTCTCTCTTATTTTCTTGTACTTATACTTGGAATTCTCTGTGTAAACCTCTGTAACTTCTCTAGGTAGATGAATCACTGTGTACTTTCTCTTCTTTCTATCTGTCACCAATCTTGAGAAACTCATACATTCTCTGTTCACTGTTTCGCGGTCTTAGAGAAGTGGATTTCTTTCTGTGAAAGTGCTGTTTTCACAGTGCTAAGTGCTCCCAACTCTTTCAACAATGTAGGTTTTACCAGTTTTCTAAGTCACTCTCATTTTCTTGTACTTATACTTGGAATTCTCTGTGTAAACCTCTGTAACTTCTCTAGGTAGATGAATCACAGTGTACTTTCTCTTGTTTCTATCTGTTACCAATGTTGAGAAATTCATACATTCTCTGTTCACAGTTTCCCGGTCTTAGAGAGGTAGATTTTTTGTGCTAAAGTGCTGTTTTCACAGTGCTAAGTATTCCCAACTCTATCAACAATGTAGGTTTTACCAGTTTTTGATATCTCTTATTTTCTTGGAGTTTTACTTGGAATTCTCTGTGTAAACCTCTGTACCTTCTCTAGGTAGATGAATCACTGTGTACTTTCTCTTGTTTCTATCTGTTGCCAATCTTGAGAAACTCATACATTCTCTGTTCACTGTTACGCGTTCCTAGAAAAGTAGATTTCTTTGTGCGAAAGTACTGTTTTCACAGTGCTAAGTACTCCCAACTCCATCAACAATGTTGGTTTTACCAGTTTTCTATGTCTCTCTTATTTTCTTGTACTTATACTTGGAATTCTCTGTGTAAACCTGTGTAACTTCTCTAGGTAGATGAATCACTGTGTACTTTCTCTTGTTTCTGTCTGTTACCAATCTTGAGAAACTCATACATTCTCTGTTCACTGTTTCGCGGTCTTAGAGAAGTACATTTCTTTGTGCGAAAGTCCTGTTTTCAAAGTGCTAACTACTCCCAACTCTATTAACAATGTAGGTTTTATCAGTTTTCCAAGTCTCTCTTATTTTCTGTTACTTATACTTGGAATTCTCTGTGTAAACCTCTGAAACTTCTCTAGGTAGATGAATCACTGTGTACTTTCTCTTGTTTCTATCTGTTACGAATCTTGAGAAACTGATACATTCTCTGTTAACTGTTTCCCGGTCTTAGAGAAGTAGATTTCTTTGTGCGAAAGTGCTGTTTTCACAGTGCTATGTACTCCCAACTCTATCAACAGTGTATTTTTTGCCAGTATTCGAAGTCTCTCTTATTTTCTTGTACTTATACTTGGACTTCTCTGTGTAAACCTCTGTAACTTCTCTAGGTAGATGAATCACAGTGTACTTTCTCCTGTTTCCATCTGTTGCCAATGTTGAGAAACTCATACATTCTCAGTTCACTGTTTCGCGGTTTTCGAGAAGTATACTTCTTTGTGCGAAAGTGCTGTTTTGACAGTGCTCAGTATTCCCAACTCTATCAACAATGTAGGTTTTCCCAGTTTCTAAGTCTCTCTTATTTTCCTGTACTTATACTTGGAATTCTCTGTGTAAACCACTTTAACTTCTATAGGTAGATGAATCATTGTGTACTTTCTCTTGTTTCTATCTGTTACCAATCTTGAGAAACTCATACATTCTCTATTCATTGTTTCGCGGTCTTAGAGATGTAGATTTCTTCCTGCGAAAGTGCTGTTTTCACAGTGCTAAGTACTCCCAACTCTATCCATAATGTAGGTTTTACCAGTTTTCTAAGTCTCTCTTATTCTCTTGTACTTATACTTGGAATTCTCTGTGTAAACCTCTGTAACTTCTCTAGGTATATGAATCACTGTGTACTTTCTCTTGTTTCTATCTGTTACCAATCTTGAGAAACTCATACATTCTCTGTTCACTGTTTCCTGGTCTTCGAGAAGTAGATTTCTCTCTGCGAAATTGCTGTTTTCACAGTGCTAAGTACTCCCAACTCTATCAACAATGTAGGTTTTACCAGTTTTCTAAGTCTCTCTTATTTTCTTGTACGTATACTTGAAATTCTTTGTGTAAACCTCTGTAACTTCTCTAGGTAGATGAATCACTGTGTACTTTCTCTTGTTTCTATCTGTTCCCAATCTTGAGAAACTCATACATTCTCTGTTCACTGTTTCCCGGTCTTAGAGGAGTAGATTTCTTTGTGCGAAAGTGCTGTTTTCACAGTACTAAGTACTGCCAAATCTATCAACAATGTAGGTTTTACCAGTTTTCTAAGTCTCTCTTATTTTCTTTTAGTAAGACTTGGAATTCTCTGTGTAAACTTCTGTAACTTCTCTAGGTAGATGAATCACTGTGTACTTTCTCTTGTTTCTATCTGTTACCAATCTTGAGAAACTCATACATTCTCTGTTCACTGTTTCCCGGTCTTAGAGAGGTAGATTTCTTTCTGCGAAAGTGCTGTTTTCACAGTGCTAGGTACTCCCAACTCTATCAACAATGTAGGTTTTACCAGTTTTCTAAGTCTCTTTTATTTTCTTGTACTTATACTTGGAATTCTCTGTGTAAACCTCTGTAACTTCTCTAGGTAGATGAATCACTGTGTACTTTCTCTTGTTTCTATCTGTTACCAATCTGGAGAAACTCATACATTCTCCTTTCACTGGTTCCTGGTCTTTGAGAAGTAGATTTCTTTGTGCAAAAGTGCAGTTTTCACAGTGCTAGGTACTCCCAACTCTATCAACAATGTAGGTTTTACCAGTTTTCTAAGTCTCTCTTATTTTCTTGTACTTATACTTGGAATTCTCTGTGTAAACCTCTGTAACTTCTCTAGGTAGATGAATCACTGTGTACTTTCTCTTCTTTCTATCTGTCACCAATCTTGAGAAACTCATACATTCTCTGTTCACTGTTTCGCGGTCTTAGAGAAGTGGATTTCTTTCTGTGAAAGTGCTGTTTTCACAGTGCTAAGTACTCCCAACTCTTTCAACAATGTAGGTTTTACCAGTTTTCTAAGTCACTCTCATTTTCTTGTACTTATACTTGGAATTCTCTGTGTAAACCTCTGTAAATTCTCTAGGTAGATGAATCACAGTGTACTTTCTCTTGTTTCTATCTGTTACCAATGTTGAGAAATTCATACATTCTCTGTTCACAGTTTCCCGGTCTTAGAGAGGTAGATTTTTTGTGCTAAAGTGCTGTTTTCACAGTGCTAAGTATTCCCAACTCTATCAACAATGTAGGTTTTACCAGTTTTTGATATCTCTTATTTTCTTGGAGTTTTACTTGGAATTCTCTGTGTAAACCTTTGTAAGTTCTCTAGGTAGATGAATCACTGTGTACTTTCTCTTGTTTCTATCTGTTACCAATCTTGAAAAACTCATACATTCTCTGTTCACTGTTTCGTGGTCTTAGAGAAGTAGATTTCTTTCTGCGAAAGTGCTGTTTTCACAGTGCTAAGTACTCCCAACTGTATCAACAAAGTAGGTTTTACCAGTTTTCTAAGTCTCACTTATTTTCTTATACTTATACTTGGAATTGTCTGTGTAAACCTCTGTAACTGCTCTAGGTAGATGAATCACTGTGTACTTTATCTTGTTTCTATCTGTTCCCAATCTTCAGAAACTCATACATTCTCTGTTCACTGTTTCCCGGTCTTAGAGAGGTAGATGTCTTTGTGCGAAAGTGCTGTTTTCACAGTGCTAGGTACTCCCAACTCTATCAATAATGTAGGTTTTACCAGTTTTCTATGTCTCTCTTATTTTCTTGTACTTATACTTGGAATTCTCTGTGTAAACCTGTGTAACTTCTCTAGGTAGATGAATCACTGTGTACTTTCTCTTGTTTCTGTCTGTTACCAATCTTGAGAAACTCATACATTCTCTGTTCACTGTTTCGCGGTCTTAGAGAAGTACATTTCTTTGTGCGAAAGTCCTGTTTTCAAAGTGCTAACTACTCCCAACTCTATTAACAATGTAGGTTTTATCAGTTTTCCAAGTCTCTCTTATTTTCTGTTACTTATACTTGGAATTCTCTGCGTAAACCTCTGAAACTTCTCTAGGTAGATGAATCACTGTGTACTTTCTCTTGTTTCTATCTGTTACGAATCTTGAGAAACTGATACATTCTCTGTTAACTGTTTCCCGGTCTTAGAGAAGTAGATTTCTTTGTGCGAAAGTGCTGTTTTCACAGTGCTATGTACTCCCAACTCTATCAACAGTGTATTTTTTGCCAGTATTCGAAGTCTCTCTTATTTTCTTGTACTTATACTTGAACTTCTCTGTGTAAACCTCTGTAACTTCTCTAGGTAGATGAATCACAGTGTACTTTCTCCTGTTTCCATCTGTTGCCAATGTTGAGAAACTCATACATTCTCAGTTCACTGTTTCGCGGTTTTCGAGAAGTATACTTCTTTGTGCGAAAGTGCTGTTTTGACAGTGCTCAGTATTCCCAACTCTATCAACAATGTAGGTTTTCCCAGTTTCTAAGTCTCTCTTATTTTCCTGTACTTATACTTGGAATTCTCTGTGTAAACCACTTTAACTTCTATAGGTAGATGAATCATTGTGTACTTTCTCTTGTTTCTATCTGTTACCAATCTTGAGAAACTCATACATTCTCTATTCATTGTTTCGCGGTCTTAGAGATGTAGATTCCTTCCTGCGAAAGTGCTGTTTTCACAGTGCTAAGTACTCCCAACTCTATCCATAATGTAGGTTTTACCAGTTTTCTAAGTCTCTCTTATTCTCTTGTACTTATACTTGGAATTCTCTGTGTAAACCTCTGTAACTTCTCTAGGCATATGAATCACTGTGTACTTTCTCTTGTTTCTATCTGTTACCAATCTTGAGAAACTCATACATTCTCTGTTCACTGTTTCCTGGTCTTCGAGAAGTAGATTTCTCTCTGCGAAATTGCTGTTTTCACAGTGCTAAGTACTCCCAACTCTATCAACAATGTAGGTTTTACCAGTTTTCTAAGTCTCTCTTATTTTCTTGTACGTATACTTGAAATTCTTTGTGTAAACCTCTGTAACTTCTCTAGGTAGATGAATCACTGTGTACTTTCTCTTGTTTCTGTCTGTTCCCAATCTTGAGAAACTCATACATTCTCTGTTCACTGTTTCCCGGTCTTAGAGAAGTAGATTTCTTTCTGCGAAAGTGCTGTTTTCACAGTGCTAAGTACTCCCAACTCTATCAACAATTTAGGTTTTACCAGTTTTCTAAGTGTCTCTTATTTTCTTGGAGTAAGACTTGGAATTCTCTCTGTAAACCTCTGTAACTTCTCTAGGTAGATGAATCACTGTGTACTTTCTCTTGTTTCTATCTGTTACCAATCTTGAGAAACTCATACATTCTCTGTTCACTGTTTCGCGGTCTTAGAGAAGTAGATTTCTTTGTGCGAAAGTGCTGTTTTCACAGTACTAAGTACTGCCAACTCTATCAACAATGTAGGTTTTACCAGTTTTCTAAGTCTCTCTTATTTTCTTGGAGTAAGACTTGGAATTCTCTGTGTAAACTTCTGTAACTTCTCTAGGTAGATGAATCACTGTGTACTTTCTCTTGTTTCTATCTGTTACCAATCTTGAGAAACTCATACATTCTCTGTTCACTGTTTCCCGGTCTTAGAGAGGTAGATTTCTTTCTGCGAAAGTGCTGTTTTCACAGTGCTAGGTACTCCCAACTCTATCAACAATGTAGGTTTTACCAGTTTTCTAAGTCTCTCTTATTCTCTTGTACTTATACTTGGAATTCTCTGTGTAAACCTCTGTAACTTCTCTAGGTAGATGAATCACTGTGTACTTTCTCTTGTTTCTATCTGTTACCAATGTGGAGAAACTCATACATTCTCTGTTGACTGTTTCCCGGTCTTAGAGAGGTAGATTTCTTTCAGCGAAATTGCTGTTTTCACAGTGCTAAGTACTCCCAACTCTATCAACAATGTAGGTTTTACCAGTTTTCTAAGTCTCTCTCATTTTCTTGTACTTATACTTGGAATTCTCTGTGTAAACCTCTGTAACTTCTCTAGGTAGATGAATCACAGTGTACTTTGTCTTGTTTCTATCTGTTACCAATCTTGAGAAAATCATTCATTCCCTGTTCACTGTTTCCCGGTCTAGAGAGGTAGATGTCTTTGTGCGAAAGTGCTGTTTTCACAGTGCTAGGTACTCCCAACTCTATCAACAATGTAGGTTTTACCAGTTTTCTAAGTCTCTCCTATTTTCTTGTAGTGATACTTGGAATTCTCTGTGTAAACCTCTGTAACTTCTCTTGATAGATGAATCACTGTGTACTTTGTCTTGTTTCTATCTGTTACCAATCTTGAGAAACTCATACATTCTCTGTTCACTGTTTCGTGGTCTTAGAGAAGTAGATTTCTTTCTGCGAAAGTGCTGTTTTCACAGTGCTAAGTACTGCCAACTGTATCAACAAAGTAGGTTTTACCAGTTTTCTAAGTCTCTCTTATTTTCTTATACTTAGACTTGGAATTATCTGTGTAAACCTGTGTAACTTCTCTAGGTAGATGAATCACTGTGTACTTTATCTTGTTTCTATCTGTTCCCAATCTTCAGAAACTCATACATTCTCTGTTCACTGTTTCCCGGTCTTAGAGAGGTAGATGTCTTTGTGCGAAAGTGCTGTTTTCACAGTGCTAAATACTCCCAACTCTATCAACAATGTAGGTTTTACCAGTTTTCTAAGTCTCTCTTATTTTCTTGTACTGATACTTGGAATTCTCTGTGTAAACCTCTGTAACTTCTCTAGTTAGATTAATCACTGGGTACTTTCTCTTATTTCTATCTGTTATCAATCTTGAGAAACTCATACATTCTCTTTTCACTGGTTCCTGGTCTTTGAGAAGTAGATTTCTTTGCGTCAAAGTGCAGTTTTCACAGTGCTAAGTACTCCCAACTCTATCAACAATGTAGGTTTTACCAGTGTTCTAAGTCTCTCTTATTTTCTTGTACTTATACTTGGAATTCTCTGTGTAAACCTCTGTAACTTCTCTAGGTAGATGAATCATTGTGTACTTTCTCTTGTTTCTATGTGTTACCAATCTTGAGAAGCTCATAATTTTGTGTTCCCTGTTTCGCGTTTTTAGAGAAGGAGATTTCTTTGTGCGAAAGTGCTGTTTTCACAGTGCTAGGTACTCCCAACTGTATCAACAATGTAGGTTTTACCAGTTTTCTAAGTCTCTCTTATTTTCTTGTATTTATACTTGGAATTCTCTGTGTAAACCTCTGTACCTTCACTAGGTAGATGAATCACTGTGTATTTTCTCTTGTTTCTATCTGTTGCCAATCTTGAGAAATTCATTCATTCTCTGTTCACTGTTTCCCGGTCTAGAGAGATAGATTTTTTGTGCGCAAGTGCTGTTTTCACAGTGCTAAGTAATCCCAACTCTATCAACAATGTAGGTTTTACCAGTTTTTGATATCTCTTATTTTCTTGGAGTTTTACTTGGAATTCTCTGTGTAAACCTCTGTAAGTTCTCTAGGTAGATGAATCACTGTGTATTTTCTCTTGTTTCTATCTGTTACCAATCTTGAGAAACTCATACATTCTCTGTTCACTGTTTCCCGGTCTTAGAGAGGTAGACTTCATTCTGGGTAAGTGCTGTTTCACAGTGCTAAGTACTCCCAACTCTATCAACAATGTAGGTTTTACCAGTTTTCTAAGTCTCTCTTATTTTCTTGTACTCATACTTCGAATTGTCTGTGTAAACCTCTGTAACTTCTCTAGGTAGATGAATCACTGTGTACTTTCTCTTGTTTCTATCTATTACCAATCTTGAGAAACTCATACATTCTCTGTTCACTGTTTCGCGGTCTTAGAGAAGTAGATTTCTTTGGGCGAAAGTGCTGTTTTCACAGTACTAAGTACTCCCAACTCTATCAACAATGTAGGTTTTATCAATTTTCTAACTTTCTCTTATTTTCTGGTACTTATACTTGGAATTCTCTGTGTCAACCTCTGTAACTTTTCTAGGTAGGTGAATCACTGTGTACTTTCTCTTGTTTCTATCTGTTACCAATCTTGAGAAACTCATACATTGTCTGTCCACTGCTTCCCGGTCTTATAGAGTTAGATTTCTTTCTCCGTAATTGCTGTTTTCACAGTGCTAAGTATTCCCAACTCTATCAACATTGTAGGTTTTATGAGTTTTCTAAGTCTCTCTTATTTTCTTGTACTTATACTTGGAATTCTGTGTGTAAACCTCTGTAACTTCTCTAGGTAAATGAATCACAGTGTACTTTCTCTTGTTTCTATCTGTTCCCATTCTTCAGAAACTCATACATTCTCTGTTCACTGTTTCCCGGTCTTAGAGAGGTACATGTCTTTGTGCCAAAGTGCTGTTTTCACTGTGCTGAGTACTCCCAACTCTATCAACAATGTAGGGTTTACCAGTTTTCTAAGTCTCTCTTATTTTCTTGGAGTTACACTTGGATTTCTCTGTGTAAACCTCGGTAACTTCTCTAGGTAGATGAATCACTGTGTACTTTCTATTGTGTCTATCTGTTACCAATCTTGAAAAACTCATACATTCTCTGTTCACTGTTTCTCGGTCTTAGAGAAGTAGATTTCTTTCTGCGAAATTGCTGTTTTCACAATGCTAAGTACTCCCAACTCTATCAACAATGTAGTGTTTACCAGTTTTCTAAGTCTCTCTTATTTTCTTGTACTTATACTTGGAATTCTCTGTGTAAACCTCTGTAACTTCTCTAGGTAGATGAATCACTGTGTACTTTCTCTTGTGTCTATCTGTTACCAATGTTGAAAAACTCATACATTCTCTGTTCACTGTTTCCCGGTCTTAGAGAAGTAGATTTCTTTCTGCGAAAGTGCTGTTTTCACAGTGCTAAGTACTCCCAACTCTATAAACAATTTAGGTTTTACCAGTTTTCTAAGTGTCTCTTATTTTCTTGGAGTAAGACTTGGAATTCTCTGTGTAAACCTCTGTAACTTCTCTAGGTAGATGAATCACTGTGTACTTTCTCTTGTTTCTATCTGTTACCAATCTTGAGAAACTCATACATTCTCTGTCCACTGTTTCCCGGTCTTAGAGAGTTAGATTTCTTTCTGCCAAAGTGCTGTTTTCACAGTGCTAAGTACTCCCAGCTTTATCAACAATGTAGGTTTTACCAGTTTTCTAAGTCTCTCTTATTTTCTTGTACTTATACTTGGAATTCTCTGTGTAAACCTCTTTAACTTCTCTAGGTAAATGAATCACAGTGTACTTTCTCTTGTTTCTATCTGTTCCCAATCCGCAGAAACTCATACATTCTCTGTTCACTGTTTCCCGGTCTTAGAGAGGTACATGTCTTTGTGCCAAAGTGCTGTTTTCACAGTGCTGAGTACTCCCAACTCTATCACCAATGTAGGTTTTACCAGTTTTCTAAGTCTCTCTTATTTCCTTTGAGTTACACTTGGATTTCTCTGTGTAAATCTCTGTAACTTCTCTAGGTAGATGAATCACTGTGTACTTTCTCTTCTTTCTATCTGTTACCAACCTTGAGAAACTCATACATTCTCTCTTCACTGTTTCCTGGTCTTAGAGAAGTAGATTTCTTTCTGCGAAGTGCTGTTTTCACAGTGCTAAGTATTCCCAACTCTATCAACAATGTAGGTTTTATCAGTTTTCTAAGTCTCTCTTATTTTCTTGTACTTATACTTGGAATTCTCTGTGTAAACCTCTGTAACTTCTCTAGGTAGATGAATCACTGTGTACTTTCTCTTCTTTCTATCTGTCACCAATCTTGAGAAACTCATACATTCTCTGTTCACTGTTTCGCGGTCTTAGAGAAGTGGATTTCTTTCTGTGAAAGTGCTGTTTTCACAGTGCTAAGTACTCCCAACTCTTTCAACAATGTAGGTTTTACCAGTTTTCTAAGTCACTCTCATTTTCTTGTACTTATACTTGGAATTCTCTGTGTAAACCTCTGTAACTTCTCTAGGTAGATGAATCACAGTGTACTTTCTCTTGTTTCTATCTGTTACCAATGTTGAGAAATTCATACATTCCCTGTTCACAGTTTCCCGGTCTTAGAGAGGTAGATTTTTTGTGCGAAAGTGCTGTTTTCACAGTGCTAAGTATTCCCAACTCTATCAACAATGTAGGTTTTACCAGTTTTTGATATCTCTTATTTTCTTGGAGTTTTACTTGGAATTCTCTGTGTAAACCTTTGTAAGTTCTCTAGGTAGATGAATCACTGTGTACTTTCTCTTGTTTCTATCTGTTACCAATCTTGAAAAACTCATACATTCTCTGTTCACTGTTTCGTGGTCTTAGAGAAGTTGATTTCTTTCAGCGAAAGTGCTGTTTTCACAGCGCTAAGTACTCCCAACTGTATCAACAAAGTAGGTTTTACCAGTTTTCTAAGTCTCTCTCATTTTCTTATACTTATACTTGGAATTGTCTGTGTAAACCTCTGTAACTGCTCTAGGTAGATGAATCACTGTGTACTTTATCTTGTTTCTATCTGTTCCCAATCTTCAGAAACTCATACATTCTCTGTTCACTGTTTCCCGGTCTTAGAGAGGTAGATGTCTTTGTGCGAAAGTGCTGTTTTCACAGTGCTAGGTACTCCCAACTCTATCAACAATGTAGGTTTTACCAGTTTTCTAAGTCTCTCTTATTTTCTTGTAATGATATTTGAAATTCTCTGTGTAAACCTCTGTAACTTCTCTAGGTAGATTAATCACTGTGTATTTTCTCTTATTTCTATCTGTTACCAATCTTGAGAACCTCATACATTCTCTTTTCACTGGTTCCTGGTCTTTGAGAAGTAGATTTCTTTGTGCGAAAGTGCAGTTTTCACAGTGCTAAGTACTCCCAACTCTATCAACAATGTAGGTTTTACCAGTGTTCCAAGTCTCTCTTATTTTCTTGTACTTATACTTGGAATTCTCTGTGTAAACCTCTGTAACTTCTCTAGGTAGATGAATCATTGTGTACTTTCTCTTGTTTCTATGTGTTGCCAATCTTGAGAAACTCATAATTCTGTGTTCCCTGTTTCGCGTTCTTAGAGAAGGAGATTTCTTTGTGCGAAAGTGCTGTTTTCACAGTGCTAAGTACTCCCAACTCTAACAACAATGTAGGTTTTACCAGTTTTCTAAGTCTCTCTTATTTTCTTGTATTTATACTTGGACTTCTCTTTGTAAACCTCTGTAACTTCTCTAGGTAGATGAATCACTGTGTACTTTCTCTTGTTTCTATCTGTTACCAATCTTGAGAAACTCATACATTCTCTGTCCACTGTTTCCCGGTCTTAGAGAGTTAGATTTCTTTCTGCGAAAGTGCTGTTTTCACAGTGCTAAGTACTCCCAACTCTATCAACAATGTAGGTTTTACCATTTTTCTAAGTCTCTCTTATTTTCTTGTACTTATACTTGGAATTCTCTGTGTAAACCTCTTTAACTTCTCTAGGTAAATGAATCACAGTGTACTTTCTCTTGTTTCTATCTGTTCCCAATCTGCAGAAACTCATACATTCTCTGTTAACTGTTTCCCGGTCTTAGAGAGGTACATGTCTTTGTGCCAAAGTGCTGTTTTCACAGTGCTGAGTACTCCCAACTCTATCAACAATGTAGGTTTTACCAGTTTTCTAAGTCTCTCTTATTTTCTTGGAGTTACACTTGGATTTCTCTGTGTAAACCTCTGTAACTTCTCTAGGTAGATGAATCACTGTGTACTTTCTCTTCTTTCTATCTGTTACCAAACTTGAGAAACTCATACATTCTCTCTTCACTGTTTCCTGGTCTTAGAGAAGTAGATTTCTTTCTGCGAAGTGCTGTTTTCACAGTGCTAAGTATTCCCAACTCTATCAATAATGTAGGTTTTATCAGTTTTCTAAGTCTCTCTTATTTTCTTGTACTTATACCTGGAATTCTCTGTGTAAACCTCTGTAACTTCTCTAAGTAGATGAATCACTGTGTACTTTCTCTTCTTTCTATCTATCACCAATCTTGAGAAACTCATACATTCTCTGTTCACTGTTTCGCGGTCTTAGAGAAGTGGATTTCTTTCTGTGAAAGTGCTGTTTTCACAGTGCTAAGTACTCCCAACTCTTTCAACAATGTAGGTTTTACCAGTTTTCTAAGTCACTCTCATTTTCTTGTACTTATACTTGGAATTCTCTGTGTAAACCTCTGTAACTTCTCTAGGTAGATGAATCACAGTGTACTTTCTCTTGTTTCTATCTGTTACCAATGTTGAGAAATTCATACGTTCTCTGTTCACAGTTTCCCGGTCTTAGAGAGGTAGATTTTTTGTGCGAAAGTGCTGTTTTCACAGTGCTAATTATTCCCAACTCTATCAACAATGTAGGTTTTACCAGTTTTTGATATCTCTTATTTTCTTGGAGTTTTACTTGGAATTCTCTGTGTAAACCTTTGTAAGTTCTCTAGTTAGATTAATCACTGTGTACTTTCTCTTATTTCTATCTGTTATCAATCTTGAAAAACTCATACATTCTCTTTTCACTGGTTCCTGGTCTTTGAGAAGTAGATTTCTTTCCGTGAAAGTGCAGTTTTCACAGTGCTAAGTACTCCCAACTCTATCAACAATGTAGGTTTTACCAGTGTTCTAAGTCTCTCTTATTTTCTTGTACTTATACTTGGAATTCTCTGTGTAAACCTCTGTAACTTCTCTAGGTAGATGAATCATTGTGTACTTTCTCTTGTTTCTATGTGTTACCAATCTTGAGAAGCTCATAATTCTGTGTTCCCTGTTTCGCGTTCTTAGAGAAGGAGATTTCTTTGTGCGAAAGTGCTGTTTTCACAGTGCTAAGTACTCCCAACTGTATCAACATTGTAGGTTTTACCAGTTTTCTAAGTCTCTCTTATTTTCTTGTATTTATACTTGGAATTCTCTGTGTAAACCTCTGTACCTTCACTAGGTAGATGAATCACTGTGTATTTTCTCTTGTTTCTATCTGTTGCCAATCTTGAGAAACTCCTACATTCTCTGTTCACTGTTACGCGTTATTACGCGTTCCTAGAAAGGTAGATTTCTTTGTGCGAAAGTGCTGTTTTCACAGTGCTAAGTACTCCCAACTCTATCAACAATGTTGGTTTTACCAGTTTTCTATGTCTCTCTTATTTTCTTGTACTTATACTTGGAATTCTCTGTGTAAACCTCTGTAACTTCTCTAGGTAGATGAATCACTGCGTACTTTCTCTTGTTTCTATCTGTTACCAATCTTGAGAAACTCATACATTCTCTGTTCACTGTTTCGCGGTCTTATAGAAGTACATTTCTTTGTGCGAAAGTCCTGTTTTCACAGTGCTAACTACTCTCAACTCTATTAACAATGTAGGTTTTATCAGTTTTCCAAGTCTCTCTTATTTTCTGTTACTTATACTTGGAATTCTCTGTGTAAACCTCTGTAACTTCTCTAGGTAGATGAATCACTGTGTACTTTCTCTTGTTTCTATCTGTTACCAATCTTGAGAAACTCATACATTCTCTGTTCACTGTTTCCCGGTCTTAGAGAAGTAGATTTCTTTGTGTGAAAGTGCTGTTTTCACAGTGCTAAGTACTCCGAACTCTATCAACAATGTAGGTTTCACCAGTTTTCTAAATCTCTCTTATTTACTTCTACTTATACTTGGAATTCTCTGTGTAAACCTCTGTAATTTCCCTAGGTAGGTGAATCACTGTGTACTTTCTCTTGTTTCTATCTGTTACCAGTCTTGAGTAACTGATACATTCTCTGTTAACTGTTTCCCGGTCTTAGAGAAGTAGATTTCTTTGTGCGAAAGTGCTGTTTTCACAGTGCTAAGTACTCCCAACTCTATCAACTGTGTAGTTTTTACCAGTATTCTAAGTCTCTCTTATTTTCTTGTACTTATACTTGGACTTCTCTGTGTAAACCTCTGTAACTTCTCTAGGTAGATGAATCACAGTGTACTTTCTCTTGTTTCTATCTGTTGCCAATGTTGAGAAACTCATACATTCTCTGTTCACTGTTTCGCGGTCTTCGAGAAGTAGATTTCTTTGTGCGAAAGTGCTGTTTTGACAGTGCTCAGTACTCCCAACTGTATCAACAATGTAGGTTTTACCAGTTTTCTAAGTCTCTCTTATTTTCCTGTACTTATACTTGGAATTCTCTGTGTAAACCACTGTAACTTCTCTAGGTAGATGAATCACTGTGTACTTTCTCTTCTTTCTATCTGTCACCAATCTTGAGAAACTCATACATTCTCTGTTCACTGTTTCGCGGTCTTAGAGAAGTGGATTTCTTTCTGTGAAAGTGCTGTTTTCACAGTGCTAAGTACTCCCAACTCTTTCAACAATGTAGGTTTTACCAGTTTTCTAAGTCACTCTCATTTTCTTGTACTTATACTTGGAATTCTCTGTGTAAACCTCTGTAACTTCTCTAGGTAGATGAATCACAGTGTACTTTCTCTTGTTTCTATCTGTTACCAATGTTGAGAAATTCATACATTCTCTGTTCACAGTTTCCAGGTCTTAGAGAGGTAGATTTTTTGTGCGAAAGTGCTGTTTTCACAGTGCTAAGTATTCCCAACTCTATCAACAATGTAGGTTTTACCAGTTTTTGATATCTCTTATTTTCTTGGAGTTTTACTTGGAATTCTCTGTGTAAACCTCTGTAACTTCTCTAGGTAGATGAATCACTGTGTACTTTCTCTTGTTTCTATCTGTTACCAATCTTGAGAAACTCATACATTCTCTGTTCACTGTTTCCTGGTGTTCGAGAAGTAGATTTCTCTCTGCGAAATTGCTGTTTTCACAGTGCTAAGTACTCCCAACTCTATTAACAATGTAGGTTTTACCAGTTTTCTAAGTCTCTCTTATTTTCTTGTACGTATACTTGAAATTCCTTGTGTAAACCTCTGTAACTTCTCTAGGTAGATGAATCACTGTGTACTTTCTCTTGTTTCTATCTGTTCCCAATCTTGAGAAACTCATACATTCTCTGTTCACTGTTTCCCGGTCTTAGAGAAGTAGATTTCTTTCTGCGAAAGTGCTGTTTTCACAGTGCTAAGTACTCCCAACTCTATCAACAATTTAGGTTTTACCAGTTTTCTAAGTGTCTCTTATTTTCTTGGAGTAAGACTTGGAATTCTCTGTGTAAACCTCTGTAACTTCTCTAGGTAGATGAATCACTGTGTACTTTCTCTTGTTTCTATCTGTTACCAATCTTGAGAAACACATACATTCTCTGTCCACTGTTTCCCGGTCTTAGAGAGTTAGATTTCTTTCTGCCAAAGTGCTGTTTTCACAGTGCTAAGTACTCCCAGTTCTATCAACAATGTAGGTTTTACCAGTTTTCTAAGTCTCTCTTATTTCTTGTACTTATACTTGGAATTCTCTGTGTAAACCTCTTTAACTTCTCTAGGTAAATGAATCACAGTGTACTTTCTCTTGTTTCTATCTGTTCCCAATCTGCAGAAACTCATACATTCTCTGTTCACTGTTTCCCGGTCTTAGAGAGGTACATGTCTTTGTGCCAAAGTGCTGTTTTCACAGTGCTGAGTACTCCCAACTCTATCAACAATGTAGGTTTTACCAGTTTTCTAAGTATCTCTTATTTTCTTGGAGTTACACTTGGATTTCTCTGTGTAAACCTCTGTAACTTCTCTAGGTAGATGAATCACTGTGTACTTTCTCTTCTTTCTATCTGTTACCAACCTTGAGAAACTCATACATTCTCTCTTCACTGTTTCCTGGTCTTAGAGAAGTAGATTTCTTTCTGCGAAGTGCTGTTTTCACAGTGCTAAGTATTCCCAACTCTATCAACAATGTAGGTTTTATCAGTTTTCTAAGTCTCTCTTATTTTCTTGTACTTATACTTGGAATTCTCTGTGTAAACCTCTGTAACTTCTCTAGGTAGATGAATCACTGTGTACTTTCTCTTCTTTCTATCTGTCACCAATCTTGAGAAACTCATACATTCTCTGTTCACTGTTTCGCGGTCTTAGAGAAGTGGATTTCTTTCTGTGAAAGTGCTGTTTTCACAGTGCTAAGTACTCCCAACTCTTTCAACAATGTAGGTTTTACCAGTTTTCTAAGTCACTCTCATTTTCTTGTACTTATACTTGGAATTCTCTGTGTAAACCTCTGTAACTTCTCTAGGTAGATGAATCACAGTGTACTTTCTCTTGTTTCTATCTGTTACCAATGTTGAGAAATTCATACGTTCTCTGTTCACAGTTTCCCGGTCTTAGAGAGGTAGATTTTTTGTGCGAAAGTGCTGTTTTCACAGTGCTAATTATTCCCAACTCTATCAACAATGTAGGTTTTACCAGTTTTTGATATCTCTTATTTTCTTGGAGTTTTACTTGGAATTCTCTGTGTAAACCTTTGTAAGTTCTCTAGTTAGATTAATCACTGTGTACTTTCTCTTATTTCTATCTGTTATCAATCTTGAAAAACTCATACATTCTCTTTTCACTGGTTCCTGGTCTTTGAGAAGTAGATTTCTTTCCGTGAAAGTGCAGTTTTCACAGTGCTAAGTACTCCCAACTCTATCAACAATGTAGGTTTTACCAGTGTTCTAAGTCTCTCTTATTTTCTTGTACTTATACTTGGAATTCTCTGTGTAAACCTCTGTAACTTCTCTAGGTAGATGAATCATTGTGTACTTTCTCTTGTTTCTATGTGTTACCAATCTTGAGAAGCTCATAATTCTGTGTTCCCTGTTTCGCGTTCTTAGAGAAGGAGATTTCTTTGTGCGAAAGTGCTGTTTTCACAGTGCTAAGTACTCCCAACTGTATCAACATTGTAGGTTTTACCAGTTTTCTAAGTCTCTCTTATTTTCTTGTATTTATACTTGGAATTCTCTGTGTAAACCTCTGTACCTTCACTAGGTAGATGAATCACTGTGTATTTTCTCTTGTTTCTATCTGTTGCCAATCTTGAGAAACTCCTACATTCTCTGTTCACTGTTACGCGTTATTACGCGTTCCTAGAAAGGTAGATTTCTTTGTGCGAAAGTGCTGTTTTCACAGTGCTAAGTACTCCCAACTCTATCAACAATGTTGGTTTTACCAGTTTTCTATGTCTCTCTTATTTTCTTGTACTTATACTTGGAATTCTCTGTGTAAACCTCTGTAACTTCTCTAGGTAGATGAATCACTGCGTACTTTCTCTTGTTTCTATCTGTTACCAATCTTGAGAAACTCATACATTCTCTGTTCACTGTTTCGCGGTCTTATAGAAGTACATTTCTTTGTGCGAAAGTCCTGTTTTCACAGTGCTAACTACTCTCAACTCTATTAACAATGTAGGTTTTATCAGTTTTCCAAGTCTCTCTTATTTTCTGTTACTTATACTTGGAATTCTCTGTGTAAACCTCTGTAACTTCTCTAGGTAGATGAATCACTGTGTACTTTCTCTTGTTTCTATCTGTTACCAATCTTGAGAAACTCATACATTCTCTGTTCACTGTTTCCCGGTCTTAGAGAAGTAGATTTCTTTGTGTGAAAGTGCTGTTTTCACAGTGCTAAGTACTCCGAACTCTATCAACAATGTAGGTTTCACCAGTTTTCTAAATCTCTCTTATTTACTTCTACTTATACTTGGAATTCTCTGTGTAAACCTCTGTAATTTCCCTAGGTAGGTGAATCACTGTGTACTTTCTCTTGTTTCTATCTGTTACCAGTCTTGAGTAACTGATACATTCTCTGTTAACTGTTTCCCGGTCTTAGAGAAGTAGATTTCTTTGTGCGAAAGTGCTGTTTTCACAGTGCTAAGTACTCCCAACTCTATCAACTGTGTAGTTTTTACCAGTATTCTAAGTCTCTCTTATTTTCTTGTACTTATACTTGGACTTCTCTGTGTAAACCTCTGTAACTTCTCTAGGTAGATGAATCACAGTGTACTTTCTCTTGTTTCTATCTGTTGCCAATGTTGAGAAACTCATACATTCTCTGTTCACTGTTTCGCGGTCTTCGAGAAGTAGATTTCTTTGTGCGAAAGTGCTGTTTTGACAGTGCTCAGTACTCCCAACTGTATCAACAATGTAGGTTTTACCAGTTTTCTAAGTCTCTCTTATTTTCCTGTACTTATACTTGGAATTCTCTGTGTAAACCACTGTAACTTCTCTAGGTAGATGAATCACTGTGTACTTTCTCTTCTTTCTATCTGTCACCAATCTTGAGAAACTCATACATTCTCTGTTCACTGTTTCGCGGTCTTAGAGAAGTGGATTTCTTTCTGTGAAAGTGCTGTTTTCACAGTGCTAAGTACTCCCAACTCTTTCAACAATGTAGGTTTTACCAGTTTTCTAAGTCACTCTCATTTTCTTGTACTTATACTTGGAATTCTCTGTGTAAACCTCTGTAACTTCTCTAGGTAGATGAATCACAGTGTACTTTCTCTTGTTTCTATCTGTTACCAATGTTGAGAAATTCATACATTCTCTGTTCACAGTTTCCAGGTCTTAGAGAGGTAGATTTTTTGTGCGAAAGTGCTGTTTTCACAGTGCTAAGTATTCCCAACTCTATCAACAATGTAGGTTTTACCAGTTTTTGATATCTCTTATTTTCTTGGAGTTTTACTTGGAATTCTCTGTGTAAACCTCTGTAACTTCTCTAGGTAGATGAATCACTGTGTACTTTCTCTTGTTTCTATCTGTTACCAATCTTGAGAAACTCATACATTCTCTGTTCACTGTTTCCTGGTGTTCGAGAAGTAGATTTCTCTCTGCGAAATTGCTGTTTTCACAGTGCTAAGTACTCCCAACTCTATTAACAATGTAGGTTTTACCAGTTTTCTAAGTCTCTCTTATTTTCTTGTACGTATACTTGAAATTCCTTGTGTAAACCTCTGTAACTTCTCTAGGTAGATGAATCACTGTGTACTTTCTCTTGTTTCTATCTGTTCCCAATCTTGAGAAACTCATACATTCTCTGTTCACTGTTTCCCGGTCTTAGAGAAGTAGATTTCTTTCTGCGAAAGTGCTGTTTTCACAGTGCTAAGTACTCCCAACTCTATCAACAATTTAGGTTTTACCAGTTTTCTAAGTGTCTCTTATTTTCTTGGAGTAAGACTTGGAATTCTCTGTGTAAACCTCTGTAACTTCTCTAGGTAGATGAATCACTGTGTACTTTCTCTTGTTTCTATCTGTTACCAATCTTGAGAAACACATACATTCTCTGTCCACTGTTTCCCGGTCTTAGAGAGTTAGATTTCTTTCTGCCAAAGTGCTGTTTTCACAGTGCTAAGTACTCCCAGTTCTATCAACAATGTAGGTTTTACCAGTTTTCTAAGTCTCTCTTATTTCTTGTACTTATACTTGGAATTCTCTGTGTAAACCTCTTTAACTTCTCTAGGTAAATGAATCACAGTGTACTTTCTCTTGTTTCTATCTGTTCCCAATCTGCAGAAACTCATACATTCTCTGTTCACTGTTTCCCGGTCTTAGAGAGGTACATGTCTTTGTGCCAAAGTGCTGTTTTCACAGTGCTGAGTACTCCCAACTCTATCAACAATGTAGGTTTTACCAGTTTTCTAAGTATCTCTTATTTTCTTGGAGTTACACTTGGATTTCTCTGTGTAAACCTCTGTAACTTCTCTAGGTAGATGAATCACTGTGTACTTTCTCTTCTTTCTATCTGTTACCAACCTTGAGAAACTCATACATTCTCTCTTCACTGTTTCCTGGTCTTAGAGAAGTAGATTTCTTTCTGCGAAGTGCTGTTTTCACAGTGCTAAGTATTCCCAACTCTATCAACAATGTAGGTTTTATCAGTTTTCTAAGTCTCTCTTATTTTCTTGTACTTATACTTGGAATTCTCTGTGTAAACCTCTGTAACTTCTCTAGGTAGATGAATCACTGTGTACTTTCTCTTCTTTCTATCTGTCACCAATCTTGAGAAACTCATACATTCTCTGTTCACTGTTTCGCGGTCTTAGAGAAGTGGATTTCTTTCTGTGAAAGTGCTGTTTTCACAGTGCTAAGTACTCCCAACTCTTTCAACAATGTAGGTTTTACCAGTTTTCTAAGTCACTCTCATTTTCTTGTACTTATACTTGGAATTCTCTGTGTAAACCTCTGTAACTTCTCTAGGTAGATGAATCACAGTGTACTTTCTCTTGTTTCTATCTGTTACCAATGTTGAGAAATTCATACATTCTCTGTTCACAGTTTCCCGGTCTTAGAGAGGTAGATTTTTTGTGCGAAAGTGCTGTTTTCACAGTGCTAAGTATTCCCAAATCTATCAACAATGTAGGTTTTACCAGTTTTTGATATCTCTTATTTTCTTGGAGTTTTACTTGGAATTCTCTGTGTAAACCTTTGTAAGTTCTCTAGGTAGATGAATCACTGTGTACTTTCTCTTGTTTCTATCTGTTCCCAATCTTCAGAAACTCATACATTCTCTGTTCACTGTTTCCCGGTCTTAGAGAGGTAGATGTCTTTGTGCGAAAGTGCTGTTTTCACAGTGCTAGGTACTCCCAACTCTATCAACAATGTAGGTTATACCAGTTTTCTAAGTCTCTCTTATTTTCTTGTATTTATACTTGGACTTCTCTGTGTAAACCTCTGTAACTTCTCTAGGTAGATGAATCATTGTGTACTTTCTCTTGTTTCTATGTGTTGCCAATCTTGAGAAACTCATAATTCTGTGTTCCCTGTTTCGCGTTCTTAGAGAAGGAGATTTCTTTGTGCGAAAGTGCTGTTTTCACAGTGCTAAGTACTCCCAACTCTATCAACAATGTAGGTTATACCAGTTTTCTAAGTCTCTCTTATTTTCTTGTATTTATACTTGGACTTCTCTGTGTAAACCTCTGTAACTTCTCTAGGTAGATGAATCACAGTGTACTTTCTCCTGTTTCCATCTGTTGCCAATGTTGAGAAACTCATACATTCTCAGTTCACTGTTTCGCGGTTTTCGAGAAGTATACTTCTTTGTGCGAAAGTGCTGTTTTGACAGTGCTCAGTATTCCCAACTCTATCAACAATGTAGGTTTTACCAGTGTTCCAAGTCTCTCTTATTTTCTTGTACTTATACTTGGAATTCTCTGTGTAAACCTCTGTAACTTCTCTAGGTAGATGAATCATTGTGTACTTTCTCTTGTTTCTATGTGTTGCCAATCTTGAGAAACTCATAATTCTGTGTTCCCTGTTTCGCGTTCTTAGAGAAGGAGATTTCTTTGTGCGAAAGTGCTGTTTTCACAGTGCTAAGTACTCCCAACTCTATCAACAATGTAGGTTTTACCAGTTTTCTAAGTCTCTCTTATTTTCTTGTATTTATACTTGGAATTCTCTGTGTAAACCTCTTTACCTTCTCTAGGTAGATGAATCACTGTGTACTTTCTCTTGTTTCTATCTGTTGCCAATCTTGAGAAACTCATACATTCTCTGTTCACTGTTACGCGTTCCTAGAAAAGTAGATTTCTTTGTGCGAAAGTACTGTTTTCACAGTGCTAAGTACTCCCAACTCCATCAACAATGTTGGTTTTACCAGTTTTCTATGTCTCTCTTATTTTCTTGTACTTATACTTGGAATTCTCTGTGTAAACCTGTGTAACTTCTCTAGGTAGATGAATCACTGTGTACTTTCTCTTGTTTCTGTCTGTTACCAATCTTGAGAAACTCATACATTCTCTGTTCACTGTTTCGCGGTCTTAGAGAAGTACATTTCTTTGTGCGAAAGTCCTGTTTTCAAAGTGCTAACTACTCCCAACTCTATTAACAATGTAGGTTTTATCAGTTTTCCAAGTCTCTCTTATTTTCTGTTACTTATACTTGGAATTCTCTGTGTAAACCTCTGAAACTTCTCTAGGTAGATGAATCACTGTGTACTTTCTCTTGTTTCTATCTGTTACGAATCTTGAGAAACTGATACATTCTCTGTTAACTGTTTCCCGGTCTTAGAGAAGTAGATTTCTTTGTGCGAAAGTGCTGTTTTCACAGTGCTATGTACTCCCAACTCTATCAACAGTGTATTTTTTGCCAGTATTCGAAGTCTCTCTTATTTTCTTGTACTTATACTTGGACTTCTCTGTGTAAACCTCTGTAACTTCTCTAGGTAGATGAATCACAGTGTACTTTCTCCTGTTTCCATCTGTTGCCAATGTTGAGAAACTCATACATTCTCAGTTCACTGTTTCGCGGTTTTCGAGAAGTATACTTCTTTGTGCGAAAGTGCTGTTTTGACAGTGCTCAGTATTCCCAACTCTATCAACAATGTAGGTTTTCCCAGTTTCTAAGTCTCTCTTATTTTCCTGTACTTATACTTGGAATTCTCTGTGTAAACCACTGTAACTTCTATAGGTAGATGAATCATTGTGTACTTTCTCTTGTTTCTATCTGTTACCAATCTTGAGAAACTCATACATTCTCTGTTCATTGTTTCGCGGTCTTAGAGATGTAGATTTCTTCCTGCGAAAGTGCTGTTTTCACAGTGCTAAGTACTCCCAACTCTATCCATAATGTAGGTTTTACCAGTTTTCTAAGTCTCTCTTATTCTCTTGTACTTATACTTGGAATTCTCTGTGTAAACCTCTGTAACTTCTCTAGGTAGATGAATCACTGTGTACTTTCTCTTGTTTCTATCTGTTACCAATCTTGAGAAACTCATACATTCTCTGTTCACTGTTTCGCGGTCTTAGAGAAGTAGATTTCTTTGGGCGAAAGTGCTGTTTTCACAGTACCAAGTACTCCCAACTCTATCAACAATGTAGGTTTTATCAATTTTCTAACTTTCTCTTATTTTCTGGTACTTATACTTGGAATTCTCTGTGTAAACCTCTGTAACTTTTCTAGGTAGATGAATCACTGTGTACTTTCTCTTGTTTCTATCTGTTACCAATCTTGAGAAACTCATACATTGTCTGTCCACTGCTTCCCGGTCTTATAGAGTTAGATTTCTTTCTCCGTAATTGCTGTTTTCACAGTGATAAGTATTCCCAACTCTATCAACATTGTAGGTTTTATGAGTTTTCTAAGTCTCTCTTATTTTCTTGTACTTATACTTGGAATTCTGTGTGTAAACCTCTGTAACTTCTCTAGGTAAATGAATCACAGTGTACTTTCTCTTGTTTCTATCTGTTCCCATTCTTCAGAAACTCATACATTCTCTGTTCACTGTTTCCCGGTCTTAGAGAGGTACATGTCTTTGTGCCAAAGTGCTGTTTTCACTGTGCTGAGTACTCCCAACTCTATCAACAATGTAGGGTTTACCAGTTTTCTAAGTCTCTCTTATTTTCTTGGAGTTACACTTGGATTTCTCTGTGTAAACCTCGGTAACTTCTCTAGGTAGATGAATCACTGTGTACTTTCTCTTGTGTCTATCTGTTACCAATCTTGAAAAACTCATACATTCTCTGTTCACTGTTTCTCGGTCTTAGAGAAGTAGATTTCTTTCTGCGAAATTGCTGTTTTCACAATGCTAAGTACTCCCAACTCTATCAACAATGTAGTGTTTACCAGTTTTCTAAGTCTCTCTTATTTTCTTGTACTTATACTTGGAATTCTCTGTGTAAACCTCTGTAACTTCTCTAGGTAGATGAATCACTGTGTACTTTCTCTTGTGTCTATCTGTTACCAATGTTGAAAAACTCATACATTCTCTGTTCACTGTTTCCCGGTCTTAGAGAAGTAGATTTCTTTCTGCGAAAGTGCTGTTTTCACAGTGCTAAGTACTCCCAACTCTATAAACAATTTAGGTTTTACCAGTTTTCTAAGTGTCTCTTATTTTCTTGGAGTAAGACTTGGAATTCTCTGTGTAAACCTCTGTAACTTCTCTAGGTAGATGAATCACTGTGTACTTTCCCTTGTTTCTATCTGTTACCAATCTTGAGAAACTCATACATTCTCTGTCCACTGTTTCCCGGTCTTAGAGAGTTAGATTTCTTTCTGCCAAAGTGCTGTTTTCACAGTGCTAAGTACTCCCAGCTCTATCAACAATGTAGGTTTTACCAGTTTTCTAAGTCTCTCTTATTTTCTTGTACTTATACTTGGAATTCTCTGTGTAAACCTCTTTAACTTCTCTAGGTAAATGAATCACAGTGTACTTTCTCTTGTTTCTATCTGTTCCCAATCCGCAGAAACTCATACATTCTCTGTTCACTGTTTCCCGGTCTTAGAGAGGTACATGTCTTTGTGCCAAAGTGCTGTTTTCACAGTGCTGAGTACTCCCAACTCTATCAACAATGTAGGTTTTACCAGTTTTCTAAGTCTCTCTTATTTCCTTGGAGTTACACTTGGATTTCTCTGTGTAAATCTCTGTAACTTCTCTAGGTAGATGAATCACTGTGTACTTTCTCTTCTTTCTATCTGTCACCAATCTTGAGAAACTCATACATTCTCTGTTCACTGTTTCGCGGTCTTAGAGAAGTGGATTTCTTTCTGTGAAAGTGCTGTTTTCACAGTGCTAAGTACTCCCAACTCTTTCAACAATGTAGGTTTTACCAGTTTTCTAAGTCACTCTCATTTTCTTGTACTTATACTTGGAATTCTCTGTGTAAACCTCTGTAACTTCTCTAGGTAGATGAATCACAGTGTACTTTCTCTTGTTTCTATCTGTTACCAATGTTGAGAAATTCATACATTCTCTGTTCACAGTTTCCCGGTCTTAGAGAGGTAGATTTTTTGTGCGAAAGTGCTGTTTTCACAGTGCTAAGTATTCCCAAATCTATCAACAATGTAGGTTTTACCAGTTTTTGATATCTCTTATTTTCTTGGAGTTTTACTTGGAATTCTCTGTGTAAACCTTTGTAAGTTCTCTAGGTAGATGAATCACTGTGTACTTTCTCTTGTTTCTATCTGTTACCAATCTTGAAAAACTCATACATTCTCTGTTCACTGTTTCGTGGTCTTAGAGAAGTAGATTTCTTTCTGCGAAAGTGCTGTTTTCACAGTGCTAAGTACTCCCAACTGTATCAACAAAGTAGGTTTTACCAGTTTTCTAAGTCTCTCTCATTCTCTTATACTTATACTTGGAATTGTCTGTGTAAACCTCTGTAACTGCTCTAGGTAGATGAATCACTGTGTACTTTATCTTGTTTCTATCTGTTCCCAATCTTCAGAAACTCATACATTCTCTGTTCACTGTTTCCCGGTCTTAGAGAGGTAGATGTCTTTGTGCGAAAGTGCTGTTTTCACAGTGCTAGGTACTCCCAACTCTATCAACAATGTAGGTTATACCAGTTTTCTAAGTCTCTCTTATTTTCTTGTATTTATACTTGGACTTCTCTGTGTAAACCTCTGTAACTTCTCTAGGTAGATGAATCATTGTGTACTTTCTCTTGTTTCTATGTGTTGCCAATCTTGAGAAACTCATAATTCTGTGTTCCCTGTTTCGCGTTCTTAGAGAAGGAGATTTCTTTGTGCGAAAGTGCTGTTTTCACAGTGCTAAGTACTCCCAACTCTATCAACAATGTAGGTTATACCAGTTTTCTAAGTCTCTCTTATTTTCTTGTATTTATACTTGGACTTCTCTGTGTAAACCTCTGTAACTTCTCTAGGTAGATGAATCACAGTGTACTTTCTCCTGTTTCCATCTGTTGCCAATGTTGAGAAACTCATACATTCTCAGTTCACTGTTTCGCGGTTTTCGAGAAGTATACTTCTTTGTGCGAAAGTGCTGTTTTGACAGTGCTCAGTATTCCCAACTCTATCAACAATGTAGGTTTTACCAGTGTTCCAAGTCTCTCTTATTTTCTTGTACTTATACTTGGAATTCTCTGTGTAAACCTCTGTAACTTCTCTAGGTAGATGAATCATTGTGTACTTTCTCTTGTTTCTATGTGTTGCCAATCTTGAGAAACTCATAATTCTGTGTTCCCTGTTTCGCGTTCTTAGAGAAGGAGATTTCTTTGTGCGAAAGTGCTGTTTTCACAGTGCTAAGTACTCCCAACTCTATCAACAATGTAGGTTTTACCAGTTTTCTAAGTCTCTCTTATTTTCTTGTATTTATACTTGGAATTCTCTGTGTAAACCTCTTTACCTTCTCTAGGTAGATGAATCACTGTGTACTTTCTCTTGTTTCTATCTGTTGCCAATCTTGAGAAACTCATACATTCTCTGTTCACTGTTACGCGTTCCTAGAAAAGTAGATTTCTTTGTGCGAAAGTACTGTTTTCACAGTGCTAAGTACTCCCAACTCCATCAACAATGTTGGTTTTACCAGTTTTCTATGTCTCTCTTATTTTCTTGTACTTATACTTGGAATTCTCTGTGTAAACCTGTGTAACTTCTCTAGGTAGATGAATCACTGTGTACTTTCTCTTGTTTCTGTCTGTTACCAATCTTGAGAAACTCATACATTCTCTGTTCACTGTTTCGCGGTCTTAGAGAAGTACATTTCTTTGTGCGAAAGTCCTGTTTTCAAAGTGCTAACTACTCCCAACTCTATTAACAATGTAGGTTTTATCAGTTTTCCAAGTCTCTCTTATTTTCTGTTACTTATACTTGGAATTCTCTGTGTAAACCTCTGAAACTTCTCTAGGTAGATGAATCACTGTGTACTTTCTCTTGTTTCTATCTGTTACGAATCTTGAGAAACTGATACATTCTCTGTTAACTGTTTCCCGGTCTTAGAGAAGTAGATTTCTTTGTGCGAAAGTGCTGTTTTCACAGTGCTATGTACTCCCAACTCTATCAACAGTGTATTTTTTGCCAGTATTCGAAGTCTCTCTTATTTTCTTGTACTTATACTTGGACTTCTCTGTGTAAACCTCTGTAACTTCTCTAGGTAGATGAATCACAGTGTACTTTCTCCTGTTTCCATCTGTTGCCAATGTTGAGAAACTCATACATTCTCAGTTCACTGTTTCGCGGTTTTCGAGAAGTATACTTCTTTGTGCGAAAGTGCTGTTTTGACAGTGCTCAGTATTCCCAACTCTATCAACAATGTAGGTTTTCCCAGTTTCTAAGTCTCTCTTATTTTCCTGTACTTATACTTGGAATTCTCTGTGTAAACCACTGTAACTTCTATAGGTAGATGAATCATTGTGTACTTTCTCTTGTTTCTATCTGTTACCAATCTTGAGAAACTCATACATTCTCTGTTCATTGTTTCGCGGTCTTAGAGATGTAGATTTCTTCCTGCGAAAGTGCTGTTTTCACAGTGCTAAGTACTCCCAACTCTATCCATAATGTAGGTTTTACCAGTTTTCTAAGTCTCTCTTATTCTCTTGTACTTATACTTGGAATTCTCTGTGTAAACCTCTGTAACTTCTCTAGGTAGATGAATCACTGTGTACTTTCTCTTGTTTCTATCTGTTACCAATCTTGAGAAACTCATACATTGTCTGTCCACTGCTTCCCGGTCTTATAGAGTTAGATTTCTTTCTCCGTAATTGCTGTTTTCACAGTGCTAAGTATTCCCAACTCTATCAACATTGTAGGTTTTATGAGTTTTCTAAGTCTCTCTTATTTTCTTGTACTTATACTTGGAATTCTGTGTGTAAACCTCTGTAACTTCTCTAGGTAAATGAATCACAGTGTAGTTTCTCTTGTTTCTATCTGTTCCCATTCTTCAGAAACTCATACATTCTCTGTTCACTGTTTCCCGGTCTTAGAGAGGTACATGTCTTTGTGCCAAAGTGCTGTTTTCACTGTGCTGAGTACTCCCAACTCTATCAACAATGTAGGTTTTACCAGTTTTCTAAGTCTCTCTTATTTTCTTGAAGTTACACTTGGATTTCTCTGTGTAAACCTCGGTAACTTCTCTAGGTAGATGAATCACTGTGTACTTTCTCTTGTGTCTATCTGTTACCAATCTTGAAAAACTCATACATTCTCTGTTCACTGTTTCTCGGTCTTAGAGAAGTAGATTTCTTTCTGCGAAATTGCTGTTTTCACAATGCTAAGTACTCCCAACTCTATCAACAATGTAGTGATTACCAGTTTTCTAAGTCTCTCTTATTTTCTTGTACTTATACTTGGAATTCTCTGTGTAAACCTCTGTAACTTCTCTAGGTAGATGAATCACTGTGTACTTTCTCTTGTGTCTATCTGTTACCAATGTTGAAAAACTCATACATTCTCTGTTCACTGTTTCCCGGTCTTAGAGAAGTAGATATCTTTCTGCGAAAGTGCTGTTTTCACAGTGCTAAGTACTCCCAACTCTATAAACAATTTAGGTTTTACCAGTTTTTGATATCTCTTATTTTCTTGGAGTTTTACTTGGAATTCTCTGTGTAAACCTTTGTAAGTTCTCTAGGTAGATGAATCACTGTGTACTTTCTCTTGTTTCTGTCTGTTACCAATCTTGAAAAACTCATACATTCTCTGTTCACTGTTTCGTGGTCTTAGAGAAGTTGATTTCTTTCTGCGAAAGTGCTGTTTTCACAGCGCTAAGTACTCCCAACTGTATCAACAAAGTAGGTTTTACCAGTTTTCTAAGTCTCTCTCATTTTCTTATACTTATACTTGGAATTGTCTGTGTAAACCTCTGTAACTTCTCTAGGTAGATGAATCATTGTGTACTTTCTCTTGTTTCTATGTGTTGCCAATCTTGAGAAACTCATAATTCTGTGTTCCCTGTTTCGCGTTCTTAGAGAAGGAGATTTCTTTGTGCGAAAGTGCTGTTTTCACAGTGCTAAGTACTCCCAACTCTAACAACAATGTAGGTTTTACCAGTTTTCTAAGTCTCTCTTATTTTCTTGTATTTATACTTGGACTTCTCTGTGTAAACCTCTGTAACTTCTCTAGGTAGATGAATCATTGTGTACTTTCTCTTGTTTCTATGTGTTGCCAATCTTGAGAAACTCATAATTCTGTGTTCCCTGTTTCGCGTTCTTAGAGAAGGAGATTTCTTTGTGCGAAAGTGCTGTTTTCACAGTGCTAAGTACTCCCAACTCTATCAACAATGTAGGTTATACCAGTTTTCTAAGTCTCTCTTATTTTCTTGTATTTATACTTGGACTTCTCTGTGTAAACCTCTGTAACTTCTCTAGGTAGATGAATCATAGTGTACTTTCTCCTGTTTCCATCTGTTGCCAATGTTGAGAAACTCATACATTCTCAGTTCACTGTTTCCCGGTTTTCGAGAAGTATACTTCTTTGTGCGAAAGTGCTGTTTTGACAGTGCTCAGTATTCCCAACTCTATCAACAATGTAGGTTTTACCAGTTTCTAAGTCTCTCTTATTTTCCTGTACTTATACTTCGAATTCTCTGTGTAAACCACTGTAACTTCTATAGGTAGATGAATCACTGTGTACTTTCTCTTGTTTCTATCTGTTACCAATCTTGAGAAACTCATACATTCTCTGTTCATTGTTTCGCGGTCTTAGAGATGTAGATTTCTTCCTGCGAAAGTGCTGTTTTCACAGTGCTAAGTACTCCCAACTCTATCCATAATGTAGGTTTTACCAGTTTTCTAAGTCTCTCTTATTCTCTTGTACTTATACTTGGAATTCTCTGTGTAAACCTCTGTAACGTCTCTAGGTAGATGAATCACTGTGTACTTTCTCTTGTTTCTATCTGTTACCAATCTTGAGAAACTCATACATTCTCTGTTCACTGTTTCCTGGTCTTCGAGAAGTAGATTTCTCTCTGCGAAATTGCTGTTTTCACAGTGCTAAGTACTCCCAACTGTATCAACAATGTAGGTTTTACCAGTTTTCTAAGTCTCTCTTATTCTCTTGTACTTATACTTGGAATTCTCTGTGTAAACCTCTTTAACTTCTCTAGGTAAATGAATCACAGTGTACTTTCTCTTGTTTCTATCTGTTCCCAATCTGCAGAAACTCATACATTCTCTGTTCACTGTTTCCCGGTCTTAGAGAGATACATGTCTTTGTGCCAAAGTGCTGTTTTCACAGTGCTGAGTACTCCCAACTATATCAACAATGTAGGTTTTACCAGTTTTCTAAGTCTCTCTTATTTTCTTGGAGTTACACTTGGATTTCTCTGTGTAAACCTCTGTAACTTCTCTAGGTAGATGAATCACTGTGTACTTTCTCTTCTTTCTATCTGTTACCAACCTTGAGAAACTCATACATTCTCTCTTCACTGTTTCCTGGTCTTAGAGAAGTAGATTTCTTTCTGCGAAGTGCTGTTTTCACAGTGCTAAGTATTCCCAACTCTATCAACAATGTAGGTTTTATCAGTTTTCTAAGTCTCTCTTATTTTCTTGTACTTATACTTGGAATTCTCTGTGTAAACCTCTGTAACTTCTCTAGGTAGATGAATCACTGTGTACTTTCTCTTCTTTCTATCTGTCACCAATCTTGAGAAACTCATACATTCTCTGTTCACTGTTTCGCGGTCTTAGAGAAGTGGATTTCTTTCTGTGAAAGTGCTGTTTTCACAGTGCTAAGTACTCCCAACTCTTTCAACAATGTAGGTTTTACCAGTTTTCTAAGTCACTCTCATTTTCTTGTACTTATACTTGGAATTCTCTGTGTAAACCTCTGTAACTTCTCTAGGGAGATGAATCACTGTGTACTTTCTCTTGTTTCTATCTGTTACCAATCTTGAGAAACTCATACATTCTCTGTTCACTGTTTCCTGGTCTTCGAGAAGTAGATTTCTCTCTGCGAAATTGCTGTTTTCACAGTGCTAAGTACTCCCAACTCTATTAACAATGTAGGTTTTACCAGTTTTCTGAGTCTCTCTTATTTTCTTGTACGTATACTTGAAATTCTTTGTGTAAACCTCTGTAACTTCTCTAGGTAGATGAATCACTGTGTACTTTCTCTTGTTTCTATCTGTTCCCAATCTTGAGAAACTCATACATTCTCTGTTCACTGTTTCCCGGTCTTAGAGAAGTAGATTTCTTTCTGCGAAAGTGCTGTTTTCACAGTGCTAAGTACTCCCAACTCTATAAACAATTTAGGTTTTACCAGTTTTCTAAGTGTCTCTTATTTTCTTGGAGTAAGATTTGGAATTCTCTGTGTAAACCTCTGAAACTTCTCTAGGTAGATGAATCACTGTGTACTTTCTCTTGTTTCTATCTGTTACCAATCTTGAGAAACTCATACATTCTCTGTCCACTGTTTCCCGGTCTTAGAGAGTTAGATTTCTTTCTGCGAACGTGCTGTTTTCACAGTGCTAAGTACTCCCAACTCTATCAACAATGTAGGTTTTACCAGTTTTCTAAGTCACTCTCATTTTCTTGTACTTATACTTGGAATTCTCTGTGTAAACCTCTGTAACTTCTCTAGGTAGATGAATCACAGTGTACTTTCTCTTGTTTCTATCTGTTACCAATGTTGAGAAATTCATACATTCTCTGTTCACAGTTTCCCGGTCTTAGAGAGGTAGATTTTTTGTGCGAAAGTGCTGTTTTCACAGTGCTAAGTATTCCCAACTCTATCAACAATGTAGGTTTTACCAGTTTTTGATATCTCTTATTTTCTTGGAGTTTTACTTGGAATTCTCTGTGTAAACCTTTGTAAGTTCTCTAGGTAGATGAATCACTGTGTACTTTCTCTTGTTTCTATCTGTTACCAATCTTGAAAAACTCATACATTCTCTGTTCACTGTTTCGTGGTCTTAGAGAAGTAGATTTCTTTCTGCGACAGTGCTGTTTTCACAGTGCTAAGTACTCCCAACTGTATCAACAAAGTAGGTTTTACCAGTTTTCTAAGTCTCTCTTATTTTCTTATACTTATACTTGGAATTGTCTGTGTAAACCTCTGTAACTGCTCTAGGTAGATGAATCACTGTGTACTTTATCTTGTTTCTATCTGTTCCCAATCTTCAGAAACTCATACATTCTCTGTTCACTATTTCCCGGTTTTAGAGAGGTAGATGTCTTTGTGCGAAAGTGCTGTTTTCACAGTGCTAGGTACTCCCAACTCTATCAACAATGTAGGTTTTACCAGTTTTCTAAGTCTCTCTTATTTTCTTGTAATGATACTTGAAATTCTCTGTGTAAACCTCTGTAACTTCTCTAGGTAGATTAATCACTTTGTATTTTCTCTTATTTCTATCTGTTACCAATCTTGAGAAACTCATACATTCTCTTTTCACTGGTTCCTGGTCTTTGAGAAGTAGATTTCTTTGTGCGAAAGTGCAGTTTTCACAGTGCTAAGTTCTCCCAACTCTATCAACAATGTAGGTTTTACCAGTGTTCCAAGTCTCTCTTATTTTCTTGTACTTATACTTGGAATTCTCTGTGTAAACCTCTGTAACTTTTCTAGGTAGATGAATCATTGTGTACTTTCTCTTGTTTCTATGTGTTGCCAATCTTGAGAAACTCATAATTCTGTGTTCCCTGTTTCGCGTTCTTAGAGAAGGAGATTTCTTTGTGCGAAAGTGCTGTTTTCACAGTGCTAAGTACTCCCAACTCTGTCAACAATGTAGGTTTCACCAGTTTTCTAAGTCTCTCTTATTTTCTTGTACTTATACTTGGAATTCTCTGGGTAAACCTCTGTAATTTCTCTAGGTAGGTCAATCACTGTGTACTTTCTCTTGTTTCTATCTGTTACGAATCTTGAGAAACTGATACATTCTCTGTTAACTGTTTCCCGGTCTTAGAGAAGTAGATTTCTTTGTGCGAAAGTGCTGTTTTCACACTGCTAAGTACTCCCAACTCTATCAACAGTGTAGTTTTTACCAGTGTTCTAAGTCTCTCTTATTTTCTTGTAGTTATACTTGGACTTATCTGTGTAAACCTCTGTAACTTCTCTAGGTAGATGAATCACAGTGTACTTTCTCTTGTTTCTATCTGTTACCAATCTTGAGAAACTCATAGATTCTCTGTTCACTGTTTCGCGGTCTTAGAGAAGTAGATTTCTTTCTGCAAAAGTGCTGTTTTCACAGTGCTAAGTACTCCCAACTGTATCAACAAAGTAGGTTTTACCAGTTTTCTAAGTCTCTCTTATTTTCTTATACTTATACTTGGAATTATCTGTGTAAACCTCTGTAACTTCTCTAGGTAGATGAATCACTGTGTACTTTCTCTTGTTTCTATCTGTTACCAATCTGGAGAAACTCATACATTCTCTGTTCACTGTTTCGCGGTCTTAGAGAAGTAGATTTCTTTGTGCGAAAGTGCTGTTTTCACAGTACTAAGTACTACCAACTCTATCAACAATGTAGGTTTTACCAGTTTTCTAAGTCTCTCTTATTTTCTTGGAGTAAGACTTGGAATTCTCTGTGTAAACTTCTGTAACTTCTCTAGGTAGATGAATCACTGTGTACTTTCTCTTGTTTCTATCTGTTACCAATCTTGAGAAACTCATACATTCTCTGTTCACTGTTTCCCGGTCTTAGAGAGGTAGATTTCTTTCTGCGAAAGTGCTGTTTTCACAGTGCTAGGTACTCCCAACTCTATCAACAATGTAGGTTTTACCAGTTTTCTAAGTCTCTCTTATTTTCTTGTACTTATACTTGGAATTCTCTGTGTAAACCTCTGTAACTTCTCTAGGTAGATGAATCACTGTGTACTTTCTCTTGTTTCTATCTGTTACCAATGTGGAGAAACTCATACATTCTCTGTTCACTGTTTCGTGGTCTTAGAGAAGTAGATTTCTTTCTGTGAAAGTGCTACTTTCACAGTGCTAAGTACTGCCAACTGTATAAACAAAGTAGGTTTTACCAGTTTTCTAAGTCTCTCTCATTTTCTTATACTTATACTTGGAATTCTCTGTGTAAACCTCTGTAACTTCTCTAGGTAGATGAATGACACTGTACTTTGTCTTGTTTCTATCTGTTACCAATCTTGATAAATTCATTCATTCCCTGTTCACTGTTTCCCGGTCTAGAGAGGTAGATGTCTTTGTGCGAAAGTGCTATTTTCACAGTGCTAGGTACTCCCAACTCTATCAACAATGTAGGTTTTACCAGTTTTCTAAGTCTCTCTTATTTTCTTGTAGTGATACTTGGAATTATCTGTGTAAACCTCTGTAACTTCTCTTGATAGATGAATCACTGTGTACTTTGTCTTGTTTCTATCTGTTACCAATCTTGAGAAACTCATACATTCTCTGTTCACTGTTTCGTGGTCTTAGAGAAGTAGATTTCTTTCTGCGAAAGTGCTGCTTTCACAGTGCTAAGTACTGCCAACTGTATCAACAAAGTAGGTTTTACCAGTTTTCTAAGTCTCTCTTATTTTCTTATACTTATACTTGGAATTATCTGTGTAAACCTCTGTAACTTCTCTAGGTAGATGAATCACTGTGTACTTTATCTTGTTTCTATCTGTTCCCAATCTTCAGAAACTCATACATTCTCTGTTCACTGTTTCCCGGTCTTAGAGAGGTAGATGTCTTTGTGCGAAAGTGCTGTTTTCACAGTGCTAAGTACTCCCAATTCTATCAACAATGTAGGTTTTACCAGTTTTCTAAGTCTCTCTTATTTTCTTGTACTGATACTTGGAATTCTCTGTGTAAACCTCTGTAACTTCTCTAGTTAGATTAATCACTGTGTGCTTTCTCTTATTTCTATCTGTTATCAATCTTGAGAAACTCATACATTCTCTTTTCACTGGTTCCTGGTCTTTGAGAAGTACATTTCTTTCCGTGAAAGTGCAGTTTTCACAGTGCTAAGTACTCCCAACTCTATCAACAATGTAGGTTTTACCAGTGTTCTAAGTCTCTCTTATTTTCTTGTACTTATACTTGGAATTCTCTGTGTAAACCTCTGTAACTTCTCTAGGTAGATGAATCATTGTGTACTTTCTCTTGTTTCTATGTGTTACCAATCTTGAGCAGCTCATAATTCTGTGTTCCCTGTTTCGCGTTCTTAGAGAAGGAGATTTCTTTGTGCGAAAGTGCTGTTTTCACAGTGCTAAGTACTCCCAACTGTATCAACATTGTAGGTTTTACCAGTTTTCTAAGTCTCTCTTATTTTCTTGTATTTATACTTGGAATTCTCTGTGTAAACCTCTGTACCTTCACTAGGTAGATGAATCACTGTGTATTTTCTCTTGTTTCTATCTGTTGCCAATCTTGAGAAACTCCTACATTCTCTGTTCACTGTTACGCGTTATTACGCGTTCCTAGAAAGGTAGATTTCTTTGTGCGAAAGTGCTGTTTTCACAGTGCTAAGTACTCCCAACTCTATCAACAATGTTGGTTTTACCAGTTTTCTATGTCTCTCTTATTTTCTTGTACTTATACTTGGAATTCTCTGTGTAAACCTCTGTAACTTCTCTAGGTAGATGAATCACTGCGTACTTTCTCTTGTTTCTATCTGTTACCAATCTTGAGAAACTCATACATTCTCTGTTCACTGTTTCGCGGTCGTAGAGAAGTACATTTCTTTGAGCAAAAGTCCTGTTTTCACAGTGCTAACTACTCTCAACTCTATTAACAATGTAGGTTTTATCAGTTTTCCAAGTCTCTCTTATTTTCTGTTACTTATACTTGGAATTCTCTGTGTAAACCTCTGTAACTTCTCTAGGTAGATGAATCACTGTGTACTTTCTCTTGTTTCTATCTGTTACCAATCTTGAGAAACTCATACATTCTCTGTTCACTGTTTCCCGGTCTTAGAGAAGTAGATTTCTTTGTGTGAAAGTGCTGTTTTCACAGTGCTAAGTACTCCGAACTCTATCAACAATGTAGGTTTCAGCAGTTTTCTAAGTCACTCTCATTTTCTTGTACTTATACTTGGAATTCTCTGTGTAAACCTCTGTAACTTCTCTAGGTAGATGAATCACAGTGTACTTTCTCTTGTTTCTATCTGTTACCAATGTTGAGAAATTCATACATTCTCTGTTCACAGTTTCCCGGTCTTAGAGAGGTAGATTTTTTGTGCGAAAGTGCTGTTTTCACAGTGCTAAGTATTCCCAACTCTATCAACAATGTAGGTTTTACCAGTTTTTGATATCTCTTATTTTCTTGGAGTTTTACTTGGAATTCTCTGTGTAAACCTTTGTAAGTTCTCTAGGTAGATGAATCACTGTGTACTTTCTCTTGTTTCTATCTGTTACCAATCTTGAAAAACTCATACATTCTCTGTTCACTGTTTCGTGGTCTTAGAGAAGTAGATTTCTTTCTGCGACAGTGCTGTTTTCACAGTGCTAAGTACTCCCAACTGTATCAACAAAGTAGGTTTTACCAGTTTTCTAAGTCTCTCTTATTTTCTTATACTTATACTTGGAATTGTCTGTGTAAACCTCTGTAACTGCTCTAGGTAGATGAATCACTGTGTACTTTATCTTGTTTCTATCTGTTCCCAATCTTCAGAAACTCATACATTCTCTGTTCACTATTTCCCGGTTTTAGAGAGGTAGATGTCTTTGTGCGAAAGTGCTGTTTTCACAGTGCTAGGTACTCCCAACTCTATCAACAATGTAGGTTTTACCAGTTTTCTAAGTCTCTCTTATTTTCTTGTAATGATACTTGAAATTCTCTGTGTAAACCTCTGTAACTTCTCTAGGTAGATTAATCACTTTGTATTTTCTCTTATTTCTATCTGTTACCAATCTTGAGAAACTCATACATTCTCTTTTCACTGGTTCCTGGTCTTTGAGAAGTAGATTTCTTTGTGCGAAAGTGCAGTTTTCACAGTGATAAGTTCTCCCAACTCTATCAACAATGTAGGTTTTACCAGTGTTCCAAGTCTCTCTTATTTTCTTGTACTTATACTTGGAATTCTCTGTGTAAACCTCTGTAACTTTTCTAGGTAGATGAATCATTGTGTACTTTCTCTTGTTTCTATGTGTTGCCAATCTTGAGAAACTCATAATTCTGTGTTCCCTGTTTCGCGTTCTTAGAGAAGGAGATTTCTTTGTGCGAAAGTGCTGTTTTCACAGTGCTAAGTACTCCCAACTCTGTCAACAATGTAGGTTTCACCAGTTTTCTAAGTCTCTCTTATTTTCTTGTACTTATACTTGGAATTCTCTGGGTAAACCTCTGTAATTTCTCTAGGTAGGTCAATCACTGTGTACTTTCTCTTGTTTCTATCTGTTACGAATCTTGAGAAACTGATACATTCTCTGTTAACTGTTTCCCGGTCTTAGAGAAGTAGATTTCTTTGTGCGAAAGTGCTGTTTTCACACTGCTAAGTACTCCCAACTCTATCAACAGTGTAGTTTTTACCAGTGTTCTAAGTCTCTCTTATTTTCTTGTAGTTATACTTGGACTTATCTGTGTAAACCTCTGTAACTTCTCTAGGTAGATGAATCACAGTGTACTTTCTCTTGTTTCTATCTGTTACCAATCTTGAGAAACTCATAGATTCTCTGTTCACTGTTTCCCGGTCTTAGAGAAGTAGATATCTTTCTGCGAAAGTGCTGTTTTCACAGTGCTAAGTACTCCCAACTCTATAAACAATTTAGGTTTTACCAGTTTTTGATATCTCTTATTTTCTTGGAGTTTTACTTGGAATTCTCTGTGTAAACCTTTGTAAGTTCTCTAGGTAGATGAATCACTGTGTACTTTCTCTTGTTTCTGTCTGTTACCAATCTTGAAAAACTCATACATTCTCTGTTCACTGTTTCGTGGTCTTAGAGAAGTTGATTTCTTTCTGCGAAAGTGCTGTTTTCACAGCGCTAAGTACTCCCAACTGTATCAACAAAGTAGGTTTTACCAGTTTTCTAAGTCTCTCTCATTTTCTTATACTTATACTTGGAATTGTCTGTGTAAACCTCTGTAACTTCTCTAGGTAGATGAATCATTGTGTACTTTCTCTTGTTTCTATGTGTTGCCAATCTTGAGAAACTCATAATTCTGTGTTCCCTGTTTCGCGTTCTTAGAGAAGGAGATTTCTTTGTGCGAAAGTGCTGTTTTCACAGTGCTAAGTACTCCCAACTCTAACAACAATGTAGGTTTTACCAGTTTTCTAAGTCTCTCTTATTTTCTTGTATTTATACTTGGACTTCTCTGTGTAAACCTCTGTAACTTCTCTAGGTAGATGAATCATTGTGTACTTTCTCTTGTTTCTATGTGTTGCCAATCTTGAGAAACTCATAATTCTGTGTTCCCTGTTTCGCGTTCTTAGAGAAGGAGATTTCTTTGTGCGAAAGTGCTGTTTTCACAGTGCTAAGTACTCCCAACTCTATCAACAATGTAGGTTATACCAGTTTTCTAAGTCTCTCTTATTTTCTTGTATTTATACTTGGACTTCTCTGTGTAAACCTCTGTAACTTCTCTAGGTAGATGAATCATAGTGTACTTTCTCCTGTTTCCATCTGTTGCCAATGTTGAGAAACTCATACATTCTCAGTTCACTGTTTCCCGGTTTTCGAGAAGTATACTTCTTTGTGCGAAAGTGCTGTTTTGACAGTGCTCAGTATTCCCAACTCTATCAACAATGTAGGTTTTACCAGTTTCTAAGTCTCTCTTATTTTCCTGTACTTATACTTCGAATTCTCTGTGTAAACCACTGTAACTTCTATAGGTAGATGAATCACTGTGTACTTTCTCTTGTTTCTATCTGTTACCAATCTTGAGAAACTCATACATTCTCTGTTCATTGTTTCGCGGTCTTAGAGATGTAGATTTCTTCCTGCGAAAGTGCTGTTTTCACAGTGCTAAGTACTCCCAACTCTATCCATAATGTAGGTTTTACCAGTTTTCTAAGTCTCTCTTATTCTCTTGTACTTATACTTGGAATTCTCTGTGTAAACCTCTGTAACGTCTCTAGGTAGATGAATCACTGTGTACTTTCTCTTGTTTCTATCTGTTACCAATCTTGAGAAACTCATACATTCTCTGTTCACTGTTTCCTGGTCTTCGAGAAGTAGATTTCTCTCTGCGAAATTGCTGTTTTCACAGTGCTAAGTACTCCCAACTGTATCAACAATGTAGGTTTTACCAGTTTTCTAAGTCTCTCTTATTCTCTTGTACTTATACTTGGAATTCTCTGTGTAAACCTCTTTAACTTCTCTAGGTAAATGAATCACAGTGTACTTTCTCTTGTTTCTATCTGTTCCCAATCTGCAGAAACTCATACATTCTCTGTTCACTGTTTCCCGGTCTTAGAGAGATACATGTCTTTGTGCCAAAGTGCTGTTTTCACAGTGCTGAGTACTCCCAACTATATCAACAATGTAGGTTTTACCAGTTTTCTAAGTCTCTCTTATTTTCTTGGAGTTACACTTGGATTTCTCTGTGTAAACCTCTGTAACTTCTCTAGGTAGATGAATCACTGTGTACTTTCTCTTCTTTCTATCTGTTACCAACCTTGAGAAACTCATACATTCTCTCTTCACTGTTTCCTGGTCTTAGAGAAGTAGATTTCTTTCTGCGAAGTGCTGTTTTCACAGTGCTAAGTATTCCCAACTCTATCAACAATGTAGGTTTTATCAGTTTTCTAAGTCTCTCTTATTTTCTTGTACTTATACTTGGAATTCTCTGTGTAAACCTCTGTAACTTCTCTAGGTAGATGAATCACTGTGTACTTTCTCTTCTTTCTATCTGTCACCAATCTTGAGAAACTCATACATTCTCTGTTCACTGTTTCGCGGTCTTAGAGAAGTGGATTTCTTTCTGTGAAAGTGCTGTTTTCACAGTGCTAAGTACTCCCAACTCTTTCAACAATGTAGGTTTTACCAGTTTTCTAAGTCACTCTCATTTTCTTGTACTTATACTTGGAATTCTCTGTGTAAACCTCTGTAACTTCTCTAGGGAGATGAATCACTGTGTACTTTCTCTTGTTTCTATCTGTTACCAATCTTGAGAAACTCATACATTCTCTGTTCACTGTTTCCTGGTCTTCGAGAAGTAGATTTCTCTCTGCGAAATTGCTGTTTTCACAGTGCTAAGTACTCCCAACTCTATTAACAATGTAGGTTTTACCAGTTTTCTGAGTCTCTCTTATTTTCTTGTACGTATACTTGAAATTCTTTGTGTAAACCTCTGTAACTTCTCTAGGTAGATGAATCACTGTGTACTTTCTCTTGTTTCTATCTGTTCCCAATCTTGAGAAACTCATACATTCTCTGTTCACTGTTTCCCGGTCTTAGAGAAGTAGATTTCTTTCTGCGAAAGTGCTGTTTTCACAGTGCTAAGTACTCCCAACTCTATAAACAATTTAGGTTTTACCAGTTTTCTAAGTGTCTCTTATTTTCTTGGAGTAAGATTTGGAATTCTCTGTGTAAACCTCTGAAACTTCTCTAGGTAGATGAATCACTGTGTACTTTCTCTTGTTTCTATCTGTTACCAATCTTGAGAAACTCATACATTCTCTGTCCACTGTTTCCCGGTCTTAGAGAGTTAGATTTCTTTCTGCGAACGTGCTGTTTTCACAGTGCTAAGTACTCCCAACTCTATCAACAATGTAGGTTTTACCAGTTTTCTAAGTCACTCTCATTTTCTTGTACTTATACTTGGAATTCTCTGTGTAAACCTCTGTAACTTCTCTAGGTAGATGAATCACAGTGTACTTTCTCTTGTTTCTATCTGTTACCAATGTTGAGAAATTCATACATTCTCTGTTCACAGTTTCCCGGTCTTAGAGAGGTAGATTTTTTGTGCGAAAGTGCTGTTTTCACAGTGCTAAGTATTCCCAACTCTATCAACAATGTAGGTTTTACCAGTTTTTGATATCTCTTATTTTCTTGGAGTTTTACTTGGAATTCTCTGTGTAAACCTTTGTAAGTTCTCTAGGTAGATGAATCACTGTGTACTTTCTCTTGTTTCTATCTGTTACCAATCTTGAAAAACTCATACATTCTCTGTTCACTGTTTCGTGGTCTTAGAGAAGTAGATTTCTTTCTGCGACAGTGCTGTTTTCACAGTGCTAAGTACTCCCAACTGTATCAACAAAGTAGGTTTTACCAGTTTTCTAAGTCTCTCTTATTTTCTTATACTTATACTTGGAATTGTCTGTGTAAACCTCTGTAACTGCTCTAGGTAGATGAATCACTGTGTACTTTATCTTGTTTCTATCTGTTCCCAATCTTCAGAAACTCATACATTCTCTGTTCACTATTTCCCGGTTTTAGAGAGGTAGATGTCTTTGTGCGAAAGTGCTGTTTTCACAGTGCTAGGTACTCCCAACTCTATCAACAATGTAGGTTTTACCAGTTTTCTAAGTCTCTCTTATTTTCTTGTAATGATACTTGAAATTCTCTGTGTAAACCTCTGTAACTTCTCTAGGTAGATTAATCACTTTGTATTTTCTCTTATTTCTATCTGTTACCAATCTTGAGAAACTCATACATTCTCTTTTCACTGGTTCCTGGTCTTTGAGAAGTAGATTTCTTTGTGCGAAAGTGCAGTTTTCACAGTGCTAAGTTCTCCCAACTCTATCAACAATGTAGGTTTTACCAGTGTTCCAAGTCTCTCTTATTTTCTTGTACTTATACTTGGAATTCTCTGTGTAAACCTCTGTAACTTTTCTAGGTAGATGAATCATTGTGTACTTTCTCTTGTTTCTATGTGTTGCCAATCTTGAGAAACTCATAATTCTGTGTTCCCTGTTTCGCGTTCTTAGAGAAGGAGATTTCTTTGTGCGAAAGTGCTGTTTTCACAGTGCTAAGTACTCCCAACTCTGTCAACAATGTAGGTTTCACCAGTTTTCTAAGTCTCTCTTATTTTCTTGTACTTATACTTGGAATTCTCTGGGTAAACCTCTGTAATTTCTCTAGGTAGGTCAATCACTGTGTACTTTCTCTTGTTTCTATCTGTTACGAATCTTGAGAAACTGATACATTCTCTGTTAACTGTTTCCCGGTCTTAGAGAAGTAGATTTCTTTGTGCGAAAGTGCTGTTTTCACACTGCTAAGTACTCCCAACTCTATCAACAGTGTAGTTTTTACCAGTGTTCTAAGTCTCTCTTATTTTCTTGTAGTTATACTTGGACTTATCTGTGTAAACCTCTGTAACTTCTCTAGGTAGATGAATCACAGTGTACTTTCTCTTGTTTCTATCTGTTACCAATCTTGAGAAACTCATAGATTCTCTGTTCACTGTTTCGCGGTCTTAGAGAAGTAGATTTCTTTCTGCAAAAGTGCTGTTTTCACAGTGCTAAGTACTCCCAACTGTATCAACAAAGTAGGTTTTACCAGTTTTCTAAGTCTCTCTTATTTTCTTATACTTATACTTGGAATTATCTGTGTAAACCTCTGTAACTTCTCTAGGTAGATGAATCACTGTGTACTTTCTCTTGTTTCTATCTGTTACCAATCTGGAGAAACTCATACATTCTCTGTTCACTGTTTCGCGGTCTTAGAGAAGTAGATTTCTTTGTGCGAAAGTGCTGTTTTCACAGTACTAAGTACTACCAACTCTATCAACAATGTAGGTTTTACCAGTTTTCTAAGTCTCTCTTATTTTCTTGGAGTAAGACTTGGAATTCTCTGTGTAAACTTCTGTAACTTCTCTAGGTAGATGAATCACTGTGTACTTTCTCTTGTTTCTATCTGTTACCAATCTTGAGAAACTCATACATTCTCTGTTCACTGTTTCCCGGTCTTAGAGAGGTAGATTTCTTTCTGCGAAAGTGCTGTTTTCACAGTGCTAGGTACTCCCAACTCTATCAACAATGTAGGTTTTACCAGTTTTCTAAGTCTCTCTTATTTTCTTGTACTTATACTTGGAATTCTCTGTGTAAACCTCTGTAACTTCTCTAGGTAGATGAATCACTGTGTACTTTCTCTTGTTTCTATCTGTTACCAATGTGGAGAAACTCATACATTCTCTGTTCACTGTTTCGTGGTCTTAGAGAAGTAGATTTCTTTCTGTGAAAGTGCTACTTTCACAGTGCTAAGTACTGCCAACTGTATAAACAAAGTAGGTTTTACCAGTTTTCTAAGTCTCTCTCATTTTCTTATACTTATACTTGGAATTCTCTGTGTAAACCTCTGTAACTTCTCTAGGTAGATGAATGACACTGTACTTTGTCTTGTTTCTATCTGTTACCAATCTTGATAAATTCATTCATTCCCTGTTCACTGTTTCCCGGTCTAGAGAGGTAGATGTCTTTGTGCGAAAGTGCTATTTTCACAGTGCTAGGTACTCCCAACTCTATCAACAATGTAGGTTTTACCAGTTTTCTAAGTCTCTCTTATTTTCTTGTAGTGATACTTGGAATTATCTGTGTAAACCTCTGTAACTTCTCTTGATAGATGAATCACTGTGTACTTTGTCTTGTTTCTATCTGTTACCAATCTTGAGAAACTCATACATTCTCTGTTCACTGTTTCGTGGTCTTAGAGAAGTAGATTTCTTTCTGCGAAAGTGCTGCTTTCACAGTGCTAAGTACTGCCAACTGTATCAACAAAGTAGGTTTTACCAGTTTTCTAAGTCTCTCTTATTTTCTTATACTTATACTTGGAATTATCTGTGTAAACCTCTGTAACTTCTCTAGGTAGATGAATCACTGTGTACTTTATCTTGTTTCTATCTGTTCCCAATCTTCAGAAACTCATACATTCTCTGTTCACTGTTTCCCGGTCTTAGAGAGGTAGATGTCTTTGTGCGAAAGTGCTGTTTTCACAGTGCTAAGTACTCCCAATTCTATCAACAATGTAGGTTTTACCAGTTTTCTAAGTCTCTCTTATTTTCTTGTACTGATACTTGGAATTCTCTGTGTAAACCTCTGTAACTTCTCTAGTTAGATTAATCACTGTGTGCTTTCTCTTATTTCTATCTGTTATCAATCTTGAGAAACTCATACATTCTCTTTTCACTGGTTCCTGGTCTTTGAGAAGTACATTTCTTTCCGTGAAAGTGCAGTTTTCACAGTGCTAAGTACTCCCAACTCTATCAACAATGTAGGTTTTACCAGTGTTCTAAGTCTCTCTTATTTTCTTGTACTTATACTTGGAATTCTCTGTGTAAACCTCTGTAACTTCTCTAGGTAGATGAATCATTGTGTACTTTCTCTTGTTTCTATGTGTTACCAATCTTGAGCAGCTCATAATTCTGTGTTCCCTGTTTCGCGTTCTTAGAGAAGGAGATTTCTTTGTGCGAAAGTGCTGTTTTCACAGTGCTAAGTACTCCCAACTGTATCAACATTGTAGGTTTTACCAGTTTTCTAAGTCTCTCTTATTTTCTTGTATTTATACTTGGAATTCTCTGTGTAAACCTCTGTACCTTCACTAGGTAGATGAATCACTGTGTATTTTCTCTTGTTTCTATCTGTTGCCAATCTTGAGAAACTCCTACATTCTCTGTTCACTGTTACGCGTTATTACGCGTTCCTAGAAAGGTAGATTTCTTTGTGCGAAAGTGCTGTTTTCACAGTGCTAAGTACTCCCAACTCTATCAACAATGTTGGTTTTACCAGTTTTCTATGTCTCTCTTATTTTCTTGTACTTATACTTGGAATTCTCTGTGTAAACCTCTGTAACTTCTCTAGGTAGATGAATCACTGCGTACTTTCTCTTGTTTCTATCTGTTACCAATCTTGAGAAACTCATACATTCTCTGTTCACTGTTTCGCGGTCGTAGAGAAGTACATTACTTTGAGCAAAAGTCCTGTTTTCACAGTGCTAACTACTCTCAACTCTATTAACAATGTAGGTTTTATCAGTTTTCCAAGTCTCTCTTATTTTCTGTTACTTATACTTGGAATTCTCTGTGTAAACCTCTGTAACTTCTCTAGGTAGATGAATCACTGTGTACTTTCTCTTGTTTCTATCTGTTACCAATCTTGAGAAACTCATACATTCTCTGTTCACTGTTTCCCGGTCTTAGAGAAGTAGATTTCTTTGTGTGAAAGTGCTGTTTTCACAGTGCTAAGTACTCCGAACTCTATCAACAATGTAGGTTTCAGCAGTTTTCTAAGTCACTCTCATTTTCTTGTACTTATACTTGGAATTCTCTGTGTAAACCTCTGTAACTTCTCTAGGTAGATGAATCACAGTGTACTTTCTCTTGTTTCTATCTGTTACCAATGTTGAGAAATTCATACATTCTCTGTTCACAGTTTCCCGGTCTTAGAGAGGTAGATTTTTTGTGCGAAAGTGCTGTTTTCACAGTGCTAAGTATTCCCAACTCTATCAACAATGTAGGTTTTACCAGTTTTTGATATCTCTTATTTTCTTGGAGTTTTACTTGGAATTCTCTGTGTAAACCTTTGTAAGTTCTCTAGGTAGATGAATCACTGTGTACTTTCTCTTGTTTCTATCTGTTACCAATCTTGAAAAACTCATACATTCTCTGTTCACTGTTTCGTGGTCTTAGAGAAGTAGATTTCTTTCTGCGACAGTGCTGTTTTCACAGTGCTAAGTACTCCCAACTGTATCAACAAAGTAGGTTTTACCAGTTTTCTAAGTCTCTCTTATTTTCTTATACTTATACTTGGAATTGTCTGTGTAAACCTCTGTAACTGCTCTAGGTAGATGAATCACTGTGTACTTTATCTTGTTTCTATCTGTTCCCAATCTTCAGAAACTCATACATTCTCTGTTCACTATTTCCCGGTTTTAGAGAGGTAGATGTCTTTGTGCGAAAGTGCTGTTTTCACAGTGCTAGGTACTCCCAACTCTATCAACAATGTAGGTTTTACCAGTTTTCTAAGTCTCTCTTATTTTCTTGTAATGATACTTGAAATTCTCTGTGTAAACCTCTGTAACTTCTCTAGGTAGATTAATCACTTTGTATTTTCTCTTATTTCTATCTGTTACCAATCTTGAGAAACTCATACATTCTCTTTTCACTGGTTCCTGGTCTTTGAGAAGTAGATTTCTTTGTGCGAAAGTGCAGTTTTCACAGTGATAAGTTCTCCCAACTCTATCAACAATGTAGGTTTTACCAGTGTTCCAAGTCTCTCTTATTTTCTTGTACTTATACTTGGAATTCTCTGTGTAAACCTCTGTAACTTTTCTAGGTAGATGAATCATTGTGTACTTTCTCTTGTTTCTATGTGTTGCCAATCTTGAGAAACTCATAATTCTGTGTTCCCTGTTTCGCGTTCTTAGAGAAGGAGATTTCTTTGTGCGAAAGTGCTGTTTTCACAGTGCTAAGTACTCCCAACTCTGTCAACAATGTAGGTTTCACCAGTTTTCTAAGTCTCTCTTATTTTCTTGTACTTATACTTGGAATTCTCTGGGTAAACCTCTGTAATTTCTCTAGGTAGGTCAATCACTGTGTACTTTCTCTTGTTTCTATCTGTTACGAATCTTGAGAAACTGATACATTCTCTGTTAACTGTTTCCCGGTCTTAGAGAAGTAGATTTCTTTGTGCGAAAGTGCTGTTTTCACACTGCTAAGTACTCCCAACTCTATCAACAGTGTAGTTTTTACCAGTGTTCTAAGTCTCTCTTATTTTCTTGTAGTTATACTTGGACTTATCTGTGTAAACCTCTGTAACTTCTCTAGGTAGATGAATCACAGTGTACTTTCTCTTGTTTCTATCTGTTACCAATCTTGAGAAACTCATAGATTCTCTGTTCACTGTTTCGCGGTCTTAGAGAAGTAGATTTCTTTCTGCAAAAGTGCTGTTTTCACAGTGCTAAGTACTCCCAACTGTATCAACAAAGTAGGTTTTACCAGTTTTCTAAGTCTCTCTTATTTTCTTATACTTATACTTGGAATTATCTGTGTAAACCTCTGTAACTTCTCTAGGTAGATGAATCACTGTGTACTTTCTCTTGTTTCTATCTGTTACCAATCTGGAGAAACTCATACATTCTCTGTTCACTGTTTCGCGGTCTTAGAGAAGTAGATTTCTTTGTGCGAAAGTGCTGTTTTCACAGTACTAAGTACTACCAACTCTATCAACAATGTAGGTTTTACCAGTTTTCTAAGTCTCTCTTATTTTCTTGGAGTAAGACTTGGAATTCTCTGTGTAAACTTCTGTAACTTCTCTAGGTAGATGAATCACTGTGTACTTTCTCTTGTTTCTATCTGTTACCAATCTTGAGAAACTCATACATTCTCTGTTCACTGTTTCCCGGTCTTAGAGAGGTAGATTTCTTTCTGCGAAAGTGCTGTTTTCACAGTGCTAGGTACTCCCAACTCTATCAACAATGTAGGTTTTACCAGTTTTGTAAGTCTCTCTTATTTTCTTGTACTTATACTTGGAATTCTCTGTGTAAACCTCTGTAACTTCTCTAGGTAGATGAATCACTGTGTACTTTCTCTTGTTTCTATCTGTTACCAATGTGGAGAAACTCATACATTCTCTGTTCACTGTTTCGTGGTCTTAGAGAAGTAGATTTCTTTCTGTGAAAGTGCTATTTTCACAGTGCTAAGTACTGCCAAGTGTATAAACAAAGTAGGTTTTACCAGTTTTCTAAGTCTCTCTCATTTTCTTATACTTATACTTGGAATTCTCTGTGTAAACCTCTGTAACTTCTCTAGGTAGATGAATGACACTGTACTTTGTCTTGTTTCTATCTGTTACCAATCTTGATAAATTCATTCATTCCCTGTTCACTGTTTCCCGGTCTAGAGAGGTAGATGTCTTTGTGCGAAAGTGCTATTTTCACAGTGCTAGGTACTCCCAACTCTATCAACAATGTAGGTTTTACCAGTTTTCTAAGTCTCTCTTATTTTCTTGTAGTGATACTTGGAATTATCTGTGTAAACCTCTGTAACTTCTCTTGATAGATGAATCACTGTGTACTTTGTCTTGTTTCTATCTGTTACCAATCTTGAGAAACTCATACATTCTCTGTTCACTGTTTCGTGGTCTTAGAGAAGTAGATTTCTTTCTGCGAAAGTGCTGCTTTCACAGTGCTAAGTACTGCCAACTGTATCAACAAAGTAGGTTTTACCAGTTTTCTAAGTCTCTCTTATTTTCTTATACTTATACTTGGAATTATCTGTGTAAACCTCTGTAACTTCTCTAGGTAGATGAATCACTGTGTACTTTATCTTGTTTCTATCTGTTCCCAATCTTCAGAAACTCATACATTCTCTGTTCACTGTTTCCCGGTCTTAGAGAAGTAGATTTCTTTGTGTGAAAGTGCTGTTTTCACAGTGCTAAGTACTCCGAACTCTATCAACAATGTAGGTTTCACCAGTTTTCTAAGTCTCTCTTATTTACTTCTACTTATACTTGGAATTCTCTGTGTAAACCTCTGTAATTTCCCTAGGTAGGTGAATCACTGTGTACTTTCTCTTGTTTCTATCTGTTACCAATCTTGAGTAACTGATACATTCTCTGTTAACTGTTTCCCGGTCTTAGAGAAGTAGATTTCTTTGTGTGAAAGTGCTGTTTTCACAGTGCTAAGTACTCCCAACTCTATCAACAGTGTAGTTTTTACCAGTATTCTAAGTCTCTCTTATTTTCTTGTACTTATACTTGGACTTCTCTGTGTAAACCTCTGTAACTTCTCTAGGTAGATGAATCACAGTGTACTTTCTCTTGTTTCTATCTGTTGCCAATGTTGAGAAACTCATACATTCTCTGTTCACAGTTTCCCGGTCTTAGAGAGGTAGATTTTTTTGTGCGAAAGTGCTGTTTTCACAGTGCTAAGTATTCCCAACTCTATCAACAATTTAGGTTTTACCAGTTTTTGATATCTCTTATTTTCTTGGAGTTTTACTTGGAATTCTCTGTGTAAACCTTTGTAAGTTCTCTAGGTAGATGAATCATTGTGTACTTTCTCTTGTTTCTATCTGTTACCAATCTTGAAAAACTCATACATTCTCTGTTCACTGTTTCGTGGTCTTAGAGAAGTAGATTTCTTTCTGCGAAAGTGCTGTTTTCACAGTGCTAAGTACTCCCAACTGTATCAACAAAGTAGGTTTTACCAGTTTTCTAAGTCTCACTTATTTTCTTATACTTATACTTGGAATTGTCGGTGTAAACCTCTGTAACTGCTCTAGGTAGATGAATCACTGTGTACTTTATCTTGTTTCTATCTGTTCCCAATCTTCAGAAACTCATACATTCTCTGTTCACTGTTTCCCGGTCTTAGAGAGGTAGATTTCTTTCTGCGAAAGTGCTGTTTTCACAGTGCTAGGTACTCCCAACTCTATCAACAATGTAGGTTTTACCAGTTTTCTAAGTCTCTCTTATTTTCTTGTACTTATACTTGGAATTCTCTGTGTAAACCTCTGTAACTTCTCTAGGTAGATGAATCACTGTGTACTTTCTCTTGTTTCTATCTGTTACCAATCTGGAGAAACTCATACATTCTCCTTTCACTGGTTCCTGGTCTTTGAGAAGTAGATTTCTTTGTGCAAAAGTGCAGTTTTCACAGTGCTAGGTACTCCCAACTCTATCAACAATGTAGGTTTTACCAGTTTTCTAAGTCTCTCTTATTTTCTTGTACTTATACTTGGAATTCTCTGTGTAAACCTCTGTAACTTCTCTAGGTAGATGAATCACTGTGTACTTTCTCTTCTTTCTATCTGTCACCAATCTTGAGAAACTCATACATTCTCTGTTCACTGTTTCGCGGTCTTAGAGAAGTGGATTTCTTTCTGTGAAAGTGCTGTTTTCACAGTGCTAAGTACTCCCAACTCTTTCAACAATGTAGGTTTTACCAGTTTTCTAAGTCACTCTCATTTTCTTGTACTTATACTTGGAATTCTCTGTGTAAACCTCTGTAACTTCTCTAGATAGATGAATCACTGTGTACTTTCTCTTGTTTCTATCTGTTACCAATCTTGAGAAACTCATACATTCTCTGTTCACTGTTTCGTGGTCTTAGAGAAGTAGATTTCTTTCTGCGAAAGTGCTGTTTTCACAGTGCTAAGTACTCCCAACTGTATCAACAAAGTAGGTTTTACCAGTTTTCTAAGTCTCACTTATTTTCTTGTACTTATACTTGGAATTCTCTGTGTAAACCTCTGTAACTTCTCTAGGTAGATGAATCACTGTGTACTTTCTCTTGTTTCTATCTGTTACCAATCTTGAGAAACTCATACATTCTCTGTTCACTGTTTCCTGGTCTTCGAGAAGTAGATTTCTCTCTGCGAAATTGCTGTTTTCACAGTGCTAAGTACTCCGAACTGTATTAACAATGTAGGTTTTAACAGTTTTCTGAGTCTCTCTTATTTTCTTGTACGTATACTTGAAATTCTTTGTGTAAACCTCTGTAACTTCTCTAGGTAGATGAATCACTGTGTACTTTCTCTTGTTTCTATCTGTTCCCAATCTTGAGAAACTCATACATTCTCTGTTTACTGTTTCCCGGTTTAGAGAAGTAAATTTCTTTCTGCGAAAGTGCTGTTTTCACATTGCTAAGTACTCCCAACTCTATCAACAATTTAGGTTTTACCAGTTTTCTAAGTGTCTCTTATTTTCTTGGAGTAAGACTTGGAATTCTCTGTGTAAACCTCTGTAACTTCTCTAGGTAGATGAATCACTGTGTACTTTCTCTTGTTTCTATCTGTTACCAATCTTGAGAAACTCATACATTCTCTGTCCACTGTTTCCCGGTCGTAGAGAGTTAGATTTGTTTCTGCGAAAGTGCTGTTTTCACAGTGCTAAGTACTCCCAACTCTATCAACAATGTAGGTTTACCAGTTTTCTAAGTCTCTCTTATTTTCTTGTACTTATACTTGGAATTCTCTGCGTAAACCTCTTTAACTTCTCTAGGTAAATGAATCACAGTGTACTTTCTCTTGTTTCTATCTGTTCCCAATCTGCAGAAACTCATACATTCTCTGTTCACTGTTTCCCGGTCTTAGAGAGGTACATGTCTTTGTGCCAAAGTGCTGTTTTCACAGTGCTGAGTACTCCCAACTCTATCAACAATGTAGGTTTTAGCAGTTTTCTAAGTCTCTCTTATTTTCTTGGAGTTACACTTGGATTTCTCTGTGTAAACCTCTGTAACTTCTCTAGGTAGATGAATCACTGTGTACTTTCTCTTCTTTCTATCTGTTACCAACCTTGAGAAACTCATACATTCTCTCTTCACTGTTTCCTGGTCTTAGAGAAGTAGATTTCTTTCTGCGAAGTGCTGTTTTCACAGTGCTAAGTATTCCCAACTCTATCAACAATGTAGGTTTTATCAGTTTTCTAAGTCTCTCTTATTTTCTTGTACTTATACTTGGAATTCTCTGTGTAAACCTCTGTAACTTCTCTAGGTAGATGAATCACTGTGTACTTTCTCTTCTTTCTATCTGTCACCAATCTTGAGAAACTCATACATTCTCTGTTCACTGTTTCGCGGTCTTAGAGAAATGGATTTCTTTCTGTGAAAGTGCTGTTTTCACAGTGCTAAGAACTCCCATCTCTTTCAACAATGTAGGTTTTACCAGTTTTCTAAGTCACTCTCATTTTCTTGTACTTATACTTGGAATTCTCTGTGTAAACCTCTGTAACTTCTCTAGGTAGATGAATCACAGTGTACTTTCTCTTGTTTCTATCTGTTAACAATTTTGAGAAATTCATACATTCTCTGTTCACAGTTTCCTGGTCTTAGAGAGGTAGATTTTTTGTGCGAAAGTGCTGTTTTCACAGTGCTAAGTATTCCCAACTCTATCAACAATGTAAGTTTTACCAGTTTTTGATATCTCTTATTTTCTTGGAGTTTTACTTGGAATTCTCTGTGTAAACCTTTGTAAGTTCTCTAGGTAGATGAATCACTGTGTACTTTCTCTTGTTTCTATCTGTTACCAATCTTGAAAAACTCATACATTCTCTGTTCACTGTTTCGTGGTCTTAGAGAAGTAGATTTCTTTCTGCGACAGTGCTGTTTTCACAGTGCTAAGTACTCCCAACTGTATCAACAAAGTAGGTTTTACCAGTTTTCTAAGACTCTCTTATTTTCTTATACTTATACTTGGAATTGTCTGTGTAAACCTGTGTAACTGCTCTAGGTAGATGAATCACTGTGTACTTTATCTTGTTTCTATCTGTTCCCAATCTTCAGAAAGTCATACATTCTCTGTTCACTGTTTCGTGGTCTTAGAGAAGTAGATTTCTTTCTGCGAAAGTGCTGTTTTCACAGTGCTAAGTACTGCCAACTGTATCAACAAAGTAGGTTTTACCAGTTTTCTAAGTCTCTCTCATTTTCTTATACTTATACTTGGAATTCTCTGTGTAAACCTCTGTAACTTCTCTAGGTAGATGAATCACAGTGTACTTTGTCTTGTTTCTATCTGTTACCAATCTTGATAAATTCATTCATTCCCTGTTCACTGTTTCCCGGTCTAGAGAGGTAGATGTCTTTGTGCGAAAGTGCTGTTTTCACAGTGCTAGGTACTCCCAACTCTATCAACAATGTAGGTTTTACCAGTTTTCTAAGTCTCTCTTATTTTCTTGTAGTGATACGTGGAATTCTCTGTGTAAACCTCTGTAACTTCTCTTGATAGATGAATCACTGTGTACTTTGTCTTGTTTCTATCTGTTACCAATCTTGAGAAACTCATACATTCTCTGTTCACTGTTTCGTGGTCTTAGAGAAGTAGATTTCTTTCTGCGAGAGTGCTGCTTTCACAGTGCTAAGTACTGCCAACTGTATCAACAAAGTAGGTTTTACCAGTTTTCTAAGTCTCTCTTATTTTCTTATACTTATACTTGGAATTATCTGTGTAAACCTCTGTAACTTCTCTAGGTAGATGAATCACTGTGTACTTTATCTTGTTTCTATCTGTTCCCAATCTTCAGAAACTCATACATTCTCTGTTCACTGTTTCCCGGTCTTAGAGAGGTAGATGTCTTTGTGCGAAACTGCTGTTTTCGCAGTGCTAAGTACTCCCAACTCTATCAACAATGTAGGTTTTACCAGTTTTCTAAGTCTCTCTTATTTTCTTGTACTGATACTTGGAATTCTCTGTGTAAACCTCTGTAACTTCTCTAGTTAGATTAATCACTGTGTACTTTCTCTTATTTCTATCTGTTATCAATCTTGAGAAACTCATACATTCTCTTTTCACTGGTTCCTGGTCTTTGAGAAGTAGATTTCTTTCCGTGAAAGTGCAGTTTTCACAGTGCTAAGTACTCCCAACTCTATCAACAATGTAGGTTTTACCAGTGTTCTAAGTCTCTCTTATTTTCTTGTACTTATACTTGGAATTCTCTGTGTAAACCTCTGTAACTTCTCTAGGTAGATGAATCATTGTGTACTTTCTCTTGTTTCTATGTGTTACCAATCTTGAGAAGCTCATAATTCTGTGTTCCCTGTTTCGCGTTCTTAGAGAAGGAGATTTCTTTGGGCGAAAGTGCTGTTTTCACAGTGCTAAGTACTCCCAACTGTATCAACATTGTAGGTTTTACCAGTGTTCTAAGTCTCTCTTATTTTCTTGTACTTATACTTGGAATTCTCTGTGTAAACCTCTGTAACTTCACTAGGTAGATGAATCACTGTTTATTTTCTCTTGTTTCTATCTGTTGCCAATCTTGAGAAACTCCTACATTCTCTGTTCACTGTTACGCGTTATTACGCGTTCCTAGAAAGGTAGATTTCTTTGTGCGAAAGTGCTGTTTTCACAGTGCTAAGTACTCCCAACTCTATCAACAATGTTGGTTTTACCAGTTTTCTATGTCTCTCTTATTTTCTTGTACTTATACTTGGAATTCTCTGTGTAAACCTCTGTAACTTCTCTAGGTAGATGAATCACTGCGTACTTTCTCTTGTTTCTATCTGTTACCAATCTTGAGAAACTCATACATTCTCTGTTCACTGTTTCGCGGTCTTAGAGAAGTACATTTCTTTGTGCGAAAGTCCTGTTTTCACAGTGCTAACTACTCTCAACTCTATTAACAATGTAGGTTTTATCAGTTTTCCAAGTCTCTCTTATTTTCTGTTACTTATACTTGGAATTCTCTGTGTAAACCTCTGTAACTTCTCTAGGTATATGAATCACTGTGTACTTTCTCTTGTTTCTATCTGTTACCAATCTTGAGAAACTCATACATTCTCTGTTCACTGTTTCCCGGTCTTAGAGAAGTAGATTTCTTTGTGTGAAAGTGCAGTTTTCACAGTGCTAAGTACTCCGAACTCTATCAACAATGTAGGTTTCAGCAGTTTTCTAAGTCTCTCTTATTTACTTGTACTTATACTTGGAATTCTCTGTGTAAACCTCTGTAATTTCCCTAGGTAGGTGAATCACTGTGTACTTTCTCTTGTTTCTATCTGTTACCAATCTTGAGTAACTGATACATTCTCTGTTAACTGTTTCCCGGTCTTAGAGAAGTAGATTTCTTTGTGCGAAAGTGCTGTTTTCACAGTGCTAAGTACTCCCAACTCTATCAACAGTGTAGTTTTTACCAGTATTCTAAGTCTCTCTTATTTTCTTGTACTTATACTTGGACTTCTCTGTGTAAACCTCTGTAACTTCTCTAGGTAGATGAATCACAGTGTACTTTCTCTTGTTTCTATCTGTTGCCAATGTTGAGAAACTCATACATTTTCTGTTCACTGTTTCGCGGTCTTCGAGAAGTAGATTTCTTTGTGCGAAAGTGCTGTTTTGACAGTGCTCAGTACTCCCAAGTGTATCAACAATGTAGGTTTTACCAGTTTTCTAAGTCTTTCTTATTTTCCTGTACTTATACTTGGAATTCTCTGTGTAAACCACTGTAACTTCTCTAGGTAGATGAATCACTGTGTACTTTCTCTTCTTTCTATCTGTCACCAATCTTGAGAAACTCATACATTCTCTGTTCACTGTTTCGCGGTCTTAGAGAAGTGGATTTCTTTCTGTGAAAGTGCTGTTTTCACAGTGCTAAGTACTCCCAACTCTTTCAACAATGTAGGTTTTACCAGTTTTCTAAGTCACTCTCATTTTCTTGTACTTATACTTGGAATTCTCTGTGTAAACCTCTGTAACTTCTCTAGGTAGATGAATCACAGTGTACTTTCTCTTGTTTCTATCTGTTACCAATGTTGAGAAATTCATACATTCTCTGTTCACAGTTTCCCGGTCTTAGAGAGGTAGATTTTTTGTGCGAAAGTGCTGTTTTCACAGTGCTAAGTATTCCCAACTCTATCAACAATGTAGGTTTTACCAGTTTTTGATATCTCTTATTTTCTTGGAGTTTTACTTGGAATTCTCTGTGTAAACCTTTGTAAGTTCTCTAGGTAGATGAATCACTGTGTACTTTCTCTTGTTTCTATCTGTTACCAATCTTGAAAAACTCATACATTCTCTGTTCACTGTTTCGTGGTCTTAGAGAAGTTGATTTCTTTCTGCGAAAGTGCTGTTTTCACAGCGCTAAGTACTCCCAACTGTATCAACAAAGTAGGTTTTACCAGTTTTCTAAGTCTCTCTCATTTTCTTATACTTATACTTGGAATTGTCTGTGTAAACCTCTGTAACTGCTCTAGGTCGATGAATCACTGTGTACTTTATCTTGTTTCTATCTGTTCCCAATCTTCAGAAACTCATACATTCTCTGTTCACTGTTTCCCGGTCTTAGAGAGGTAGATGTCTTTGTGCGAAAGTGCTGTTTTCACAGTGCTAGGTACTCCCAACTCTATCAACAATGTAGGTTTTACCAGTTTTCTAAGTCTCTCTTATTTTCTTGTAATGATATTTGAAATTCTCTGTGTAAACCTCTGTAACTTCTCTAGGTAGATTAATCACTGTGTATTTTCTCTTATTTCTATCTGTTACCAATCTTGAGAACCTCATACATTCTCTTTTCACTGGTTCCTGGTCTTTGAGAAGTAGATTTCTTTGTGCGAAAGTGCAGTTTTCACAGTGCTAAGTACTCCCAACTCTATCAACAATGTAGGTTTTACCAGTGTTCCAAGTCTCTCTTATTTTCTTGTACTTATACTTGGAATTCTCTGTGTAAACCTCTGTAACTTCTCTAGGTAGATGAATCACAGTGTACTTTCTCCTGTTTCCATCTGTTGCCAATGTTGAGAAACTCATACATTCTCAGTTCACTGTTTCGCGGTTTTCGAGAAGTATACTTCTTTGTGCGAAAGTGCTGTTTTGACAGTGCTCAGTATTCCCAACTCTATCAACAATGTAGGTTTTACCAGTTTCTAAGTCTCTCTTATTTTCCTGTACTTATACTTCGAATTCTCTGTGTAAACCACTGTAACTTCTATAGGTAGATGAATCACTGTGTACTTTCTCTTGTTTCTATCTTTTACCAATCTTGAGAAACTCATACATTCTCTGTTCATTGTTTCGCGGTCTTAGAGATGTAGATTTCTTCCTGCGAAAGTGCTGTTTTCACAGTGCTAAGTACTCCCAACTCTATCCATAATGTAGGTTTTACCAGTTTTCTAAGTCTCTCTTATTCTCTTGTACTTATACTTGGAATTCTCTGTGTAAACCTCTGTAACGTCTCTAGGTAGATGAATCACTGTGTACTTTCTCTTGTTTCTATCTGTTACCAATCTTGAGAAACTCATACATTCTCTGTTCACTGTTTCCTGGTCTTCGAGAAGTAGATTTCTCTCTGCGAAATTGCTGTTTTCACAGTGCTAAGTACTCCCAACTGTATCAACAATGTAGGTTTTACCAGTTTTCTAAGTCTCTCTTATTCTCTTGTACTTATACTTGGAATTCTCTGTGTAAACCTCTTTAACTTCTCTAGGTAAATGAATCACAGTGTACTTTCTCTTGTTTCTATCTGTTCCCAATCTGCAGAAACTCATACATTCTCTGTTCACTGTTTCCCGGTCTTAGAGAGATACATGTCTTTGTGCCAAAGTGCTGTTTTCACAGTGCTGAGTACTCCCAACTCTTTCAACAATGTAGGTTTTACCAGTTTTCTAAGTCACTCTCATTTTCTTGTACTTATACTTGGAATTCTCTGTGTAAACCTCTGTAACTTCTCTAGGGAGATGAATCACTGTGTACTTTCTCTTGTTTCTATCTGTTACCAATCTTGAGAAACTCATACATTTTCTGTTCACTGTTTCCTGGTCTTCGAGAAGTAGATTTCTCTCTGCGAAATTGCTGTTTTCACAGTGCTAAGTACTCCCAACTCTATTAACAATGTAGGTTTTACCAGTTTTCTGAGTCTCTCTTATTTTCTTGTACGTATACTTGAAATTCTTTGTGTAAACCTCTGTAACTTCTCTAGGTAGATGAATCACTGTGTACTTTCTCTTGTTTCTATCTGTTCCCAATCTTGAGAAACTCATACATTCTCTGTTCACTGTTTCGTGGTCTTAGAGAAGTAGATTTCTTTCTGCGAAAGTGCTGTTTTCACAGTGCTAAGTACTCCCAACTCTATAAACAATTTAGGTTTTACCAGTTTTCTAAGTGTCTCTTATTTTCTTGGAGTAAGATTTGGAATTCTCTGTGTAAACCTCTGTAACTTCTCTAGGTAGATGAATCACTGTGTACTTTCTCTTGTTTCTATCTGTTACCAATCTTGAGAAACTCATACATTCTCTGTCCACTGTTTCCCGGTCTTAGAGAGTTAGATTTCTTTCTGCGAACGTGCTGTTTTCACAGTGCTAAGTACTCCCAACTCTATCAACAATGTAGGTTTTAACAGTTTTCTAAGTCTCTCTTATTTTCTTGTACTTATACTTGGAATTCTCTGCGTAAACCTCTTTAACTTCTCTAGGTAAATGAATCACAGTGTACTTTCTCTTGTTTCTATCTGTTCCCAATCTGCAGAAACTCATACATTCTCTGTTCACTGTTTCCCGGTCTTAGAGAGATACATGTCTTTGTGGCAAAGTGCTGTTTTCACAGTGCTGAGTACTTCCAACTCTATCAACAATGTAGGTTTTACCAGTTTTCTAAGTCTCTCTTATTTTCTTGGAGTTACACTTGGATTTCTCTGTGTAAACCTCTGTAACTTCTCTAGGTAGATGAATCACTGTGTACTTTCTCTTCTTTCTATCTGTTACCAACCTTGAGAAACTCATACATTCTCTCTTCACTGATTCCTGGTCTTAGAGAAGTAGATTTCTTTCTGCGAAGTGCTGTTTTCACAGTGCTAAGTATTCCCAACTCTATCAACAATGTAGGTTTTATCAGTTTTCTAAGTCTCTCTTATTTTCTTGTACTTATACTTGGAATTCTCTGTGTAAACCTCTGTAACTTCTCTAAGTAGTTGAATCACTGTGTACTTTCTCTTCTTTCTATCTGTCACCAATCTTGAGAAACTCATACATCCTCTGTTCACTGTTTCGCGGTCTTACAGAAGTGGATTTCTTTCTGTGAAAGTGCTGTTTTCACAGTGCTAAGTACTCCCAACTCTTTCAACAATGTAGGTTTTACCAGTTTTCTAAGTCACTCTCATTTTCTTGTACTTATACTTGGAATTCTCTGTGTAAACCTCTGTAACTTCTCTAGGTAGATGAATCACAGTGTACTTTCTCTTGTTTCTATCTGTTACCAATGTTGAGAAATTCATACATTCTCTGTTCACAGTTTCCCGGTCTTAGAGAGGTAGATTTTTTGTGCGAAAGTGCTGTTTTCACAGTGCTAAGTATTCCCAACTCTATCAACAATGTAGGTTTTACCAGTTTTTGATATCTCTTATTTTCTTGGAGTTTTACTTGGAATTCTCTGTGTAAACCTTTGTAAGTTCTCTAGGTAGATGAATCACTGTGTACTTTCTCTTGTTTCTATCTGTTACCAATCTTGAAAAACTCATACATTCTCTGTTCACTGTTTCGTGGTCTTAGAGAAGTAGATTTCTTTCTGCGACAGTGCTGTTTTCACAGTGCTAAGTACTCCCAACTGTATCAACAAAGTAGGTTTTACGAGTTTTCTAAGTCTCTCTTATTTTCTTATACTTATACTTGGAATTGTCTGTGTAAACCTCTGTAACTGCTCTAGGTAGATGAATCACTGTGTACTTTATCTTGTTTCTATCTGTTCCCAATCTTCAGAAACTCATACATTCTCTGTTCACTATTTCCCGGTTTTAGAGAGGTAGATGTCTTTGTGCGAAAGTGCTGTTTTCACAGTGCTAGGTACTCCCAACTCTATCAACAATGTAGGTTTTACCAGTTTTCTAAGTCTCTCTTATTTTCTTGTAATGATACTTGAAATTCTCTGTGTAAACCTCTGTAACTTCTCTAGGTAGATTAATCACTGTGTATTTTCTCTTATTTCTATCTGTTACCAATCTTGAGAAACTCATACATTCTCTTTTCACTGGTTCCTGGTCTTTGAGAAGTAGATTTCTTTGTGCGAAAGTGCAGTTTTCACAGTGCTAAGTTCTCCCAACTCTGTCAACAATGTAGGTTTTACCAGTGTTCCAAGTCTCTCTTATTTTCTTGTACTTATACTTGGAATTCTCTGTGTAAACCTCTGTAACTTTTCTAGGTAGATGAATCATTGTGTACTTTCTCTTGTTTCTATGTGTTGCCAATCTTGAGAAACTCATAATTCTGTGTTCCCTGTTTCGCGTTCTTAGAGAAGGAGATTTCTTTGTGCGAAAGTGCTGTTTTCACAGTGCTAAGTACTCCCAACTCTGTCAACAATGTAGGTTTCACCAGTTTTCTAAGTCTCTCTTATTTTCTTGTACTTATACTTGGAATTCTCTGGGTAAACCTCTGTAATTTCTCTAGGTAGGTCAATCACTGTGTACTTTCTCTTGTTTCTATCTGTTACGAATCTTGAGAAACTGATACATTCTCTGTTAACTGTTTCCCGGTCTTAGAGAAGTAGATTTCTTTGTGCGAAAGTGCTGTTTTCACACTGCTAAGTACTCCCAACTCTATCAACAGTGTAGTTTTTACCAGTGTTCTAAGTCTCTCTTATTTTCTTGTAGTTATACTTGGACTTATCTGTGTAAACCTCTGTAACTTCTCTAGGTAGATGAATCACAGTGTACTTTCTCTTGTTTCTATCTGTTACCAATCTTGAGAAACTCATAGATTCTCTGTTCACTGTTTCGCGGTCTTAGAGAAGTAGATTTCTTTCTGCAAAAGTGCTGTTTTCACAGTGCTAAGTACTCCCAACTGTATCAACAAAGTAGGTTTTACCAGTTTTCTAAGTCTCTCTTATTTTCTTATACTTATACTTGGAATTATCTGTGTAAACCTCTGTAACTTTTCTAGGTAGATGAATCACTGTGTACTTTCTCTTGTTTCTATCTGTTACCAATCTGGAGAAACTCATACATTCTCTGTTCACTGTTTCGCGGTCTTAGAGAAGTAGATTTCTTTGTGCGAAACTGCTGTTTTCACAGTACTAAGTACTACCAACTCTATCAACAATGTAGGTTTTACCAGTTTTCTAAGTCTCTCTTATTTTCTTGTACTTATACTTGGAATTCTCTGTGTAAACCTCTGTAACTTCTCTCGGTAGATGAATCACTGTGTACTTTCTCTTCTTTCTATCTGTTACCAATGTGGAGAAACTCATACATTCTCTGTTCACTGTTTCGTGGTCTTAGAGAAGTAGATTTCTTTCTGTGAAAGTGCTATTTTCACAGTGCTAAGTACTGCCAACTGTATAAACAAAGTAGGTTTTACCAGTTTTCTAAGTCTCTCTCATTTTCTTATACTTATACTTGCAATTCTCTGTGTAAACCTCTGTAACTTCTCTAGGTAGATGAATGACAGTGTACTTTGTCTTGTTTCTATCTGTTACCAATCTTGATAAATTCATTCATTCCCTGTTCACTGTTTCCCGGTCTAGAGAGGTAGATGTCTTTGTGCGAAAGTGCTATTTTCACAGTGCTAGGTACTCCCAACTCTATCAACAATGTAGGTTTTACCAGTTTTCTAAGTCTCTCTTATTTTCTTGTAGTGATACTTGGAATTCTCTGTGTAAACCTCTGTAACTTCTCTTGATAGATGAATCACTGTGTACTTTGTCTTGTTTCTATCTGTTACCAATCTTGAGAAACTCATACATTCTCTGTTCACTGTTTCGTGGTCTTAGAGAAGTAGATTTCTTTCCGCGAAAGTGCTGCTTTCACAGTGCTAAGTACTGCCAACTGTATCAACAAAGTAGGTTTTACCAGTTTTCTAAGTCTCTCTTATTTTCTTATACTTATACTTGGAATTATCTGTGTAAACCTCTGTAACTTCTCTAGGTAGATGAATCACTGTGTACTTTATCTTGTTTCTATCTGTCCCCAATCTTCAGAAACTCATACATTCTCTGTTCACTGTTTCCCGGTCTTAGAGAGGTAGATGTCTTTGTGCGAAAGTGCTGTTTTCACAGTGCTAAGTACTCCCAATTCTATCAACAATGTAGGTTTTACCAGTTTTCTAAGTCTCTCTTATTTTCTTGTACTGATACTTGGAATTCTCTGTGTAAACCTCTGTAACTTCTCTAGTTAGATTAATCACTGTGTACTTTCTCTTATTTCTATCTGTTATCAATCTTGAGAAACTCATACATTCTCTTTTCACTGGTTCCTGGTCTTTGAGAAGTAGATTTCTTTCCGTGAAAGTGCAGTTTTCACAGTGCTAAGTACTCCCAACTCTATCAACAATGTAGGTTTTACCAGTGTTCTAAGTCTCTCTTATTTTCTTGTACTTATACTTGGAATTCTCTGTGTAAACCTCTGTAACTTCTCTAGGTAGATGAATCATTGTGTACTTTCTCTTGTTTCTATGTGTTACCAATCTTGAGAAGCTCATAATTCTGTGTTCCCTGTTTCGCGTTCTTAGAGAAGGAGATTTCTTTGTGCGAAAGTGCTGTTTTCACAGTGCTAAGTACTCCCAACTGTATCAACATTGTAGGTTTTACCAGTTTTCTAAGTCTCTCTTATTTTCTTGTATTTATACTTGGAATTCTCTGTGTAAACCTCTGTACCTTCACTAGGTAGATGAATCACTGTGTATTTTCTCTTGTTTCTATCTGTTGCCAATCTTGAGAAACTCCTACATTCTCTGTTCACTGTTACGCGTTATTACGCGTTCCTAGATAGGTAGATTTCTTTGTGCGAAAGTGCTGTTTTCACAGTGCTAAGTACTCCCAACTCTATCAACAATGTTGGTTTTACCAGTTTTCTATGTCTCTCTTATTTTCTTGTACTTATACTTGGAATTCTCTGTGTAAACCTCTGTAACTTCTCTAGGTAGATGAATCACTGCGTACTTTCTCTTGTTTCTATCTGTTACCAATCTTGAGAAACTCATACATTCTCTGTTCACTGTTTCGCGGTCTTAGAGAAGTACATTTCTTTGTGCGAAAGTCCTGTTTTCACAGTGCTAACTACTCTCAACTCTATTAACAATGTAGGTTTTATCAGTTTTCCAAGTCTCTCTTATTTTCTGTTACTTATACTTGGAATTCTCTGTGTAAACCTCTGTAACTTCTCTAGGTAGATGAATCACTGTGTACTTTCTCTTGTTTCTATCTGTTACCAATCTTGAGAAACTCATACATTCTCTGTTCACTGTTTCCCGGTCTTAGAGAAGTAGATTTCTTTGTGTGAAAGTGCTGTTTTCACAGTGCTAAGTACTCCGAACTCTATCAACAATGTAGGTTTCACCAGTTTTCTAAGTCTCTCTTATTTACTTCTACTTATACTTGGAATTCTCTGTGTAAACCTCTGTAATTTCCCTAGGTAGGTGAATCACTGTGTACTTTCTCTTGTTTCTATCTGTTACCAATCTTGAGTAACTGATACATTCTCTGTTAACTGTTTCCCGGTCTTAGAGAAGTAGATTTCTTTGTGCGAAAGTGCTGTTTTCACAGTGCTAAGTACTCCCAACTCTATCAACAGTGTAGTTTTTACCAGTAATCTAAGTCTCTCTTATTTTCTTGTACTTATACTTGGACTTCTCTGTGTAAACCTCTGTAACTTCTCTAGGTAGATGAATCACAGTGTACTTTCTCTTGTTTCTATCTGTTGCCAATGTTGAGAAACTCATACATTCTCTGTTCACTGTTTCGCGGTCTTCGAGAAGTAGATTTCTTTGTGCGAAAGTGCTGTTTTGACAGTGCTCAGTACTCCCAACTGTATCAACAATTTAGGTTTTACCAGTTTTCTAAGTTTCTCTTATTTTCCTGTACTTATACTTGGAATTTTCTGTGTAAGCCACTGTAACTTCTCTTGGTAGATGAATCACTGTGTACTTTCTCTTCTTTCTATCTGTCACCAATCTTGAGAAACTCATACATTCTCTGTTCACTGTTTCGCGGTCTTAGAGAAGTGGATTTCTTTCTGTGTAAGTGCTGTTTTCACAGTGCTAAGTACTCCCAACTCTTTCAACAATGTAGGTTTTACCAGTTTTCTAAGTCACTCTCATTTTCTTGTACTTATATTTGGAATTCTCTGTGTAAACCTCTGTAACTTCTCTAGGTAGATGAATCACAGTGTACTTTCTCTTGTTTCTATCTGTTACCAATGTTGAGAAATTCATACATTCTCTGTTCACAGTTTCCCGGTCTTAGAGAGGTAGATTTTTTGTGCGAAAGTGCTGTTTTCACAGTGCTAAGTACTCCCAACTCTTTCAACAATGTAGGTTTTACCAGTTTTCTAAGTCACTCTCATTTTCTTGTACTTATACTTGGAATTCTCTGTGTAAACCTCTGTAACTTCTCTAGGAAGATGAATCACTGTGTACTTTCTCTTGTTTCTATCTGTTGCCAATGTTGAGAAACTCATACATTCTCTGTTCACTGTTTCGCGGTCTTAGAGAAGTGGATTTCTTTCTGTGAAAGTGCAGTTTTCACAGTGCTAAGTACTCCCAACTCTTTCAACAATGTAGGTTTTACCAGTTTTCTAAGTCACTCTCATTTTCTTGTACTTATATTTGGAATTCTCTGTGTAAACCTCTGTAACTTCTCTAGGTAGATGAATCACAGTGTACTTTCTCTTGTTTCTATCTGTTACCAATGTTGAGAAATTCATACATTCTCTGTTCACAGTTTCCCGGTCTTAGAGAGGTAGATTTTTTGTGCAAAAGTGCTGTTTTCACAGTGCTAAGTATTCCCAACTCTATCAACAATGTAGGTTTTACCAGTTTTTGATATCTCTTATTTTCTTGGAGTTTTACTTGGAATTCTCTGTGTAAACCTTTGTAAGTTCTCTAGGTAGATGAATCATTGTGTACTTTCTCTTGTTTCTATCTGTTACCAATCTTGAAAAACTCATACATTCTCTGTTCACTGTTTCGTGGTCTTAGAGAAGTAGATTTCTTTCTGCGAAAGTGCTGTTTTCACAGTGCTAAGTACTCCCAACTGTATCAACAAAATAGGTTTTACCAGTTTTCTAAGTCTCACTTATTTTCTTATACTTATACTTGGAATTGTCGGTGTAAACCTCTGTAACTGCTCTAGGTAGATGAATCACTGTGTACTTTATCTTGTTTCTATCTGTTCCCAATCTTCAGAAACTCATACATTCTCTGTTCACTGTTTCCCGGTCTTAGAGAGGTAGATTTCTTTCTGCGAAAGTGCTGTTTTCACAGTGCTAGGTACTCCCAACTCTATCAACAATGTAGGTTTTACCAGTTTTCTAAGTCTCTCTTATTTTCTTGTACTTATACTTGGAATTCTCTGTGTAAACCTCTGTAACTTCTCTAGGTAGATGAATCACTGTGTACTTTCTCTTGTTTCTATCTGTTACCAATCTGGAGAAACTCATACATTCTCCTTTCACTGGTTCCTGGTCTTTGAGAAGTAGATTTCTTTGTGCAAAAGTGCAGTTTTCACAGTGCTAGGTACTCCCAACTCTATCAACAATGTAGGTTTTACCAGTTTTCTAAGTCTCTCTTATTTTCTTGTACTTATACTTGGAATTCTCTGTGTAAACCTCTGTAACTTCTCTTGGTAGATGAATCACTGTGTACTTTCTCTTCTATCTATCTGTCACCAATTTTGAGAAACTCATACATTCTCTGTTCACTGTTTCGCGGTCTTAGAGAAGTGGATTTCTTTCTGTGAAAGTGCTGTTTTCACAGTGCTAAGTACTCCCAACTCTTTCAACAATGTCGGTTTTACCAGTTTTCTAAGTCACTCTCATTTTCTTGTACTTATACTTGGAATTCTCTGTGTAAACCTCTGTAACTTCTCTAGGCAGATGAATCACAGTGTACTTTCTCTTGTTTCTATCTGTTACCAATGTTGAGAAATTCATACATTCTCTGTTCACAGTTTCCCGGTCTTAGAGAGGTAGATTTTTTGTGCTAAAGTGCTGTTTTCACAGTGCTAAGTATTCCCAACTCTATCAACAATGTAGGTTTTACCAGTTTTTGATATCTCTTATTTTCTTGGAGTTTTACTTGGAATTCTCTGTGTAAACCTTTGTAAGTTCTCTAGGTAGATGAATCACTGTGTACTTTCTCTTGTTTCTATCTGTTACCAATCTTGAAAAACTCATACATTCTCTGTTCACTGTTTCGTGGTCTTAGAGAAGTAGATTTCTTTCTGCGAAAGTGCTGTTTTCACAGTGCTAAGTACTCCCAACTGTATCAACAAAGTAGGTTTTACCAGTTTTCTAAGTCTCACTTATTTTCTTATACTTATACTTGGAATTGTCTGTGTAAACCTCTGTAACTGCTCTAGGTCGATGAATCACTGTGTACTTTATCTTGTTTCTATCTGTTCCCAATCTTCAGAAACTCATACATTCTCTGTTCACTGTTTCCCGGTCTTAGAGAGGTAGATGTCTTTGTGCGAAAGTGCTGTTTTCACAGTGCTAGGTACTCCCAACTCTATCAATAATGTAGGTTTTACCAGTTTTCTAAGTCTCTCTTATTCTCTTGTTCTTATACTTGGAATTCTCTGTGTAAACCTCTGTAACTTCTCTAGGTAGATGAATCACTGTGTACTTTCTCTTGTTTCTATCTGTTACCAATCTTGAGAAACTCATACATTCTCTGTTCACTGTTTCCTGGTCTTCGAGAAGTAGATTTCTCTCTGCGAAATTGCTGTTTTCACAGTGCTAAGTACTCCCAACTGTATTAACAATGTAGGTTTTACCAGTTTTCTGAGTCTCTCTTATTTTCTTGTACGTATACTTGAAATTCTTTGTGTAAACCTCTGTAACTTCTCTAGGTAGATGAATCACTGTGTACTTTCTCTTGTTTCTATCTGTTCCCAATCTTGAGAAACTCATACATTCTCTGTTTACTGTTTCCCGGTTTAGAGAAGTAAATTTCTTTCTGCGAAAGTGCTGTTTTCACATTGCTAAGTACTCCCAACTCTATCAACAATTTAGGTTTTACCAGTTTTCGAAGTGTCTCTTATTTTCTTGGAGTAAGACTTGGAATTCTCTGTGTAAACCTCTGTAACTTCTCTAGGTAGATGAATCACTGTGTACTTTCTCTTGTTTCTATCTGTTACCAATCTTGAGAAACTCATACATTCTCTGTCCACTGTTTCCCGGTCTTAGAGAGTTAGATTTGTTTCTGCGAAAGTGCTGTTTTCACAGTGCTAAGTACTCCCAACTCTATCAACAATGTAGGTTTTACCAGTTTTCTAAGTCTCTCTTATTTTCTTGTACTTATACTTGGAATTCTCTGCGTAAACCTCTTTAACTTCTCTAGGTAAATGAATCACAGTGTACTTTCTCTTGTTTCTATCTGTTCCCAATCTGCAGAAACTCATACATTCTCTGTTCACTGTTTCCCGGTCTTAGAGAGGTACATGTCTTTGTGCCAAAGTGCTGTTTTCACAGTGCTGAGTACTCCCAACTCTATCAACAATGTAGGTTTTACCAGTTTTCTAAGTCTCTCTTATTTTCTTGGAGTTACACTTGGATTTCTCTGTGTAAACCTCTGTAACTTCTCTAGGTAGATGAATCACTGTGTACTTTCTCTTCTTTCTATCTGTTACCAACCTTGAGAAACTCATACATTCTCTCTTCACTGTTTCCTGGTCTTAGAGAAGTAGATTTCTTTCTGCGAAGTGCTGTTTTCACAGTGCTAAGTATTCCCAACTCTATCAACAATGTAGGTTTTATCAGTTTTCTAAGTCTCTCTTATTTTCTTGTACTTATACTTGGAATTCTCTGTGTAAACCTCTGTAACTTCTCTAGGTAGATGAATCACTGTGTACTTTCTCTTCTTTCTATCTGTCACCAATCTTGAGAAACTCATACATTCTCTGTTCACTGTTTCGCGGTCTTAGAGAAATGGATTTCTTTCTGTGAAAGTGCTGTTTTCACAGTGCTAAGAACTCCCATCTCTTTCAACAATGTAGGTTTTACCAGTTTTCTAAGTCACTCTCATTTTCTTGTACTTATACTTGGAATTCTCTGTGTAAACCTCTGTAACTTCTCTAGGTAGATGAATCACAGTGTACTTTCTCTTGTTTCTATCTGTTAACAATTTTGAGAAATTCATACATTCTCTGTTCACAGTTTCCTGGTCTTAGAGAGGTAGATTTTTTGTGCGAAAGTGCTGTTTTCACAGTGCTAAGTATTCCCAACTCTATCAACAATGTAAGTTTTACCAGTTTTTGATATCTCTTATTTTCTTGGAGTTTTACTTGGAATTCTCTGTGTAAACCTTTGTAAGTTCTCTAGGTAGATGAATCACTGTGTACTTTCTCTTGTTTCTATCTGTTACCAATCTTGAAAAACTCATACATTCTCTGTTCACTGTTTCGTGGTCTTAGAGAAGTAGATTTCTTTCTGCGACAGTGCTGTTTTCACAGTGCTAAGTACTCCCAACTGTATCAACAAAGTAGGTTTTACCAGTTTTCTAAGACTCTCTTATTTTCTTATACTTATACTTGGAATTGTCTGTGTAAACCTGTGTAACTGCTCTAGGTAGATGAATCACTGTGTACTTTATCTTGTTTCTATCTGTTCCCAATCTTCAGAAAGTCATACATTCTCTGTTCACTGTTTCGTGGTCTTAGAGAAGTAGATTTCTTTCTGCGAAAGTGCTGTTTTCACAGTGCTAAGTACTGCCAACTGTATCAACAAAGTAGGTTTTACCAGTTTTCTAAGTCTCTCTCATTTTCTTATACTTATACTTGGAATTCTCTGTGTAAACCTCTGTAACTTCTCTAGGTAGATGAATCACAGTGTACTTTGTCTTGTTTCTATCTGTTACCAATCTTGATAAATTCATTCATTCCCTGTTCACTGTTTCCCGGTCTAGAGAGGTAGATGTCTTTGTGCGAAAGTGCTGTTTTCACAGTGCTAGGTACTCCCAACTCTATCAACAATGTAGGTTTTACCAGTTTTCTAAGTCTCTCTTATTTTCTTGTAGTGATACGTGGAATTCTCTGTGTAAACCTCTGTAACTTCTCTTGATAGATGAATCACTGTGTACTTTGTCTTGTTTCTATCTGTTACCAATCTTGAGAAACTCATACATTCTCTGTTCACTGTTTCGTGGTCTTAGAGAAGTAGATTTCTTTCTGCGAGAGTGCTGCTTTCACAGTGCTAAGTACTGCCAACTGTATCAACAAAGTAGGTTTTACCAGTTTTCTAAGTCTCTCTTATTTTCTTATACTTATACTTGGAATTATCTGTGTAAACCTCTGTAACTTCTCTAGGTAGATGAATCACTGTGTACTTTATCTTGTTTCTATCTGTTCCCAATCTTCAGAAACTCATACATTCTCTGTTCACTGTTTCCCGGTCTTAGAGAGGTAGATGTCTTTGTGCGAAACTGCTGTTTTCGCAGTGCTAAGTACTCCCAACTCTATCAACAATGTAGGTTTTACCAGTTTTCTAAGTCTCTCTTATTTTCTTGTACTGATACTTGGAATTCTCTGTGTAAACCTCTGTAACTTCTCTAGTTAGATTAATCACTGTGTACTTTCTCTTATTTCTATCTGTTATCAATCTTGAGAAACTCATACATTCTCTTTTCACTGGTTCCTGGTCTTTGAGAAGTAGATTTCTTTCCGTGAAAGTGCAGTTTTCACAGTGCTAAGTACTCCCAACTCTATCAACAATGTAGGTTTTACCAGTGTTCTAAGTCTCTCTTATTTTCTTGTACTTATACTTGGAATTCTCTGTGTAAACCTCTGTAACTTCTCTAGGTAGATGAATCATTGTGTACTTTCTCTTGTTTCTATGTGTTACCAATCTTGAGAAGCTCATAATTCTGTGTTCCCTGTTTCGCGTTCTTAGAGAAGGAGATTTCTTTGGGCGAAAGTGCTGTTTTCACAGTGCTAAGTACTCCCAACTGTATCAACATTGTAGGTTTTACCAGTGTTCTAAGTCTCTCTTATTTTCTTGTACTTATACTTGGAATTCTCTGTGTAAACCTCTGTAACTTCACTAGGTAGATGAATCACTGTTTATTTTCTCTTGTTTCTATCTGTTGCCAATCTTGAGAAACTCCTACATTCTCTGTTCACTGTTACGCGTTATTACGCGTTCCTAGAAAGGTAGATTTCTTTGTGCGAAAGTGCTGTTTTCACAGTGCTAAGTACTCCCAACTCTATCAACAATGTTGGTTTTACCAGTTTTCTATGTCTCTCTTATTTTCTTGTACTTATACTTGGAATTCTCTGTGTAAACCTCTGTAACTTCTCTAGGTAGATGAATCACTGCGTACTTTCTCTTGTTTCTATCTGTTACCAATCTTGAGAAACTCATACATTCTCTGTTCACTGTTTCGCGGTCTTAGAGAAGTACATTTCTTTGTGCGAAAGTCCTGTTTTCACAGTGCTAACTACTCTCAACTCTATTAACAATGTAGGTTTTATCAGTTTTCCAAGTCTCTCTTATTTTCTGTTACTTATACTTGGAATTCTCTGTGTAAACCTCTGTAACTTCTCTAGGTATATGAATCACTGTGTACTTTCTCTTGTTTCTATCTGTTACCAATCTTGAGAAACTCATACATTCTCTGTTCACTGTTTCCCGGTCTTAGAGAAGTAGATTTCTTTGTGTGAAAGTGCAGTTTTCACAGTGCTAAGTACTCCGAACTCTATCAACAATGTAGGTTTCAGCAGTTTTCTAAGTCTCTCTTATTTACTTGTACTTATACTTGGAATTCTCTGTGTAAACCTCTGTAATTTCCCTAGGTAGGTGAATCACTGTGTACTTTCTCTTGTTTCTATCTGTTACCAATCTTGAGTAACTGATACATTCTCTGTTAACTGTTTCCCGGTCTTAGAGAAGTAGATTTCTTTGTGCGAAAGTGCTGTTTTCACAGTGCTAAGTACTCCCAACTCTATCAACAGTGTAGTTTTTACCAGTATTCTAAGTCTCTCTTATTTTCTTGTACTTATACTTGGACTTCTCTGTGTAAACCTCTGTAACTTCTCTAGGTAGATGAATCACAGTGTACTTTCTCTTGTTTCTATCTGTTGCCAATGTTGAGAAACTCATACATTTTCTGTTCACTGTTTCGCGGTCTTCGAGAAGTAGATTTCTTTGTGCGAAAGTGCTGTTTTGACAGTGCTCAGTACTCCCAAGTGTATCAACAATGTAGGTTTTACCAGTTTTCTAAGTCTTTCTTATTTTCCTGTACTTATACTTGGAATTCTCTGTGTAAACCACTGTAACTTCTCTAGGTAGATGAATCACTGTGTACTTTCTCTTCTTTCTATCTGTCACCAATCTTGAGAAACTCATACATTCTCTGTTCACTGTTTCGCGGTCTTAGAGAAGTGGATTTCTTTCTGTGAAAGTGCTGTTTTCACAGTGCTAAGTACTCCCAACTCTTTCAACAATGTAGGTTTTACCAGTTTTCTAAGTCACTCTCATTTTCTTGTACTTATACTTGGAATTCTCTGTGTAAACCTCTGTAACTTCTCTAGGTAGATGAATCACAGTGTACTTTCTCTTGTTTCTATCTGTTACCAATGTTGAGAAATTCATACATTCTCTGTTCACAGTTTCCCGGTCTTAGAGAGGTAGATTTTTTGTGCGAAAGTGCTGTTTTCACAGTGCTAAGTATTCCCAACTCTATCAACAATGTAGGTTTTACCAGTTTTTGATATCTCTTATTTTCTTGGAGTTTTACTTGGAATTCTCTGTGTAAACCTTTGTAAGTTCTCTAGGTAGATGAATCACTGTGTACTTTCTCTTGTTTCTATCTGTTACCAATCTTGAAAAACTCATACATTCTCTGTTCACTGTTTCGTGGTCTTAGAGAAGTTGATTTCTTTCTGCGAAAGTGCTGTTTTCACAGCGCTAAGTACTCCCAACTGTATCAACAAAGTAGGTTTTACCAGTTTTCTAAGTCTCTCTCATTTTCTTATACTTATACTTGGAATTGTCTGTGTAAACCTCTGTAACTGCTCTAGGTCGATGAATCACTGTGTACTTTATCTTGTTTCTATCTGTTCCCAATCTTCAGAAACTCATACATTCTCTGTTCACTGTTTCCCGGTCTTAGAGAGGTAGATGTCTTTGTGCGAAAGTGCTGTTTTCACAGTGCTAGGTACTCCCAACTCTATCAACAATGTAGGTTTTACCAGTTTTCTAAGTCTCTCTTATTTTCTTGTAATGATATTTGAAATTCTCTGTGTAAACCTCTGTAACTTCTCTAGGTAGATTAATCACTGTGTATTTTCTCTTATTTCTATCTGTTACCAATCTTGAGAACCTCATACATTCTCTTTTCACTGGTTCCTGGTCTTTGAGAAGTAGATTTCTTTGTGCGAAAGTGCAGTTTTCACAGTGCTAAGTACTCCCAACTCTATCAACAATGTAGGTTTTACCAGTGTTCCAAGTCTCTCTTATTTTCTTGTACTTATACTTGGAATTCTCTGTGTAAACCTCTGTAACTTCTCTAGGTAGATGAATCACAGTGTACTTTCTCCTGTTTCCATCTGTTGCCAATGTTGAGAAACTCATACATTCTCAGTTCACTGTTTCGCGGTTTTCGAGAAGTATACTTCTTTGTGCGAAAGTGCTGTTTTGACAGTGCTCAGTATTCCCAACTCTATCAACAATGTAGGTTTTACCAGTTTCTAAGTCTCTCTTATTTTCCTGTACTTATACTTCGAATTCTCTGTGTAAACCACTGTAACTTCTATAGGTAGATGAATCACTGTGTACTTTCTCTTGTTTCTATCTTTTACCAATCTTGAGAAACTCATACATTCTCTGTTCATTGTTTCGCGGTCTTAGAGATGTAGATTTCTTCCTGCGAAAGTGCTGTTTTCACAGTGCTAAGTACTCCCAACTCTATCCATAATGTAGGTTTTACCAGTTTTCTAAGTCTCTCTTATTCTCTTGTACTTATACTTGGAATTCTCTGTGTAAACCTCTGTAACGTCTCTAGGTAGATGAATCACTGTGTACTTTCTCTTGTTTCTATCTGTTACCAATCTTGAGAAACTCATACATTCTCTGTTCACTGTTTCCTGGTCTTCGAGAAGTAGATTTCTCTCTGCGAAATTGCTGTTTTCACAGTGCTAAGTACTCCCAACTGTATCAACAATGTAGGTTTTACCAGTTTTCTAAGTCTCTCTTATTCTCTTGTACTTATACTTGGAATTCTCTGTGTAAACCTCTTTAACTTCTCTAGGTAAATGAATCACAGTGTACTTTCTCTTGTTTCTATCTGTTCCCAATCTGCAGAAACTCATACATTCTCTGTTCACTGTTTCCCGGTCTTAGAGAGATACATGTCTTTGTGCCAAAGTGCTGTTTTCACAGTGCTGAGTACTCCCAACTCTTTCAACAATGTAGGTTTTACCAGTTTTCTAAGTCACTCTCATTTTCTTGTACTTATACTTGGAATTCTCTGTGTAAACCTCTGTAACTTCTCTAGGGAGATGAATCACTGTGTACTTTCTCTTGTTTCTATCTGTTACCAATCTTGAGAAACTCATACATTTTCTGTTCACTGTTTCCTGGTCTTCGAGAAGTAGATTTCTCTCTGCGAAATTGCTGTTTTCACAGTGCTAAGTACTCCCAACTCTATTAACAATGTAGGTTTTACCAGTTTTCTGAGTCTCTCTTATTTTCTTGTACGTATACTTGAAATTCTTTGTGTAAACCTCTGTAACTTCTCTAGGTAGATGAATCACTGTGTACTTTCTCTTGTTTCTATCTGTTCCCAATCTTGAGAAACTCATACATTCTCTGTTCACTGTTTCGTGGTCTTAGAGAAGTAGATTTCTTTCTGCGAAAGTGCTGTTTTCACAGTGCTAAGTACTCCCAACTCTATAAACAATTTAGGTTTTACCAGTTTTCTAAGTGTCTCTTATTTTCTTGGAGTAAGATTTGGAATTCTCTGTGTAAACCTCTGTAACTTCTCTAGGTAGATGAATCACTGTGTACTTTCTCTTGTTTCTATCTGTTACCAATCTTGAGAAACTCATACATTCTCTGTCCACTGTTTCCCGGTCTTAGAGAGTTAGATTTCTTTCTGCGAACGTGCTGTTTTCACAGTGCTAAGTACTCCCAACTCTATCAACAATGTAGGTTTTAACAGTTTTCTAAGTCTCTCTTATTTTCTTGTACTTATACTTGGAATTCTCTGCGTAAACCTCTTTAACTTCTCTAGGTAAATGAATCACAGTGTACTTTCTCTTGTTTCTATCTGTTCCCAATCTGCAGAAACTCATACATTCTCTGTTCACTGTTTCCCGGTCTTAGAGAGATACATGTCTTTGTGGCAAAGTGCTGTTTTCACAGTGCTGAGTACTTCCAACTCTATCAACAATGTAGGTTTTACCAGTTTTCTAAGTCTCTCTTATTTTCTTGGAGTTACACTTGGATTTCTCTGTGTAAACCTCTGTAACTTCTCTAGGTAGATGAATCACTGTGTACTTTCTCTTCTTTCTATCTGTTACCAACCTTGAGAAACTCATACATTCTCTCTTCACTGATTCCTGGTCTTAGAGAAGTAGATTTCTTTCTGCGAAGTGCTGTTTTCACAGTGCTAAGTATTCCCAACTCTATCAACAATGTAGGTTTTATCAGTTTTCTAAGTCTCTCTTATTTTCTTGTACTTATACTTGGAATTCTCTGTGTAAACCTCTGTAACTTCTCTAAGTAGTTGAATCACTGTGTACTTTCTCTTCTTTCTATCTGTCACCAATCTTGAGAAACTCATACATCCTCTGTTCACTGTTTCGCGGTCTTACAGAAGTGGATTTCTTTCTGTGAAAGTGCTGTTTTCACAGTGCTAAGTACTCCCAACTCTTTCAACAATGTAGGTTTTACCAGTTTTCTAAGTCACTCTCATTTTCTTGTACTTATACTTGGAATTCTCTGTGTAAACCTCTGTAACTTCTCTAGGTAGATGAATCACAGTGTACTTTCTCTTGTTTCTATCTGTTACCAATGTTGAGAAATTCATACATTCTCTGTTCACAGTTTCCCGGTCTTAGAGAGGTAGATTTTTTGTGCGAAAGTGCTGTTTTCACAGTGCTAAGTATTCCCAACTCTATCAACAATGTAGGTTTTACCAGTTTTTGATATCTCTTATTTTCTTGGAGTTTTACTTGGAATTCTCTGTGTAAACCTTTGTAAGTTCTCTAGGTAGATGAATCACTGTGTACTTTCTCTTGTTTCTATCTGTTACCAATCTTGAAAAACTCATACATTCTCTGTTCACTGTTTCGTGGTCTTAGAGAAGTAGATTTCTTTCTGCGACAGTGCTGTTTTCACAGTGCTAAGTACTCCCAACTGTATCAACAAAGTAGGTTTTACGAGTTTTCTAAGTCTCTCTTATTTTCTTATACTTATACTTGGAATTGTCTGTGTAAACCTCTGTAACTGCTCTAGGTAGATGAATCACTGTGTACTTTATCTTGTTTCTATCTGTTCCCAATCTTCAGAAACTCATACATTCTCTGTTCACTATTTCCCGGTTTTAGAGAGGTAGATGTCTTTGTGCGAAAGTGCTGTTTTCACAGTGCTAGGTACTCCCAACTCTATCAACAATGTAGGTTTTACCAGTTTTCTAAGTCTCTCTTATTTTCTTGTAATGATACTTGAAATTCTCTGTGTAAACCTCTGTAACTTCTCTAGGTAGATTAATCACTGTGTATTTTCTCTTATTTCTATCTGTTACCAATCTTGAGAAACTCATACATTCTCTTTTCACTGGTTCCTGGTCTTTGAGAAGTAGATTTCTTTGTGCGAAAGTGCAGTTTTCACAGTGCTAAGTTCTCCCAACTCTGTCAACAATGTAGGTTTTACCAGTGTTCCAAGTCTCTCTTATTTTCTTGTACTTATACTTGGAATTCTCTGTGTAAACCTCTGTAACTTTTCTAGGTAGATGAATCATTGTGTACTTTCTCTTGTTTCTATGTGTTGCCAATCTTGAGAAACTCATAATTCTGTGTTCCCTGTTTCGCGTTCTTAGAGAAGGAGATTTCTTTGTGCGAAAGTGCTGTTTTCACAGTGCTAAGTACTCCCAACTCTGTCAACAATGTAGGTTTCACCAGTTTTCTAAGTCTCTCTTATTTTCTTGTACTTATACTTGGAATTCTCTGGGTAAACCTCTGTAATTTCTCTAGGTAGGTCAATCACTGTGTACTTTCTCTTGTTTCTATCTGTTACGAATCTTGAGAAACTGATACATTCTCTGTTAACTGTTTCCCGGTCTTAGAGAAGTAGATTTCTTTGTGCGAAAGTGCTGTTTTCACACTGCTAAGTACTCCCAACTCTATCAACAGTGTAGTTTTTACCAGTGTTCTAAGTCTCTCTTATTTTCTTGTAGTTATACTTGGACTTATCTGTGTAAACCTCTGTAACTTCTCTAGGTAGATGAATCACAGTGTACTTTCTCTTGTTTCTATCTGTTACCAATCTTGAGAAACTCATAGATTCTCTGTTCACTGTTTCGCGGTCTTAGAGAAGTAGATTTCTTTCTGCAAAAGTGCTGTTTTCACAGTGCTAAGTACTCCCAACTGTATCAACAAAGTAGGTTTTACCAGTTTTCTAAGTCTCTCTTATTTTCTTATACTTATACTTGGAATTATCTGTGTAAACCTCTGTAACTTTTCTAGGTAGATGAATCACTGTGTACTTTCTCTTGTTTCTATCTGTTACCAATCTGGAGAAACTCATACATTCTCTGTTCACTGTTTCGCGGTCTTAGAGAAGTAGATTTCTTTGTGCGAAACTGCTGTTTTCACAGTACTAAGTACTACCAACTCTATCAACAATGTAGGTTTTACCAGTTTTCTAAGTCTCTCTTATTTTCTTGTACTTATACTTGGAATTCTCTGTGTAAACCTCTGTAACTTCTCTCGGTAGATGAATCACTGTGTACTTTCTCTTCTTTCTATCTGTTACCAATGTGGAGAAACTCATACATTCTCTGTTCACTGTTTCGTGGTCTTAGAGAAGTAGATTTCTTTCTGTGAAAGTGCTATTTTCACAGTGCTAAGTACTGCCAACTGTATAAACAAAGTAGGTTTTACCAGTTTTCTAAGTCTCTCTCATTTTCTTATACTTATACTTGCAATTCTCTGTGTAAACCTCTGTAACTTCTCTAGGTAGATGAATGACAGTGTACTTTGTCTTGTTTCTATCTGTTACCAATCTTGATAAATTCATTCATTCCCTGTTCACTGTTTCCCGGTCTAGAGAGGTAGATGTCTTTGTGCGAAAGTGCTATTTTCACAGTGCTAGGTACTCCCAACTCTATCAACAATGTAGGTTTTACCAGTTTTCTAAGTCTCTCTTATTTTCTTGTAGTGATACTTGGAATTCTCTGTGTAAACCTCTGTAACTTCTCTTGATAGATGAATCACTGTGTACTTTGTCTTGTTTCTATCTGTTACCAATCTTGAGAAACTCATACATTCTCTGTTCACTGTTTCGTGGTCTTAGAGAAGTAGATTTCTTTCCGCGAAAGTGCTGCTTTCACAGTGCTAAGTACTGCCAACTGTATCAACAAAGTAGGTTTTACCAGTTTTCTAAGTCTCTCTTATTTTCTTATACTTATACTTGGAATTATCTGTGTAAACCTCTGTAACTTCTCTAGGTAGATGAATCACTGTGTACTTTATCTTGTTTCTATCTGTCCCCAATCTTCAGAAACTCATACATTCTCTGTTCACTGTTTCCCGGTCTTAGAGAGGTAGATGTCTTTGTGCGAAAGTGCTGTTTTCACAGTGCTAAGTACTCCCAATTCTATCAACAATGTAGGTTTTACCAGTTTTCTAAGTCTCTCTTATTTTCTTGTACTGATACTTGGAATTCTCTGTGTAAACCTCTGTAACTTCTCTAGTTAGATTAATCACTGTGTACTTTCTCTTATTTCTATCTGTTATCAATCTTGAGAAACTCATACATTCTCTTTTCACTGGTTCCTGGTCTTTGAGAAGTAGATTTCTTTCCGTGAAAGTGCAGTTTTCACAGTGCTAAGTACTCCCAACTCTATCAACAATGTAGGTTTTACCAGTGTTCTAAGTCTCTCTTATTTTCTTGTACTTATACTTGGAATTCTCTGTGTAAACCTCTGTAACTTCTCTAGGTAGATGAATCATTGTGTACTTTCTCTTGTTTCTATGTGTTACCAATCTTGAGAAGCTCATAATTCTGTGTTCCCTGTTTCGCGTTCTTAGAGAAGGAGATTTCTTTGTGCGAAAGTGCTGTTTTCACAGTGCTAAGTACTCCCAACTGTATCAACATTGTAGGTTTTACCAGTTTTCTAAGTCTCTCTTATTTTCTTGTATTTATACTTGGAATTCTCTGTGTAAACCTCTGTACCTTCACTAGGTAGATGAATCACTGTGTATTTTCTCTTGTTTCTATCTGTTGCCAATCTTGAGAAACTCCTACATTCTCTGTTCACTGTTACGCGTTATTACGCGTTCCTAGATAGGTAGATTTCTTTGTGCGAAAGTGCTGTTTTCACAGTGCTAAGTACTCCCAACTCTATCAACAATGTTGGTTTTACCAGTTTTCTATGTCTCTCTTATTTTCTTGTACTTATACTTGGAATTCTCTGTGTAAACCTCTGTAACTTCTCTAGGTAGATGAATCACTGCGTACTTTCTCTTGTTTCTATCTGTTACCAATCTTGAGAAACTCATACATTCTCTGTTCACTGTTTCGCGGTCTTAGAGAAGTACATTTCTTTGTGCGAAAGTCCTGTTTTCACAGTGCTAACTACTCTCAACTCTATTAACAATGTAGGTTTTATCAGTTTTCCAAGTCTCTCTTATTTTCTGTTACTTATACTTGGAATTCTCTGTGTAAACCTCTGTAACTTCTCTAGGTAGATGAATCACTGTGTACTTTCTCTTGTTTCTATCTGTTACCAATCTTGAGAAACTCATACATTCTCTGTTCACTGTTTCCCGGTCTTAGAGAAGTAGATTTCTTTGTGTGAAAGTGCTGTTTTCACAGTGCTAAGTACTCCGAACTCTATCAACAATGTAGGTTTCACCAGTTTTCTAAGTCTCTCTTATTTACTTCTACTTATACTTGGAATTCTCTGTGTAAACCTCTGTAATTTCCCTAGGTAGGTGAATCACTGTGTACTTTCTCTTGTTTCTATCTGTTACCAATCTTGAGTAACTGATACATTCTCTGTTAACTGTTTCCCGGTCTTAGAGAAGTAGATTTCTTTGTGCGAAAGTGCTGTTTTCACAGTGCTAAGTACTCCCAACTCTATCAACAGTGTAGTTTTTACCAGTAATCTAAGTCTCTCTTATTTTCTTGTACTTATACTTGGACTTCTCTGTGTAAACCTCTGTAACTTCTCTAGGTAGATGAATCACAGTGTACTTTCTCTTGTTTCTATCTGTTGCCAATGTTGAGAAACTCATACATTCTCTGTTCACTGTTTCGCGGTCTTCGAGAAGTAGATTTCTTTGTGCGAAAGTGCTGTTTTGACAGTGCTCAGTACTCCCAACTGTATCAACAATTTAGGTTTTACCAGTTTTCTAAGTTTCTCTTATTTTCCTGTACTTATACTTGGAATTTTCTGTGTAAGCCACTGTAACTTCTCTTGGTAGATGAATCACTGTGTACTTTCTCTTCTTTCTATCTGTCACCAATCTTGAGAAACTCATACATTCTCTGTTCACTGTTTCGCGGTCTTAGAGAAGTGGATTTCTTTCTGTGTAAGTGCTGTTTTCACAGTGCTAAGTACTCCCAACTCTTTCAACAATGTAGGTTTTACCAGTTTTCTAAGTCACTCTCATTTTCTTGTACTTATATTTGGAATTCTCTGTGTAAACCTCTGTAACTTCTCTAGGTAGATGAATCACAGTGTACTTTCTCTTGTTTCTATCTGTTACCAATGTTGAGAAATTCATACATTCTCTGTTCACAGTTTCCCGGTCTTAGAGAGGTAGATTTTTTGTGCGAAAGTGCTGTTTTCACAGTGCTAAGTACTCCCAACTCTTTCAACAATGTAGGTTTTACCAGTTTTCTAAGTCACTCTCATTTTCTTGTACTTATACTTGGAATTCTCTGTGTAAACCTCTGTAACTTCTCTAGGAAGATGAATCACTGTGTACTTTCTCTTGTTTCTATCTGTTGCCAATGTTGAGAAACTCATACATTCTCTGTTCACTGTTTCGCGGTCTTAGAGAAGTGGATTTCTTTCTGTGAAAGTGCAGTTTTCACAGTGCTAAGTACTCCCAACTCTTTCAACAATGTAGGTTTTACCAGTTTTCTAAGTCACTCTCATTTTCTTGTACTTATATTTGGAATTCTCTGTGTAAACCTCTGTAACTTCTCTAGGTAGATGAATCACAGTGTACTTTCTCTTGTTTCTATCTGTTACCAATGTTGAGAAATTCATACATTCTCTGTTCACAGTTTCCCGGTCTTAGAGAGGTAGATTTTTTGTGCAAAAGTGCTGTTTTCACAGTGCTAAGTATTCCCAACTCTATCAACAATGTAGGTTTTACCAGTTTTTGATATCTCTTATTTTCTTGGAGTTTTACTTGGAATTCTCTGTGTAAACCTTTGTAAGTTCTCTAGGTAGATGAATCATTGTGTACTTTCTCTTGTTTCTATCTGTTACCAATCTTGAAAAACTCATACATTCTCTGTTCACTGTTTCGTGGTCTTAGAGAAGTAGATTTCTTTCTGCGAAAGTGCTGTTTTCACAGTGCTAAGTACTCCCAACTGTATCAACAAAATAGGTTTTACCAGTTTTCTAAGTCTCACTTATTTTCTTATACTTATACTTGGAATTGTCGGTGTAAACCTCTGTAACTGCTCTAGGTAGATGAATCACTGTGTACTTTATCTTGTTTCTATCTGTTCCCAATCTTCAGAAACTCATACATTCTCTGTTCACTGTTTCCCGGTCTTAGAGAGGTAGATTTCTTTCTGCGAAAGTGCTGTTTTCACAGTGCTAGGTACTCCCAACTCTATCAACAATGTAGGTTTTACCAGTTTTCTAAGTCTCTCTTATTTTCTTGTACTTATACTTGGAATTCTCTGTGTAAACCTCTGTAACTTCTCTAGGTAGATGAATCACTGTGTACTTTCTCTTGTTTCTATCTGTTACCAATCTGGAGAAACTCATACATTCTCCTTTCACTGGTTCCTGGTCTTTGAGAAGTAGATTTCTTTGTGCAAAAGTGCAGTTTTCACAGTGCTAGGTACTCCCAACTCTATCAACAATGTAGGTTTTACCAGTTTTCTAAGTCTCTCTTATTTTCTTGTACTTATACTTGGAATTCTCTGTGTAAACCTCTGTAACTTCTCTTGGTAGATGAATCACTGTGTACTTTCTCTTCTATCTATCTGTCACCAATTTTGAGAAACTCATACATTCTCTGTTCACTGTTTCGCGGTCTTAGAGAAGTGGATTTCTTTCTGTGAAAGTGCTGTTTTCACAGTGCTAAGTACTCCCAACTCTTTCAACAATGTCGGTTTTACCAGTTTTCTAAGTCACTCTCATTTTCTTGTACTTATACTTGGAATTCTCTGTGTAAACCTCTGTAACTTCTCTAGGCAGATGAATCACAGTGTACTTTCTCTTGTTTCTATCTGTTACCAATGTTGAGAAATTCATACATTCTCTGTTCACAGTTTCCCGGTCTTAGAGAGGTAGATTTTTTGTGCTAAAGTGCTGTTTTCACAGTGCTAAGTATTCCCAACTCTATCAACAATGTAGGTTTTACCAGTTTTTGATATCTCTTATTTTCTTGGAGTTTTACTTGGAATTCTCTGTGTAAACCTTTGTAAGTTCTCTAGGTAGATGAATCACTGTGTACTTTCTCTTGTTTCTATCTGTTACCAATCTTGAAAAACTCATACATTCTCTGTTCACTGTTTCGTGGTCTTAGAGAAGTAGATTTCTTTCTGCGAAAGTGCTGTTTTCACAGTGCTAAGTACTCCCAACTGTATCAACAAAGTAGGTTTTACCAGTTTTCTAAGTCTCACTTATTTTCTTATACTTATACTTGGAATTGTCTGTGTAAACCTCTGTAACTGCTCTAGGTCGATGAATCACTGTGTACTTTATCTTGTTTCTATCTGTTCCCAATCTTCAGAAACTCATACATTCTCTGTTCACTGTTTCCCGGTCTTAGAGAGGTAGATGTCTTTGTGCGAAAGTGCTGTTTTCACAGTGCTAGGTACTCCCAACTCTATCAATAATGTAGGTTTTACCAGTTTTCTAAGTCTCTCTTATTCTCTTGTTCTTATACTTGGAATTCTCTGTGTAAACCTCTGTAACTTCTCTAGGTAGATGAATCACTGTGTACTTTCTCTTGTTTCTATCTGTTACCAATCTTGAGAAACTCATACATTCTCTGTTCACTGTTTCCTGGTCTTCGAGAAGTAGATTTCTCTCTGCGAAATTGCTGTTTTCACAGTGCTAAGTACTCCCAACTGTATTAACAATGTAGGTTTTACCAGTTTTCTGAGTCTCTCTTATTTTCTTGTACGTATACTTGAAATTCTTTGTGTAAACCTCTGTAACTTCTCTAGGTAGATGAATCACTGTGTACTTTCTCTTGTTTCTATCTGTTCCCAATCTTGAGAAACTCATACATTCTCTGTTTACTGTTTCCCGGTTTAGAGAAGTAAATTTCTTTCTGCGAAAGTGCTGTTTTCACATTGCTAAGTACTCCCAACTCTATCAACAATTTAGGTTTTACCAGTTTTCGAAGTGTCTCTTATTTTCTTGGAGTAAGACTTGGAATTCTCTGTGTAAACCTCTGTAACTTCTCTAGGTAGATGAATCACTGTGTACTTTCTCTTGTTTCTATCTGTTACCAATCTTGAGAAACTCATACATTCTCTGTCCACTGTTTCCCGGTCTTAGAGAGTTAGATTTGTTTCTGCGAAAGTGCTGTTTTCACAGTGCTAAGTACTCCCAACTCTATCAACAATGTAGGTTTTACCAGTTTTCTAAGTCTCTCTTATTTTCTTGTACTTATACTTGGAATTCTCTGCGTAAACCTCTTTAACTTCTCTAGGTAAATGAATCACAGTGTACTTTCTCTTGTTTCTATCTGTTCCCAATCTGCAGAAACTCATACATTCTCTGTTCACTGTTTCCCGGTCTTAGAGAGGTACATGTCTTTGTGCCAAAGTGCTGTTTTCACAGTGCTGAGTACTCCCAACTCTATCAACAATGTAGGTTTTACCAGTTTTCTAAGTCTCTCTTATTTTCTTGGAGTTACACTTGGATTTCTCTGTGTAAACCTCTGTAACTTCTCTAGGTAGATGAATCACTGTGTACTTTCTCTTCTTTCTATCTGTTACCAACCTTGAGAAACTCATACATTCTCTCTTCACTGTTTCCTGGTCTTAGAGAAGTAGATTTCTTTCTGCGAAGTGCTGTTTTCACAGTGCTAAGTATTCCCAACTCTATCAACAATGTAGGTTTTATCAGTTTTCTAAGTCTCTCTTATTTTCTTGTACTTATACTTGGAATTCTCTGTGTAAACCTCTGTAACTTCTCTAGGTAGATGAATCACTGTGTACTTTCTCTTCTTTCTATCTGTCACCAATCTTGAGAAACTCATACATTCTCTGTTCACTGTTTCGCGGTCTTAGAGAAATGGATTTCTTTCTGTGAAAGTGCTGTTTTCACAGTGCTAAGAACTCCCATCTCTTTCAACAATGTAGGTTTTACCAGTTTTCTAAGTCACTCTCATTTTCTTGTACTTATACTTGGAATTCTCTGTGTAAACCTCTGTAACTTCTCTAGGTAGATGAATCACAGTGTACTTTCTCTTGTTTCTATCTGTTAACAATTTTGAGAAATTCATACATTCTCTGTTCACAGTTTCCCGGTCTTAGAGAGGTAGATTTTTTGTGCGAAAGTGCTGTTTTCACAGTGCTAAGTATTCCCAACTCTATCAACAATGTAGGTTTTACCAGTTTTTGATATCTCTTATTTTCTTGGAGTTTTACTTGGAATTCTCTGTGTAAACCTCTGTAACTTCTCTAGGTAAATGAATCATTGTGTACTTTCTCTTGTTTCCATGTGTTACCAATCTTGAGAAGCTCATAATTCTGTGTTCCCTGTTTCGCGTTCTTAGAGAAGGAGATTTCTTTGTGCGAAAGTGCTGTTTTCACAGTGCTAAGTACTCCCAACTGTATCAACATTGTAGGTTTTACCAGTTTTCTAAGTCTCTCTTATTTTCTTGTATTTATACTTGGAATTCTCTGTGTAAACCTCTGTACCTTCACTAGGTAGATGAATCACTGTGTATTTTCTCTTGTTTCTATCTGTTGCCAATCTTGAGAAACTCCTAAATTCTCTGTTCACTGTTACGCGTTATTACGCGTTCCTAGAAAGGTAGATTTCTTTGTGCGAAAGTGCTGTTTTCACAGTGCTAAGTACTCCCAACTCTATCAACAATGTTGGTTTTACCAGTTTTCTATGTCTCTCTTATTTTCTTGTACTTATACTTGGAATTCTCTGTGTAAACCTCTGTAACTTCTCTAGGTAGATGAATCACTGCGTACTTTCTCTTGTTTCTATCTGTTACCAATCTTGAGAAACTCATACATTCTCTGTTCACTGTTTCGCGGTCTTAGAGAAGTACATTTCTTTGTGCGAAAGTCCTGTTTTCACAGTGCTAACTACTCTCAAGTCTATTAACAATGTAGGTTTTATCAGTTTTCCAAGTCTCTCTTATTTTCTGTTACTTATACTTGGAATTCTCTGTGTAAACCTCTGTAACTTCTCTAGGTAGATGAATCACTGTGTACTTTCTCTTGTTTCTATCTGTTACCAATCTTGAGAAACTCATACATTCTCTGCTCACTGTTTCCCTGTCTTAGAGAAGTAGATTTCTTTGTGTGAAAGTGCTGTTTTCACAGTGCTAAGTACTCCGAACTCTATCAACAATGTAGGTTTCACCAGTTTTCTAAGTCTCTCTTATTTACTTCTACTTATACTTGGAATTCTCTGTGTAAACCTCTGTAATTTCCCTTGGTAGGTGAATCACTGTGTACTTTCTCTTGTTTCTATCTGTTACCAATCTTGAGTAACTGATACATTCTCTGTTAACTGTTTCCCGGTCTTAGAGAAGTAGATTTCTTTGTGCGAAAGTGCTGTTTTCACAGTGCTAAGTACTCCCAACTCTATCAACAGTGTAGTTTTTACCAGTTTTCTAAGTCACTCTCATTTTCTTGTACTTATACTTGGACTTCTCTGTGTAAACCTCTGTAACTTCTCTAGGTAGATGAATCACAGTGTACTTTCTCTTGTTTCTATCTGTTGCCAATGTTGAGAAACTCATACATTCTCTGTTCACTGTTTCGCGGTCTTCGAGAAGTAGATTTCTTTGTGCGAAAGTGCTGTTTTGACAGTGCTCAGTACTCCCAACTGTATCAACAATGTAGGTTTTACCAGTTTTCTAAGTCTCTCTTATTTTCCTGTACTTATACTTGGAATTCTCTGTGTAAACCACTGTAACTTCTCTAGGTAGATGAATCACTGTGTACTTTCTCTTCTTTCTATCTGTCACCAATCTTAAGAAACTCATACATTCTCTGTTCACTGTTTCGCGGTCTTAGAGAAGTGGATTTCTTTCTGTGAAAGTGCTGTTTTCACAGTGCTAAGTACTCCCAACTCTTTCAACAATGTAGGTTTTACCAGTTTTCTAAGTCACTCTCATTTTCTTGTACTTATACTTGGAATTCTCTGTGTAAACCTCTGTAACTTCTCTAGGTAGATGAATCACAGTGTACTTTCTCTTGTTTCTATCTGTTACCAATGTTGAGAAATTCATACATTCTCTGTTCACAGTTTCCCGGTCTTAGAGAGGTAGATTTTTTGTGCGAAAGTGCTGTTTTCACAGTGCTAAGTATTCCCAACTCTATCAACAATGTAGGTTTTACCAGTTTCTGATATCTCTTATTTTCTTGGAGTTTTACTTGGAATTCTCTGTGTAAACCTTTGTAAGTTCTCTAGGTAGATGAATCACTGTGTACTTTCTCTTGTTTCTATCTGTTACCAATCTTGAAAAACTCATACATTCTCTGTTCACTGTTTCGTGGTCTTAGAGAAGTAGATTTCTTTCTGCGAAAGTGCTGTTTTCACAGTGCTAAGTACTCCCAACTGTATCAACAAAGTAGGTTTTACCAGATTTCTAAGTCTCTCTTATTTTCTTATACTTATACTTGGAATTGTCTGTGTAAACCTCTGTAACTGCTCTAGGTAGATGAATCACTGTGTACTTTATCTTGTTTCTATCTGTTCCCAATCTTCAGAAACTCATACATTCTCTGTTCACTGTTTCCCGGTCTTAGAGAGGTAGATGTCTTTGTGCGAAAGTGCTGTTTTCACAGTGCTAGGTACTCCCAACTCTATCAATAATGTAGGTTTTACCAGTTTTCTAAGTCTCTCTTATTTTCTTGTAATGATACTTGAAATTCTCTGTGTAAACCTCTGTAACTTCTCTAGGTAGATTAATCACTGTGCATTTTCTCTTATTTCTATCTGTTACCAATCTTGAGAAACTCGTACATTCTCTTTTCACTGGTTCCTGGTCTTTGAGAAGTAGATTTCTTTGTGCGAAAGTGCAGTTTTCACAGTGCTAAGTACTCCCAACTCGATCAACAATGTAGGTTTTACCAGTGTTCCAAGTCTCTCTTATTTTCTTGTACTTATACTTGGAATTCTCTGTGTAAACCTCTGTAACTTCTCTAGGTAGATGAATCATTGTGTACTTTCTCTTGTTTCTATGTGTTGCCAATCTTGAGAAACTCATAATTCTGTGTTCCCTGTTTCGCGTTCTTAGAGAAAGAGATTTCTTTGTGCGAAAGTGCTGTTTTCACAGTGCTAAGTACTCCCAACTCTATCAACAATGTAGGTTTTACCAGTTTTCTAAGTCTCTCTTATTTTCTTGTATTTATACTTGGAATTCTCTGTGTAAACCTCTGTACCTTCTCTAGGTAGATGAATCACTGTGTACTTTCTCTTGTTTCTATCTGTTGCCAATCTTGAGAAACTCATACATTCTCTGTTCACTGTTACGCGTTCCTAGAAAAGTAGATTTCTTTGTGCGAAAGTACTGTTTTCACAGTGCTAAGTACTCACAACTCCATCAACAATGTTGGTTTTACCAGTTTTCTATGTCTCTCTTATTTTCTTGTACTTATACTTGGAATTCTCTGTGTTAACCTCTGTTACTTCTCTAGGTAGATGAATCACTGCGTACTTTCTCTTGTTTCTATCTGTTACCAATCTTGAGAAACTCATACATTCCCTGTTCACTGTTTCGCGGTCTTAGAGAAGTACATTTCTTTGTGCGAAAGTCCTGTTTTCAAAGTGCTAACTACTCCCAACTCTATTAACAATGTAGGTTTTATCAGTTTTCCAAGTCTCTCTTATTTTCTGTTACTTATACTTGGAATTCTCTGTGTAAACCTCTGTAACTTCTCTAGGTAGATGAATCACTGTGTACTTTCTCTTGTTTCTATCTGTTACCAATCTTGAGAAACTCATACATTCTCTGTTCACTGTTTCCCGGTCTTAGAGAAGTAGATTTCTTTGTGTGAAAGTGCTGTTTTCACAGTGCTAAGTACTCCGAACTCTGTCAACAATGTAGGTTTCACCAGTTTTCTAAGTCTCTCTTATTTTCTTGTACTTATACTTGGAATTCTCTGGGTAAACCTCTGTAATTTCTCTAGGTAGGTCAATCACTGTGTACTTTCTCTTGTTTCTATCTGTTACGAATCTTGAGAAACTGATACATTCTCTGTTAACTGTTTCCCGGTCTTAGAGAAGTAGATTTCTTTGTGTGAAAGTGCTGTTTTCACAGTGCTAAGTACTCCCAACTCTATCAACATTGTAGTTTTTACCAGTGTTCTAAGTCTCTCTTATTTTCTTGTAGTTATACTTGGACTTCTCTGTGTAAACCTCTGTAACTTCTCTAGGTAGATGAATCACAGTGTACTTTCTCTTGTTTCTATCTGTTACCAATCTTGAGAAAATCATAGATTCTCTGTTCACTGTTTCGCGGTCTTAGAGAAGTAGATTTCTTTCTGCGAAAGTGCTGTTTTCACAGTGCTAAGTACTCCCAACTGTGTCAACAAAGTAGGTTTTACCAGTTTTCTAAGTCTCTCTTATTTTCTTATACTTATACTTGGAATTATCTGTGTAAACCTCTGTAACTTCTCTAGGTAGATGAATCACTGTGTACTTTCTCTTGTTTCTATCTGTTACCAATCTTGAGAAACTCATACATTCTCTGTTCACTGTTTCGCGGGCTTAGAGTAGTAGATTTCTTTGTGCGAAAGTGCTGTTTTCACAGTACTAAGTACTACCAACTCTATCAACAATGTAGGTTTTACCAGTTTTCTAAATCTCTCTTATTTTCTTGGAGTAAGACTTGGAATTCTCTGTGTAAACTTCTGTAACTTCTCTAGGTAGATGAATCACTGTGTACTTTGTCTTGTTTCTATCTGTTACGAATCTTGAGAAACTCATACATTCTCTGTTCACTGTTTCCCGGTCTTAGAGAGGTAGATTTCTTTCTGCGAAAGTGCTGTTTTCACAGTGCTAGGTACTCCCAACTCTATCAACAATGTAGGTTTTACCAGTTTTCTAAGTCTCTCTTATTTTCTTGTACTTATACTTGGAATTCTCTGTGTAAACCTCTGTAACTTCTCTAGGTAGATGAATCACTGTGTACTTTCTCTTGTTTCTATCTGTTACCAATGTGGAGAAACTCATACATTCTCTGTTCACTGTTTCGTTGTCTTAGAGAAGTAGATTTCTTTCTGCGAAAGTGCTGTTTTCACAGTGCTAAGTACTGCCAACTGTATCAACAAAGTAGGTTTTACCAGTTTTCTAAGTCTCTCTCATTTTCTTATACTTATACTTGGAATTCTCTGTGTAAACCTCTGTAACTTCTCTAGGTAGATGAATCACAGTGTACTTTGTCTTGTTTCTATCTGTTACCAATCGTGATAAATTCATTCATTCCCTGTTCACTGTTTCCCGGTCTAGAGAGGTAGATGTCTTTGTGCGAAAGTGCTGTTTTCACAGTGCTAGGTACTCCCAACTCTATCAACAATGTAGGTTTTACCAGTTTTCTAAGTCTCTCTTATTTTCTTGTAGTGATACTTGGAATTCTCTGTGTAAACCTCTGTAACTTCTCTTGATAGGTGAATCACTGTGTACTTTGTCTTGTTTCTATCTGTTACCAATCTTGAGAAACTCATACATTCTCTGTTCACTGTTTCGTGGTCTTAGAGAAGTAGATTTCTTTCTGCGAGAGTGCTGCTTTCACAGTGCTAAGTACTGCCAACTGTATCAACAATGTAGGTTTTACCAGTTTTCTAAGTCTCTCTTATTTTCTTATACTTATACTTGGAATTATCTGTGTAAACCTCTGTAACTTCTCTAGGTAGATGAATCACTGTGTACTTTATCTTGTTTCTATCTGTTCCCAATCTTCAGAAATTCATACATTCTCTGTTCACTGTTTCCCGGTCTTAGAGAGGTAGATGTCTTTGTGCGAAAGTGCTGTTTTCACAGTGCTAAGTACTCCCAACTCTATCCATAATGTAGGTTTTACCAGTTTTCTAAGTCTCTCTTATTCTCTTGTTCTTATACTTGGAATTCTCTGTGTAAACCTCTGTAACTTCTCTAGGTAGATGAGTCACTGTGTACTTTCTCTTGTTTCTATCTGTTACCAATCTTGAGAAACTCATACATTCTCTGTTCACTGTTTCCTGGTCTTCGAGAAGTAGATTTCTCTCTGCGAAATTGCTGTTTTCACAGTGCTAAGTACTCCCAACTGTATTAACAATGTAGGTTTTACCAGTTTTCTGAGTCTCTCTTATTTTCTTGTACGTATACTTGAAATTCTTTCTGTAAACCTGTGTAACTTCTCTAGGTAGATGAATCACTGTGTACTTTCTCTTGTTTCTATCTGTTCCCAATCTTGAGAAACTCATACATTCTCTGTTCACTGTTTCCCGGTTTAGAGAAGTAAATTTCTTTCTGCGAAAGTGCTGTTTTCACATTGCTAAGTACTCCCAACTCTATCAACAATTTAGGTTTTACCAGTTTTCTAAGTCTCTCTTATTTTCTTGTACTTATACTTGGAATTCTCTGCGTAAACCTCTTTAACTTCTCTAGGTAAATGAATCACAGTGTACTTTCTCTTGTTTCTATCTGTTCCCAATCTGCAGAAACTCATACATTCTCTGTTCACTGTTTCCCGGTCTTAGAGAGGTACATGTCTTTGTGCCAAAGTGCTGTTTTCACAGTGCTGAGTACTCCCAACTCTATCAACAATGTAGGTTTTACCAGTTTTCTAAGTCTCTCTTATTTTCTTGGAGTTACACTTGGATTTCTCTGTGTAAACCTCTGTAACTTCTCTAGGTAGATGAATCACTGTGTACTTTCTCTTCTTTCTATCTGTTACCAACCTTGAGAAACTCATACATTCTCTCTTCACTGTTTCCTGGTCTTAGAGAAGTAGATTTCTTTCTGCGAAGTGCTGTTTTCACAGTGCTAAGTATTCCCAACTCTATCAACAATGTAGGTTTTATCAGTTTTCTAAGTCTCTCTTATTTTCTTGTACTTATACTTGGAATTCTCTGTGTAAACCTCTGTAACTTCTCTAGGTAGATGAATCACTGTGTACTTTCTCTTCTTTCTATCTGTCACCAATCTTGAGAAACTCATACATTCTCTGTTCACTGTTTCGCGGTCTTAGAGAAATGGATTTCTTTCTGTGAATGTGCTGTTTTCACAGTGCTAAGTACTCCCATCTCTTTCAACAATGTAGGTTTTACCAGTTTTCTAAGTTACTCTCATTTTCTTGTACTTATACTTGGAATTCTCTGTGTAAACCTCTGTAACTTCTCTAGGTAGATGAATCACAGTGTACTTTCTCTTGTTTCTATCTGTTAACAATTTTGAGAAATTCATACATTCTCTGTTCACAGTTTCCCGGTCTTAGAGAGGTAGATTTTTTGTGCGAAAGTGCTGTTTTCACAGTGCTAAGTATTCCCAACTCTATCAACAATGTAGGTTTTACCAGTTTTTGATATCTCTTATTTTCTTGGAGTTTTACTTGGAATTCTCTGTGTAAACCTTTGTAAGTTCTCTAGGTAGATGAATCACTGTGTACTTTCTCTTGTTTCTATCTGTTACCAATCTTGAAAAACTCATACATTCTCTGTTCACTGTTTCGTGGTCTTAGAGAAGTAGATTTCTTTCTGCGAAAGTGCTGTTTTCACAGTGCTAAGTACTCCCAACTGTATCAACAAAGTAGGTTTTACCAGTTTTCTAAGTCTCACTTATTTTCTTATACTTATACTTGGAATTGTCTGTGTAAACCTCTGTAACTGCTCTAGGTAGATGAATCACTGTGTACTTTATCTTGTTTCTATCTGTTCCCAATCTTCAGAAACTCATACATTCTCTGTTCACTATTTCCCGGTCTTAGAGAGGTAGATGTCTTTGTGCGAAAGTGCTGTTTTCACAGTGCTAGGTACTCCCAACTCTATCAACAATGTAGGTTTTACCAGTTTTCTAAGTCTCTCTTATTTTCTTGTAATGATACTTGAAATTCTCTGTGTAAACCTCTGTAACTTCTCTAGGTAGATTAATCACTGTGTATTTTCTCTTATTTCTATCTGTTACCAATCTTGAGAAACTCATACATTCTCTTTTCACTGGTTCCTGGTCTTTGAGGAGTAGATTTCTTTGTGCGAAAGTGCAGTTTTCACAGTGCTAAGTACTCCCAACTCTATCAACAATGTAGGTTTTACCAGTGTTCCAAGTCTCTCTTATTTTCTTGTACTTATACTTGGAATTCTCTGTGTAAACCTCTGTAACTTTTCTAGGTAGATGAATCATTGTGTACTTTCTCTTGTTTCTATGTGTTGCCAATCTTGAGAAACTCATAATTTTGTGTTCCCTGTTTCGCGTTCTTAGAGAAGGAGATTTCTTTGTGCGAAAGTGCTGTTTTCACAGTGCTAAGTACTCCCAACTCTATCAACAATGTAGGTTTTACCAGTTTTCTAGGTCTCTCTTATTTTCTTGTATTTATACTTGGAATTCTCTGTGTAAACCTCTGTACCTTCTCTAGGTAGATGAATCACTGTGTACTTTCTCTTGTTTCTATCTGTTGCCAATCTTGAGAAACTCATACATTCTCTGTTCACTGTTACGCGTTCCTAGAAAAGTAGATTTCTTTGTGCGAAAGTACTGTTTTCACAGTGCTAAGTACTCCCAACTCCATCAACAATGTTGGTTTTACCAGTTTTCTATGTCTCTCTTATTTTCTTGTACTTATACTTGGAATTCTCTGTGTAAACCTCTGTTACTACTCTAGGTAGATGAATCACTGCGTACTTTCTCTTGTTTCTATCTGTTACCAATCTTGAGAAACTCATACATTCTCTGTTCACTGTTTCGCGGTCTTAGAGAAGTACATTTCTTTGTGCGAAAGTCCTGTTTTCAAAGTGCTAAGTACTCCCAACTCTATTAACAATGTAGGTTTTATCAGTTTTCCAAGTCTCTCTTATTTTCTGTTACTTATACTTGGAATTCTCTGTGTAAACCTCTGTAACTTCTGTAGGTAGATGAATCACTGTGTACTTTCTCTTGTTTCTATCTGTTACCAATCTTGAGAAACTCATACATTCTCTGTTCACTGTTTCGCGGTCTTAGAGAAGTAGATTTCTTTGTGCGAAAGTGCTGTTTTCACAGTACTAAGTACTACCAACTCTATCAACAATGTAGGTTTTACCAGTTTTCTAAGTCTCTCTTATTTTCTTGGAGTAAGACTTGGAATTCTCTGTGTAAACTTCTGTAACTTCTCTAGGTAGATGAATCACTGTGTACTTTGTCTTGTTTCTATCTGTTACCAATCTTGAGAAACTCATACATTCTCTGTTCACTGTTTCCCGGTCTTAGAGAGGTAGATTTCTTTCTGCGAAAGTGCTGTTTTCACAGTGCTAGGTACTCCCAACTCTATCAACAATGTAGGTTTTACCAGTTTTCTAAGTCTCTCTTATTTTCTTGTACTTATACTTGGAATTCTCTGTGTAAACCTCTGTAACTTCTCTAGGTAGATGAATCACTGTGTACTTTCTCTTGTTTCTATCTGTTACCAGTGTGGAGAAACTCATACATTCTCTGTTCACTGTTTCCCGGTCTTAGAGAGGTAGATTTCTTTCTGCGAAAGTGCTGTTTTCACAGTGCTAGGTACTCCCAACTCTATCAACAATGTAGGTTTTACCAGTTTTCTAAGTCTCTCTTATTTTCTTGTACTTATACTTGGAATTCTCTGTGTAAACCTCTGTAACTTCTCTAGGTAGATGAATCACAGTGTACTTTGTCTTGTTTCTATCTGTTACCAATCTTGATAAATTCATTCATTCCCTGTTCACTGTTTCCCGGTCTAGAGAGGTAGATGTCTTTGTGCGAAAGTGCTGTTTTCACAGTGCTAGGTACTCCCAACTCTATCAACAATGTAGGTTTTACCAGTTTTCTAAGTCTCTCTTATTTTCTTGTAGTGATACTTGGAATTCTCTGTATAAACCTCTGTAACTTCTCTTGATAGATGAATTACTGTGTACTTTGTCTTGTTTCTATGTGTTACCAATCTTGAGAAACTCATACATTCTCTGTTCACTGTTTCGTGGTCTTAGAGAAGTAGATTTCTTTCTGCGAGAGTGCTGCTTTCACAGTGCTAAGTACTGCCAACTGTATCAACAAAGTAGGTTTTACCAGTTTTCTAAGTCTCTCTTATTTTCTTATACTTATACTTGGAATTATCTGTGTAAACCTCTGTAACTTCTCTAGGTAGATGAATCACTGTGTACTTTATCTTGTTTCTATCTGTTCCCAATCTTCAGAAACTCATACATTCTCTGTTCACTGTTTCCCGGTCTTAGAGAGGTAGATGTCTTTGTGCGAAAGTGCTGTTTTCACAGTGCTAAGTACTCCCAACTCTATCAACAATGTAGGTTTTACCAGTTTTCTAAGTCTCTCTTATTTTCTTGTACTGATACTTGGAATTCTCTGTGTAAACCTCTGTAACTTCTCTAGTTAGATTAATCACTGTGTACTTTCTCTTATTTCTATCTCTTATCAATCTTGAGAAACTCATACATTCTCTTTTCACTGGTTCCTGGTCTTTGAGAAGTAGATTTCTTTCCGTGAAAGTGCAGTTTTCACAGTGCTAAGTACTCCCAACTCTATCAACAATGTAGGTTTTACCACTGTTCTAAGTCTCTCTTATTTTCTTGTACTTATACTTGGAATTCTCTGTGTAAACCTCTGTAACTTCTCTAGGTAGATGAATCATTGTGTACTTTCTCTTGTTTCTATGTGTTACCAATCTTGAGAAGCTCATAATTCTGTGTTCCCTGTTTCACGTTCTTAGAGAAGGAGATTTCGTTGGGCGAAAGTGCTGTTTTCACAGTGCTAAGTACTCCCAACTGTATCAACATTGTAGGTTTTACCAGTTTTCTAAGTTTCTCTTATTTTCTTGTATTTATACTTGGAATTCTCTGTGTAAACCTCTGTACCTTCACTAGGTAGATGAATCACTGTTTATTTTCTCTTGTTTCTATCTGTTGCCAATCTTGAGAAACTCATACATTCTCTGTTCACTGTTACGCGTTATTACGCGTTCCTAGAAAGGTAGATTTCTTTGTGCGAAAGTGCTGTTTTCACAGTGCTAAGTACTTCCAACTCTATCAACAATGTTGGTTTTACCAGTTTTCTATGTCTCTCTTATTTTCTTGTACTTATACTTGGAATTGTCTGTGTAAACCTCTGTAACTTCTCTAGGTAGATGAATCACTGCGTACTTTCTCTTGTTTCTATCTGTTACCAATCTTGAGAAACTCATACATTCTCTGTTCACTGTTTCGCGGTCTTAGAGAAGTACATTTCTTTGTGCGAAAGTCCTGTTTTCACAGTGCTAACTACTCTCAACTCTATTAACAATGTAGGTTTTATCAGTTTTCCAAGTCTCTCTTATTTTCTGTTACTTATACTTGGAATTCTCTGTGTAAACCTCTGTAACTTCTCTAGGTAGATGAATCACTGTGTACTTTCTCTTGTTTCTATCTGTTACCAATCTTGAGAAACTCATACATTCTCTGTTCACTGTTTCCCGGTCTTAGAGAAGTAGATTTCTTTGTGTGAAAGTGCAGTTTTCACAGTGCTAAGTACTCCGAACTCTATCAACAATGTAGGTTTCACCAGTTTTCTAAGTCTCTCTTATTTACTTGTACTTATACTTGGAATTCTCTGTGTAAACCTCTGTAATTTCCCTAGGTAGGTGAATCACTGTGTACTTTCTCTTGTTTCTATCTGTTACCAATCTTGAGTAACTGATACATTCTCTGTTAACTGTTTCCCGGTCTTAGAGAAGTAGATTTCTTTGTGCGAAAGTGCTGTTTTCACAGTGCTAAGTACTCCCAACTCTATCAACAGTGTAGTTTTTACCAGTATTCTAAGTCTCTCTTATTTTCTTGTACTTATACTTGGACTTCTCTGTGTAAACCTCTGTAACTTCTCTAGGTAGTTGAATCACAGTGTACTTTCTCTTGTTTCTATCTGTTGCCAATGTTGAGAAACTCATACATTTTCTGTTCACTGTTTCGCGGTCTTCGAGAAGTAGATTTCTTTGTGCGAAAGTGCTGTTTTGACAGTGCTCAGTACTCCCAACTGTATCAACAATGTAGGTTTTACCAGTTTTCTAAGTCTTTCTTATTTTCCTGTACTTATACTTGGAATTCTCTGTGTAAACCTCTGTAACTTCTCTAGGTAGATGAATCACTGTGTACTTTCTCTTCTTTCTATCTGTCACCATTCTTGAGAAACTCATACATTCTCTGTTCACTGTTTCGCGGTCTTAGAGAAGTGGATTTCTTTCTGTGAAAGTGCTGTTTTCACAGTGCTAAGTACTCCCATCTCTTTCAACAATGTAGGTTTTACCAGTTTTCTAAGTCGCTCTCATTTTCTTGTACTTATACTTGGAATTCTCTGTGTAAACCTCTGTAACTTCCCTAGGTAGATGAATCACAGTGTACTTTCTCTTGTTTCTATCTGTTAACAATGTTGAGAAATTCATACATTCTCTGTTCACAGTTTCCCGGTCTTAGAGAGGTAGATTTTTTGTGCGAAAGTGCTGTTTTCACAGTGCTAAGTATTCCCAACTCTATCAACAATGTAGGTTTTACCAGTTTTTGATATCTCTTATTTTCTTGGAGTTTTACTTGGAATTCTCTGTGTAAACCTTTGTAAGTTCTCTAGGTAGATGAATCACTGTGTACTTTCTTTTGTTTCTATCTGTTACCAATCTTGAAAAACTCATACACTCTCTGTTCACTGTTTCGTGGTCTTAGAGAAGTAGATTTCTTTCTGCGAAAGTGCTGTTTTCTCGAGTGCTAAGTACTCCCAACTGTATCAACAAAGTAGGTTTTACCAGTTTTCTAAGTCTCTCTTATTTTCTTATACTTATACTTGGAATTGTCTGTGTAAACCTCTGTAACTGCTCTACGTAGATGAATCACTGTGTACTTTATCTTGTTTTCTCTCTCAACAACAACAACGGAGGAGGAGGAAAAGAGAGAGATCTCTCTCTCACAACAACAACGGAGGAGGAGGAAAAGAGAGAGATTGTTTTCACAGTGCTAGGTACTCCCAACTCTATCAACAATGTAGGTTTTACCAGTTTTCTAAGTCTCTCTTATTTTCTTGGAGTAAGACTTGGAATTCTCTGTGTAAACTTCTGTAACTTCTTTAGGTAGATGAATCACTGTGTACTTTCTCTTGTTTCTATCTGTTACCAATCTTGAGAAACTCATACATTCTCTGTTCACTGTTTCCCGGTCTTAGAGAGGTAGATTTCTTTCTGCGAAAGTGCTGTTTTCACAGTGCTAGGTACTCCCAACTCTATCAACAATGTAGGTTTTACCAGTTTTCTAAGTCTCTCTTATTTTCTTGTACTTATACTTGGAATTCTCTGTGTAAACCTCTGTAACTTCTCTCGGTAGATGAATCACTGTGTACTTTCTCTTGTTTCTATCTGTTACCAATGTGGAGAAACTCATACATTCTCTGTTCACTGTTTCGTGGTCTTAGAGAAGTAGATTTCTTTCTGTGAAAGTGCTATTTTCACAGTGCTAAGTACTGCCAACTGTATAAACAAAGTAGGTTTTACCAGTTTTCTAAGTCTCTCTCATTTTCTTATACTTATACTTGGAATTCTCTGTGTAAACCTCTGTAACTTCTCTAGGTAGATGAATGACAGTGTACTTTGTCTTGTTTCTATCTGTTACCAATCTTGATAAATTCATTCATTCCCTGTTCACTGTTTCCCGGTCTAGAGAGGTAGATGTCTTTGTGCGAAAGTGCTATTTTCACAGTGCTAGGTACTCCCAACTCTATCAACAATGTAGGTTTTACCAGTTTTCTAAGTCTCTCTTATTTTCTTGTAGTGATACTTGGAATTCTCTGTGTAAACCTCTGTAACTTCTCTTGATAGATGAATCACTGTGTACTTTGTCTTGTTTCTATCTGTTACCAATCTTGAGAAACTCATACATTCTCTGTTCACTGTTTCGTGGTCTTAGAGAAGTAGATTTCTTTCTGCGAAAGTGCTGCTTTCACAGTGCTAAGTACTGCCAACTGTATCAACAAAGTAGGTTTTACCAGTTTTCTAAGTCTCTCTTATTTTCTTATACTTATACTTGGAATTATCTGTGTAAACCTCTGTAACTTCTCTAGGTAGATGAATCACTGTGTACTTTATCTTGTTTCTATCTGTCCCCAATCTTCAGAAACTCATACATTCTCTGTTCACTGTTTCCCGGTCTTAGAGAGGTAGATGTCTTTGTGCGAAAGTGCTGTTTTCACAGTGCTAAGTACTCCCAATTCTATCAACAATGTAGGTTTTACCAGTTTTCTAAGTCTCTCTTATTTTCTTGTACTGATACTTGGAATTCTCTGTGTAAACCTCTGTAACTTCTCTAGTTAGATTAATCACTGTGTACTTTCTCTTATTTCTATCTGTTATCAATCTTGAGAAACTCATACATTCTCTTTTCACTGTTTCCTGGTCTTTGAGAAGTAGATTTCTTTCCGTGAAAGTGCAGTTTTCACAGTGCTAAGTACTCCCAACTCTATCAACAATGTAGGTTTTACCAGTGTTCTAAGTCTCTCTTATTTTCTTGTACTTATACTTGGAATTCTCTGTGTAAACCTCTGTAACTTCTCTAGGTAGATGAATCATTGTGTATTTTCTCTTGTTTCTATGTGTTACCAATCTTGAGAAGCTCATAATTCTGTGTTCCCTGTTTCGCGTTCTTAGAGAAGGAGATTTCTTTGTGCGAAAGTGCTGTTTTCACAGTGCTAAGTACTCCCAACTGTATCAACATTGTAGGTTTTACCAGTTTTCTAAGTCTCTCTTATTTTCTTGTATTTATACTTGGAATTCTCTGTGTAAACCTCTGTACCTTCACTAGGTAGATGAATCACTGTGTATTTTCTCTTGTTTCTATCTGTTGCCAATCTTGAGAAACTCCTACATTCCCTGTTCACTGTTACGCGTTATTACGCGTTCCTAGAAAGGTAGATTTCTTTGTGCGAAAGTGCTGTTTTCACAGTGCTAAGTACTCCCAACTCTATCAACAATGTTGGTTTTACCAGTTTTCTATGTCTCTCTTATTTTCTTGTACTTATACTTGGAATTCTCTGTGTAAACCTCTGTAACTTCTCTAGGTAGATGAATCACTGCGTACTTTCTCTTGTTTCTATCTGTTACCAATCTTGAGAAACTCATACATTCTCTGTTCACTGTTTCGCGGTCTTAGAGAAGTACATTTCTTTGTGCGAAAGTCCTGTTTTCACAGTGCTAACTACTCTCAACTCTATTAACAATGTAGGTTTTATCAGTTTTCCAAGTCTCTCTTATTTTCTGTTACTTATACTTGGAATTCTCTGTGTAAACCTCTGTAACTTCTCTAGGTAGATGAATCACTGTGTACTTTCTCTTGTTTCTATCTGTTACCAATCTTGAGAAACTCATACATTCTCTGTTCACTGTTTCCCGGTCTTAGAGAAGTAGATTTCTTTGTGTGAAAGTGCTGTTTTCACAGTGCTAAGTACTCCGAACTCTATCAACAATGTAGGTTTCACCAGTTTTCTAAGTCTCTCTTATTTACTTCTACTTATACTTGGAATTCTCTGTGTAAACCTCTGTAATTTCCCTAGGTAGGTGAATCACTGTGTACTTTCTCTTGTTTCTATCTGTTACCAATCTTGAGTAACTGATACATTCTCTGTTAACTGTTTACCGGTCTTAGAGAAGTAGATTTCTTTGTGCGAAAGTGCTGTTTTCACAGTGCTAAGTACTCCCAACTCTATCAACAGTGTAGTTTTTACCAGTAATCTAAGTCTCTCTTATTTTCTTGTACTTATACTTGGACTTCTCTGTGTAAACCTCTGTAACTTCTCTAGGTAGATGAATCACAGTGTACTTTCTCTTGTTTCTATCTGTTGCCAATGTTGAGAAACTCATACATTCTCTGTTCACTGTTTCGCGGTCTTCGAGAAGTAGATTTCTTTGTGCGAAAGTGCTGTTTTGACAGTGCTCAGTACTCCCAACTGTATCAACAATTTAGGTTTTACCAGTTTTCTAAGTTTCTCTTATTTTCCTGTACTTATACTTGGAATTCTCTGTGTAAGCCACTGTAACTTCTCTTGGTAGATGAATCACTGTGTACTTTCACTTCTTTCTATCTGTCACCAATCTTGAGAAACTCATACATTCTCTGTTCACTGTTTCGCGGTCTTAGAGAAGTGGATTTCTTTCTGTGTAAGTGCTGTTTTCACAGTGCTAAGTACTCCCAACTCTTTCAACAATGTAGGTTTTACCAGTTTTCTAAGTCACTCTCATTTTCTTGTACTTATATTTGGAATTCTCTGTGTAAACCTCTGTAACTTCTCTAGGTAGATGAATCACAGTGTACTTTCTCTTGTTTCTATCTGTTACCAATGTTGAGAAATTCATACATTCTCTGTTCACAGTTTCCCGGTCTTAGAGAGGTAGATTTTTTGTGCGAAAGTGCTGTTTTCACAGTGCTAAGTACTCCCAACTCTTTCAACAATGTAGGTTTTACCAGTTTTCTAAGTCACTCTCATTTTCTCGTACTTATACTTGGAATTCTCTGTGTAAACCTCTGTAACTTCTCTAGGGAGATGAATCACTGTGTACTTTCTCTTGTTTCTATCTGTTGCCAATGTTGAGAAACTCATACATTCTCTGTTCACTGTTTCGCGGTCTTAGAGAAGTACATTTCTTTGTGCGAAAGTCCTGTTTTCACAGTGCTAACTACTCTCAACTCTATTAACAATGTAGGTTTTATCAGTTTTCCAAGTCTCTCTTATTTTCTGTTACTTATACTTGGAATTCTCTGTGTAAACCTCTGTAACTTCTCTAGGTAGATGAATCACTGTGTACTTTCTCTTGTTTCTATCTGTTACCAATCTTGAGAAACTCATACATTCTCTGTTCACTGTTTCCCGGTCTTAGAGAAGTAGATTTCTTTGTGTGAAAGTGCTGTTTTCACAGTGCTAAGTACTCCGAACTCTATCAACAATGTAGGTTTCACCAGTTTTCTAAGTCTCTCTTATTTACTTCTACTTATACTTGGAATTCTCTGTGTAAACCTCTGTAATTTCCCTAGGTAGCTGAATCACTGTGTACTTTCTCTTGTTTCTATCTGTTACCAATCTTGAGTAACTGATACATTCTCTGTTAACTGTTTCCCGGTCTTAGAGAAGTAGATTTCTTTGTGTGAAAGTGCTGTTTTCACAGTGCTAAGTACTCCCAACTCTATCAACAGTGTAGTTTTTACCAGTATTCTAAGTCTCTCTTATTTTCTTGTACTTATACTTGGATTTCTCTGTGTAAACCTCTGTAACTTCTCTAGGTAGATGAATCACAGTGTACTTTCTCTTGTTTCTATCTGTTGCCAATGTTGAGAAACTCATACATTCTCTGTTCACAGTTTCCCGGTCTTAGAGAGGTAGATTTTTTGTGCGAAAGTGCTGTTTTCACAGTGCTAAGTATTCCCAACTCTATCAACAATGTAGGTTTTACCAGTTTTTGATATCTCTTATTTTCTTGGAGTTTTACTTGGAATTCTCTGTGTAAACCTTTGTAAGTTCTCTAGGTAGATGAATCATTGTGTACTTTCTCTTGTTTCTATCTGTTACCAATCTTGAAAAACTCATACATTCTCTGTTCACTGTTTCGTGGTCTTAGAGAAGTAGATTTCTTTCTGCGAAAGTGCTGTTTTCACAGTGCTAAGTACTCCCAACTGTATCAACAAAGTAGGTTTTACCAGTTTTCTAAGTCTCACTTATTTTCTTATACTTATACTTGGAATTGTCGGTGTAAACCTCTGTAACTGCTCTAGGTAGATGAATCACTGTGTACTTTATCTTGTTTCTATCTGTTCCCAATCTTCAGAAACTCATACATTCTCTGTTCACTGTTTCCCGGTCTTAGAGAGGTAGATTTCTTTCTGCGAAAGTGCTGTTTTCACAGTGCTAGGTACTCCCAACTCTATCAACAATGTAGGTTTTACCAGTTTTCTAAGTCTCTCTTATTTTCTTGTACTTATACTTGGAATTCTCTGTGTAAACCTCTGTAACTTCTCTAGGTAGATGAATCACTGTGTACTTTCTCTTGTTTCTATCTGTTACCAATCTGGAGAAACTCATACATTCTCCTTTCACTGGTTCCTGGTCTTTGAGAAGTAGATTTCTTTGTGCAAAAGTGCAGTTTTCACAGTGCTAGGTACTCCCAACTCTATCAACAATGTAGGTTTTACCAGTTTTCTAAGTCTCTCTTATTTTCTTGTACTTATACTTGGAATTCTCTGTGTAAACCTCTGTAACTTCTCTAGGTAGATGAATCACTGTGTACTTTCTCTTCTTTCTATCTGTCACCAATCTTGAGAAACTCATACATTCTCTGTTCACTGTTTCGCGGTCTTAGAGAAGTGGATTTCTTTCTGTGAAAGTGCTGTTTTCACAGTGCTAAGTACTCCCAACTCTTTCAACAATGTCGGTTTTACCAGTTTTCTAAGTCACTCTCATTTTCTTGTACTTATACTTGGAATTCTCTGTGTAAACCTCTGTAACTTCTCTAGGTAGATGAATCACAGTGTACTTTCTCTTGTTTCTATCTGTTACCAATGTTGAGAAATTCATACATTCTCTGTTCACAGTTTCCCGGTCTTAGAGAGGTAGATTTTTTGTGCTAAAGTGCTGTTTTCACAGTGCTAAGTATTCCCAACTCTATCAACAATGTAGGTTTTACCAGTTTTTGATATCTCTTATTTTCTTGGAGTTTTACTTGGAATTCTCTGTGTAAACCTTTGTAAGTTCTCTAGGTAGATGAATCACTGTGTACTTTCTCTTGTTTCTATCTGTTACCAATCTTGAAAAACTCATACATTCTCTGTTCACTGTTTCGTGGTCTTAGAGAAGTAGATTTCTTTCTGCGAAAGTGCTGTTTTCACAGTGCTAAGTACTCCCAACTGTATCAACAAAGTAGGTTTTACCAGTTTTCTAAGTCTCACTTATTTTCTTATACTTATACTTGGAATTGTCTGTGTAAACCTCTGTAACTGCTCTAGGTCGATGAATCACTGTGTACTTCATCTTGTTTCTATCTGTTCCCAATCTTCAGAAACTCATACATTCTCTGTTCACTGTTTCCCGGTCTTAGAGAGGTAGATGTCTTTGTGCGAAAGTGCTGTTTTCACAGTGCTAGGTACTCCCAACTCTATCAATAATGTAGGTTTTACCAGTTTTCTAAGTCTCTCTTATTCTCTTGTTCTTATACTTGGAATTCTCTGTGTAAACCTCTGTAACTTCTCTAGGTAGATGAATCACTGTGTACTTTCTCTTGTTTCTATCTGTTACCAATCTTGAGAAACTCATACATTCTCTGTTCACTGTTTCCTGGTCTTCGAGAAGTAGATTTCTCTCTGCGAAATTGCTGTTTTCACAGTGCTAAGTACTCCCAACTGTATTAACAATGTAGGTTTTACCAGTTTTCTGAGTCTCTCTTATTTTCTTGTACGTATACTTGAAATTCTTTGTGTAAACCTCTGTAACTTCTCTAGGTAGATGAATCACTGTGTACTTTCTCTTGTTTCTATCTGTTCCCAATCTTGAGAAACTCATACATTCTCTGTTTACTGTTTCCCGGTTTAGAGAAGTAAATTTCTTTCTGCGAAAATGCTGTTTTCACATTGCTAAGTACTCCCAACTCTATCAACAATTTAGGTTTTACCAGTTTTCGAAGTGTCTCTTATTTTCTTGGAGTAAGACTTGGAATTCTCTGTGTAAACCTCTGTAACTTCTCTAGGTAGATGAATCACTGTGTACTTTCTCTTGTTTCTATCTGTTACCAATCTTGAGAAACTCATACATTCTCTGTCCACTGTTTCCCGGTCTTAGAGAGTTAGATTTGTTTCTGCGAAAGTGCTGTTTTCACAGTGCTAAGTACTCCCAACTCTATCAACAATGTAGGTTTTACCAGTTTTCTAAGTCTCTCTTATTTTCTTGTACTTATACTTGGAATTCTCTGCGTAAACCTCTTTAACTTCTCTAGGTAAATGAATCACAGTGTACTTTCTCTTGTTTCTATCTGTTCCCAATCTGCAGAAACTCATACATTCTCTGTTCACTGTTTCCCGGTCTTAGAGAGGTACATGTCTTTGTGCCAAAGTGCTGTTTTCACAGTGCTGAGTACTCCCAACTCTATCAACAATGTAGGTTTTACCAGTTTTCTAAGTCTCTCTTATTTTCTTGGAGTTACACTTGGATTTCTCTGTGTAAACCTCTGTAACTTCTCTAGGTAGATGAATCACTGTGTACTTTCTCTTCTTTCTATCTGTTACCAACCTTGAGAAACTCATACATTCTCTCTTCACTGTTTCCTGGTCTTAGAGAAGTAGATTTCTTTCTGCGAAGTGCTGTTTTCACAGTGCTAAGTATTCCCAACTCTATCAACAATGTAGGTTTTATCAGTTTTCTAAGTCTCTCTTATTTTCTTGTACTTATACTTGGAATTCTCTGTGTAAACCTCTGTAACTTCTCTAGGTAGATGAATCACTGTGTACTTTCTCTTCTTTCTATCTGTCACCAATCTTGAGAAACTCATACATTCTCTGTTCACTGTTTCGCGGTCTTAGAGAAATGGATTTCTTTCTGTGAAAGTGCTGTTTTCACAGTGCTAAGAACTCCCATCTCTTTCAACAATGTAGGTTTTACCAGTTTTCTAAGTCACTCTCATTTTCTTGTACTTATACTTGGAATTCTCTGTGTAAACCTCTGTAACTTCTCTAGGTAGATGAATCACAGTGTACTTTCTCTTGTTTCTATCTGTTAACAATTTTGAGAAATTCATACATTCTCTGTTCACAGTTTCCCGGTCTTAGAGAGGTAGATTTTTTGTGCGAAAGTGCTGTTTTCACAGTGCTAAGTATTCCCAACTCTATCAACAATGTAGGTTTTACCAGTTTTTGATATCTCTTATTTTCTTGGAGTTTTACTTGGAATTCTCTGTGTAAACCTCTGTAACTTCTCTAGGTAAATGAATCATTGTGTACTTTCTCTTGTTTCCATGTGTTACCAATCTTGAGAAGCTCATAATTCTGTGTTCCCTGTTTCGCGTTCTTAGAGAAGGAGATTTCTTTGTGCGAAAGTGCTGTTTTCACAGTGCTAAGTACTCCCAACTGTATCAACATTGTAGGTTTTACCAGTTTTCTAAGTCTCTCTTATTTTCTTGTATTTATACTTGGAATTCTCTGTGTAAACCTCTGTACCTTCACTAGGTAGATGAATCACTGTGTATTTTCTCTTGTTTCTATCTGTTGCCAATCTTGAGAAACTCCTAAATTCTCTGTTCACTGTTACGCGTTATTACGCGTTCCTAGAAAGGTAGATTTCTTTGTGCGAAAGTGCTGTTTTCACAGTGCTAAGTACTCCCAACTCTATCAACAATGTTGGTTTTACCAGTTTTCTATGTCTCTCTTATTTTCTTGTACTTATACTTGGAATTCTCTGTGTAAACCTCTGTAACTTCTCTAGGTAGATGAATCACTGCGTACTTTCTCTTGTTTCTATCTGTTACCAATCTTGAGAAACTCATACATTCTCTGTTCACTGTTTCGCGGTCTTAGAGAAGTACATTTCTTTGTGCGAAAGTCCTGTTTTCACAGTGCTAACTACTCTCAAGTCTATTAACAATGTAGGTTTTATCAGTTTTCCAAGTCTCTCTTATTTTCTGTTACTTATACTTGGAATTCTCTGTGTAAACCTCTGTAACTTCTCTAGGTAGATGAATCACTGTGTACTTTCTCTTGTTTCTATCTGTTACCAATCTTGAGAAACTCATACATTCTCTGTTCACTGTTTCCCTGTCTTAGAGAAGTAGATTTCTTTGTGTGAAAGTGCTGTTTTCACAGTGCTAAGTACTCCGAACTCTATCAACAATGTAGGTTTCACCAGTTTTCTAAGTCTCTCTTATTTACTTCTACTTATACTTGGAATTCTCTGTGTAAACCTCTGTAATTTCCCTTGGTAGGTGAATCACTGTGTACTTTCTCTTGTTTCTATCTGTTACCAATCTTGAGTAACTGATACATTCTCTGTTAACTGTTTCCCGGTCTTAGAGAAGTAGATTTCTTTGTGCGAAAGTGCTGTTTTCACAGTGCTAAGTACTCCCAACTCTATCAACAGTGTAGTTTTTACCAGTTTTCTAAGTCACTCTCATTTTCTTGTACTTATACTTGGACTTCTCTGTGTAAACCTCTGTAACTTCTCTAGGTAGATGAATCACAGTGTACTTTCTCTTGTTTCTATCTGTTGCCAATGTTGAGAAACTCATACATTCTCTGTTCACTGTTTCGCGGTCTTCGAGAAGTAGATTTCTTTGTGCGAAAGTGCTGTTTTGACAGTGCTCAGTACTCCCAACTGTATCAACAATGTAGGTTTTACCAGTTTTCTAAGTCTCTCTTATTTTCCTGTACTTATACTTGGAATTCTCTGTGTAAACCTCTGTAACTTCTCTCGGTAGATGAATCACTGTGTACTTTCTCTTGTTTCTATCTGTTACCAATGTGGAGAAACTCATACATTCTCTGTTCACTGTTTCGTGGTCTTAGAGAAGTAGATTTCTTTCTGTGAAAGTGCTATTTTCACAGTGCTAAGTACTGCCAACTGTATAAACAAAGTAGGTTTTACCAGTTTTCTAAGTCTCTCTCATTTTCTTATACTTATACTTGGAATTCTCTGTGTAAACCTCTGTAACTTCTCTAGGTAGATGAATGACAGTGTACTTTGTCTTGTTTCTATCTGTTACCAATCTTGATAAATTCATTCATTCCCTGTTCACTGTTTCCCGGTCTAGAGAGGTAGATGTCTTTGTGCGAAAGTGCTATTTTCACAGTGCTAGGTACTCCCAACTCTATCAACAATGTAGGTTTTACCAGTTTTCTAAGTCTCTCTTATTTTCTTGTAGTGATACTTGGAATTCTCTGTGTAAACCTCTGTAACTTCTCTTGATAGATGAATCACTGTGTACTTTGTCTTGTTTCTATCTGTTACCAATCTTGAGAAACTCATACATTCTCTGTTCACTGTTTCGTGGTCTTAGAGAAGTAGATTTCTTTCTGCGAAAGTGCTGCTTTCACAGTGCTAAGTACTGCCAACTGTATCAACAAAGTAGGTTTTACCAGTTTTCTAAGTCTCTCTTATTTTCTTATACTTATACTTGGAATTATCTGTGTAAACCTCTGTAACTTCTCTAGGTAGATGAATCACTGTGTACTTTATCTTGTTTCTATCTGTCCCCAATCTTCAGAAACTCATACATTCTCTGTTCACTGTTTCCCGGTCTTAGAGAGGTAGATGTCTTTGTGCGAAAGTGCTGTTTTCACAGTGCTAAGTACTCCCAATTCTATCAACAATGTAGGTTTTACCAGTTTTCTAAGTCTCTCTTATTTTCTTGTACTGATACTTGGAATTCTCTGTGTAAACCTCTGTAACTTCTCTAGTTAGATTAATCACTGTGTACTTTCTCTTATTTCTATCTGTTATCAATCTTGAGAAACTCATACATTCTCTTTTCACTGGTTCCTGGTCTTTGAGAAGTAGATTTCTTTCCGTGAAAGTGCAGTTTTCACAGTGCTAAGTACTCCCAACTCTATCAACAATGTAGGTTTTACCAGTGTTCTAAGTCTCTCTTATTTTCTTGTACTTATACTTGGAATTCTCTGTGTAAACCTCTGTAACTTCTCTAGGTAGATGAATCATTGTGTATTTTCTCTTGTTTCTATGTGTTACCAATCTTGAGAAGCTCATAATTCTGTGTTCCCTGTTTCGCGTTCTTAGAGAAGGAGATTTCTTTGTGCGAAAGTGCTGTTTTCACAGTGCTAAGTACTCCCAACTGTATCAACATTGTAGGTTTTACCAGTTTTCTAAGTCTCTCTTATTTTCTTGTATTTATACTTGGAATTCTCTGTGTAAACCTCTGTACCTTCACTAGGTAGATGAATCACTGTGTATTTTCTCTTGTTTCTATCTGTTGCCAATCTTGAGAAACTCCTACATTCTCTGTTCACTGTTACGCGTTATTACGCGTTCCTAGAAAGGTAGATTTCTTTGTGCGAAAGTGCTGTTTTCACAGTGCTAAGTACTCCCAACTCTATCAACAATGTTGGTTTTACCAGTTTTCTATGTCTCTCTTATTTTCTTGTACTTATACTTGGAATTCTCTGTGTAAACCTCTGTAACTTCTCTAGGTAGATGAATCACTGCGTACTTTCTCTTGTTTCTATCTGTTACCAATCTTGAGAAACTCATACATTCTCTGTTCACTGTTTCGCGGTCTTAGAGAAGTACATTTCTTTGTGCGAAAGTCCTGTTTTCACAGTGCTAACTACTCTCAACTCTATTAACAATGTAGGTTTTATCAGTTTTCCAAGTCTCTCTTATTTTCTGTTACTTATACTTGGAATTCTCTGTGTAAACCTCTGTAACTTCTCTAGGTAGATGAATCACTGTGTACTTTCTCTTGTTTCTATCTGTTACCAATCTTGAGAAACTCATACATTCTCTGTTCACTGTTTCCCGGTCTTAGAGAAGTAGATTTCTTTGTGTGAAAGTGCTGTTTTCACAGTGCTAAGTACTCCGAACTCTATCAACAATGTAGGTTTCACCAGTTTTCTAAGTCTCTCTTATTTACTTCTACTTATACTTGGAATTCTCTGTGTAAACCTCTGTAATTTCCCTAGGTAGGTGAATCACTGTGTACTTTCTCTTGTTTCTATCTGTTACCAATCTTGAGTAACTGATACATTCTCTGTTAACTGTTTACCGGTCTTAGAGAAGTAGATTTCTTTGTGCGAAAGTGCTGTTTTCACAGTGCTAAGTACTCCCAACTCTATCAACAGTGTAGTTTTTACCAGTAATCTAAGTCTCTCTTATTTTCTTGTACTTATACTTGGACTTCTCTGTGTAAACCTCTGTAACTTCTCTAGGTAGATGAATCACAGTGTACTTTCTCTTGTTTCTATCTGTTGCCAATGTTGAGAAACTCATACATTCTCTGTTCACTGTTTCGCGGTCTTCGAGAAGTAGATTTCTTTGTGCGAAAGTGCTGTTTTGACAGTGCTCAGTACTCCCAACTGTATCAACAATTTAGGTTTTACCAGTTTTCTAAGTTTCTCTTATTTTCCTGTACTTATACTTGGAATTCTCTGTGTAAGCCACTGTAACTTCTCTTGGTAGATGAATCACTGTGTACTTTCTCTTCTTTCTATCTGTCACCAATCTTGAGAAACTCATACATTCTCTGTTCACTGTTTCGCGGTCTTAGAGAAGTGGATTTCTTTCTGTGTAAGTGCTGTTTTCACAGTGCTAAGTACTCCCAACTCTTTCAACAATGTAGGTTTTACCAGTTTTCTAAGTCACTCTCATTTTCTTGTACTTATATTTGGAATTCTCTGTGTAAACCTCTGTAACTTCTCTAGGTAGATGAATCACAGTGTACTTTCTCTTGTTTCTATCTGTTACCAATGTTGAGAAATTCATACATTCTCTGTTCACAGTTTCCCGGTCTTAGAGAGGTAGATTTTTTGTGCGAAAGTGCTGTTTTCACAGTGCTAAGTACTCCCAACTCTTTCAACAATGTAGGTTTTACCAGTTTTCTAAGTCACTCTCATTTTCTCGTACTTATACTTGGAATTCTCTGTGTAAACCTCTGTAACTTCTCTAGGGAGATGAATCACTGTGTACTTTCTCTTGTTTCTATCTGTTGCCAATGTTGAGAAACTCATACATTCTCTGTTCACTGTTTCGCGGTCTTAGAGAAGTACATTTCTTTGTGCGAAAGTCCTGTTTTCACAGTGCTAACTACTCTCAACTCTATTAACAATGTAGGTTTTATCAGTTTTCCAAGTCTCTCTTATTTTCTGTTACTTATACTTGGAATTCTCTGTGTAAACCTCTGTAACTTCTCTAGGTAGATGAATCACTGTGTACTTTCTCTTGTTTCTATCTGTTACCAATCTTGAGAAACTCATACATTCTCTGTTCACTGTTTCCCGGTCTTAGAGAAGTAGATTTCTTTGTGTGAAAGTGCTGTTTTCACAGTGCTAAGTACTCCGAACTCTATCAACAATGTAGGTTTCACCAGTTTTCTAAGTCTCTCTTATTTACTTCTACTTATACTTGGAATTCTCTGTGTAAACCTCTGTAATTTCCCTAGGTAGCTGAATCACTGTGTACTTTCTCTTGTTTCTATCTGTTACCAATCTTGAGTAACTGATACATTCTCTGTTAACTGTTTCCCGGTCTTAGAGAAGTAGATTTCTTTGTGTGAAAGTGCTGTTTTCACAGTGCTAAGTACTCCCAACTCTATCAACAGTGTAGTTTTTACCAGTATTCTAAGTCTCTCTTATTTTCTTGTACTTATACTTGGATTTCTCTGTGTAAACCTCTGTAACTTCTCTAGGTAGATGAATCACAGTGTACTTTCTCTTGTTTCTATCTGTTGCCAATGTTGAGAAACTCATACATTCTCTGTTCACAGTTTCCCGGTCTTAGAGAGGTAGATTTTTTGTGCGAAAGTGCTGTTTTCACAGTGCTAAGTATTCCCAACTCTATCAACAATGTAGGTTTTACCAGTTTTTGATATCTCTTATTTTCTTGGAGTTTTACTTGGAATTCTCTGTGTAAACCTTTGTAAGTTCTCTAGGTAGATGAATCATTGTGTACTTTCTCTTGTTTCTATCTGTTACCAATCTTGAAAAACTCATACATTCTCTGTTCACTGTTTCGTGGTCTTAGAGAAGTAGATTTCTTTCTGCGAAAGTGCTGTTTTCACAGTGCTAAGTACTCCCAACTGTATCAACAAAGTAGGTTTTACCAGTTTTCTAAGTCTCACTTATTTTCTTATACTTATACTTGGAATTGTCGGTGTAAACCTCTGTAACTGCTCTAGGTAGATGAATCACTGTGTACTTTATCTTGTTTCTATCTGTTCCCAATCTTCAGAAACTCATACATTCTCTGTTCACTGTTTCCCGGTCTTAGAGAGGTAGATTTCTTTCTGCGAAAGTGCTGTTTTCACAGTGCTAGGTACTCCCAACTCTATCAACAATGTAGGTTTTACCAGTTTTCTAAGTCTCTCTTATTTTCTTGTACTTATACTTGGAATTCTCTGTGTAAACCTCTGTAACTTCTCTAGGTAGATGAATCACTGTGTACTTTCTCTTGTTTCTATCTGTTACCAATCTGGAGAAACTCATACATTCTCCTTTCACTGGTTCCTGGTCTTTGAGAAGTAGATTTCTTTGTGCAAAAGTGCAGTTTTCACAGTGCTAGGTACTCCCAACTCTATCAACAATGTAGGTTTTACCAGTTTTCTAAGTCTCTCTTATTTTCTTGTACTTATACTTGGAATTCTCTGTGTAAACCTCTGTAACTTCTCTAGGTAGATGAATCACTGTGTACTTTCTCTTCTTTCTATCTGTCACCAATCTTGAGAAACTCATACATTCTCTGTTCACTGTTTCGCGGTCTTAGAGAAGTGGATTTCTTTCTGTGAAAGTGCTGTTTTCACAGTGCTAAGTACTCCCAACTCTTTCAACAATGTCGGTTTTACCAGTTTTCTAAGTCACTCTCATTTTCTTGTACTTATACTTGGAATTCTCTGTGTAAACCTCTGTAACTTCTCTAGGTAGATGAATCACAGTGTACTTTCTCTTGTTTCTATCTGTTACCAATGTTGAGAAATTCATACATTCTCTGTTCACAGTTTCCCGGTCTTAGAGAGGTAGATTTTTTGTGCTAAAGTGCTGTTTTCACAGTGCTAAGTATTCCCAACTCTATCAACAATGTAGGTTTTACCAGTTTTTGATATCTCTTATTTTCTTGGAGTTTTACTTGGAATTCTCTGTGTAAACCTTTGTAAGTTCTCTAGGTAGATGAATCACTGTGTACTTTCTCTTGTTTCTATCTGTTACCAATCTTGAAAAACTCATACATTCTCTGTTCACTGTTTCGTGGTCTTAGAGAAGTAGATTTCTTTCTGCGAAAGTGCTGTTTTCACAGTGCTAAGTACTCCCAACTGTATCAACAAAGTAGGTTTTACCAGTTTTCTAAGTCTCACTTATTTTCTTATACTTATACTTGGAATTGTCTGTGTAAACCTCTGTAACTGCTCTAGGTCGATGAATCACTGTGTACTTTATCTTGTTTCTATCTGTTCCCAATCTTCAGAAACTCATACATTCTCTGTTCACTGTTTCCCGGTCTTAGAGAGGTAGATGTCTTTGTGCGAAAGTGCTGTTTTCACAGTGCTAGGTACTCCCAACTCTATCAATAATGTAGGTTTTACCAGTTTTCTAAGTCTCTCTTATTCTCTTGTTCTTATACTTGGAATTCTCTGTGTAAACCTCTGTAACTTCTCTAGGTAGATGAATCACTGTGTACTTTCTCTTGTTTCTATCTGTTACCAATCTTGAGAAACTCATACATTCTCTGTTCACTGTTTCCTGGTCTTCGAGAAGTAGATTTCTCTCTGCGAAATTGCTGTTTTCACAGTGCTAAGTACTCCCAACTGTATTAACAATGTAGGTTTTACCAGTTTTCTGAGTCTCTCTTATTTTCTTGTACGTATACTTGAAATTCTTTGTGTAAACCTCTGTAACTTCTCTAGGTAGATGAATCACTGTGTACTTTCTCTTGTTTCTATCTGTTCCCAATCTTGAGAAACTCATACATTCTCTGTTTACTGTTTCCCGGTTTAGAGAAGTAAATTTCTTTCTGCGAAAGTGCTGTTTTCACATTGCTAAGTACTCCCAACTCTATCAACAATTTAGGTTTTACCAGTTTTCGAAGTGTCTCTTATTTTCTTGGAGTAAGACTTGGAATTCTCTGTGTAAACCTCTGTAACTTCTCTAGGTAGATGAATCACTGTGTACTTTCTCTTGTTTCTATCTGTTACCAATCTTGAGAAACTCATACATTCTCTGTCCACTGTTTCCCGGTCTTAGAGAGTTAGATTTGTTTCTGCGAAAGTGCTGTTTTCACAGTGCTAAGTACTCCCAACTCTATCAACAATGTAGGTTTTACCAGTTTTCTAAGTCTCTCTTATTTTCTTGTACTTATACTTGGAATTCTCTGCGTAAACCTCTTTAACTTCTCTAGGTAAATGAATCACAGTGTACTTTCTCTTGTTTCTATCTGTTCCCAATCTGCAGAAACTCATACATTCTCTGTTCACTGTTTCCCGGTCTTAGAGAGGTACATGTCTTTGTGCCAAAGTGCTGTTTTCACAGTGCTGAGTACTCCCAACTCTATCAACAATGTAGGTTTTACCAGTTTTCTAAGTCTCTCTTATTTTCTTGGAGTTACACTTGGATTTCTCTGTGTAAACCTCTGTAACTTCTCTAGGTAGATGAATCACTGTGTACTTTCTCTTCTTTCTATCTGTTACCAACCTTGAGAAACTCATACATTCTCTCTTCACTGTTTCCTGGTCTTAGAGAAGTAGATTTCTTTCTGCGAAGTGCTGTTTTCACAGTGCTAAGTATTCCCAACTCTATCAACAATGTAGGTTTTATCAGTTTTCTAAGTCTCTCTTATTTTCTTGTACTTATACTTGGAATTCTCTGTGTAAACCTCTGTAACTTCTCTAGGTAGATGAATCACTGTGTACTTTCTCTTCTTTCTATCTGTCACCAATCTTGAGAAACTCATACATTCTCTGTTCACTGTTTCGCGGTCTTAGAGAAATGGATTTCTTTCTGTGAAAGTGCTGTTTTCACAGTGCTAAGAACTCCCATCTCTTTCAACAATGTAGGTTTTACCAGTTTTCTAAGTCACTCTCATTTTCTTGTACTTATACTTGGAATTCTCTGTGTAAACCTCTGTAACTTCTCTAGGTAGATGAATCACAGTGTACTTTCTCTTGTTTCTATCTGTTAACAATTTTGAGAAATTCATACATTCTCTGTTCACAGTTTCCCGGTCTTAGAGAGGTAGATTTTTTGTGCGAAAGTGCTGTTTTCACAGTGCTAAGTATTCCCAACTCTATCAACAATGTAGGTTTTACCAGTTTTTGATATCTCTTATTTTCTTGGAGTTTTACTTGGAATTCTCTGTGTAAACCTCTGTAACTTCTCTAGGTAAATGAATCATTGTGTACTTTCTCTTGTTTCCATGTGTTACCAATCTTGAGAAGCTCATAATTCTGTGTTCCCTGTTTCGCGTTCTTAGAGAAGGAGATTTCTTTGTGCGAAAGTGCTGTTTTCACAGTGCTAAGTACTCCCAACTGTATCAACATTGTAGGTTTTACCAGTTTTCTAAGTCTCTCTTATTTTCTTGTATTTATACTTGGAATTCTCTGTGTAAACCTCTGTACCTTCACTAGGTAGATGAATCACTGTGTATTTTCTCTTGTTTCTATCTGTTGCCAATCTTGAGAAACTCCTAAATTCTCTGTTCACTGTTACGCGTTATTACGCGTTCCTAGAAAGGTAGATTTCTTTGTGCGAAAGTGCTGTTTTCACAGTGCTAAGTACTCCCAACTCTATCAACAATGTTGGTTTTACCAGTTTTCTATGTCTCTCTTATTTTCTTGTACTTATACTTGGAATTCTCTGTGTAAACCTCTGTAACTTCTCTAGGTAGATGAATCACTGCGTACTTTCTCTTGTTTCTATCTGTTACCAATCTTGAGAAACTCATACATTCTCTGTTCACTGTTTCGCGGTCTTAGAGAAGTACATTTCTTTGTGCGAAAGTCCTGTTTTCACAGTGCTAACTACTCTCAAGTCTATTAACAATGTAGGTTTTATCAGTTTTCCAAGTCTCTCTTATTTTCTGTTACTTATACTTGGAATTCTCTGTGTAAACCTCTGTAACTTCTCTAGGTAGATGAATCACTGTGTACTTTCTCTTGTTTCTATCTGTTACCAATCTTGAGAAACTCATACATTCTCTGTTCACTGTTTCCCTGTCTTAGAGAAGTAGATTTCTTTGTGTGAAAGTGCTGTTTTCACAGTGCTAAGTACTCCGAACTCTATCAACAATGTAGGTTTCACCAGTTTTCTAAGTCTCTCTTATTTACTTCTACTTATACTTGGAATTCTCTGTGTAAACCTCTGTAATTTCCCTTGGTAGGTGAATCACTGTGTACTTTCTCTTGTTTCTATCTGTTACCAATCTTGAGTAACTGATACATTCTCTGTTAACTGTTTCCCGGTCTTAGAGAAGTAGATTTCTTTGTGCGAAAGTGCTGTTTTCACAGTGCTAAGTACTCCCAACTCTATCAACAGTGTAGTTTTTACCAGTTTTCTAAGTCACTCTCATTTTCTTGTACTTATACTTGGACTTCTCTGTGTAAACCTCTGTAACTTCTCTAGGTAGATGAATCACAGTGTACTTTCTCTTGTTTCTATCTGTTGCCAATGTTGAGAAACTCATACATTCTCTGTTCACTGTTTCGCGGTCTTCGAGAAGTAGATTTCTTTGTGCGAAAGTGCTGTTTTGACAGTGCTCAGTACTCCCAACTGTATCAACAATGTAGGTTTTACCAGTTTTCTAAGTCTCTCTTATTTTCCTGTACTTATACTTGGAATTCTCTGTGTAAACCACTGTAACTTCTCTAGGTAGATGAATCACTGTGTACTTTCTCTTCTTTCTATCTGTCACCAATCTTAAGAAACTCATACATTCTCTGTTCACTGTTTCGCGGTCTTAGAGAAGTGGATTTCTTTCTGTGAAAGTGCTGTTTTCACAGTGCTAAGTACTCCCAACTCTTTCAACAATGTAGGTTTTACCAGTTTTCTAAGTCACTCTCATTTTCTTGTACTTATACTTGGAATTCTCTGTGTAAACCTCTGTAACTTCTCTAGGTAGATGAATCACAGTGTACTTTCTCTTGTTTCTATCTGTTACCAATGTTGAGAAATTCATACATTCTCTGTTCACAGTTTCCCGGTCTTAGAGAGGTAGATTTTTTGTGCGAAAGTGCTGTTTTCACAGTGCTAAGTATTCCCAACTCTATCAACAATGTAGGTTTTACCAGTTTCTGATATCTCTTATTTTCTTGGAGTTTTACTTGGAATTCTCTGTGTAAACCTTTGTAAGTTCTCTAGGTAGATGAATCACTGTGTACTTTCTCTTGTTTCTATCTGTTACCAATCTTGAAAAACTCATACATTCTCTGTTCACTGTTTCGTGGTCTTAGAGAAGTAGATTTCTTTCTGCGAAAGTGCTGTTTTCACAGTGCTAAGTACTCCCAACTGTATCAACAAAGTAGGTTTTACCAGATTTCTAAGTCTCTCTTATTTTCTTATACTTATACTTGGAATTGTCTGTGTAAACCTCTGTAACTGCTCTAGGTAGATGAATCACTGTGTACTTTATCTTGTTTCTATCTGTTCCCAATCTTCAGAAACTCATACATTCTCTGTTCACTGTTTCCCGGTCTTAGAGAGGTAGATGTCTTTGTGCGAAAGTGCTGTTTTCACAGTGCTAGGTACTCCCAACTCTATCAATAATGTAGGTTTTACCAGTTTTCTAAGTCTCTCTTATTTTCTTGTAATGATACTTGAAATTCTCTGTGTAAACCTCTGTAACTTCTCTAGGTAGATTAATCACTGTGCATTTTCTCTTATTTCTATCTGTTACCAATCTTGAGAAACTCGTACATTCTCTTTTCACTGGTTCCTGGTCTTTGAGAAGTAGATTTCTTTGTGCGAAAGTGCAGTTTTCACAGTGCTAAGTACTCCCAACTCGATCAACAATGTAGGTTTTACCAGTGTTCCAAGTCTCTCTTATTTTCTTGTACTTATACTTGGAATTCTCTGTGTAAACCTCTGTAACTTCTCTAGGTAGATGAATCATTGTGTACTTTCTCTTGTTTCTATGTGTTGCCAATCTTGAGAAACTCATAATTCTGTGTTCCCTGTTTCGCGTTCTTAGAGAAAGAGATTTCTTTGTGCGAAAGTGCTGTTTTCACAGTGCTAAGTACTCCCAACTCTATCAACAATGTAGGTTTTACCAGTTTTCTAAGTCTCTCTTATTTTCTTGTATTTATACTTGGAATTCTCTGTGTAAACCTCTGTACCTTCTCTAGGTAGATGAATCACTGTGTACTTTCTCTTGTTTCTATCTGTTGCCAATCTTGAGAAACTCATACATTCTCTGTTCACTGTTACGCGTTCCTAGAAAAGTAGATTTCTTTGTGCGAAAGTAATGTTTTCACAGTGCTAAGTACTCACAACTCCATCAACAATGTTGGTTTTACCAGTTTTCTATGTCTCTCTTATTTTCTTGTACTTATACTTGGAATTCTCTGTGTTAACCTCTGTTACTTCTCTAGGTAGATGAATCACTGCGTACTTTCTCTTGTTTCTATCTGTTACCAATCTTGAGAAACTCATACATTCTCTGTTCACTGTTTCGCGGTCTTAGAGAAGTACATTTCTTTGTGCGAAAGTCCTGTTTTCAAAGTGCTAACTACTCCCAACTCTATTAACAATGTAGGTTTTATCAGTTTTCCAAGTCTCTCTTATTTTCTGTTACTTATACTTGGAATTCTCTGTGTAAACCTCTGTAACTTCTCTAGGTAGATGAATCACTGTGTACTTTCTCTTGTTTCTATCTGTTACCAATCTTGAGAAACTCATACATTCTCTGTTCACTGTTTCCCGGTCTTAGAGAAGTAGATTTCTTTGTGTGAAAGTGCTGTTTTCACAGTGCTAAGTACTCCGAACTCTGTCAACAATGTAGGTTTCACCAGTTTTCTAAGTCTCTCTTATTTTCTTGTACTTATACTTGGAATTCTCTGGGTAAACCTCTGTAATTTCTCTAGGTAGGTCAATCACTGTGTACTTTCTCTTGTTTCTATCTGTTACGAATCTTGAGAAACTGATACATTCTCTGTTAACTGTTTCCCGGTCTTAGAGAAGTAGATTTCTTTGTGTGAAAGTGCTGTTTTCACAGTGCTAAGTACTCCCAACTCTATCAACATTGTAGTTTTTACCAGTGTTCTAAGTCTCTCTTATTTTCTTGTAGTTATACTTGGACTTCTCTGTGTAAACCTCTGTAACTTCTCTAGGTAGATGAATCACAGTGTACTTTCTCTTGTTTCTATCTGTTACCAATCTTGAGAAAATCATAGATTCTCTGTTCACTGTTTCGCGGTCTTAGAGAAGTAGATTTCTTTCTGCGAAAGTGCTGTTTTCACAGTGCTAAGTACTCCCAACTGTGTCAACAAAGTAGGTTTTACCAGTTTTCTAAGTCTCTCTTATTTTCTTATACTTATACTTGGAATTATCTGTGTAAACCTCTGTAACTTCTCTAGGTAGATGAATCACTGTGTACTTTCTCTTGTTTCTATCTGTTACCAATCTTGAGAAACTCATACATTCTCTGTTCACTGTTTCGCGGGCTTAGAGTAGTAGATTTCTTTGTGCGAAAGTGCTGTTTTCACAGTACTAAGTACTACCAACTCTATCAACAATGTAGGTTTTACCAGTTTTCTAAATCTCTCTTATTTTCTTGGAGTAAGACTTGGAATTCTCTGTGTAAACTTCTGTAACTTCTCTAGGTAGATGAATCACTGTGTACTTTGTCTTGTTTCTATCTGTTACGAATCTTGAGAAACTCATACATTCTCTGTTCACTGTTTCCCGGTCTTAGAGAGGTAGATTTCTTTCTGCGAAAGTGCTGTTTTCACAGTGCTAGGTACTCCCAACTCTATCAACAATGTAGGTTTTACCAGTTTTCTAAGTCTCTCTTATTTTCTTGTACTTATACTTGGAATTCTCTGTGTAAACCTCTGTAACTTCTCTAGGTAGATGAATCACTGTGTACTTTCTCTTGTTTCTATCTGTTACCAATGTGGAGAAACTCATACATTCTCTGTTCACTGTTTCGTTGTCTTAGAGAAGTAGATTTCTTTCTGCGAAAGTGCTGTTTTCACAGTGCTAAGTACTGCCAACTGTATCAACAAAGTAGGTTTTACCAGTTTTCTAAGTCTCTCTCATTTTCTTATACTTATACTTGGAATTCTCTGTGTAAACCTCTGTAACTTCTCTAGGTAGATGAATCACAGTGTACTTTGTCTTGTTTCTATCTGTTACCAATCTTGATAAATTCATTCATTCCCTGTTCACTGTTTCCCGGTCTAGAGAGGTAGATGTCTTTGTGCGAAAGTGCTGTTTTCACAGTGCTAGGTACTCCCAACTCTATCAACAATGTAGGTTTTACCAGTTTTCTAAGTCTCTCTTATTTTCTTGTAGTGATACTTGGAATTCTCTGTATAAACCTCTGTAACTTCTCTTGATAGATGAATCACTGTGTACTTTGTCTTGTTTCTATGTGTTACCAATCTTGAGAAACTCATACATTCTCTGTTCACTGTTTCGTGGTCTTAGAGAAGTAGATTTCTTTCTGCGAGAGTGCTGCTTTCACAGTGCTAAGTACTGCCAACTGTATCAACAAAGTAGGTTTTACCAGTTTTCTAAGTCTCTCTTATTTTCTTATACTTATACTTGGAATTATCTGTGTAAACCTCTGTAACTTCTCTAGGTAGATGAATCACTGTGTACTTTATCTTGTTTCTATCTGTTCCCAATCTTCAGAAACTCATACATTCTGTGTTCACTGTTTCCCGGTCTTAGAGAGGTAGATGTCTTTGTGCGAAAGTGCTGTTTTCACAGTGCTAAGTACTCCCAACTCTATCAACAATGTAGGTTTTACCAGTTTTCTAAGTCTCTCTTATTTTCTTGTACTGATACTTGGAATTCTCTGTGTAAACCTCTGTAACTTCTCTAGTTAGATTAATCACTGTGTACTTTCTCTTATTTCTATCTCTTATCAATCTTGAGAAAGTCATACATTCTCTTTTCACTGGTTCCTGGTCTTTGAGAAGTAGATTTCTTTCCGTGAAAGTGCAGTTTTCACAGTGCTAAGTACTCCCAACTCTATCAACAATGTAGGTTTTACCAGTGTTCTAAGTCTCTCTTATTTTCTTGTACTTATACTTGGAATTCTCTGTGTAAACCTCTGTAACTTCTCTAGGTAGATGAATCATTGTGTACTTTCTCTTGTTTCTATGTGTTACCAATCTTGAGAAGCTCATAATTCTGTGTTCCCTGTTTCACGTTCTTAGAGAAGGAGATTTCGTTGGGCGAAAGTGCTGTTTTCACAGTGCTAAGTACTCCCAACTGTATCAACATTGTAGGTTTTACCAGTTTTCTAAGTTTCTCTTATTTTCTTGTATTTATACTTGGAATTCTCTGTGTAAACCTCTGTACCTTCACTAGGTAGATGAATCACTGTTTATTTTCTCTTGTTTCTATCTGTTGCCAATCTTGAGAAACTCATACATTCTCTGTTCACTGTTACGCGTTATTACGCGTTCCTAGAAAGGTAGATTTCTTTGTGCGAAAGTGCTGTTTTCACAGTGCTAAGTACTTCCAACTCTATCAACAATGTTGGTTTTACCAGTTTTCTATGTCTCTCTTATTTTCTTGTACTTATACTTGGAATTGTCTGTGTAAACCTCTGTAACTTCTCTAGGTAGATGAATCACTGCGTACTTTCTCTTGTTTCTATCTGTTACCAATCTTGAGAAACTCATACATTCTCTGTTCACTGTTTCGCGGTCTTAGAGAAGTACATTTCTTTGTGCGAAAGTCCTGTTTTCACAGTGCTAACTACTCTCAACTCTATTAACAATGTAGGTTTTATCAGTTTTCCAAGTCTCTCTTATTTTCTGTTACTTGTACTTGGAATTCTCTGTGTAAACCTCTGTAACTTCTCTAGGTAGATGAATCACTGTGTACTTTCTCTTGTTTCTATCTGTTACCAATCTTGAGAAACTCATACATTCTCTGTTCACTGTTTCCCGGTCTTAGAGAAGTAGATTTCTTTGTGTGAAAGTGCAGTTTTCACAGTGCTAAGTACTCCGAACTCTATCAACAATGTAGGTTTCACCAGTTTTCTAAGTCTCTCTTATTTACTTGTACTTATACTTGGAATTCTCTGTGTAAACCTCTGTAATTTCCCTAGGTAGGTGAATCACTGTGTACTTTCTCTTGTTTCTATCTGTTACCAATCTTGAGTAACTGATACATTCTCTGTTAACTGTTTCCCGGTCTTAGAGAAGTAGATTTCTTTGTGCGAAAGTGCTGTTTTCACAGTGCTAAGTACTCCCAACTCTATCAACAGTGTAGTTTTTACCAGTATTCTAAGTCTCTCTTATTTTCTTGTACTTATACTTGGACTTCTCTGTGTAAACCTCTGTAACTTCTCTAGGTAGTTGAATCACAGTGTACTTTCTCTTGTTTCTATCTGTTGCCAATGTTGAGAAACTCATACATTTTCTGTTCACTGTTTCGCGGTCTTCGAGAAGTAGATTTCTTTGTGCGAAAGTGCTGTTTTGACAGTGCTCAGTACTCCCAACTGTATCAACAATGTAGGTTTTACCAGTTTTCTAAGTCTTTCTTATTTTCCTGTACTTATACTTGGAATTCTCTGTGTAAACCTCTGTAACTTCTCTAGGTAGATGAATCACTGTGTACTTTCTCTTCTTTCTATCTGTCACCATTCTTGAGAAACTCATACATTCTCTGTTCACTGTTTCGCGGTCTTAGAGAAGTGGATTTCTTTCTGTGAAAGTGCTGTTTTCACAGTGCTAAGTACTCCCATCTCTTTCAACAATGTAGGTTTTACCAGTTTTCTAAGTCACTCTCATTTTCTTGTACTTATACTTGGAATTCTCTGTGTAAACCTCTGTAACTTCCCTAGGTAGATGAATCACAGTGTACTTTCTCTTGTTTCTATCTGTTAACAATGTTGAGAAATTCATACATTCTCTGTTCACAGTTTCCCGGTCTTAGAGAGGTAGATTTTTTGTGCGAAAGTGCTGTTTTCACAGTGCTAAGTATTCCCAACTCTATCAACAATGTAGGTTTTACCAGTTTTTGATATCTCTTATTTTCTTGGAGTTTTACTTGGAATTCTCTGTGTAAACCTTTGTAAGTTCTCTAGGTAGATGAATCACTGTGTACTTTCTCTTGTTTCTATCTGTTACCAATCTTGAAAAACTCATACACTCTCTGTTCACTGTTTCGTGGTCTTAGAGAAGTAGATTTCTTTCTGCGAAAGTGCTGTTTTCTCGAGTGCTAAGTACTCCCAACTGTATCAACAAAGTAGGTTTTACCAGTTTTCTAAGTCTCTCTTATTTTCTTATACTTATACTTGGAATTGTCTGTGTAAACCTCTGTAACTGCTCTACGTAGATGAATCACTGTGTACTTTATCTTGTTTCTATCTGTTCCCAATCTTCAGAAACTCATACATTCTCTGTTCACTATTTCCCGGTCTTAGAGAGGTAGATGTCTTTGTGCGAAAGTGCTGTTTTCACAGTGCTAGGTACTCCCAACTCTATCAACAATGTAGGTTTTACCAGTTTTCTAAGTCTCTCTTATTTTCTTGTACTGATACTTGGAATTCTCTGTGTAAACCTCTGTAACTTCTCTAGGTAGATTAATCACTGTGTATTTTCTCTTATTTCTATCTGTTACCAATCTTGAGAAACTCGTACATTCTCTTTTCACTGGTTCCTGGTCTTTGAGGAGTAGATTTCTTTGTGCAAAAGTGCAGTTTTCACAGTGCTAAGTACTCCCAACTCTATCAACAATGTAAGTTTTACCAGTGTTCCAAGTCTCTCTTATTTTCTTGTACTTATACTTGGAATTCTCTGTGTAAACCTCTGTAACTTTTCTAGGTAGATGAATCATTGTGTACTTTCTCTTGTTTCTATCTGTTACGAATCTTGAGAAACTGATACATTCTCTGTTAACTGTTTCCCGGTCTTAGAGAAGTAGATTTCTTTGTGTGAAAGTGCTGTTTTCACAGTGCTAAGTACTCCCAACTCTATCAACAGTGTAGTTTTTACCAGTGTTCTAAGTCTCTCTTATTTTCTTGTAGTTATACTTGGACTTCTCTGTGTAAACCTCTGTAACTTCTCTAGGTAGATGAATCACAGTGTACTTTCTCTTGTTTCTATCTGTTACCAATCTTGAGAAACTCATAGATTCTCTGTTCACTGTTTCGCGGTCTTAGAGAAGTAGATTTCTTTCTGCGAAAGTGCTGTTTTCACAGTGCTAAGTACTCCCAACTGTGTCAACAAAGTAGGTTTTACCAGTTTTCTAAGTCTCTCTTATTTTCTTATACTTATACTTGGAATTATCTGTGTAAACCTCTGTAACTTCTCTAGGTAGAGGAATCACTGTGTACTTTCTCTTGTTTCTATCTGTTACCAATCTTGAGAAACTCATACATTCTCTGTTCACTGTTTCCCGGTCTTAGAGAGGTAGATTTCTTTCTGCGAAAGTGCTGTTTTCAGAGTGCTAGGTACTCCCAACTCTATCAACAATGTAGGTTTTACCAGTTTTCTAAGTCTCTCTTATTTTCTTGTACTTATACTTGGAATTCTCTGTGTAAACCTCTGTAACTTCTCTAGGTAGATGAATCACAGTGTACTTTCTCTTGTTTCTATCTGTTACCAATGTGGAGAAACTCATACATTCTCTGTTCACTGTTTCGTGGTCTTAGAGAAGTAGATTTCTTTCTGCGAAAGTGCTGTTTTCACAGTGCTAAGTACTGCCAACTGTATCAACAAAGTAGGTTTTACCAGTTTTCTAAGTCTCTCTCATTTTCTTATACTTATACTTGGAATTCTCTGTGTAAACCTCTGTAACTTCTCTAGGTAGATGAATCACAGTGTACTTTGTCTTGTTTCTATCTGTTACCAATCTTGATAAATTCATTCATTCCCTGTTCACTGTTTCCCGGTCTAGAGAGGTAGATGCCTTTGTGCGAAAGTGCTGTTTTCACAGTGCTAGGTACTCCCAACTCTATCAACAATGTAGGTTTTACCAGTTTTCTAAGTCTCTCTTATTTTCTTGTAGTGATACGTGGAATTCTCTGTGTAAACCTCTGTAACTTCTCTTGATAGATGAATCACTGTGTACTTTGTCTTGTTTCTATCTGTTACCAATCTTGAGAAACTCATACATTCTCTGTTCACTGTTTCGTGGTCTTAGAGAAGTAGATTTCTTTCTGCGAGAGTGCTGCTTTCACAGTGCTAAGTACTGCCAACTGTATCAACAAAGTAGGTTTTACCAGTTTTCTAAGTCTCTCTTATTTTCTTATACTTATACTTGGAATTATCTGTGTAAACCTGTGTAACTTCTCTAGGTAGATGAATCACTGTGTACTTTATCTTGTTTCTATCTGTTCCCAATCTTCAGAAACTCATACATTCTCTGTTCACTGTTTCCCGGTCTTAGAGAGGTAGATGTCTTTGTGCGAAAGTGCTGTTTTCGCAGTGCTAAGTACTCCCAACTCTATCAACAATGTAGATTTTACCAGTTTTCTAAGTCTCTCTTATTTTCTTGTACTGATACTTGGAATTCTCTGTGTAAACCTCTGTAACTTCTCTAGTTAGATTAATCACTGTGTACTTTCTCTTATTTCTATCTGTTATCAATCTTGAGAAACTCATACATTCTCTTTTCACTGGTTCCTGGTCTTTGAGAAGTAGATTTCTTTCCGTGAAAGTGCAGTTTTCACAGTGCTAAGTACTCCCAACTCTATCAACAATGTAGGTTTTACCAGTGTTCTAAGTCTCTCTTATTTTCTTGTACTTATACTTGGAATTCTCTGTGTAAACCTCTGTAACTTCTCTAGGTAGATGAATCATTGTGTACTTTCTCTTGTTTCTATGTGTTACCAATCTTGAGAAGCTCATAATTCTGTGTTCCCTGTTTCGCGTTCTTAGAGAAGGAGATTTCTTTGGGCGAAAGTGCTGTTTTCACAGTGCTAAGTACTCCCAACTGTATCAACATTGTAGGTTTTACCAGTTTTCTAAGTTTCTCTTATTTTCTTGTATTTATACTTGGAATTCTCTGTGTAAACCTCTGTACCTTCACTAGGTAGATGAATCACTGTTTATTTTCTCTTGTTTCTATCTGTTGCCAATCTTGAGAAACTCCTACATTCTCTGTTCACTGTTACGCGTTATTACGCGTTCCTAGAAAGGTAGATTTCTTTGTGCGAAAGTGCTGTTTTCACAGTGCTAAGTACTCCCAACTCTATCAACAATGTTGGTTTTACCAGTTTTCTATGTCTCTCTTATTTTCTTGTACTTATACTTGGAATTCTCTGTGTAAACCTCTGTAACTTCTCTAGGTAGATGAATCACTGTGTACTTTCTCTTGTTTCTATCTGTTACCAATCTTGAGAAACTCATACATTCTCTGTTCACTGTTTCGCGGTCTTAGAGAAGTACATTTCTTTGTGCGAAAGTCCTGTTTTCACAGTGCTAACTACTCTCAACTCTATTAACAATGTAGGTTTTATCAGTTTTCCAAGTCTCTCTTATTTTCTGTTACTTATACTTGGAATTCTCTGTGTAAACCTCTGTAACTTCTCTAGGTAGATGAATCACTGTGTATTTTCTCTTGTTTCTATCTGTTACCAATCTTGAGAAACTCATACATTCTCTGTTCACTGTTTCCCGGTCTTAGAGAAGTAGATTTCTTTGTGTGAAAGTGCAGTTTTCACAGTGCTAAGTACTCCGAACTCTATCAACAATGTAGGTTTCAGCAGTTTTCTAAGTCTCTCTTATTTACTTGTACCTATACTTGGAATTCTCTGTGTAAACCTCTGTAATTTCCCTAGGTAGGTGAATCACTGTGTACTTTCTCTTGTTTCTATCTGTTACCAATCTTGAGTAACTGATACATTCTCTGTTAACTGTTTCCCGGTCTTAGAGAAGTAGATTTCTTTGTGCGAAAGTGCTGTTTTCACAGTGCTAAGTACTCCCAACTCTATCAACAGTGTAGTTTTTACCAGTATTCTAAGTCTCTCTTATTTTCTTGTACTTATACTTGGACTTCTCTGTGTAAACCTCTGTAACTTCTCTAGGTAGATGAATCACAGTGTACTTTCTCTTGTTTCTATCTGTTGCCAATGTTGAGAAACTCATACATTTTCTGTTCACTGTTTCGCGGTCTTCGAGAAGTAGATTTCTTTGTGCGAAAGTGCTGTTTTGACAGTGCTCAGTACTCCCAACTGTATCAACAATGTAGGTTTTACCAGTTTTCTAAGTCTTTCTTATTTTCCTGTACTTATACTTGGAATTCTCTGTGTAAACCACTGTAACTTCTCTAGGTAGATGAATCACTGTGTACTTTCTCTTCTTTCTATCTGTCACCAATCTTGAGAAACTCATACATTGTCTGTCCACTGTTTCCCGGTCTTATAGAGTTAGATTTCTTTCTCCGTAAGTGCTGTTTTCACAGTGCTAAGTACTCCCAACTCTTTGAACAATGTAGGTTTTACCAGTTTTCTAAGTCACTCTCATTTTCTTGTACTTATACTTGGAATTCTCTGTGTAAACCTCTGTAACTTCTCTAGGTAGATGAATCACAGTGTACTTTCTCTTGTTTCTATCTGTTACCAATGTTGAGAAATTCATACATTCTCTGTTCACAGTTTCCCGGTCTTAGAGAGGTAGATTTTTTGTGCGAAAGTGCTGTTTTCACAGTGCTAAGTATTCCCAACTCTATCAACAATGTAGGTTTTACCAGTTTTTGATATCTCTTATTTTCTTGGAGTTTTACTTGGAATTCTCTGTGTAAACCTTTGTAAGTTCTCTAGGTGGATGAATCACTGTGTACTTTCTCTTGTTTCTATCTGTTACCAATCTTGAAAAACTCATACATTCTCTGTTCACTGTTTCGTGGTCTTAGAGAAGTAGATTTCTTTCTGCGACAGTGCTGTTTTCACAGTGCTAAGTACTCCCAACTGTATCAACAAAGTAGGTTTTACCAGTTTTCTAAGTCTCTCTTATTTTCTTATACTTATACTTGGAATTGTCTGTGTAAACCTCTGTAACTGCTCTAGGTAGATGAATCACTGTGTACTTTATCTTGTTTCTATCTGTTCCCAATCTTCAGAAACTCATACATTCTCTGTTCACTGTTTCCCGGTCTTAGAGAGGTAGATGTCTTTGTGCGAAAGTGCTGTTTTCACAGTGCTAGGTACTCCCAACTCTATCAACAATGTAGGTTTTACCAGTTTTCTAAGTCTCTCTTATTTTCTTGTACTGATACTTGGAATTCTCTGTGTAAACCTCTGTAACTTCTCTAGGTAGATGAATCACTGTGTACTTTCTCTTGTTTCTATCTGTTACAAATCTTGAAAAACTCATACATTTCTCTGTTCACTGTTTCGTGGTCTTGGAGAAGTAGATTTCTTTGTGCGAAAGTGCAGTTTTCACAGTGCTAAGTACTCCCAACTCTATCAACAATGTAGGTTTTACCAGTGTTCTAAATCTCTCTTATTTTCTTGTACTTATACTTGGAATTCTCTGTGTAAACCTCTGTAACTTCTCTAGGTAGATGAATCATTGTGTACTTTCTCTTGTTTCTATGTGTTGCCAATCTTGAGAAACTCATAATTCTGTGTTCCCTGTTTCGCGTTCTTAGAGAAGGAGATTTCTTTGTGCGAAAGTGCTGTTTTCACAGTGCTAAGTACTCCCAACTCTATCAACAATGTAGGTTTTACCAGTTTTCTAAGTCTCTCTTATTTTCTTGTATTTATACTTGGAATTCTCTGTGTAAACCTCTGTACCTTCTCTAGGTAGATGAATCACTGTGTACTTTCTCTTGTTTCTATCTGTTGCCAATCTTGAGAAACTCATACATTCTCTGTTCACTGTTACGCGTTCCTAGAAAAGTAGATTTCTTTGTGCGAAAGTACTGTTTTCACAGTGCTAAGTACTCCCAACTCTATCAACAATGTTGGTTTTACCAGTTTTCTATGTCTCTCTTATTTTCTTGTACTTATACTTGGAATTCTCTGTGTAAACCTCTGTAACTTCTCTAGGTAGATGAATCACTGCGTACTTTCTCTTGTTTCTATCTGTTACCAATCTTGAGAAACTCATACATTCTCTGTTCACTGTTTCACGGTCTTAGAGAAGTACATTTCTTTGTGCGAAAGTGCTGTTTTCACAGTGCTAACTACTCCCAACTCTATTAACAATGTAGGTTTTATCTGTTTTCCAAGTCTCTCTTATTTTCTGTTACTTATACTTGGAATTCTCTGTGTAAACCTCTGTAACTTCTCTAGATTGATGAATCACTGTGTACTTTCTCTTGTTTCTATCTGTTACCAATCTTCAGAAACTCATACATTCTCTGTTCACTGTTTCCCGGTCTTAGAGAGGTAGATTTCTTTCTGCCAAAGTGCTGTTTTTACCGTGCTAAGTACTCCCATCTCTATCAACAATGTAGGTTTTACCACTTTTCTATGTCTCTCTTATTTTCTTGTACTTATACTGGGAATTCTCTGTGTAAACCTCTGCAACTTCTCTAGGTAGATGAATCACTGTGTACTCTCTCTTGTTTTTATCTGTTACCAATCTTGAGAAACTCATACATTCTGTGTTCACTGTTTCCCGGTCTTAGCGAAGTAGATTTCTTTCGGAGAATGTGTTGTTTTCACAGTGCTAAGTACTCCCAACTCTATCAATAATGTAGGTTTTACCAGTTTTCTAAGTCTCTCTTATTTTCTTGTACTTATACTTGGACTTCTCTGTGTAAACCTCTGTAACTTCTCTAGGTAGATGAATCACTGTGTACTTTCTCTTGTTTCTATCTGTTACCAATCTTGAGAAACTCATACATTCTCTATTCACTGTTTCCCGGTGTTAGAGAAGTAGATTTCTTTGTGCGAAAGTGCTGTTTTCACAGTGCTAAGTATTCCCAACTCTATCAACAATGTAGGTTTTACCAGTTTTCTAAGTCTCTCTTATATTCTTGTACTGATACTTGGAATTCTCTGTGTACATCTCTGTAACTTCTCTAGGTCGATGAATAACTGTGTACTTTCTCTTGTTTCTATCTGTTACCAATCTTGAGAAACTCATACATTCTCTGTTCCCTGTTTCGCGTTCTTAGAGAAGTAGATTTCTTTGTGTGAAAGTCCTGTTTTCACATTGCTAAGTACTCCCAACTCTATAAACAATGTAGGTTTTACCAGTTTTCTAAGTCTCTCTTATTTTCTTGTATTTATACTTGGACTTCTGTGTGTAAACCTTTGTAACTTCTCTAGGTACATGAATCACTGTGTAATTTCTCTTGTTTCTATCTGTTACCAATCTTGAGAAACTCATACATTCTCTGTTCACTGTTTGCGGTCTTATAGAAGCAGATTTCTTTCTGGGAAAGTGCTGTTTGCACAGTGCTAAGTAGTCCCAAATGTATGAACAATGTAGGTTTTACCCGTTATCTAAGTCTCTCTTATTGTCTTGTAGTTATACTAGGAATTCTCAGTGTAAACCTCTGTAACTTCTCTAGGTAGATCAATCACTGTGTACTTTCTCTTGTTTCTATCTGTTACCAATCTTGAGAAACTCATACATTCTCTGTTCACTGTTTCCCGGTCTTAGATAAGTAGATTTCTTTCTGTGAAAGTGATGTTTTCACAGTGCTAAGTACTCCCAACTCTATCAACAATGTAGTTTTTACCAGTTTTCTAAGTCTCTCTTATTTTCTTGGAGTTACTCTTGGAATTCTCTGTGTAAACCTCTGTAACTTCTCTGGGCAGATGAATCACTGTGTAATTTCTCTTGTTTCTATCTGTTCTCAATCTTAAGAAACTAATACTTTCTCTGTTCACTGTATCGTTGTCTTAGGGAAGTAGTTTTCTTTTTGTGAAAGTGATGTTTTCAGAATGCTAAGTACTCCCAACACCATGAACAACATAGATTTTGCTAGTTTTCTAAGTTTCTCTTATTTTCTAGTAGTTATAGCTGAAGTTCTCTGTGTAAACCTGTGTAACTGATCTGGATAGAGGAATCACTGTGTACTTTCTCTTGTTTCTATCTGTTCCCAATCTTAAGAAACTAATACTTTCTCTGTTCACTGTATCATTGTCTTAGAGAAGTAGATTGCTTTCTGTGAAACTGATGTTTTCGGAATGCTAAGTACTACCAACTCCATGAACAACGTAGATTTTCCCAGTTTTCTAAGTCTCTCTTATTTTCTGGTGGTTATAACTGAATTTCTCTGTGTAAACTTCTGCAACTTCTCTGGATATATGAACCACTGTGTTCTTTTTCTTGTTTCTATCTGTTATCTATCTTAAGAAACTAATACTTTCTCTGTTCACTGTATCGTTGTCTTACAGAAGTAGATTTCTTTCGGTGAAAGTGATGATTCCAGAATGCTAAGTACTCCCAACTCTATATACAACGTAGATTTTGGCAGTTATCGAAATCTCTATTCTTTTATTGTAGTTATAGCTGAAATTTTCTGTGTAAAGTTGTGTAACTTCTCTGGGTAGAGGAATCACTGTGTAATTTCTCTTGTTTCTATCTGTTCTCAATCTTAAGACAATAATACATTCTCTGTTCACTGTATCATTGTCTTAGAGAAGTAGATTTCTTTCTGTGAAACTGATGTTTTCAGAATGCTAAGTACTACCAACTCCATGAACAACATAGATTTTCCCAGTTTTCTAAGTCTCTCTTATTTTCTTGTAGTTATAGCTGAAGTTCTCTCTTTAAACCTGTATATCTTCTCTAGGTAGATGAATCACTGTGTACTTTCTTTTCTTTCTATCTGTACTCAATCTTAATAGACAAATACTTTCTCTTTTGACTGTCTTCATGTCTTAGTGAAGAAGATTTCTTTCTGCGAAAGTGATGTTTTCAGAATGCTAAGTACTCCCAACTCCATGAACAAAGTAGATTTTGTTAGTTTTGTAAGTCTCTCTTATTTTCCGGTGGATATAGCTGAAGTTCTCTATGTAAACCTCTATGTATTCTCTGGGTATATGAACCACAGTGTTCTTTCTCTTGTTTCTATCTGTTCTCAATCCTAAGAAACTAATACTTTCTCTGTTCACTGTATTATTGTCTTAGAGAACTAGAGTTCTTTCTGTGAAAGTGATGTTTTCAGAATGCTAAGTACTCGGAAGTTCATGAACAACATAGATTTTCCCAGTTTTCTAAGTCTCACTTATTTTCTTGTAGTTATAGCTGAAGTTCTCTTTAAACCTGTGTATCTTCACTAGGTAGATGAATCAGTGTGTACTTTCTCTTGTTTCTATCTGTACTCAATCTTAACAAAATAATACTTTCTCTGTTCATTGTATCATTGTCTTACCGAAGTAGATTTATTTCTGTAAAAGTGATATTTTCACATTGCTAAGTACTCCCAACTCTATGAACAACGTAGATTTTGCCTGTTATCTAAGTCTCTCTTATTTTCTTGTAGTTATACTTTGGACATCTCTGTGAAAACCTCTTTACTTTCTTGTAGTTATAGCTCAAGTTCGCTGTGTAAACCTCTGTAACTACTCTGGGCAGATGAATCACTGTGTAATTTCTCTTGTTTCTATCTGTTCTCAATCTTATAAAACTAATACTTTCTCTGTTCAATGTATCATTGTCTTAGAGAAGTAGATTTCTTTCTCCGAAAGTGATGTTTTCAGAATGCTTATTACTCCCAACTACATGAACAATGTAGATTTTGCTAGTTTTCTAAGTCTCTCTTATTTTCTGGTGCTTATAGCTGAAGTTTTCTGTGTAAACCTCTATAACTTCTCTGGGTATATGAACCACTGTGTTCTTTCTTTGTTTCTATCTGTTCTCAATCTTAAGAAACTAATACTTTCTCTGTTCACTGTATCGTTGTCTTAGAGAAGTAGATTTCTTTTTGTGAAAGTGATGTTTTGAGAATGCTAAGTACTCCCAAGTTCATGAACAACATAGATTTTGCTAGTTTTCTAAGTCTCTCTTATTTTCTGGTAGTTATAGCTGAAGATATCTGTGTAAACCTCTGTAACTTTTCTGGGTAGAGGAATCACTGTGTACTTTCTTTTGTTTCTATCTGTACTCAATCTTAAGAAAGAAATAGTTTCTCTGTTCACTGTATTCCTGTCTTAGAGAGGTAGATTTCTTTCTGTGAAAGTGATATTTTCACATTGTTATGGACTCCCAACTGTATATAGAACGTAGATTTTGTCACTTATCTAAGTCTCTCTTATTTTCTTGTAGTTATACTTGGGACATCTCTGTGAAAATCTCTGCAACTTCTCTGGGTAAATGAATCACTGTGTTCTTTCTCTTGTATCTATCTGTTCTCAATCTTAAGAAACTAATACTTTCTCTGTTCACTGTGTCATTGTCTTAGAGAAGTAGATTTTTTTCTCTGAAAGTGATGTTTTCAGAATGCTAAGTACTCCCAACTCCATGAACAAGGTAGATTTTCCCAGTTTTCTAAGTCTCTCTTATTTTCTTGTAGTTACAGCTGAAGTTGTCTCTTTAAACCTCTGTATCTTCTCTAGGGGGATCAATCACTGTGTACTTTCTTTTGTTTCTATCTGTACTCAATCTTAAGAAACAAATACTTTCTCTGTGACTGTATTCCTGTCTTAGTGAAGAAGATTTCTTTCTGCGAAAGTGATGTTTTCAGAATCCTAAGTACTCTGAACTCCAGGAACAACGTAGAGTTTACGAGTTATCTATGTCTCTCTTATTTTATTTTAGTTGTAGTTGAAGTTCTCTGTGTAAACCTTTGTTACTTTTCTGGGTATATGAACCACTGTGTTCTTTCTCTTGTTTCTATCTTTTATCAATCTTAAGAAACTACTACTTTCTCTGTTCACTGTATCATTGTCTTAGAGAAGTAGATTTCTTTCTGTGAAAGTGATGTTTTCAGAATGCTATGTACTCCCAACTCTATGAACAACGTAGATTTTCCCAGTTATCTAAGTCTCTCTTATTTTCTTGTAGTTATAGTTTGGACATCTCTGGGAAAACCTCTGTAACTTCTCTGGGTAGATGAATCACTGTGTTCTTTCTCTTGCTTCTATCTGTTCTCAATCTTAGGAAACTAATACTTTCTCTGTTCACTGTATCATTGCCTTAGCTAAGTAAATTTCTTTCTGTGAAAGTGATGTTTTCCGAATGCTAAGTACTCCCAACTCCATGAACAATGTAGATTTTCCCAGTTTTCTAAGTCTCTCTTATTTTCTTGTAGTTATAGCTGAAGTTCTCTCTTTAAACCTCTGCATCTTCTCTAGGTAGATGAATCAGTGTGTACTTTCTCTTGTTTCTATCTCTTCTCAATCTCAAGAAACTAATACTTTCTCTGTTCGCTGTATCGTTGTCTTAGAGAAGTAGATTTCTTTTTGTGAAAGTGAAGTTTTCAGAATGCTAAGTACTCCTAACTCTATCAACAACATAGATTTTGCCGGTTATGTAAGTCTCTCTTATTTTCTTGTAGTTTTAGTTGGGAGATCTCTGTGTAAACCTCTGTAACTTCTCTGGGTATAGAAATCACTGTGTTCTTTCTCTTGTTTCTTTCTGTTCTCAATCTTAAGAAACTAATACTTTCTCTATTCACTGTATCGTTGTCTTAGGGAATCAGTTTTATTTTTGTGAAAGTGATGTTTTCAGAATGCTAAGTACTCCCAACTCCATGAACAACATAGATTTTGCTAGTTTTCTATGTCTCTCTTATTTTCTGGTAGTTATAGCTGAAGTTCTCTGTGTAAACCTCTGTAACTGATCTGGATAGAGGAATCACTGTGTACTTTCTCTTATTTCTATCTGTTCCCAAACTTAAGAAACTAATACTTTCTCCGTTCACTGTATCATTGTCTTACAGAAGTAGATTTCTTTCTGTGAAATTGATGGTTTCAGAATGCTAAGTACTCCCAACTCCATGAACAACGTAGATTTTCCCAGTTTTCTAAGTCTCTCTTATTTTCTGGTGGTTATAACTGAATTTCTCTGTGTAAACTGTTGCAACTTCTCTGGATATATGAACCACTGTGTTCTTTTTCTTTTTTCTATCTGTTATCTATCTTAAGAAACTAATACTTTGTCTGTTCACTGTATCGTTGTCTTACAGAAGTAGATTTCTTTCGGTGAAAGTGATGATTCCAGAATGCTAAGTACTCCCAACTCTATATACAACGTAGATTTTGGCAGTTATCTAAATCTGTATTCTTTTATTGTAGTCATAGCTGAAATTTTCTGTGTAAAGTTGTGTAACTTCTCTGGGTAGAGGAATCACTGTGTAATTCCTCTTGTTTCTATCTGTTCTCAATCTTAAGACAATAATACATTCTCTGTTCACTGTATCATTGTCTTAGAGAAGTAGATTTGTTTCTGTGAAACTGATGTTTTCAGAATGCTAAGTACTACCAACTCCATGAACAACATAGATTTTCCCAGTTTTCTAAGTCTCTCTTGTTTTCTTGTAGTTATAGCTGAAGTTCTCTCTTTAATCCTGTTTATCTTCTCTAGGTAGATGAATCACTGTGTACTTTCTTTTGTTTCTATCTGTACTCAATCTTAATAGACAAATACTTTCCCTTTTGACTGTCTTCCTGTCTTAGTCAAGAAGATTTCTTTCTGCGAAAGGGATGTTTTCAGAATGCTAAGTACTCCCACTCCATGAACAAAGTAGATTTTGTTAGTTTTCTAAGTCTCTCTTATTTTCCGGGGAAATAGCTGAAGTTCTCTGTGTAAACCTCTATATATTCTCTGGGAATATGAACCACAGTGTTCTTTCTCTTGTTTCTATCTGTTGTCAATCCTAAGAACCTAATACTTTCTTTGTTCACTGTATCATTGTCTTAGAGAAGTAGATTTTTTTCTGTGAAAGTGATGTTTTCAGAATGTTAAGTACTCCCAACTCCGTGAACAACGTAGATTTTCCCAGTTTTCTAAGTCTCTCTTATTTTCTGGTGATTATATCTGAAGTTCTCTGTGTAAACTTCTGTAACTTCTCTGGGTATATGAACCACTGTGTTCTTTCTCTTGTTTCTATCTGTTGTCTGTCTTAAGAAACTAATACTTTCTCTGTTCACTGTATCGTTGTCTTAGAGAAGTATATTTCTTTCGGTGAAAGTGATGATTTCAGAATGCTAAGTTCTCCCAACTCTACATACAACGTCGATTTTGGCAGTTATCTAAGTCTTTCTTCTTTTACTGTAGTTATAACTGAAATTTCCTGTGTAAACCTGTGACTTCTCTGCGTAGAGGAATCACTGTGTACTTTCTCTTGTTTCTATCTGTTCTCAATCTTAGGAAACTAATACTTTCTCTGTTCACTGTATCGTTGCCTTAGCCAAGTAGATTTCTTGTGTGAAAGTGATGTTTTCAGAATGCTAAGTACTCCCAACTCCATGAACAACATAGATTTTCCCAGTTTTCTAAGTCTCTCTTATTTTCTTGTAGTTATAGCTGAAGTTGTCTTTTTAAACCTCTGTATGTTCTCTAGGTAGATCAATCACTGTGTACTTTCTTTTGTTTCTATCTGTACTCCACCTTAGGAAACAAATACTTTCTCTGTTGACTGTATTCCTGTCTTAGTTAAGAAGATTTCTTTATGCGAAAGTGATGTTTTCAGAATGCTAAGTACTCTCAACTCCATGAACAACGTAGATTTTACCAGTTATCTAGGTCTCTCTTATTTTATTGTAGTTATAGCTGAAGTTCTCTGCGTAAATATCTGTAACTTCTCTGGGGAGATGAATCACTGTGTACTTTCTCTTGTTTCTATCTGTTCTCAATTGTAAGAAACTAATACTTTCTCTGTTCACTGTGTCGTTGCCTTAGAGAAGTAGATTTCTTTTTGTGACAGTGATGTTTTCAGAATGCTAAGTACTCCCAACTCTATCAACAACGTAGATTTTGCCATTTATCTAAGTCTGTCTTATTTTCTTGTAGTTTTCATTGGGAGATCTCTGTGTAAAGCTCTGTAACTTCTCTGGGTAGATGAATCACTGTGTTCTTTCTCTTGTTTCTATCTGTTCTCAATCTTAAGAAACTAATACTTTCTCTGTTCACTGTATCGTTGTCTTAGAGAAGTAGATTGCTTTCTGTGAAAGTGATATTTTCAGCATGCTAAGTACTCCCAACTCCATGAACAACGTAGATTTTCCCAGTTTTCTGAGTCTCCCTTATTTTCTTGTAGTTATAGCTCAATTTCGCTCTTTAAACCTCTGTATCTTCTCTAGGTAGATGAATCACTGTGTACTTTCTTTTGTTTCTATCTGTACTCAATCTTAGGAAACAAATATTTTCTCTTTTGACTGTATTCCTGTCTTAGTGAAGAAGATTTCTTTCTGCGAAAGTGATGTTTTCAGAATGCTATGTACTCCCAATTCCATGAACAACGTAGATTTTACCAGTTATCTAAGTCTGTCTTATTTTATTGTAGTTGTAGTTGAGGTTCTCTGTGTAAACCTCTGTAACTTCTCTGAGTATGTGAATCAGTGTCTTCTTTCTCTTGTTTCTGTCTGTTCTCAATCTTAAGAAACTAATACATTCCCTGTTCACTGTATCGCTGCCTTAGCTAAGTAGATTTCTTTCTGTGAAAGTGATGTTTTCAGAATGCTAAGTACTCCCAACTCCATGAACCATATAGATTTTGCTAGTTTTCTAAGTCTCTCTTATTTTCCGGTGGTTACAGCTGAAGTTCTCTGTGTAAACCTCTATAACTTCTCTGGGTATATGAACCACTGTGTTCTTTCTCCTGTTTCTATCTGTTATGAATCTTAAGAAACTAATACTTTCTCTGTTCACTGTATCGTTGTCTTAGAGAAGTAGATTTCCTTTTGTGAAAGTGATGTTTTCAGAATGCTAAGTACTCCCAACTCCATGAACAACATAGATTTTCCCAGTTTTCTAAGTCTCTCTTATTTTCTTGTAGTTATAGCTGAAGTTCTCTCTTTAAACCTCTGTATCTTCTCTAGGTAGATGAATCACTGTGTACTTTCTTTTGTTTCTATCTGTACTCAATAGACAAATACTTTCTGTTTTGACTGTCTTCCTGTCTTAGTGAAGAAGATTTCTTTCTGCGAAAGTGATGTTTTCAGAATGCTAAGTACTCCCAACTCCATGAACAAAGTAGATTTTGTTAGTTTTCTAAGTCTCTCTTATTTTCCGGTGGATATAGCTGAAGTTCTCTGTGTAAACCTCTATATATTCTCTGGGTATATGAACCACAGTGTTGTTTCTCTTGTTTCTATCTGTTCTCAATCTTAAGAAACTAATACTTTGTCTGTTGACTTTATTATTGTCTTAGGGAACTAGAGTTCGTTCAGTGAAAGTGATGTTTTCAGAATGCTAAGTACTCCGAAGTTCATGAACAACATAGATTTTCCCAGTTTTCTAAGTCTCTCTTATTTTCTCGCAGCTATAGCTGAAGTTCTCTTTAAACCTGTGTATCTTTTCTAGGTAGATGAATCAGTGTGTACTTTCTCTTGTTTCTATCTGTACTCAATCTTAAGAAAATAATACTTTCCCTGTTGATTATATCATTGTCTTACAGAAATAGATTTCTTTCTGTAAAAGTGATATTTTCACATTGCTAAGTAGTCCCAACTCTATGAACAGTGTAGATTTTGCCTGTTATCTAAGTCTCTCTTATTTTCTTGTAGTTATAGTTTGGACATCTCTGTGAAAACCTCTTTACTTTCTTGTAGTTATAGCTCAAGTTCGCTGTGTAAACCTCTGTAACTTCTCTAGGCAGATGAATCACTGTGTAATTTCTCTTGTTTCTATCTGTTCTCAATCTTAAAAAACTAATACTTTCTCTGTTCACTGTATCATTGTCTTAGAGAAGTAGATTTCTTTCTCCGAAAGTGATGTTTTCAGAATGCTTATTACTCCCAACTACATGAACAATGTAGATTTTGCTAGTTTTCTAAGTCTCTCTTATTTTCCGGTGGTTATAGCTGAAGTTTTCTGTATAAACCTCTATAACTTCTCTGGGTATATGAACCACTGTGTTCTTTCTTTGTTTCTATCTGTTCTCAATCTTAAGAATCTAATACTTTCTGTGTTCACTGTATCGTTGTCTTAGAGAAGTAGATTTCTTTTTGTGAAAGTGATGTTTTGAGAATGCTAAGTACTCCCAAGTTCATGAACAACATAGATTTTGCTAGTTTTCTAAGTCTCTCTTATTTTCTGGTAGTTATAGCTGAAGATATCTGTGTAAACCTCTGTAACTTTTCTGGGTAGAGGAATCACTGTGTACTTTCTTTTGTTTCTATCTGTACTCAATCTTAAGAAAGAAATAGTTTCTCTGTTCACTGTATTCCTGTCTTAGAGAGGTAGATTTCTTTCTGTGAAAGTGATATTTTCACATTGTTATGGACTCCCAACTGTATATAGAACGTAGATTTTGTCACTTATCTAAGTCTCTCTTATTTTCTTGTAGTTATACTTGGGACATCTCTGTGAAAATCTCTGCAACTTCTCTGGGTAAATGAATCACTGTGTTCTTTCTCTTGTATCTATCTGTTCTCAATCTTAAGAAACTAATACTTTCTCTGTTCACTGTGTCATTGTCTTAGAGAAGTAGATTTTTTTCTCTGAAAGTGATGTTTTCAGAATGCTAAGTACTCCCAACTCCATGAACAAGGTAGATTTTCCCAGTTTTCTAAGTCTCTCTTATTTTCTTGTAGTTACAGCTGAAGTTGTCTCTTTAAACCTCTGTATCTTCTCTAGGGGGATCAATCACTGTGTACTTTCTTTTGTTTCTATCTGTACTCAATCTTAAGAAACAAATACTTTCTCTGTGACTGTATTCCTGTCTTAGTGAAGAAGATTTCTTTCTGCGAAAGTGATGTTTTCAGAATCCTAAGTACTCTGAACTCCAGGAACAACGTAGAGTTTACGAGTTATCTATGTCTCTCTTATTTTATTTTAGTTGTAGTTGAAGTTCTCTGTGTAAACCTTTGTTACTTTTCTGGGTATATGAACCACTGTGTTCTTTCTCTTGTTTCTATCTTTTATCAATCTTAAGAAACTACTACTTTCTCTGTTCACTGTATCATTGTCTTAGAGAAGTAGATTTCTTTCTGTGAAAGTGATGTTTTCAGAATGCTATGTACTCCCAACTCTATGAACAACGTAGATTTTCCCAGTTATCTAAGTCTCTCTTATTTTCTTGTAGTTATAGTTTGGACATCTCTGGGAAAACCTCTGTAACTTCTCTGGGTAGATGAATCACTGTGTTCTTTCTCTTGCTTCTATCTGTTCTCAATCTTAGGAAACTAATACTTTCTCTGTTCACTGTATCATTGCCTTAGCTAAGTAAATTTCTTTCTGTGAAAGTGATGTTTTCCGAATGCTAAGTACTCCCAACTCCATGAACAATGTAGATTTTCCCAGTTTTCTAAGTCTCTCTTATTTTCTTGTAGTTATAGCTGAAGTTCTCTCTTTAAACCTCTGCATCTTCTCTAGGTAGATGAATCAGTGTGTACTTTCTCTTGTTTCTATCTCTTCTCAATCTCAAGAAACTAATACTTTCTCTGTTCGCTGTATCGTTGTCTTAGAGAAGTAGATTTCTTTTTGTGAAAGTGAAGTTTTCAGAATGCTAAGTACTCCTAACTCTATCAACAACATAGATTTTGCCGGTTATGTAAGTCTCTCTTATTTTCTTGTAGTTTTAGTTGGGAGATCTCTGTGTAAACCTCTGTAACTTCTCTGGGTATAGAAATCACTGTGTTCTTTCTCTTGTTTCTTTCTGTTCTCAATCTTAAGAAACTAATACTTTCTCTATTCACTGTATCGTTGTCTTAGGGAATCAGTTTTATTTTTGTGAAAGTGATGTTTTCAGAATGCTAAGTACTCCCAACTCCATGAACAACATAGATTTTGCTAGTTTTCTATGTCTCTCTTATTTTCTGGCAGTTATAGCTGAAGTTCTCTGTGTAAACCTCTGTAACTGATCTGGATAGAGGAATCACTGTGTACTTTCTCTTATTTCTATCTGTTCCCAAACTTAAGAAACTAATACTTTCTCCGTTCACTGTATCATTGTCTTAGAGAAGTAGATTTCTTTCTGTGAAATTGATGGTTTCAGAATGCTAAGTACTCCCAACTCCATGAACAACGTAGATTTTCCCAGTTTTCTAAGTCTCTCTTATTTTCTGGTGGTTATAACTGAATTTCTCTGTGTAAACTGTTGCAACTTCTCTGGATATATGAACCACTGTGTTCTTTTTCTTTTTTCTATCTGTTATCTATCTTAAGAAACTAATACTTTGTCTGTTCACTGTATCGTTGTCTTACAGAAGTAGATTTCTTTCGGTGAAAGTGATGATTCCAGAATGCTAAGTACTCCCAACTCTATATACAACGTAGATTTTGGCAGTTATCTAAATCTGTATTCTTTTATTGTAGTCATAGCTGAAATTTTCTGTGTAAAGTTGTGTAACTTCTCTGGGTAGAGGAATCACTGTGTAATTCCTCTTGTTTCTATCTGTTCTCAATCTTAAGACAATAATACATTCTCTGTTCACTGTATCATTGTCTTAGAGAAGTAGATTTGTTTCTGTGAAACTGATGTTTTCAGAATGCTAAGTACTACCAACTCCATGAACAACATAGATTTTCCCAGTTTTCTAAGTCTCTCTTGTTTTCTTGTAGTTATAGCTGAAGTTCTCTCTTTAATCCTGTTTATCTTCTCTAGGTAGATGAATCACTGTGTACTTTCTTTTGTTTCTATCTGTACTCAATCTTAATAGACAAATACTTTCCCTTTTGACTGTCTTCCTGTCTTAGTCAAGAAGATTTCTTTCTGCGAAAGGGATGTTTTCAGAATGCTAAGTACTCCCACTCCATGAACAAAGTAGATTTTGTTAGTTTTCTAAGTCTCTCTTATTTTCCGGGGAAATAGCTGAAGTTCTCTGTGTAAACCTCTATATATTCTCTGGGAATATGAACCACAGTGTTCTTTCTCTTGTTTCTATCTGTTGTCAATCCTAAGAACCTAATACTTTCTTTGTTCACTGTATCATTGTCTTAGAGAAGTAGATTTTTTTCTGTGAAAGTGATGTTTTCAGAATGTTAAGTACTCCCAACTCCGTGAACAACGTAGATTTTCCCAGTTTTCTAAGTCTCTCTTATTTTCTGGTGATTATATCTGAAGTTCTCTGTGTAAACTTCTGTAACTTCTCTGGGTATATGAACCACTGTGTTCTTTCTCTTGTTTCTATCTGTTGTCTGTTTTAAGAAACTAATACTTTCTCTGTTCACTGTATCGTTGTCTTAGAGAAGTATATTTCTTTCGGTGAAAGTGATGATTTCAGAATGCTAAGTTCTCCCAACTCTACATACAACGTCGATTTTGGCAGTTATCTAAGTCTTTCTTCTTTTACTGTAGTTATAACTGAAATTTCCTGTGTAAACCTGTGACTTCTCTGCGTAGAGGAATCACTGTGTACTTTCTCTTGTTTCTATCTGTTCTCAATCTTAGGAAACTAATACTTTCTCTGTTCACTGTATCGTTGCCTTAGCCAAGTAGATTTCTTGTGTGAAAGTGATGTTTTCAGAATGCTAAGTACTCCCAACTCCATGAACAACATAGATTTTCCCAGTTTTCTAAGTCTCTCTTATTTTCTTGTAGTTATAGCTGAAGTTGTCTTTTTAAACCTCTGTATGTTCTCTAGGTAGATCAATCACTGTGTACTTTCTTTTGTTTCTATCTGTACTCCACCTTAGGAAACAAATACTTTCTCTGTTGACTGTATTCCTGTCTTAGTTAAGAAGATTTCTTTATGCGAAAGTGATGTTTTCAGAATGCTAAGTACTCTCAACTCCATGAACAACGTAGATTTTACCAGTTATCTAGGTCTCTCTTATTTTATTGTAGTTATAGCTGAAGTTCTCTGCGTAAATATCTGTAACTTCTCTGGGGAGATGAATCACTGTGTACTTTCTCTTGTTTCTATCTGTTCTCAATTGTAAGAAACTAATACTTTCTCTGTTCACTGTGTCGTTGCCTTAGAGAAGTAGATTTCTTTTTGTGACAGTGATGTTTTCAGAATGCTAAGTACTCCCAACTCTATCAACAACGTAGATTTTGCCATTTATCTAAGTCTGTCTTATTTTCTTGTAGTTTTCATTGGGAGATCTCTGTGTAAAGCTCTGTAACTTCTCTGGGTAGATGAATCACTGTGTTCTTTCTCTTGTTTCTATCTGTTCTCAATCTTAAGAAACTAATACTTTCTCTGTTCACTGTATCGTTGTCTTAGAGAAGTAGATTGCTTTCTGTGAAAGTGATATTTTCAGCATGCTAAGTACTCCCAACTCCATGAACAACGTAGATTTTCCCAGTTTTCTGAGTCTCCCTTATTTTCTTGTAGTTATAGCTCAATTTCGCTCTTTAAACCTCTGTATCTTCTCTAGGTAGATGAATCACTGTGTACTTTCTTTTGTTTCTATCTGTACTCAATCTTAGGAAACAAATATTTTCTCTTTTGACTGTATTCCTGTCTTAGTGAAGAAGATTTCTTTCTGCGAAAGTGATGTTTTCAGAATGCTATGTACTCCCAATTCCATGAACAACGTAGATTTTACCAGTTATCTAAGTCTGTCTTATTTTATTGTAGTTGTAGTTGAGGTTCTCTGTGTAAACCTCTGTAACTTCTCTGAGTATGTGAATCAGTGTCTTCTTTCTCTTGTTTCTGTCTGTTCTCAATCTTAAGAAACTAATACATTCCCTGTTCACTGTATCGCTGCCTTAGCTAAGTAGATTTCTTTCTGTGAAAGTGATGTTTTCAGAATGCTAAGTACTCCCAACTCCATGAACCATATAGATTTTGCTAGTTTTCTAAGTCTCTCTTATTTTCCGGTGGTTACAGCTGAAGTTCTCTGTGTAAACCTCTATAACTTCTCTGGGTATATGAACCACTGTGTTCTTTCTCCTGTTTCTATCTGTTATGAATCTTAAGAAACTAATACTTTCTCTGTTCACTGTATCGTTGTCTTAGAGAAGTAGATTTCCTTTTGTGAAAGTGATGTTTTCAGAATGCTAAGTACTCCCAACTCCATGAACAACATAGATTTTCCCAGTTTTCTAAGTCTCTCTTATTTTCTTGTAGTTATAGCTGAAGTTCTCTCTTTAAACCTCTGTATCTTCTCTAGGTAGATGAATCACTGTGTACTTTCTTTTGTTTCTATCTGTACTCAATAGACAAATACTTTCTGTTTTGACTGTCTTCCTGTCTTAGTGAAGAAGATTTCTTTCTGCGAAAGTGATGTTTTCAGAATGCTAAGTACTCCCAACTCCATGAACAAAGTAGATTTTGTTAGTTTTCTAAGTCTCTCTTATTTTCCGGTGGATATAGCTGAAGTTCTCTGTGTAAACCTCTATATATTCTCTGGGTATATGAACCACAGTGTTGTTTCTCTTGTTTCTATCTGTTCTCAATCTTAAGAAACTAATACTTTGTCTGTTGACTTTATTATTGTCTTAGGGAACTAGAGTTCGTTCAGTGAAAGTGATGTTTTCAGAATGCTAAGTACTCCGAAGTTCATGAACAACATAGATTTTCCCAGTTTTCTAAGTCTCTCTTATTTTCTCGCAGCTATAGCTGAAGTTCTCTTTAAACCTGTGTATCTTTTCTAGGTAGATGAATCAGTGTGTACTTTCTCTTGTTTCTATCTGTACTCAATCTTAAGAAAATAATACTTTCCCTGTTGATTATATCATTGTCTTACAGAAATAGATTTCTTTCTGTAAAAGTGATATTTTCACATTGCTAAGTAGTCCCAACTCTATGAACAGTGTAGATTTTGCCTGTTATCTAAGTCTCTCTTATTTTCTTGTAGTTATAGTTTGGACATCTCTGTGAAAACCTCTTTACTTTCTTGTAGTTATAGCTCAAGTTCGCTGTGTAAACCTCTGTAACTTCTCTAGGCAGATGAATCACTGTGTAATTTCTCTTGTTTCTATCTGTTCTCAATCTTAAAAAACTAATACTTTCTCTGTTCACTGTATCATTGTCTTAGAGAAGTAGATTTCTTTCTCCGAAAGTGATGTTTTCAGAATGCTTATTACTCCCAACTACATGAACAATGTAGATTTTGCTAGTTTTCTAAGTCTCTCTTATTTTCCGGTGGTTATAGCTGAAGTTTTCTGTATAAACCTCTATAACTTCTCTGGGTATATGAACCACTGTGTTCTTTCTTTGTTTCTATCTGTTCTCAATCTTAAGAATCTAATACTTTCTGTGTTCACTGTATCGTTGTCTTACAGAAGTAGATTTCTTTTTGTGAAAGTGATGTTTTGAGAATGCTAAGTACTCCCAAGTTCATGAACAACATAGATTTTGCTAGTTTTCTAAGTCTCTCTTATTTTCTGGTAGTTATAGCTGAAGTTATCTGTGTAATCCTCTGTAACTTTTCTGGGTAGCGGAATCACTGTGTACTTTCTCTTGTTTCTATCTGTTCCCAATCTTAAGAAACTAATACTTTCTCTGTTCACTGTCTCATTGTCTTAGAGAAGTGGATTTCTTTCTGTCAAAGTGATATTTTCACATTGCTGAGTACTCCCAACTCCATTAACAATGTAGATTTTACCAGTTATCTAAGTCTGTCTTCTTTTACTGTAGTTATAGCTGAAATTCTCTGTGTAAACCTTTGAAACTTCTCTAGGTAGATGAATCACTGTGTACTTTCCTTTGTTTCTATCTGTTCCCAAACTTAAGAAACTAATACTTTCTCCGTTCACTGTATCATTGTCTTACAGAAGTAGATTTCTTTCTGTGAAATTGATGGTTTCAGAATGCTAAGTACTCCCAACTCTATCAACAATGTAGGTTTTACCAGTTTTCTAAGTCTCTCTTATTTTCTTGTACTTATACTGGGAATTCTCTGTGTAAACCTCTGTAACTTCTCTAGGTAGATGAATCTCTGTGTACTTTCTGTTGTTTCTATCTGTTACCAATCTTCAGAAACTCATACATTCTCTGTTCACTGTTTCCTGCTCTTCGAGAAGTAGATTTCTTTCTGCGAAATTGCTGTTTTCACAGTGCTAAGAACTCCCAACTCTATCAACAATGTAGGTTTTACCAGTTTTCTAAGTCTCTCTTATTTTCTTGTACTTATACTTGGAATTCTCTGTGTAAACCTATTTAACTTCTCTAGGTAAATGAATCACAGTGTACTTTCTCTTGTTTCTATCTGTTCCCAATCTGCAGAAACTCATACATTCTCTGTTCACTGTTTCCCGGTCTTAGAGAGGTACATGTCTTTGTGCCAAAGTGCTGTTTTCACAGTGCTGAGTACTCCCAACTCTATCAACAATGTAGGTTTTACCAGTTTTCTAAGTCTCTCTTATTTTCTTGGAGTTACACTTGGATTTCTCTGTGTAAACCTCTGTAACTTCTCTAGGTAGATGAATCACTGTGTACTTTCTCTTCTTTCTATCTGTTACCAACCTTGAGAAACTCATACATTCTCTCTTCACTGTTTCCTGGTCTTAGAGAAGTAGATTTCTTTCTGCGAAGTGCTGTTTTCACAGTGCTAAGTATTCCCAACTCTATCAACAATGTAGGTTTTATCAGTTTTCTAAGTCTCTCTTATTTTCTTGTACTTATACTTGGAATTCTCTGTGTAAACCTCTGTAACTTCTCTAGGTAGATGAATCACTGTGTACTTTCTCTTCTTTCTATCTGTCACCAATCTTGAGAAACTCATACATTCTCTGTTCACTGTTTCGCGGTCTTAGAGATGTGGATTTCTTTCTGTGAAAGTGCTGTTTCACAGTGCTAAGTACTCCCAACTCTTTCAACAATGTAGGTTTTACCAGTTTTTGGTATCTCTTATTTTCTTGGAGTTTTACTTGGAATTCTCTGTGTAAACCTTTGTAAGTTCTCTAGGTAGATGAATCACTGTGTACTTTCTCTTGTTTCTATCTGTTACCAATCTTGAAAAACTCATACATTCTCTGTTCACTGTTTCGTAGTCTTAGAGAAGTAGATTTCTTTCTGCGAAAGTGCTGTTTTCACAGTGCTAAGTACTCCCAACTGTATCAACAAAGTAGGTTTTACCAGTTTTCTAAGTCTCTCTTATTTTCTTATACTTATACGTGGAATTGTCTGTGTAAACCTCTGTAACTGCTTTAGGTAGATGAATCACTGTGTACTTTATCTTGTTTCTATCTGTTCCCAATCTTCAGAAACTCATACATTCTCTGTTCACTGTTTCCCGGTCTTAGAGAGGTAGATGTCTTTGTGCGAAAGTGCTGTTTTCACAGTGCTAGGTACTCCCAACTCTATCAACAATGTAGGTTTTACCAGTTTTCGAAGTCTCTCTTATTTTCTTGTACTGATACTTGGAATTCTCTGTGTAAACCTCTGTAACTTCTCTAGTTAGATTAATCACTGTGTACTTTCTCTTATTTCTATCTGTTATCAATCTTGAGAAACTCATACATTCTCTTTTCACTGGTTCCTGGTCTTTGAGAAGTAGATTTCTTTCCGTGAAAGTGCAGTTTTCACAGTGCTAAGTACTCCCAACTCTATCAACAATGTAGGTTTTACCAGTGTTCTAAGTCTCTCTTATTTTCTTGTACTTATACTTGGAATTCTCTGTGTAAACCTCTGTAACTTCTCTAGGTAGATGAATCATTGTGTACTTTCTCTTGTTTCTATGTGTTACCAATCTTGAGAAGCTCATAATTCTGTGTTCCCTGTTTCGCGTTCTTAGAGAAGGAGATTTCTTTGTGCGAAAGTGCTGTTTTCACAGTGCTAAGTACTCCCAACTGTATCAACATTGTAGGTTTTACCAGTTTTCTAAGTCTCTCTTATTTTCTTGTACTTATACTTGGAATTCTCTGTGTAAACCTCTGTACCTTCACTAGGTAGATGAATCACTGTGTATTTTCTCTTGTTTCTATCTGTTGCCAATCTTGAGAAACTCATACATTCTCTGTTCACTGTTACGCGTTATTACGCGTTCCTAGAAAGGTAGATTTCTTTGTGCGAAAGTGCTGTTTTCACAGTGCTAAGTACTCCCAACTCTATCAACAATGTAGGTTTTACCAGTTTTCTAAGTCTCTCTTATTTTCTTGTATTTATACTTGGAATTCTCTGTGTAAACCTCTGTACCTTCTCTAGGTAGATGAATCACTGTGTACTTTCTCTTGTTTCTATCTGTTGCCAACCTTGAGAAACTCATACATTCTCTGTTCACTGTTACGCGTTCCTAGAAAAGTAGATTTCTTTGTGCGAAAGTACTGTTTTCACAGTGCTAAGTACTCACAACTCCATCAACAATGTTGGTTTTACCAGTTTTCTATGTCTCTCTTATTTTCTTGTACTTATACTTGGAATTCTCTGTGTTAACCTCTGTTACTTCTCTAGGTAGATGAATCACTGCGTACTTTCTCTTGTTTCTATCTGTTACCAATCTTGAGAAACTCATACATTCTCTGTTCACTGTTTCGCGGTCTTAGAGAAGTACATTTCTTTGTGCGAAAGTCCTGTTTTCAAAGTGCTAACTACTCCCAACTCTATTAACAATGTAGGTTTTATCAGTTTTCCAAGTCTCTCTTATTTTCTGTTACTTATACTTGGAATTCTCTGTGTAAACCTCTGTAACTTCTCTAGGTAGATGAATCACTGTGTACTTTCTCTTGTTTCTATCTGTTACCAATCTTGAGAAACTCATACATTCTCTGTTCACTGTTTCCCGGTCTTAGAGAAGTAGATTTCTTTGTGTGAAAGTGCTGTTTTCACAGTGCTAAGTACTCCGAACTCTGTCAACAATGTAGGTTTCACCAGTTTTCTAAGTCTCTCTTATTTTCTTGTACTTATACTTGGAATTCTCTGGGTAAACCTCTGTAATTTCTCTAGGTAGGTCAATCACTGTGTACTTTCTCTTGTTTCTATCTGTTACGAATCTTGAGAAACTGATACATTCTCTGTTAACTGTTTCCCGGTCTTAGAGAAGTAGATTTCTTTGTGTGAAAGTGCTGTTTTCACAGTGCTAAGTACTCCCAACTCTATCAACATTGTAGTTTTTACCAGTGTTCTAAGTCTCTCTTATTTTCTTGTAGTTATACTTGGACTTCTCTGTGTAAACCTCTGTAACTTCTCTAGGTAGATGAATCACAGTGTACTTTCTCTTGTTTCTATCTGTTACCAATCTTGAGAAAATCATAGATTCTCTGTTCACTGTTTCGCGGTCTTAGAGAAGTAGATTTCTTTCTGCGAAAGTGCTGTTTTCACAGTGCTAAGTACTCCCAACTGTGTCAACAAAGTAGGTTTTACCAGTTTTCTAAGTCTCTCTTATTTTCTTATACTTATACTTGGAATTATCTGTGTAAACCTCTGTAACTTCTCTAGGTAGATGAATCACTGTGTACTTTCTCTTGTTTCTATCTGTTACCAATCTTGAGAAACTCATACATTCTCTGTTCACTGTTTCGCGGGCTTAGAGTAGTAGATTTCTTTGTGCGAAAGTGCTGTTTTCACAGTACTAAGTACTACCAACTCTATCAACAATGTAGGTTTTACCAGTTTTCTAAATCTCTCTTATTTTCTTGGAGTAAGACTTGAAATTCTCTGTGTAAACTTCTGTAACTTCTCTAGGTAGATGAATCACTGTGTACTTTGTCTTGTTTCTATCTGTTACGAATCTTGAGAAACTCATACATTCTCTGTTCACTGTTTCCCGGTCTTAGAGAGGTAGATTTCTTTCTGCGAAAGTGCTGTTTTCACAGTGCTAGGTACTCCCAACTCTATCAACAATGTGGGTTTTACCAGTTTTCTAAGTCTCTCTTATTTTCTTGTACTTATACTTGGAATTCTCTGTGTAAACCTCTGTAACTTCTCTAGGTAGATGAATCACTGTGTACTTTCTCTTGTTTCTATCTGTTACCAATGTGGAGAAACTCATACATTCTCTGTTCACTGTTTCGTTGTCTTAGAGAAGTAGATTTCTTTCTGCGAAAGTGCTGTTTTCACAGTGCTAAGTACTGCCAACTGTATCAACAAAGTAGGTTTTACCAGTTTTCTAAGTCTCTCTCATTTTCTTATACTTATACTTGGAATTCTCTGTGTAAACCTCTGTAACTTCTCTAGGTAGATGAATCACAGTGTACATTGTCTTGTTTCTATCTGTTACCAATCGTGATAAATTCATTCATTCCCTGTTCACTGTTTCCCGGTCTAGAGAGGTAGATGTCTTTGTGCGAAAGTGCTGTTTTCACAGTGCTAGGTACTCCCAACTCTATCAACAATGTAGGTTTTACCAGTTTTCTAAGTCTCTCTTATTTTCTTGTAGTGATACTTGGAATTCTCTGTGTAAACCTCTGTAACTTCTCTTGATAGATGAATCACTGTGTACTTTGTCTTGTTTCTATCTGTTACCAATCTTGAGAAACTCATACATTCTCTGTTCACTGTTTCGTGGTCTTAGAGAAGTAGATTTCTTTCTGCGAGAGTGCTGCTTTCACAGTGCTAAGTACTGCCAACTGTATCAACAATGTAGGTTTTACCAGTTTTCTAAGTCTCTCTTATTTTCTTATACTTATACTTGGAATTATCTGTGTAAACCTCTGTAACTTCTCTAGGTAGATGAATCACTGTGTACTTTATCTTGTTTCTATCTGTTCCCAATCTTCAGAAACTCATACATTCTCTGTTCACTGTTTCCCGGTCTTAGAGAGGTAGATGTCTTTGTGCGAAAGTGCTGTTTTCACAGTGCTAAGTACTCCCAACTCTATCAACAATGTAGGTTTTACCAGTTTTCTAAGTCTCTCTTATTTTCTTGTACTGATACTTGGAATTCTCTGTGTAAACCTCTGTAACTTCTCTAGTTAGATTAATCACTGTGTACTTTCTCTTATTTCTATCTGTTATCAATCTTGAGAAACTCATACATTCTCTTTTCACTGGTTCCTGGTCTTTGAGAAGTAGATTTCTTTCCGTGAAAGTGCAGTTTTCACAGTGCTAAGTACTCCCAACTCTATCAACAATGTAGGTTTTACCAGTGTTCTAAGTCTCTCTTATTTTCTTGTACTTATACTTGGAATTCTCTGTGTAAACCTCTGTAACTTCTCTAGGTAGATGAATCATTGTGTACTTTCTCTTGTTTCTATGTGTTACCAATCTTGAGAAGCTCATAATTCTGTGTTCCCTGTTTCGCGTTCTTATAGAAGGAGATTTCTTTGGGCGAAAGTGCTGTTTTCACAGTGCTAAGTACTCCCAACTGTATCAACATTGTAGGTTTTACCAGTTTTCTAAGTTTCTCTTATTTTCTTGTATTTATACTTGGAATTCTCTGTGTAAACCTCTGTACCTTCACTAGGTAGATGAATCACTGTTTATTTTCTCTTGTTTCTATCTGTTGCCAATCTTGAGAAACTCATACATTCTCTGTTCACTGTTACGCGTTATTACGCGTTCCTAGAAAGGTAGATTTCTTTGTGCGAAAGTGCTGTTTTCACAGTGCTAAGTACTCCCAACTCTATCAACAATGTTGGTTTTACCAGTTTTCTACGTCTCTGTTATTTTCTTGTACTTATACTTGGAATTCTCTGTGTAAATCTCTGTAACTTCTCTAGGTAGATGAATCACTGCGTACTTTCTCTTGTTTCTATCTGTTACCAATCTTGAGAAACTCATACATTCTCTGTTCACTGTTTCGCGGTCTTAGAGAAGTACATTTCTTTGTGCGAAAGTCCTGTTTTCACAGTGCTAACTAGTCTCAACTCTATTAACAATGTAGGTTTTATCAGTTTTCCAAGTCTCTCTTATTTTCTGTTACTTATACTTGGAATTCTCTGTGTAAACCTCTGTAACTTCTCTAGGTAGATGAATCACTGTGTACTTTCTCTTGTTTCTATCTGTTACCAATCTTGAGAAACTCATACATTCTCTGTTCACTGTTTCCCGGTCTTAGAGAAGTAGATTTCTTTGTGTGAAAGTGCTGTTTTCACAGTGCTAAGTACTCCGAACTCTATCAACAATGTAGGTTTCACCAGTTTTCTAAGTCTCTCTTATTTACTTGTACTTATACTTGGAATTCTCTGTGTAAACCTCTGTAATTTCCCTAGGTAGGTGAATCACTGTGTACTTTCTCTTGTTTCTATCTGTTACCAATTTTGAGTAACTGATACATTCTCTGTTAACTGTTTCCCGGTCTTAGAGAAGTAGATTTCTTTGTGCGAAAGTGCTGTTTTCACAGTGCTAAGTACTCCCAACTCTATCAACAGTGTAGTTTTTACCAGTATTCTAAGTCTCTCTTATTTTCTTGTACTTATACTTGGACTTCTCTGTGTAAACCTCTGTAACTTCTCTAGGTAGATGAATCACAGTGTACTTTCTCTTGTTTCTATCTGTTGCCAATGTTGAGAAACTCATACATTCTCTGTTCACTGTTTCGCGGTCTTCGAGAAGTAGATTTCTTTGTGCGAAAGTGCTGTTTTGACAGTGCTCAGTACTCCCAACTGTATCAACAATGTAGGTTTTACCAGTTTTCTAAGTCTCTCTTATTTTCCTGTACTTATACTTGGAATTCTCTGTGTAAACCACTGTAACTTCTCTAGGTAGATGAATCACTGGGTACTTTCTCTTCTTTCTATCTGTCACCAAGCTTGAGAAACTCATACATTCTCTGTTCACTGTTTCGCGGTCTTAGAGAAGTGGATTTCTTTCTGTGAAAGTGCAGTTTTCACAGTGCTAAGTACTCCCAACTCTTTCAACAATCTAGGTTTTACCAGTTTTCTAAGTCACTCTCATTTTCTTGTACTTATACTTGGAATTCTCTGTGTAAACCTCTGTAACTTCTCTAGGTAGATGAATCACTGTGTACTTTCTCTTGTTTCTATCTGTTACCAATGTTGAGAAATTCATACATTCTCTGTTCACAGTTTCCCGGTCTTAGAGAGGTAGATTTTTTGTGCGAAAGTGCTGTTTTCACAGTGCTAAGTATTCCCAACTCTATCAACAATGTAGGTTTTACCAGTTTTTGATATCTCTTATTTTCTTGGAGTTTTACTTGGAATTCTCTGTGTAAACTTTGTAAGTTCTCTAGGTAGATGAATCACTGTGTACTTTCTCTTGTTTCTATCTGTTACCAATCTTGAAAAACTCATACATTCTCTGTTCACTGTTTCGTGGTCTTAGAGAAGTAGATTTCTTTCTGCGACAGTGCTGTTTTCACAGTGCTAAGTACTCCCAACTGTATCAACAAAGTAGGTTTTACCAGTTTTCTAAGTCTCTCTTATTTTCTTATACTTATACTTGGAATTGTCTGTGTAAACCTCCGTAACTGCTCTAGGTAGATGAATCACTGTGTACTTTATCTTGTTTCTATCTGTTCCCAATCTTCAGAAACTCATACATTCTCTGTTCACTGTTTCCCGGTCTTAGAGAGGTAGATGTCTTTGTGCGAAAGTGCTGTTTTCACAGTGCTAGGTACTCCCAACTCTATCAACAATGTAGGTTTTACCAGTTTTCTAAGTCTCTCTTATTTTCTTGTAATGATACTTGAAATTCTCTGTGTAAACCTCTGTAACTTCTCTAGGTAGATTAATCACTGTGTATTTTCTCTTATTTCTATCTGTTACCAATCTTGAGAAACTCATACATTCTCTTTTCACTGGTTCCTGGTCTTTGAGAAGTAGATTTCTTTGTGCGAAAGTGCAGTTTTCACAGTGCTAAGTACTCCCAACCCTATCAACAATGTAGGTTTTACCAGTGTTACAAGTCTCTCTTATTTTCTTGTACTTATACTTGGAATTCTCTGTGTAAACCTCTGTAACTTCTCTAGGTAGATGAATCATTGTGTACTTTCTCTTGTTTCTATGTGTTGCCAATCTTGAGAAACTCATAATTCTGTGTTCCCTGTTTCGCGTTCTTAGAGAAGGAGATTTCTTTGTGCGAAAGTGCTGTTTTCACAGTGCTAAGTACTCCCAACTGTATCAACAAAGTAGGTTTTACCAGTTTTCTAAGTCTCTCTTTTTTTCTTGTATTTATACTTGGAATTCTCTGTGTAAACCTCTGTACCTTCTCTAGGTAGGTGAATCACTGTGTACTTTCTCTTGTTTCTATCTGTTGCCAATCTTGAGAAACTCATACATTCTCTGTTCACTGTTACGCGTTCCTAGAAAAGTAGATTTCTTTGTGCGAAAGTACTGTTTTCACAGTGCTAAGTACTCCCAACTCCATCAACAATGTTGGTTTTACCAGTTTTCTATGTCTCTCTTATTTTCCTGTACTTATACTTGGAATTGTCTGTGTAAACCTCTGTAACTTCTCTAGGTAGATGAATCACTGTGTACTTTCTCTTGTTTCTATCTGTTACCAATCTTGAGAAGCTCATACATTCTCTGTTCACTGTTTCCCGGTCTTAGAGAAGTAGATTTCTTTGTGCGAAAGTCCTGTTTTCACAGTGCTAACTAGTCTCAACTCTATTAACAATGTAGGTTTTATCAGTTTTCCAGGTCTCTCTCATTTTCTGTTACTTATACTTGGAATTCTCTGTGTAAACCTCTGTAACTTCTCTAGGTAGATGAATCACTGTGTATTTTCTCTTGTTTCTATCTGTTACCAATCTTGAGAAACTCATACATTCTCTGTTCACTGTTTCCCGGTCTTAGAGAAGTAGATTTCTTTGTGTGAAAGTGCTGTTTTCACAGTGCTATGTACTCCGAACTCTATCAACAATGTAGGTTTCACCAGTTTTCTAAGTCTCTCTTATTTACTTGTACTTATACTTGGAATTCTCTGTGTAAACCTCTGTAATTTCCCTAGGTAGGTGAATCACTGTGTACTTTCTCTTGTTTCTATCTGTTACCAATCTTGAATAACTGATACATTCTCTGTTAACTGTTTCCCGGTCGTAGAGAAGTAGATTTCTTTGTGCAAAAGTGCAGTTTTCACAGTGCTAGGTACTCCCAACTCTATCAACAATGTAGGTTTTACCAGTTTTCTAAGTCTCTCTTATTTTCTTGTAGTGATACGTGGAATTCTCTGTGTAAACCTCTGTAACTTCTCTTGATAGATGAATCACTGTGTACTTTGTCTTGTTTCTATCTGTTACCAATCTTGAGAAACTCATACATTCTCTGTTCACTGTTTCGTGGTCTTAGAGAAGTAGATTTCTTTCTGCGAGAGTGCTGCTTTCACAGTGCTAAGTACTGCCAACTGTATCAACAAAGTAGGTTTTACCAGTTTTCTAAGTCTCTCTTATTTTCTTATACTTATACTTGGAATTATCTGTGTAAACCTCTGTAACTTCTCTAGGTAGATGAATCACTGTGTACTTTATCTTGTTTCTATCTGTTCCCAATCTTCAGAAACTCATACATTCTCTGTTCACTGTTTCCCGGTCTTAGAGAGGTAGATGTCTTTGTGCGAAAGTGCTGTTTTCGCAGTGCTAAGTACTCCCAACTCTATCAACAATGTAGGTTTTACCAGTTTTCTAAGTCTCTCTTATTTTCTTGTACTGATACTTGGAATTCTCTGTGTAAACCTCTGTAACTTCTCTAGTTAGATTAATCACTGTGTACTTTCTCTTATTTCTATCTGTTATCAATCTTGAGAAACTCATACATTCTCTTTTCACTGGTTCCTGGTCTTTGAGAAGTAGATTTCTTTCCGTGAAAGTGCAGTTTTCACAGTGCTAAGTACTCCCAACTCTATCAACAATGTAGGTTTTACCAGTGTTCTAAGTCTCTCTTATTTTCTTGTACTTATACTTGGAATTCTCTGTGTAAACCTCTGTAACTTCTCTAGGTAGATGAATCATTGTGTACTTTCTCTTGTTTCTATGTGTTACCAATCTTGAGAAGCTCATAATTCTGTGTTCCCTGTTTCGCGTTCTTAGAGAAGGAGATTTCTTTGGGCGAAAGTGCTGTTTTCACAGTGCTAAGTACTCCCAACTGTATCAACATTGTAGGTTTTACCAGTTTTCTAAGTTTCTCTTATTTTCTTGTATTTATACTTGGAATTCTCTGTGTAAACCTCTGTACCTTCACTAGGTAGATGAATCACTGTTTATTTTCTCTTGTTTCTATCTGTTGCCAATCTTGAGAAACTCCTACATTCTCTGTTCACTGTTACGCGTTATTACGCGTTCCTAGAAAGGTAGATTTCTTTGTGCGAAAGTGCTGTTTTCACAGTGCTAAGTACTCCCAACTCTATCAACAATGTAGGTTTCAGCAGTTTTCTAAGTCTCTCTTATTTACTTGTACCTATACTTGGAATTCTCTGTGTAAACCTCTGTAATTTCCCTAGGTAGGTGAATCACTGTGTACTTTCTCTTGTTTCTATCTGTTACCAATCTTGAGTAACTGATACATTCTCTGTTAACTGTTTCCCGGTCTTAGAGAAGTAGATTTCTTTGTGCGAAAGTGCTGTTTTCACAGTGCTAAGTACTCCCAACTCTATCAACAGTGTAGTTTTTACCAGTATTCTAAGTCTCTCTTATTTTCTTGTACTTATACTTGGACTTCTCTGTGTAAACCTCTGTAACTTCTCTAGGTAGATGAATCACAGTGTACTTTCTCTTGTTTCTATCTGTTGCCAATGTTGAGAAACTCATACATTTTCTGTTCACTGTTTCGCGGTCTTCGAGAAGTAGATTTCTTTGTGCGAAAGTGCTGTTTTGACAGTGCTCAGTACTCCCAACTGTATCAACAATGTAGGTTTTACCACTTTTCTAAGTCTTTCTTATTTTCCTGTACTTATACTTGGAATTCTCTGTGTAAACCACTGTAACTTCTCTAGGTAGATGAATCACTGTTTACTTTCTCTTCTTTCTATCTATCACCAATCTTGAGAAACTCATACATTGTCTGTCCACTGTTTCCCGGTCTTATAGAGTTAGATTTCTTTCTCCGTAAGTGCTGTTTTCACAGTGCTAAGTACTCCCGACTCTTTGAACAATGTAGGTTTTACCAGTTTTCTAAGTCACTCTCATTTTCTTGTACTTATACTTGGAATTCTCTGTGTAAACCTCTGTAACTTCTCTAGGTAGATGAATCACAGTGTACTTTCTCTTGTTTCTATCTGTTACCAATGTTGAGAAATTCATACATTCTCTGTTCACAGTTTCCCGGTCTTAGAGAGGTAGATTTTTTGTGCGAAAGTGCTGTTTTCACAGTGCTAAGTATTCCCAACTCTATCAACAATGTAGGTTTTACCAGTTTTTGATATCTCTTATTTTCTTGGAGTTTTACTTGGAATTCTCTGTGTAAACCTTTGTAAGTTCTCTAGGTGGATGAATCACTGTGTACTTTCTCTTGTTTCTATCTGTTACCAATCTTGAAAAACTCATACATTCTCTGTTCACTGTTTCGTGGTCTTAGAGAAGTAGATTTCTTTCTGCGACAGTGCTGTTTTCACAGTGCTAAGTACTCCCAACTGTATCAACAAAGTAGGTTTTACCAGTTTTCTAAGTCTCTCTGATTTTCTTATACTTATACTTGGAATTGTCTGTGTAAACCTCTGTAACTGCTCTAGGTAGATGAATCACTGTGTACTTTATCTTGTTTCTATCTGTTCCCAATCTTCAGAAACTCATACATTCTCTGTTCACTGTTTCCCGGTCTTAGAGAGGTAGATGTCTTTGTGCGAAAGTGCTGTTTTCACAGTGCTAGGTACTCCCAACTCTATCAACAATGTAGGTTTTACCAGTTTTCTAAGTCTCTCTTATTTTCTTGTACTGATACTTGGAATTCTCTGTGTAAACCTCTGTAACTTCTCTAGGTAGATGAATCACTGTGTACTTTCTCTTGTTTCTATCTGTTACAAATCTTGAAAAACTCATACATTTCTCTGTTCACTGTTTCGTGGTCTTGGAGAAGTAGATTTCTTTGTGCGAAAGTGCAGTTTTCACAGTGCTAAGTACTCCCAACTCTATCAACAATGTAGGTTTTACCAGTGTTCTAAATCTCTCTTATTTTCTTGTACTTATACTTGGAATTCTCTGTGTAAACCTCTGTAACTTCTCTAGGTAGATGAATCATTGTGTACTTTCTCTAGATTCTATGTGTTGCCAATCTTGAGAAACTCATAATTCTGTGTTCCCTGTTTCGCGTTCTTAGAGAAGGAGATTTCTTTGTGCGAAAGTGCTGTTTTCACAGTGCTAAGTACTCCCAACTCTATCAACAATGTAGGTTTTACCAGTTTTCTAAGTCTCTCTTATTTTCTTGTATTTATACTTGGAATTCTCTGTGTAAACCTCTGTACCTTCTCTAGGTAGATGAATCACTGTGTACTTTCTCTTGTTTCTATCTGTTGCCAATCTTGAGAAACTCATACATTCTCTGTTCACTGTTACGCGTTCCTAGAAAAGTAGATTTCTTTGTGCGAAAGTACTGTTTTCACAGTGCTAAGTACTCCCAACTCTATCAACAATGTTGGTTTTACCAGTTTTCTATGTCTCTCTTATTTTCTTGTACTTATACTTGGAATTCTCTGTGTAAACCTCTGTAACTTCTCTAGGTAGATGAATCACTGCGTACTTTCTCTTGTTTCTATCTGTTACCAATCTTGAGAAACTCATACATTCTCTGTTCACTGTTTCACGGTCTTAGGGAAGTACATTTCTTTGTGCGAAAGTGCTGTTTTCACAGTGCTAACTACTCCCAACTCTATTAACAATGTAGGTTTTATCTGTTTTCCAAGTCTCTCTTATTTTCTGTTACTTATACTTGGAATTCTCTGTGTAAACCTCTGGAACTTCTCTAGGTTGATGAATCACTGTGTACTTTCTCTTGTTTCTATCTGTTACCAATCTTCAGAAACTCATACATTCTCTGTTCACTGTTTCCCGGTCTTAGAGAGGTAGATTTCTTTCTGCCAAAGTGCTGTTTTTACCGTGCTAAGTACTCCCATCTCTATCAACAATGTAGGTTTTACCACTTTTCTATGTCTCTCTTATTTTCTTGTACTTATACTGGGAATTCTCTGTGTAAACCTCTGCAACTTCTCTAGGTAGATGAATCACTGTGTACTCTCTCTTGTTTTTATCTGTTACCAATCTTGAGAAACTCATACATTCTGTGTTCACTGTTTCCCGGTCTTAGCGAAGTAGATTTCTTTCGGAGAATGTGTTGTTTTCACAGTGCTAAGTACTCCCAACTCTATCAATAATGTAGGTTTTACCAGTTTTCTAAGTCTCTCTTATTTTCTTGTACTTATACTTGGACTTCTCTGTGTAAACCTCTGTAACTTCTCTAGGTAGATGAATCACTGTGTACTTTCTCTTGTTTCTATCTGTTACCAATCTTGAGAAACTCATACATTCTCTATTCACTGTTTCCCGGTGTTAGAGAAGTAGATTTCTTTGTGCGAAAGTGCTGTTTTCACAGTGCTAAGTATTCCCAACTCTATCAACAATGTAGGTTTTACCAGTTTTCTAAGTCTCTCTTATATTCTTGTACTGATACTTGGAATTCTCTGTGTACATCTCTGTAACTTCTCTAGGTCGATGAATAACTGTGTACTTTCTCTTGTTTCTATCTGTTACCAATCTTGAGAAACTCATACATTCTCTGTTCCCTGTTTCGCGTTCTTAGAGAAGTAGATTTCCTTGTGTGAAAGTCCTGTTTTCACATTGCTAAGTACTCCCAACTCTATAAACAATGTAGGTTTTACCAGTTTTCTAAGTCTCTCTTATTTTCTTGTATTTATACTTGGACTTCTGTGTGTAAACCTTTGTAACTTCTCTAGGTACATGAATCACTGTGTAATTTCTCTTGTTTCTATCTGTTACCAATCTTGAGAAACTCATACATTCTCTGTTCACTGTTTGCGGTCTTATAGAAGCAGATTTCTTTCTGGGAAAGTGCTGTTTGCACAGTGCTAAGTAGTCCCAAATGTATGAACAATGTAGGTTTTACCCGTTATCTAAGTCTCTCTTATTGTCTTGTAGTTATACTAGGAATTCTCAGTGTAACCCTTGTAACTTCTCTAGGTAGATCAATCACTGTGTACTTTCTCTTGTTTCTATCTGTTACCAATCTTGAGAAACTCATACATTCTCTGTTCACTGTTTCCCGGTCTTAGATAAGTAGATTTCTTTCTGTGAAAGTGATGTTTTCACAGTGCTAAGTACTCCCAACTCTATCAACAATGTAGTTTTTACCAGTTTTCTAAGTCTCTCTTATTTTCTTGGAGTTACTCTTGGAATTCTCTGTGTAAACCTCTGTAACTTCTCTGGGCAGATGAATCACTGTGTAATTTCTCTTGTTTCTATCTGTTCTCAATCTTAAGAAACTAATACTTTCTCTGTTCACTGTATCGTTGTCTTAGGGAAGTAGTTTTCTTTTTGTGAAAGTGATGTTTTCAGAATGCTAAGTACTCCCAACACCATGAACAACATAGATTTTGCTAGTTTTCTAAGTTTCTCTTATTTTCTAGTAGTTATAGCTGAAGTTCTCTGTGTAAACCTGTGTAACTGATCTGGATAGAGGAATCACTGTGTACTTTCTCTTGTTTCTATCTGTTCCCAATCTTAAGAAACTAATACTTTCTCTGTTCACTGTATCATTGTCTTAGAGAAGTAGATTTCTTTCTGTGAAACTGATGTTTTCGGAATGCTAAGTACTACCAACTCCATGAACAACGTAGATTTTCCCAGTTTTCTAAGTCTCTCTTATTTTCTGGTGGTTATAACTGAATTTCTCTGTGTAAACTTCTGCAACTTCTCTGGATATATGAACCACTGTGTTCTTTTTCTTGTTTCTATCTGTTATCTATCTTAAGAAACTAATACTTTCTCTGTTCACTGTATCGTTGTCTTACAGAAGTAGATTTCTTTCGGTGAAAGTGATGATTCCAGAATGCTAAGTACTCCCAACTCTATATACAACGTAGATTTTGGCAGTTATCGAAATCTCTATTCTTTTATTGTAGTTATAGCTGAAATTTTCTGTGTAAAGTTGTGTAACTTCTCTGGGTAGAGGAATCACTGTGTAATTTCTCTTGTTTCTATCTGTTCTCAATCTTAAGACAATAATACATTCTCTGTTCACTGTATCATTGTCTTAGAGAAGTAGATTTCTTTCTGTGAAACTGATGTTTTCAGAATGCTAAGTACTACCAACTCCATGAACAACATAGATTTTCCCAGTTTTCTAAGTCTCTCTTATTTTCTTGTAGTTATAGCTGAAGTTCTCTCTTTAAACCTGTATATCTTCTCTAGGTAGATGAATCACTGTGTACTTTCTTTTGTTTCTATCTGTACTCAATCTTAATAGACAAATACTTTCTCTTTTGACTGTCTTCATGTCTTAGTGAAGAAGATTTCTTTCTGCGAAAGTGATGTTTTCAGAATGCTAAGTACTCCCAACTCCATGAACAAAGTAGATTTTGTTAGTTTTGTAAGTCTCTCTTATTTTCCGGTGGATATAGCTGAAGTTCTCTATGTAAACCTCTATGTATTCTCTGGGTATATGAACCACAGTGTTCTTTCTCTTGTTTCTATCTGTTCTCAATCCTAAGAAACTAATACTTTCTCTGTTCACTGTATTATTGTCTTAGAGAACTAGAGTTCTTTCTGTGAAAGTGATGTTTTCAGAATGCTAAGTACTCGGAAGTTCATGAACAACATAGATTTTCCCAGTTTTCTAAGTCTCACTTATTTTCTTGTAGTTATAGCTGAAGTTCTCTTTAAACCTGTGTATCTTCACTAGGTAGATGAATCAGTGTGTACTTTCTCTTGTTTCTATCTGTACTCAATCTTAACAAAATAATACTTTCTCTGTTCATTGTATCATTGTCTTACCGAAGTAGATTTATTTCTGTAAAAGTGATATTTTCACATTGCTAAGTACTCCCAACTCTATGAACAACGTAGATTTTGCCTGTTATCTAAGTCTCTCTTATTTTCTTGTAGTTATACTTTGGACATCTCTGTGAAAACCTCTTTACTTTCTTGTAGTTATAGCTCAAGTTCGCTGTGTAAACCTCTGTAACTACTCTGGGCAGATGAATCACTGTGTAATTTCTCTTGTTTCTATCTGTTCTCAATCTTATAAAACTAATACTTTCTCTGTTCAATGTATCATTGTCTTAGAGAAGTAGATTTCTTTCTCCGAAAGTGATGTTTTCAGAATGCTTATTACTCCCAACTACATGAACAATGTAGATTTTGCTAGTTTTCTAAGTCTCTCTTATTTTCTGGTGCTTATAGCTGAAGTTTTCTGTGTAAACCTCTATAACTTCTCTGGGTATATGAACCACTGTGTTCTTTCTTTGTTTCTATCTGTTCTCAATCTTAAGAAACTAATACTTTCTCTGTTCACTGTATCGTTGTCTTAGAGAAGTAGATTTCTTTTTGTGAAAGTGATGTTTTGAGAATGCTAAGTACTCCCAAGTTCATGAACAACATAGATTTTGCTAGTTTTCTAAGTCTCTCTTATTTTCTGGTAGTTATAGCTGAAGATATCTGTGTAAACCTCTGTAACTTTTCTGGGTAGAGGAATCACTGTGTACTTTCTTTTGTTTCTATCTGTACTCAATCTTAAGAAAGAAATAGTTTCTCTGTTCACTGTATTCCTGTCTTAGAGAGGTAGATTTCTTTCTGTGAAAGTGATATTTTCACATTGTTATGGACTCCCAACTGTATATAGAACGTAGATTTTGTCACTTATCTAAGTCTCTCTTATTTTCTTGTAGTTATACTTGGGACATCTCTGTGAAAATCTCTGCAACTTCTCTGGGTAAATGAATCACTGTGTTCTTTCTCTTGTATCTATCTGTTCTCAATCTTAAGAAACTAATACTTTCTCTGTTCACTGTGTCATTGTCTTAGAGAAGTAGATTTTTTTCTCTGAAAGTGATGTTTTCAGAATGCTAAGTACTCCCAACTCCATGAACAAGGTAGATTTTCCCAGTTTTCTAAGTCTCTCTTATTTTCTTGTAGTTACAGCTGAAGTTGTCTCTTTAAACCTCTGTATCTTCTCTAGGGGGATCAATCACTGTGTACTTTCTTTTGTTTCTATCTGTACTCAATCTTAAGAAACAAATACTTTCTCTGTGACTGTATTCCTGTCTTAGTGAAGAAGATTTCTTTCTGCGAAAGTGATGTTTTCAGAATCCTAAGTACTCTGAACTCCAGGAACAACGTAGAGTTTACGAGTTATCTATGTCTCTCTTATTTTATTTTAGTTGTAGTTGAAGTTCTCTGTGTAAACCTTTGTTACTTTTCTGGGTATATGAACCACTGTGTTCTTTCTCTTGTTTCTATCTTTTATCAATCTTAAGAAACTACTACTTTCTCTGTTCACTGTATCATTGTCTTAGAGAAGTAGATTTCTTTCTGTGAAAGTGATGTTTTCAGAATGCTATGTACTCCCAACTCTATGAACAACGTAGATTTTCCCAGTTATCTAAGTCTCTCTTATTTTCTTGTAGTTATAGTTTGGACATCTCTGGGAAAACCTCTGTAACTTCTCTGGGTAGATGAATCACTGTGTTCTTTCTCTTGCTTCTATCTGTTCTCAATCTTAGGAAACTAATACTTTCTCTGTTCACTGTATCATTGCCTTAGCTAAGTAAATTTCTTTCTGTGAAAGTGATGTTTTCCGAATGCTAAGTACTCCCAACTCCATGAACAATGTAGATTTTCCCAGTTTTCTAAGTCTCTCTTATTTTCTTGTAGTTATAGCTGAAGTTCTCTCTTTAAACCTCTGCATCTTCTCTAGGTAGATGAATCAGTGTGTACTTTCTCTTGTTTCTATCTCTTCTCAATCTCAAGAAACTAATACTTTCTCTGTTCGCTGTATCGTTGTCTTAGAGAAGTAGATTTCTTTTTGTGAAAGTGAAGTTTTCAGAATGCTAAGTACTCCTAACTCTATCAACAACATAGATTTTGCCGGTTATGTAAGTCTCTCTTATTTTCTTGTAGTTTTAGTTGGGAGATCTCTGTGTAAACCTCTGTAACTTCTCTGGGTATAGAAATCACTGTGTTCTTTCTCTTGTTTCTTTCTGTTCTCAATCTTAAGAAACTAATACTTTCTCTATTCACTGTATCGTTGTCTTAGGGAATCAGTTTTATTTTTGTGAAAGTGATGTTTTCAGAATGCTAAGTACTCCCAACTCCATGAACAACATAGATTTTGCTAGTTTTCTATGTCTCTCTTATTTTCTGGTAGTTATAGCTGAAGTTCTCTGTGTAAACCTCTGTAACTGATCTGGATAGAGGAATCACTGTGTACTTTCTCTTATTTCTATCTGTTCCCAAACTTAAGAAACTAATACTTTCTCCGTTCACTGTATCATTGTCTTACAGAAGTAGATTTCTTTCTGTGAAATTGATGGTTTCAGAATGCTAAGTACTCCCAACTCCATGAACAACGTAGATTTTCCCAGTTTTCTAAGTCTCTCTTATTTTCTGGTGGTTATAACTGAATTTCTCTGTGTAAACTGTTGCAACTTCTCTGGATATATGAACCACTGTGTTCTTTTTCTTTTTTCTATCTGTTATCTATCTTAAGAAACTAATACTTTGTCTGTTCACTGTATCGTTGTCTTACAGAAGTAGATTTCTTTCGGTGAAAGTGATGATTCCAGAATGCTAAGTACTCCCAACTCTATATACAACGTAGATTTTGGCAGTTATCTAAATCTGTATTCTTTTATTGTAGTCATAGCTGAAATTTTCTGTGTAAAGTTGTGTAACTTCTCTGGGTAGAGGAATCACTGTGTAATTCCTCTTGTTTCTATCTGTTCTCAATCTTAAGACAATAATACATTCTCTGTTCACTGTATCATTGTCTTAGAGAAGTAGATTTGTTTCTGTGAAACTGATGTTTTCAGAATGCTAAGTACTACCAACTCCATGAACAACATAGATTTTCCCAGTTTTCTAAGTCTCTCTTGTTTTCTTGTAGTTATAGCTGAAGTTCTCTCTTTAATCCTGTTTATCTTCTCTAGGTAGATGAATCACTGTGTACTTTCTTTTGTTTCTATCTGTACTCAATCTTAATAGACAAATACTTTCCCTTTTGACTGTCTTCCTGTCTTAGTCAAGAAGATTTCTTTCTGCGAAAGGGATGTTTTCAGAATGCTAAGTACTCCCACTCCATGAACAAAGTAGATTTTGTTAGTTTTCTAAGTCTCTCTTATTTTCCGGGGAAATAGCTGAAGTTCTCTGTGTAAACCTCTATATATTCTCTGGGAATATGAACCACAGTGTTCTTTCTCTTGTTTCTATCTGTTGTCAATCCTAAGAACCTAATACTTTCTTTGTTCACTGTATCATTGTCTTAGAGAAGTAGATTTTTTTCTGTGAAAGTGATGTTTTCAGAATGTTAAGTACTCCCAACTCCGTGAACAACGTAGATTTTCCCAGTTTTCTAAGTCTCTCTTATTTTCTGGTGATTATATCTGAAGTTCTCTGTGTAAACTTCTGTAACTTCTCTGGGTATATGAACCACTGTGTTCTTTCTCTTGTTTCTATCTGTTGTCTGTCTTAAGAAACTAATACTTTCTCTGTTCACTGTATCGTTGTCTTAGAGAAGTATATTTCTTTCGGTGAAAGTGATGATTTCAGAATGCTAAGTTCTCCCAACTCTACATACAACGTCGATTTTGGCAGTTATCTAAGTCTTTCTTCTTTTACTGTAGTTATAACTGAAATTTCCTGTGTAAACCTGTGACTTCTCTGCGTAGAGGAATCACTGTGTACTTTCTCTTGTTTCTATCTGTTCTCAATCTTAGGAAACTAATACTTTCTCTGTTCACTGTATCGTTGCCTTAGCCAAGTAGATTTCTTGTGTGAAAGTGATGTTTTCAGAATGCTAAGTACTCCCAACTCCATGAACAACATAGATTTTCCCAGTTTTCTAAGTCTCTCTTATTTTCTTGTAGTTATAGCTGAAGTTGTCTTTTTAAACCTCTGTATGTTCTCTAGGTAGATCAATCACTGTGTACTTTCTTTTGTTTCTATCTGTACTCCACCTTAGGAAACAAATACTTTCTCTGTTGACTGTATTCCTGTCTTAGTTAAGAAGATTTCTTTATGCGAAAGTGATGTTTTCAGAATGCTAAGTACTCTCAACTCCATGAACAACGTAGATTTTACCAGTTATCTAGGTCTCTCTTATTTTATTGTAGTTATAGCTGAAGTTCTCTGCGTAAATATCTGTAACTTCTCTGGGGAGATGAATCACTGTGTACTTTCTCTTGTTTCTATCTGTTCTCAATTGTAAGAAACTAATACTTTCTCTGTTCACTGTGTCGTTGCCTTAGAGAAGTAGATTTCTTTTTGTGACAGTGATGTTTTCAGAATGCTAAGTACTCCCAACTCTATCAACAACGTAGATTTTGCCATTTATCTAAGTCTGTCTTATTTTCTTGTAGTTTTCATTGGGAGATCTCTGTGTAAAGCTCTGTAACTTCTCTGGGTAGATGAATCACTGTGTTCTTTCTCTTGTTTCTATCTGTTCTCAATCTTAAGAAACTAATACTTTCTCTGTTCACTGTATCGTTGTCTTAGAGAAGTAGATTGCTTTCTGTGAAAGTGATATTTTCAGCATGCTAAGTACTCCCAACTCCATGAACAACGTAGATTTTCCCAGTTTTCTGAGTCTCCCTTATTTTCTTGTAGTTATAGCTCAATTTCGCTCTTTAAACCTCTGTATCTTCTCTAGGTAGATGAATCACTGTGTACTTTCTTTTGTTTCTATCTGTACTCAATCTTAGGAAACAAATATTTTCTCTTTTGACTGTATTCCTGTCTTAGTGAAGAAGATTTCTTTCTGCGAAAGTGATGTTTTCAGAATGCTATGTACTCCCAATTCCATGAACAACGTAGATTTTACCAGTTATCTAAGTCTGTCTTATTTTATTGTAGTTGTAGTTGAGGTTCTCTGTGTAAACCTCTGTAACTTCTCTGAGTATGTGAATCAGTGTCTTCTTTCTCTTGTTTCTGTCTGTTCTCAATCTTAAGAAACTAATACATTCCCTGTTCACTGTATCGCTGCCTTAGCTAAGTAGATTTCTTTCTGTGAAAGTGATGTTTTCAGAATGCTAAGTACTCCCAACTCCATGAACCATATAGATTTTGCTAGTTTTCTAAGTCTCTCTTATTTTCCGGTGGTTACAGCTGAAGTTCTCTGTGTAAACCTCTATAACTTCTCTGGGTATATGAACCACTGTGTTCTTTCTCCTGTTTCTATCTGTTATGAATCTTAAGAAACTAATACTTTCTCTGTTCACTGTATCGTTGTCTTAGAGAAGTAGATTTCCTTTTGTGAAAGTGATGTTTTCAGAATGCTAAGTACTCCCAACTCCATGAACAACATAGATTTTCCCAGTTTTCTAAGTCTCTCTTATTTTCTTGTAGTTATAGCTGAAGTTCTCTCTTTAAACCTCTGTATCTTCTCTAGGTAGATGAATCACTGTGTACTTTCTTTTGTTTCTATCTGTACTCAATAGACAAATACTTTCTGTTTTGACTGTCTTCCTGTCTTAGTGAAGAAGATTTCTTTCTGCGAAAGTGATGTTTTCAGAATGCTAAGTACTCCCAACTCCATGAACAAAGTAGATTTTGTTAGTTTTCTAAGTCTCTCTTATTTTCCGGTGGATATAGCTGAAGTTCTCTGTGTAAACCTCTATATATTCTCTGGGTATATGAACCACAGTGTTGTTTCTCTTGTTTCTATCTGTTCTCAATCTTAAGAAACTAATACTTTGTCTGTTGACTTTATTATTGTCTTAGGGAACTAGAGTTCGTTCAGTGAAAGTGATGTTTTCAGAATGCTAAGTACTCCGAAGTTCATGAACAACATAGATTTTCCCAGTTTTCTAAGTCTCTCTTATTTTCTCGCAGCTATAGCTGAAGTTCTCTTTAAACCTGTGTATCTTTTCTAGGTAGATGAATCAGTGTGTACTTTCTCTTGTTTCTATCTGTACTCAATCTTAAGAAAATAATACTTTCCCTGTTGATTATATCATTGTCTTACAGAAATAGATTTCTTTCTGTAAAAGTGATATTTTCACATTGCTAAGTAGTCCCAACTCTATGAACAGTGTAGATTTTGCCTGTTATCTAAGTCTCTCTTATTTTCTTGTAGTTATAGTTTGGACATCTCTGTGAAAACCTCTTTACTTTCTTGTAGTTATAGCTCAAGTTCGCTGTGTAAACCTCTGTAACTTCTCTAGGCAGATGAATCACTGTGTAATTTCTCTTGTTTCTATCTGTTCTCAATCTTAAAAAACTAATACTTTCTCTGTTCACTGTATCATTGTCTTAGAGAAGTAGATTTCTTTCTCCGAAAGTGATGTTTTCAGAATGCTTATTACTCCCAACTACATGAACAATGTAGATTTTGCTAGTTTTCTAAGTCTCTCTTATTTTCCGGTGGTTATAGCTGAAGTTTTCTGTATAAACCTCTATAACTTCTCTGGGTATATGAACCACTGTGTTCTTTCTTTGTTTCTATCTGTTCTCAATCTTAAGAATCTAATACTTTCTGTGTTCACTGTATCGTTGTCTTACAGAAGTAGATTTCTTTTTGTGAAAGTGATGTTTTGAGAATGCTAAGTACTCCCAAGTTCATGAACAACATAGATTTTGCTAGTTTTCTAAGTCTCTCTTATATTCTGGTAGTTATAGCTGAAGTTATCTGTGTAATCCTCTGTAACTTTTCTGGGTAGCGGAATCACTGTGTACTTTCTCTTGTTTCTATCTGTTCCCAATCTTAAGAAACTAATACTTTCTCTGTTCACTGTCTCATTGTCTTAGAGAAGTGGATTTCTTTCTGTCAAAGTGATATTTTCACATTGCTGAGTACTCCCAACTCCATTAACAATGTAGATTTTACCAGTTATCTAAGTCTGTCTTCTTTTACTGTAGTTATAGCTGAAATTCTCTGTGTAAACCTTTGAAACTTCTCTAGGTAGATGAATCACTGTGTACTTTCCTTTGTTTCTATCTGTTCCCAAACTTAAGAAACTAATACTTTCTCCGTTCACTGTATCATTGTCTTACAGAAGTAGATTTCTTTCTGTGAAATTGATGGTTTCAGAATGCTAAGTACTCCCAACTCTATCAACAATGTAGGTTTTACCAGTTTTCTAAGTCTCTCTTATTTTCTTGTACTTATACTGGGAATTCTCTGTGTAAACCTCTGTAACTTCTCTAGGTAGATGAATCTCTGTGTACTTTCTGTTGTTTCTATCTGTTACCAATCTTCAGAAACTCATACATTCTCTGTTCACTGTTTCCTGCTCTTCGAGAAGTAGATTTCTTTCTGCGAAATTGCTGTTTTCACAGTGCTAAGTACTCCCAACTCTATCAACAATTTAGGTTTTACCAGTTTTCTAAGTGTCTCTTATTTTCTTGGAGTAAGACTTGGAATTCTCTGTGTAAACCTCTGTAACTTCTCTAGGTAGATGAATCACTGTGTACTTTCTCTTGTTTCTATCTGTTACCAATCTTGAGAAACTCATACATTCTCTGTCCACTGTTTCCCGGTCTTAGAGAGTTAGATTTCTTTCTGCGAAAGTGCTGTTTTCACAGTGCTAAGTACTCCCAACTCTATCAACAATGTAGGTTTTACCAGTTTTCTAAGTCTCTCTTATTTTCTTGTACTTATACTTGGAATTCTCTGTGTAAACCTATTTAACTTCTCTAAGTAAATGAATCACAGTGTACTTTCTCTTGTTTCTATCTGTTCCCAATCTGCAGAAACTCATACATTCTCTGTTCACTGTTTCCCGGTCTTAGAGAGGTACATGTCTTTGTGCCAAAGTGCTGTTTTCACAGTGCTGAGTACTCCCAACTCTATCAACAATGTAGGTTTTACCAGTTTTCTAAGTCTCTCTTATTTTCTTGGAGTTACACTTGGATTTCTCTGTGTAAACCTCTGTAACTTCTCTAGGTAGATGAATCACTGTGTACTTTCTCTTCTTTCTATCTGTTACCAACCTTGAGAAACTCATACATTCTCTCTTCACTGTTTCCTGGTCTTAGAGAAGTAGATTTCTTTCTGCGAAGTGCTGTTTTCACAGTGCTAAGTATTCCCAACTCTATCAACAATGTAGGTTTTATCAGTTTTCTAAGTCTCTCTTATTTTCTTGTACTTATACTTGGAATTCTCTGTGTAAACCTCTGTAACTTCTCTAGGTAGATGAATCACTGTGTACTTTCTCTTCTTTCTATCTGTCACCAATCTTGAGAAACTCATACATTCTCTGTTCACTGTTTCGCGGTCTTAGAGATGTGGATTTCTTTCTGTGAAAGTGCTGTTTCACAGTGCTAAGTACTCCCAACTCTTTCAACAATGTAGGTTTTACCAGTTTTTGGTATCTCTTATTTTCTTGGAGTTTTACTTGGAATTCTCTGTGTAAACCTTTGTAAGTTCTCTAGGTAGATGAATCACTGTGTACTTTCTCTTGTTTCTATCTGTTACCAATCTTGAAAAACTCATACATTCTCTGTTCACTGTTTCGTAGTCTTAGAGAAGTAGATTTCTTTCTGCGAAAGTGCTGTTTTCACAGTGCTAAGTACTCCCAACTGTATCAACAAAGTAGGTTTTACCAGTTTTCTAAGTCTCTCTTATTTTCTTATACTTATACGTGGAATTGTCTGTGTAAACCTCTGTAACTGCTTTAGGTAGATGAATCACTGTGTACTTTATCTTGTTTCTATCTGTTCCCAATCTTCAGAAACTCATACATTCTCTGTTCACTGTTTCCCGGTCTTAGAGAGGTAGATGTCTTTGTGCGAAAGTGCTGTTTTCACAGTGCTAGGTACTCCCAACTCTATCAACAATGTAGGTTTTACCAGTTTTCGAAGTCTCTCTTATTTTCTCGTACTGATACTTGGAATTCTCTGTGTAAACCTCTGTAACTTCTCTAGTTAGATTAATCACTGTGTACTTTCTCTTATTTCTATCTGTTATCAATCTTGAGAAACTCATACATTCTCTTTTCACTGGTTCCTGGTCTTTGAGAAGTAGATTTCTTTCTGTGAAAGTGCAGTTTTCACAGTGCTAAGTACTCCCAACTCTATCAACAATGTAGGTTTTACCAGTGTTCTAAGTCTCTCTTATTTTCTTGTACTTATACTTGGAATTCTCTGTGTAAACCTCTGTAACTTCTCTAGGTAGATGAATCATTGTGTACTTTCTCTTGTTTCTATGTGTTACCAATCTTGAGAAGCTCATAATTCTGTGTTCCCTGTTTCGCGTTCTTAGAGAAGGAGATTTCTTTGTGCGAAAGTGCTGTTTTCACAGTGCTAAGTACTCCCAACTGTATCAACATTGTAGGTTTTACCAGTTTTCTAAGTCTCTCTTATTTTCTTGTATTTATACTTGGAATTCTCTGTGTAAACCTCTGTACCTCCACTAGGTAGATGAATCACTGTGTATTTTCTCTTGTTTCTATCTGTTGCCAATCTTGAGAAACTCCTACATTCTCTGTTCACTGTTACGCGTTATTACGCGTTCCTAGAAAGGTAGATTTCTTTGTGCGAAAGTGCTGTTTTCACAGTGCTAAGTACTCCCAACTCTATCAACAATGTTGGTTTTACCAGTTTTCTATGTCTCTCTTATTTTCTTGTACTTATACTTGGAATTCTCTGTGTAAACCTCTGTAACTTCTCTAGGTAGATGAATCACTGCGTACTTTCTCTTGTTTCTATCTGTTACCAATCTTGAGAAACTCATACATTCTCTGTTCACTGTTTCGCGGTCTTAGAGAAGTACATTTCTTTGTGCGAAAGTCCTGTTTTCACAGTGCTAACTACTCTCAATTCTATTAACAATGTAGGTTTTATCAGTTTTCCAAGTCTCTCTTATTTTCTGTTACTTATACTTGGAATTCTCTGTGTAAACCTCTGTAACTTCTCTAGGTAGATGAATCACTGTGTACTTTCTCTTGTTTCTATCTGTTACCAATCTTGAGAAACTCATACATTCTCTGTTCACTGTTTCCCGGTCTTAGAGAAGTAGATTTCTTTGTGTGAAAGTGCTGTTTTCACAGTGCTAAGTACTCCGAACTCTATCAACAATGTAGGTTTCACCAGTTTTCTAAGTCTCTCTTATTTACTTCTACTTATACTTGGAATTCTCTGTGTAAACCTCTGTAATTTCCCTAGGTAGGTGAATCACTGTGTACTTTCTCTTGTTTCTATCTGTTACCAATCTTGAGTAACTGATACATTCTCTGTTAACTGTTTCCCGGTCTTAGAGAAGTAGATTTCTTTGTGCGAAAGTATTGTTTTCACAGTGCTAAGTACTCCCAACTCTATCAACAGTGTAGTTTTTACCAGTATTCTAAGTCTCTCTTATTTTCTTGTACTTATACTTGGACTTCTCTGTGTAAACCTCTGTAACTTCTCTAGGTAGATGAATCACAGTGTACTTTCTCTTGTTTCTATCTGTTGCCAATGTTGAGAAACTCATACATTCTCTGTTGACTGTTTCGCGGTCTTCGAGAAGTAGATTTCTTTGTGCGAAAGTGCTGTTTTGACAGTGCTCAGTACTCCCAACTGTATCAACAATGTAGGTTTTACCAGTTTTCTAAGTCTCTCTTATTTTCCTGTACTTATACTTGGAATTCTCTGTGTAAACCACTGTAACTTCTCTAGGTAGATGAATCACTGTGTACTTTCTCTTCTTTCTATCTGTCACCAATCTTGAGAAACTCATACATTCTCTGTTCACTGTTTCGCGGTCTTAGAGAAGTGGATTTCTTTCTGTGAAAGTGCTGTTTTCACAGTGCTAAGTACTCCCAACTCTTTCAACAATGTAGGTTTTACCAGTTTTCTAAGTCACTCTCATTTTCTTGTACTTATACTTGGAATTCTCTGTGTAAACCTCTGTAACTTCCCTAGGTAGATGAATCACAGTGTATTTTCTCTTGTTTCTATCTGTTACCAATGTTGAGAAATTCATACATTCTCTGTTCACAGTTTCCCGGTCTTAGAGAGGTAGATTTTTTTGTGCGAAAGTGCTGTTTTCACAGTGCTAAGTATTCCCAACTCTATCAACAATGTAGGTTTTACCAGTTTTTGATATCTCTTATTTTTTTGGAGTTTTACTTGGAATTCTCTGTGTAAACCTTTGTAAGTTCTCTAGGTAGATGAATCACTGTGTACTTTCTCTTGTTTCTATCTGTTACCAATCTTGAAAAACTCATACATTCTCTGTTCACTGTTTCGTGGTCTTAGAGAAGTAGATTTCTTTCTGCGAAAGTGCTGTTTTCACAGTGCTAAGTACTCCCAACTGTATCAACAAAGTAGATTTTACCAGTTTTCTAAGTCTCTCTTATTTTCTTATACTTATACTTGGAATTGTCTGTGTAAACCTCTGTAACTGCTCTAGGTAGATGAATCACTGTGTACTTTATCTTGTTTCTATCTGTTCCCAATCTTCAGAAACTCATACATTCTCTGTTCACTGTTTCCCGGTCCTAGAGAGGTAGATGTCTTTGTGCGAAAGTGCTGTTTTCACAGTGCTAGGTACTCCCAACTCTATCAATAATGTAGGTTTTACCAGTTTTCTAAGTCTCTCTTATTTTCTTGTAATGATACTTGAAATTCTCTGTGTAAACCTCTGTAACTTCTCTATGTAGATTAATCACTGTGCATTTTCTCTTATTTCTATCTGTTACCAATCTTGAGAAACTCGTACATTCTCTTTTCACTGGTTCCTGGTCTTTGAGAAGTAGATTTCTTTGTGCGAAAGTGCAGTTTTCACAGTGCTAAGTACTCCCAACTCGATCAACAGTGTAGGTTTTACCAGTGTTCCAAGTCTCTCTTATTTTCTTGTACTTATACTTGGAATTCTCTGTGTAAACCTCTGTAACTTCTCTAGGTAGATGAATCATTGTGTACTTTCTCTTGTTTCTATGTGTTGCCAATCTTGAGAAACTCATAATTCTGTGTTCCCTGTTTCGCGTTCTTAGAGAAGGAGATTTCTTTGTGTGAAAGTGCTGTTTTCACAGTGCTAAGTACTCCCAACTCTATCAACAATGTAGGTTTTACCAGTTTTCTAAGTCTCTCTTATTTTCTTGTATTTATACTTGGAATTCTCTGTGTAAACCTCTGTACCTTCTCTAGGTAGATGAATCACTGTGTACTTTCTCTTGTTTCTATCTGTTGCCAATCTTGAGAAACTCATACATTCTCTGTTCACTGTTACGCGTTCCTAGAAAAGTAGATTTCTTTGTGCGAAAGTACTGTTTTCACAGTGCTAAGTACTCCCAACTCCATCAACAATGTTGGTTTTACCAGTTTTCTATGTCTCTCTTATTTTCTTGTACTTATACTTGGAATTCTCTGTGTAAACCTGTGTAACTTCTCTAGGTAGATGAATCACTGTGTACTTTCTCTTGTTTCTGTCTGTTACCAATCTTGAGAAACTCATACATTCTCTGTTCACTGTTTCGCGGTCTTAGAGAAGTACATTTCTTAGTGCGAAAGTCCTGTTTTCAAAGTGCTAACTACTCCCAACTCTATTAACAATGTAGGTTTTATCAGTTTTCCAAGTCTCTCTTATTTTCTGTTACTTATACTTGGAATTCTCTGTGTAAACCTCTGAAACTTCTCTAGGTAGATGAATCACTGTGTACTTTCTCTTGTTTCTATCTGTTACGAATCTTGAGAAACTGATACATTCTCTGTTAACTGTTTCCCGGTCTTAGAGAAGTAGATTTCTTTGTGCGAAAGTGCTGTTTTCACAGTGCTATGTACTCCCAACTCTATCAACAGTGTATTTTTTGCCAGTATTCGAAGTCTCTCTTATTTTCTTGTACTTATACTTGGACTTCTCTGTGTAAACCTCTGTAACTTCTCTAGGTAGATGAATCACAGTGTACTTTCTCCTGTTTCCATCTGTTGCCAATGTTGAGAAACTCATACATTCTCAGTTCACTGTTTCGCGGTTTTCGAGAAGTATACTTCTTTGTGCGAAAGTGCTGTTTTGACAGTGCTCAGTATTCCCAACTCTATCAACAATGTAGGTTTTCCCAGTTTCTAAGTCTCTCTTATTTTCCTGTACTTATACTTGGAATTCTCTGTGTAAACCACTGTAACTTCTATAGGTAGATGAATCATTGTGTACTTTCTCTTGTTTCTATCTGTTACCAATCTTGAGAAACTCATACATTCTCTGTTCATTGTTTCGCGGTCTTAGAGATGTAGATTTCTTTGTGCGAAAGTGCTGTTTTCACAGTGCTAAGTACTCCCAACTCTATCAACAATGTAGGTTTTACCAGTTTTCTAAGTCTCTCTTATTTTCTTGTACGTATACTTGAAATTCTTTGTGTAAACCTCTGTAACTTCTCTAGGTAGATGAATCACTGTGCACTTTGTCTTGTTTCTATCTGTTCCCAATCTTGAGAAACTCATACATTCTCTGTTCACTGTTTCCCGGTCTTAGAGAAGTAGATTTCTTTCTGCGAAAGTGCTGTTTTCACAGTGCTAAGTACTCCCAACTCTATCAACAATTTAGGTTTTACCAGTTTTCTAAGTGTCTCTTATTTTCTTGGAGTAAGACTTGGAATTCTCTGTGTAAACCTCTGTAACTTCTCTAGGTAGATGAATCACTGTGTACTTTCTCTTGTTTCTATCTGTTACCAATCTTGAGAAACTCATACATTCTCTGTTCACTGTTTCGCAGTCTTAGAGAAGTAGATTTCTTTGTGCGAAAGTGCTGTTTTCACAGTACTAAGTACTGCCAACTCTATCAACAATGTAGGTTTTACCAGTTTTCTAAGTCTCTCTTATTTTCTTGGAGTAAGACTTGGAATTCTCTGTGTAAACTTCTGTAACTTCTCTAGGTAGATGAATCACTGTGTACTTTCTCTTGTTTCTATCTGTTACCAATCTTGAGAAAGTCATACATTCTCTGTTCACTGTTTCCCGGTCTTAGAGAGGTAGATTTCTTTCTGCGAAAGTGCTGTTTTCACAGTGCTAGGTACTCCCAACTCTATCAACAATGTAGGTTTTACCAGTTTTCTAAGTCTCTCTTATTTTCTTGTACTTATACTTGGAATTCTCTGTGTAAACCTCTGTAACTTCTCTAGGTAGATGAATCACTGTGTACTTTCTCTTGTTTCTATCTGTTACCAATGTGGAGAAACTCATACATTCTCTGTTGACTGTTTCCCGGTCTTAGAGAGGTAGATTTCTTTCAGCGAAATTGCTGTTTTCACAGTGCTAAGTACTCCCAACTCTATCAACAATGTAGGTTTTACCAGCTTTCTAAGTCTCTCTCATTTTCTTGTACTTATACTTGGAATTCTCTGTGTAAACCTCTGTAACTTCTCTAGGTAGATGAATCACAGTGTACTTTGTCTTGTTTCTATCTGTTACCAATCTTGAGAAATTCATTCATTCCCTGTTCACTGTTTCCCGGTCTAGAGAGGTAGATGTCTTTGTGCGAAAGTGCTGTTTTCACAGTGCTAGGTACTCCCAACTCTATCAACAATGTAGGTTTTACCAGTTTTCTAAGTCTCTCCTATTTTCTTGTAGTGATACTTGGAATTCTCTGTGTAAACCTCTGTAACTTCTCTTGATAGATGAATCACTGTGTACTTTGTCTTGTTTCTATCTGTTACCAATCTTGAGAAACTCATACATTCTCTGTTCACTGTTTCGTGGTCTTAGAGAAGTAGATTTCTTTCTGCGAAAGTGCTGTTTTCACAGTGCTAAGTACTGCCAACTGTATCAACAAAGTAGGTTTTACCAGTTTTCTAAGTCTCTCTTATTTTCTTATACTTAGACTTGGAATTATCTGTGTAAACCTGTGTAACTTCTCTAGGTAGATGAATCACTGTGTACTTTATCTTGTTTCTATCTGTTCCCAATCTTCAGAAACTCATACATTCTCTGTTCACTGTTTCCCGGTCTTAGAGAGGTAGATGTCTTTGTGCGAAAGTGCTGTTTTCACAGTGCTAAGTACTCCCAACTCTATCAACAATGTAGGTTTTACCAGTTTTCTAAGTCTCTCTTATTTTCTTGTACTGATACTTGGAATTCTCTGTGTAAACCTCTGTAACTTCTCTAGTTAGATTAATCACTGTGTACTTTCTCTTATTTCTATCTGTTATCAATCTTGAGAAACTCATACATTCTCTTTTCACTGGTTCCTGGTCTTTGAGAAGTAGATTTCTTTCCGTCAAAGTGCAGTTTTCACAGTGCTAAGTACTCCCAACTCTATCAACAATGTAGGTTTTACCAGTGTTCTAAGTCTCTCTTATTTTCTTGTACTTATACTTGAAATTCTCTGTGTAAACCTCTGTAACTTCTCTAGGTAGATGAATCATTGTGTACTTTCTCTTGTTTCTATGTGTTACCAATCTTGAGAAGCTCATAATTCTGTGTTCCCTGTTTCGCGTTTTTAGAGAAGGAGATTTCTTTGTGCGAAAGTGCTGTTTTCACAGTGCTAAGTACTCCCAATTGTATCAACAATGTAGGTTTTACCAGTTTTCTAAGTCTCTCTTATTTTCTTGTATTTATACTTGGAATTCTCTGTGTAAACCTCTGTACCTTCACTAGGTAGATGAATCACTGTGTATTTTCTCTTGTTTCTATCTGTTGCCAATCTTGAGAAATTCATTCATTCTCTGTTCACTGTTTCCCGGTCTAGAGAGATAGATTTTTTGTGCGCAAGTGCTGTTTTCACAGTGCTAAGTAATCCCAACTCTATCAACAATGTAGGTTTTACCAGTTTTTGATATCTCTTATTTTCTTGGAGTTTTACTTGGAATTGTCTGTGTAAACCTCTGTAAGTTCTCTAGGTAGATGAATCACTGTGTATTTTCTCTTGTTTCTATCTGTTACCAATCTTGAGAAACTCATACATTCTCTGTTCACTGTTTCCCGGTCTTAGAGAGGTAGACTTCATTCTGGGAAAGTGCTGTTTCACAGTGCTAAGTACTCCCAACTCTATCAACAATGTAGGTATTACCAGTTTTCTAAGTCTCTCTTATTTTCTTGTACTCATACTTCGAATTGTCTGTGTAAACCTCTGTAACTTCTCTAGGTAGATGAATCAGTGTGTACTTTCTCTTGTTTCTATCTATTACCAATCTTGAGAAACTCATACATTGTCTGTCCACTGCTTCCCGGTCTTATAGAGTTAGATTTCTTTCTCCGTAATTGCTGTTTTCACAGTGCTAAGTATTCCCAACTCTATCAACACTGTAGGTTTTATGAGTTTTCTAAGTCTCTCTTATTTTCTTGTACTTATACTTGGAATTCTGTGTGTAAACCTCTGTAACTTCTCTAGGTAAATGAATCACAGTGTACTTTCTCTTGTTTCTATCTGTTCCCATTCTTCAGAAACTCATACATTCTCTGTTCACTGTTTCCCGGTCTTAGAGAGGTACATGTCTTTGTGCCAAAGTGCTGTTTTCACTGTGCTGAGTACTCCCAACTCTATCAACAATGTAGGTTTTACCAGTTTTCTAAGTCTCTCTTATTTTCTTGGAGTTACACTTGGATTTCTCTGTGTAAACCTCGGTAACTTCTCTAGGTAGATTAATCACTGTGTATTTTCTCTTATTTCTATCTGTTACCAATCTTGAGAAACTCATACATTCTCTTTTCACTGATTCCTGGTCTTTGAGAAGTAGATTTCTTTGTGCGAAAGTGCAGTTTTCACAGTGCTAAGTTCTCCCAACTCTATCAACAATGTAGGTTTTACCAGTGTTCCAAGTCTCTCTTATTTTCTTGTACTTATACTTGGAATTCTCTGTGTAAACCTCTGTAACTTTTCTAGGTAGATGAATCATTGTGTACTTTCTCTTGTTTCTATGTGTTGCCAATCTTGAGAAACTCATAATTCTGTGTTCCCTGTTTCGCGTTCTTAGAGAAGGAGATTTCTTTGTGCGAAACTGCTGTTTTCACAGTGCTAAGTACTCCCAACTCTGTCAACAATGTAGGTTTCACCAGTTTTCTAAGTCTCTCTTATTTTCTTGTACTTATACTTGGAATTCTCTGGGTAAACCTCTGTAATTTCTCTAGGTAGGTCAATCACTGTGTACTTTCTCTTGTTTCTATCTGTTACGAATCTTGAGAAACTGATACATTCTCTGTTAACTGTTTCCCGGTCCTAGAGAAGTAGATTTCTTTGTGCGAAAGTGCTGTTTTCACACTGCTAAGTACTCCCAACTCTATCAACAGTGTAGTTTTTACCAGTGTTCTAAGTCTCTCTTATTTTCTTGTAGTTATACTTGGACTTATCTGTGTAAACCTCTGTAACTTCTCTAGGTAGATGAATCACAGTGTACTTTCTCTTGTTTCTATCTGTTACCAATCTTGAGAAACTCATAGATTCTCTGTTCACTGTTTCGCGGTCTTAGAGAAGTAGATTTCTTTCTGCAAAAGTGCTGTTTTCACAGTGCTAAGTACTCCCAACTGTATCAACAAAGTAGGTTTTACCAGTTTTCTAAGTCTCTCTTATTTTCTTATACTTATACTTGGAATTATCTGTGTAAACCTCTGTAACTTCTCTAGGTAGATGAATCACTGTGTACTTTCTCTTGTTTCTATCTGTTACCAATCTGGAGAAACTCATACATTCTCTGTTCACTGTTTCGCGGTCTTAGAGAAGTAGATTTCTTTGTGCGAAAGTGCTGTTTTCACAGTACTAAGTACTGCCAACTCTATCAACAATGTAGGTTTTACCAGTTTTCTAAGTCTCTCTCATTTTCTTATACTTATACTTGGAATTCTCTGTGTAAACCTCTGTAACTTCTCTAGGTAGATGAATGACAGTGTACTTTGTCTTGTTTCTATCTGTTACCAATCTTGATAAATTCATTCATTCCCTGTTCACTGTTTCCCGGTCTAGAGAGGTAGATGTCTTTGTGCGAAAGTGCTGTTTTCACAGTGCTAGGTACTCCCAACTCTATCAACAGTGTAGTTTTTACCAGTATTCGAAGTCTCTCTTATTTTCTTGTACTTATACTTGGAATTCTCTGTGTAAACCTCTTTAACTTCTCTAGGTAAATGAATCACAGTGTACTTTCTCTTGTTTCTATCTGTTCCCAATCTGCAGAAACTCATACATTCTCTGTTCACTGTTTCCCGGTCTTAGAGAGGTACATGTCTTTGTGCCAAAGTGCTGTTTTCACAGTGCTGAGTACTCCCAACTCTATCAACAATGTAGGTTTTACCAGTTTTCTAAGTCTCTCTTATTTTCTTGGAGTTACACTTGGATTTCTCTGTGTAATCCTCTGTAACTTCTCTAGGTAGATGAATCACTGTGTACTTTCTCTTCTTTCTATCTGTTACCAACCTTGAGAAACTCATACATTCTCTCTTCACTGTTTCCTGGTCTTAGAGAAGTAGATTTCTTTCTGCGAAGTGCTGTTTTCACAGTGCTAAGTATTCCCAACTCTATCAACAATGTAGGTTTTATCAGTTTTCTAAGTCTCTCTTATTTTCTTGTACTTATACTTGGAATTCTCTGTGTAAACCTCTGTAACTTCTCTAGGTAGATGAATCACAGTGTACTTTCTCTTGTTTCTATCTGTTACCAATGTTGAGAAATTCATACATTCCCTGTTCACAGTTTCCCGGTCTTAGAGAGGTAGATTTTTTGTGCGAAAGTGCTGTTTTCACAGTGCTAAGTATTCCCAACTCTATCAACAATGTAGGTTTTACCAGTTTTTGATATCTCTTATTTTCTTGGAGTTTTACTTGGAATTCTCTGTGTAAACCTTTGTAAGTTCTCTAGGTAGATGAATCACTGTGTACTTTCTCTTGTTTCTATCTGTTACCAATCTTGAAAAACTCATACATTCTCTGTTCACTGTTTCGTGGTCTTAGAGAAGTAGATTTCTTTCTGCGAAAGTGCTGTTTTCACAGCGCTAAGTACTCCCAACTGTATCAACAAAGTAGGTTTTACCAGTTTTCTAAGTCTCTCTCATTTTCTTATACTTATACTTGGAATTGTCTGTGTAAACCTCTGTAACTGCTCTAGGTAGATGAATCACTGTGTACTTTATCTTGTTTCTATCTGTTCCCAATCTTCAGAAACTCATACATTCTCTGTTCACTGTTTCCCGGTCTTAGAGAGGTAGATGTCTTTGTGCGAAAGTGCTGTTTTCACAGTGCTAGGTACTCCCAACTCTATCAACAATGTAGGTTTTACCAGTTTTCTAAGTCTCTCTTATTTTCTTGTACTGATACTTGGAATTCTCTGTGTAAACCTCTGTAACTTCTCTAGTTAGATTAATCACTGTGTACTTTCTCTTATTTCTATCTGTTATCAATCTTGAGAAACTCATACATTCTCTTTTCACTGGTTCCTGGTCTTTGAGAAGTAGATTTCTTTCCGTGAAAGTGCAGTTTTCACAGTGCTAAGTACTCCCAACTCTATCAACAATGTAGGTTTTACCAGTGTTCTAAGTCTCTCTTATTTTCTTGTACTTATACTTGGAATTCTCTGTGTAAACCTCTGTAACTTTTCTAGGTAGATGAATCATTGTGTACTTTCTCTTGTTTCTATGTGTTACCAATCTTGAGAAGCTCATAATTCTGTGTTCCCTGTTTCGCGTTCTTAGAGAAGGAGATTTCTTTGTGCGAAAGTGCTGTTTTCACAGTGCTAAGTACTCCCAACTGTATCAACATTGTAGGTTTTACCAGTTTTCTAAGTCTCTCTTATTTTCTTGTACTTATACTTGGAATTCTCTGTGTAAACCTCTGTAATTTCCCTAGGTAGGTGAATCACTGTGTACTTTCTCTTGTTTCTATCTGTTACCAATCTTGAGTAACTGATACATTCTCTGTTAACTGTTTCCCGGTCTTAGAGAAGTAGATTTCTTTGTGCGAAAGTGCTGTTTTCACAGTGCTAAGTACTCCCAACTCTATCAACAGTGTAGTTTTTACCAGTAATCTAAGTCTCTCTTATTTTCTTGTACTTATACTTGGACTTCTCTGTGTAAACCTCTGTAACTTCTCTAGGTAGATGAATCACAGTGTACTTTCTCTTGTTTCTATCTGTTGCCAATGTTGAGAAACTCATACATTCTCTGTTCACTGTTTCGCGGTCTTCGAGAAGTAGATTTCTTTGTGCGAAAGTGCTGTTTTGACAGTGCTCAGTACTCCCAACTGTATCAACAATTTAGGTTTTACCAGTTTTCTAAGTTTCTCTTATTTTCCTGTACTTATACTTGGAATTCTCTGTGTAAACCACTGTAACTTCTCTTGGTAGATGAATCACTGTGTACTTTCTCTTCTTTCTATCTGTCACCAATCTTGAGAAACTCATACATTCTCTGTTCACTGTTTCGCGGTCTTAGAGAAGTGGATTTCTTTCTGTGAAAGTGCTGTTTTCACAGTGCTAAGTACTCCCAACTCTTTCAACAATGTAGGTTTTACCAGTTTTCTAAGTCACTCTCATTTTCTTGTACTTATATTTGGAATTCTCTGTGTAAACCTCTGTAACTTCTCTAGGTAGATGAATCACAGTGTACGTTCTCTTGTTTCTATCTGTTACCAATGTTGAGAAATTCATACATTCTCTGTTCACAGTTTCCCGGTCTTAGAGAGGTAGATTTTTTGTGCGAAAGTGCTGTTTTCACAGTGCTAAGTACTCCCAACTCTTTCAACAATGTAGGTTTTACCAGTTTTCTAAGTCACTCTCATTTTCTTGTACTTATACTTGGAATTCTCTGTGTAAACCTCTGTAACTTCTCTAGGGAGATGAATCACTGTGTACTTTCTCTTGTTTCTACCTGTTGCCAATGTTGAGAAACTCATACATTCTCTGTTCACTGTTTCGCGGTCTTAGAGAAGTACATTTCTTTGTGCGAAAGTCCTGTTTTCACAGTGCTAACTACTCTCAACTCTATTAACAATGTAGGTTTTATCAGTTTTCCAAGTCTCTCTTATTTTCTGTTACTTATACTTGGAATTCTCTGTGTAAACCTCTGTAACTTCTCTAGGTAGATGAATCACTGTGTACTTTCTCTTGTTTCTATCTGTTACCAATCTTGAGAAACTCATACATTCTCTGTTCACTGTTTCCTGGTCTTAGAGAAGTAGATTTCTTTGTGTGAAAGTGCTGTTTTCACAGTGCTAATTACTCCGAACTCTATCAACAATGTAGGTTTCACCAGTTTTCTAAGTCTCTCTTATTTACTTCTACTTATACTTGGAATTCTCTGTGTAAACCTCTGTAATTTCCCTAGGTAGGTGAATCACTGTGTACTTTCTCTTGTTTCTATCTGTTACCAATCTTGAGTAACTGATACATTCTCTGTTAACTGTTTCCCGGTCTTAGAGAAGTAGATTTCTTTGTGTGAAAGTGCTGTTTTCACAGTGCTAAGTACTCTCAACTCTATCAACAGTGTAGTTTTTACCAGTATTCTAAGTCTCTCTTATTTTCTTGTACTTATACTTGGAATTCTCTGTGTAAACCTCTGTAACTTCTCTAGGTAGATGAATCACAGTGTACTTTCTCTTGTTTCTATCTGTTGCCAATGTTGAGAAACTCATACATTCTCTGTTCACAGTTTCCCGGTCTTAGAGAGGTAGATTTTTTGTGCGAAAGTGCTGTTTTCACAGTGCTAAGTATTCCCAACTCTATCAACAATGTAGGTTTTACCAGTTTTTGATATCTCTTATTTTCTTGGAGTTTTACTTGGAATTCTCTGTGTAAACCTTTGTAAGTTCTCTAGGTATATGAATCATTGTGTACTTTCTCTTGTTTCTATCTGTTACCAATCTTGAAAAACTCATACATTCTCTGTTCACTGTTTCGTGGTCTTAGAGAAGTAGATTTCTTTCTGCGAAAGTGCTGTTTTCACAGTGCTAAGTACTCCCAACTGTATCAACAAAGTAGGTTTTACCAGTTTTCTAAGTCTCACTTATTTTCTTATACTTATACTTGGAATTGTCGGTGTAAACCTCTGTAACTGCTCTAGGTAGATGAATCACTGTGTACTTTATCTTGTTTCTATCTGTTCCCAATCTTCAGAAACTCATACATTCTCTGTTCACTGTTTCCCGGTCTTAGAGAGGTAGATTTCTTTCTGCGAAAGTGCTGTTTTCACAGTGCTAGGTACTCCCAACTCTATCAACAATGTAGGTTTTACCAGTTTTCTAAGTCTCTCTTATTTTCTTGTACTTATACTTGGAATTCTCTGTGTAAACCTCTGTAACTTCTCTAGGTAGATGAATCACTGTGTACTTTCTCTTGTTTCTATCTGTTACCAATCTGGAGAAACTCATACATTCTCCTTTCACTGGTTCCTGGTCTTTGAGAAGTAGATTTCTTTGTGCAAAAGTGCAGTTTTCACAGTGCTAAGTACTCCCAACTCTATCAACAATGTAGGTTTTACCAGTATTCCAAGTCTCTCTTATTTTCTTGTACTTATACTTGGAATTCTCTGTGTAAACCTCTGTAACTTCTCTAGGTAGATGAATCATTGTGTACTTTCTCTTGTTTCTATGTGTTGCCAATCTTGAGAAACTCATAATTCTGTGTTCCCTGTTTCGCGTTCTTAGAGAAGGAGATTTCTTTGTGCGAAAGTGCTGTTTTCACAGTGCTAAGTACTCCCAACTCTATCAACAATGTAGGTTTTACCAGTTTTCTAAGTCTCTTTTATTTTCTTGTATTTATACTTGGAATTCTCTGTGTAAACCTCTGTACCTTCTCTAGGTAGATGAATCACTGTGTACTTTCTCTTGTTTCTATCTGTTGCCAATCTTGAGAAACTCATACATTCTCTGTTCACTGTTACGCGTTCCTAGAAAAGTAGATTTCTTTGTGCGAAAGTACTGTTTTCACAGTGCTAAGTACTCCCAACTCCATCAACAATGTTGGTTTTACCAGTTTTCTATGTCTCTCTTATTTTCTTGTACTTATACTTGGAATTCTCTGTGTAAACCTCTGTAACTTCTCTAGGTAGATGAATCACTGTGTACTTTCTCTTGTTTCTATCTGTTACCAATCTTGAAAAACTCATACATTCTCTGTTCACTGTTTCGTGGTCTTAGAGAAGTAGATTTCTTTCTGCGAAAGTGCTGTTTTCACAGCGCTAAGTACTCCCAACTGTATCAACAAAGTAGGTTTTACCAGTTTTCTAAGTCTCTCTCATTTTCTTATACTTATACTTGGAATTGTCTGTGTAAACCTCTGTAACTGCTCTAGGTAGATGAATCACTGTGTACTTTATCTTGTTTCTATCTGTTCCCAATCTTCAGAAACTCATACATTCTCTGTTCACTGTTTCCCGGTCTTAGAGAGGTAGATGTCTTTGTGCGAAAGTGCTGTTTTCACAGTGCTAGGTACTCCCAACTCTATCAACAATGTAGGTTTTACCAGTTTTCTAAGTCTCTCTTATTTTCTTGTAATGATACTTGAAATTCTCTGTGTAAACCTCTGTAACTTCTCTAGGTAGATTAATCACTGTGTATTTTCTCTTATTTCTATCTGTTACCAATCTTGAGAACCTCATACATTCTCTTTTCACTGGTTCCTGGTCTTTAAGAAGTAGATTTCTTTGTGCGAAAGTGCAGTTTTCACAGTGCTAAGTACTCCCAACTCTATCAACAATGTAGGTTTTACCAGTGTTCCAAGTCTCTCTTATTTTCTTGTACTTATACTTGGAATTCTCTGTGTAAACCTCTGTAACTTCTCTAGGTAGATGAATCATTGTGTACTTTCTCTTGTTTCTATGTGTTGCCAATCTTGAGAAACTCATAATTCTGTGTTCCCTGTTTCGCGTTCTTAGAGAAGGAGATTTCTTTGTGCGAAAGTGCTGTTTTCACAGTGCTAAGTACTCCGAACTCTGTCAACAATGTAGGTTTCACCAGTTTTCTAAGTCTCTCTTATTTTCTTGTACTTATACTTGGAATTCTCTGGGTAAACCTCTGTAATTTCTCTAGGTAGGTCAATCACTGTGTACTTTCTCTTGTTTCTATCTGTTACGAATCTTGAGAAACTGATACATTCTCTGTTAACTGTTTCCCGGTCTTAGAGAGGTAGATTTCTTTGTGCGAAAGTGCTGTTTTCACACTGCTAAGTACTCCCAACTCTATCAACAGTGTAGTTTTTACTAGTGTTCTAAGTCTCTCTTATTTTCTTGTAGTTATACTTGGACTTCTCTGTGTAAACCTCTGTAACTTCTCTAGGTAGATGAATCACAGTGTACTTTCTCTTGTTTCTATCTGTTACCAATCTTGAGAAACTCATAGATTCTCTGTTCACTGTTTCGCGGTCTTAGAGAAGTAGATTTCTTTCTGCAAAAGTGCTGTTTTCACAGTGCTAAGTACTCCCAACTCTATCAACAAAGTAGGTTTTACCAGTTTTTTAAGTCTCTCTTATTTTCTTATACTTATACTTGGAATTATCTGTGTAAACCTCTGTAACTTCTCTAGGGAGATGAATCACTGTGTACTTTCTCTTGTTTCTATCTGTTGCCAATGTTGAGAAACTCATACATTCTCTGTTCACTGTTTCGCGGTCTTAGAGAAGTACATTTCTTTGTGCGAAAGTCCTGTTTTCACAGTGCTAACTACTCTCAACTCTATTAACAATGTAGGTTTTATCAGTTTTCCAAGTCTCTCTTATTTTCTGTTACTTATACTTGGAATTCTCTGTGTAAACCTCTGTAACTTCTCTAGGTAGATGAATCACTGTGTACATTCTCTTGTTTCTATCTGTTACCAATCTTGAGAAACTCATACATTCTCTGTTCACTGTTTCCCGGTCTTAGAGAAGTAGATTTCTTTGTGTGAAAGTGCTGTTTTCACAGTGCTAAGTACTCCGAACTCTATCAACAATGTAGGTTTCACCAGTTTTCTAAGTCTCTCTTATTTACTTCTACTTATACTTGGAATTCTCTGTGTAAACCTCTGTAATTTCCCTAGGTAGGTGAATCACTGTGTACTTTCTCTTGTTTCTATCTGTTACCAATCTTGAGTAACTGATACATTCTCTGTTAACTGTTTCCCGGTCTTAGAGAAGTAGATTTCTTTGTGTGAAAGTGCTGTTTTCACAGTGCTAAGTACTCCCAACTCTATCAACAGTGTAGTTTTTACCAGTATTCTAAGTCTCTCTTATTTTCTTGTACTTATACTTGGACTTCTCTGTGTAAACCTCTGTAACTTCTCTAGGTAGATGAATCACAGTGTACTTTCTCTTGTTTCTATCTGTTGCCAATGTTGAGAAACTCATACATTCTCTGTTCACAGTTTCCCGGTCTTAGAGAGGTAGAATTTTTGTGCGAAAGTGCTGTTTTCACAGTGCTAAGTATTCCCAACTCTATCAACAATGTAGGTTTTACCAGTTTTTGATATCTCTTATTTTCTTGGAGTTTTACTTGGAATTCTCTGTGTAAACCTTTGTAAGTTCTCTAGGTAGATGAATCACTGTGTACTTTCTCTTGTTTCTATCTGTTACCAATCTTGAAAAACTCATACATTCTCTGTTCACTGTTTCGTGGTCTTAGAGAAGTAGATTTCTTTCTGCGAAAGTGCTGTTTTCACAGTGCTAAGTACTCCCAACTGTATCAACAAAGTAGGTTTCACCAGTTTTCTAAGTCTCACTTATTTTCTTATACTTATACTTGGAATTGTCTGTGTAAACCTCTGTAACTGCTCTAGGTAGATGAATCACTGTGTACTTTATCTTGTTTCTATCTGTTCCCAATCTTCAGAAACTCATACATTCTCTGTTCACTGTTTCCCGGTCTTAGAGAGGTAGATTTCTTTCTGCGAAAGTGCTGTTTTCACAGTGCTAGGTACTCCCAACTCTATCAACAATGTAGGTTTTACCAGTTTTCTAAGTCTCTCTTATTTTCTTGTACTTATACTTGGAATTCTCTGTGTAAACCTCTGTAACTTCTCTAGGTAGATGAATCACTGTGTACTTTCTCTTGTTTCTATCTGTTACCAATCTGGAGAAACTCATACATTCTCCTTTCACTGGTTCCTGGTCTTTGAGAAGTAGATTTCTTTGTGCAAAAGTGCAGTTTTCACAGTGCTAAGTACTCCCAACTCTATCAACAATGTTGGTTTTACCAGTGTTCCAAGTCTCTCTTATTTTCTTGTACTTATACTTGGAATTCTCTGTGTAAACCTCTGTAACTTCTCTAGGTAGATGAATCATTGTGTACTTTCTCTTGATTCTATGTGTTGCCAATCTTGATAAACTCATAATTCTGTGTTCCCTGTTTCGCGTTCTTAGAGAAGGAGATTTCTTTGTGCGAAAGTGCTGTTTTCACAGTGCTAAGTACTCCCAACTCTATCAACAATGTAGGTTTTACCAGTTTTCTATGTCTCTCTTATTTTCTTGTACTTATACTTGGAATTCTCTGTGTAAACCTCTGTAACTTCTCTAGGTAGATGAATCACTGCGTACTTTCTCTTGTTTCTATCTGTTACCAATCTTGAGAAACTCATACATTCTGTGTTCACTGTTTCGCGGTCTTAGAGAAGTACATTTCTTTGTGCGAAAGTCCTGTTTTCAAAGTGCTAACTACTCCCAACTCTATTAACAATGTAGGTTTTATCAGTTTTCCAAGTCTCTCTTATTTTCTGTTACTTATACTTGGAATTCTCTGTGTAAACCTCTGTAACTTCTCTAGGTAGATGAATCACTGTGTACTTTCTCTTGTTTCTATCTGTTACCAATCTTGAGAAACTCATACATTCTCTGTTCACTGTTTCCCGGTCTTAGGGAAGTAGATTTCTTTGTGTGAAAGTGCTGTTTTCACAGTGCTAAGTACTCCGAACTCTGTCAACAATGTAGGTTTCACCAGTTTTCTAAGTCTCTCTTATTTTCTTGTACTTATACTTGGAATTCTCTGGGTAAACCTCTGTAATTTCTCTAGGTAGGTCAATCACTGTGTATTTTCTCTTGTTTCTATCTGTTACGAATCTTGAGAAACTGATACATTCTCTGTTAACTGTTTCCCGGTCTTAGAGAAGTAGATTTCTTTGTGCGAAAGTGCTGTTTTCACAGTGCTATGTACTCCCAACTCTATCAACAGTGTAGTTTTTACCAGTATTCGAAGTCTCTCTTATTTTCTTGTACTTATACTTGGAATTCTCTGTGTAAACCTCTTTAACTTCTCTAGGTAAATGAATCACAGTGTACTTTCTCTTGTTTCTATCTGTTCCCAATCTGCAGAAACTCATACATTCTCTGTTCACTGTTTCCCGGTCTTAGAGAGGTACATGTCTTTGTGCCAAAGTGCTGTTTTCACAGTGCTGAGTACTCCCAACTCTATCAACAATGTAGGTTTTACCAGTTTTCTAAGTCTCTCTTATTTTCTTGGAGTTACACTTGGATTTCTCTGTGTAATCCTCTGTAACTTCTCTAGGTAGATGAATCACTGTGTACTTTCTCTTCTTTCTATCTGTTACCAACCTTGAGAAACTCATACATTCTCTCTTCACTGTTTCCTGGTCTTAGAGAAGTAGATTTCTTTCTGCGAAGTGCTGTTTTCACAGTGCTAAGTATTCCCAACTCTATCAACAATGTAGGTTTTATCAGTTTTCTAAGTCTCTCTTATTTTCTTGTACTTATACTTGGAATTCTCTGTGTAAACCTCTGTAACTTCTCTAGGTAGATGAATCACTGTGTACTTTCTCTTCTTTCTATCTGTCACCAATCTTGAGAAACTCATACATTCTCTGTTCACTGTTTCGCGGTCTTAGAGAAGTGGATTTCTTTCTGTGAAAGTGCTGTTTTCACAGTGCTAAGTACTCCCAACTCTTTCAACAATGTACGTTTCACCAGTTTTCTAAGTCACTCTCATTTTCTTGTACTTATACTTGGAATTCTCTGTGTAAACCTCTGTAACTTCTCTAGGTAGATGAATCACAGTGTACTTTCTCTTGTTTCTATCTGTTACCAATGTTGAGAAATTCATACATTCCCTGTTCACAGTTTCCCGGTCTTAGAGAGGTAGATTTTTTGTGCGAAAGTGCTGTTTTCACAGTGCTAAGTATTCCCAACTCTATCAACAATGTAGGTTTTACCAGTTTTTGATATCTCTTATTTTCTTGGAGTTTTACTTGGAATTCTCTGTGTAAACCTTTGTAAGTTCTCTAGGTAGATGAATCACTGTGTACTTTCTCTTGTTTCTATCTGTTACCAATCTTGAAAAACTCATACATTCTCTGTTCACTGTTTCGTGGTCTTAGAGAAGTAGATTTCTTTCTGCGAAAGTGCTGTTTTCACAGCGCTAAGTACTCCCAACTGTATCAACAAAGTAGGTTTTACCAGTTTTCTAAGTCTCTCTCATTTTCTTATACTTATACTTGGAATTGTCTGTGTAAACCTCTGTAACTGCTCTAGGTAGATGAATCACTGTGTACTTTATCTTGTTTCTATCTGTTCCCAATCTTCAGAAACTCATACATTCTCTGTTCACTGTTTCCCGGTCTTAGAGAGGTAGATGTCTTTGTGCGAAAGTGCTGTTTTCACAGTGCTAGGTACTCCCAACTCTATCAACAATGTAGGTTTTACCAGTTTTCTAAGTCTCTCTTATTTTCTTGTACTGATACTTGGAATTCTCTGTGTAAACCTCTGTAACTTCTCTAGTTAGATTAATCACTGTGTACTTTCTCTTATTTCTATCTGTTATCAATCTTGAGAAACTCATACATTCTCTTTTCACTGGTTCCTGGTCTTTGAGAAGTAGATTTCTTTCCGTGAAAGTGCAGTTTTCACAGTGCTAAGTACTCCCAACTCTATCAACAATGTAGGTTTTACCAGTGTTCTAAGTCTCTCTTATTTTCTTGTACTTATACTTGGAATTCTCTGTGTAAACCTCTGTAACTTCTCTAGGTAGATGAATCATTGTGTACTTTCTCTTGTTTCTATGTGTTACCAATCTTGAGAAGCTCATAATTCTGTGTTCCCTGTTTCGCGTTCTTAGAGAAGGAGATTTCTTTGTGCGAAAGTGCTGTTTTCACAGTGCTAAGTACTCCCAACTGTATCAACATTGTAGGTTTTACCAGTTTTCTAAGTCTCTCTTATTTTCTTGTACTTATACTTGGAATTCTCTGTGTAAACCTCTGTAATTTCCCTAGGTAGGTGAATCACTGTGTACTTTCTCTTGTTTCTATCTCTTACCATTCTTGAGTAACTGATACATTCTCTGTTAACTGTTTCCCGGTCTTAGAGAAGTAGATTTCTTTGTGCGAAAGTGCTGTTTTCACAGTGCTAAGTACTCCCAACTCTATCAACAGTGTAGTTTTTACCAGTAATCTAAGTCTCTCTTATTTTCTTGTACTTATACTTGGACTTCTCTGTGTAAACCTCTGTAACTTCTCTAGGTAGATGAATCACAGTGTACTTTCTCTTGTTTCTATCTGTTGCCAATGTTGAGAAACTCATACATTCTCTGTTCACTGTTTCGCGGTCTTCGAGAAGTAGATTTCTTTGTGCGAAAGTGCTGTTTTGACAGTGCTCAGTACTCCCAACTGTATCAACAATTTAGGTTTTACCAGTTTTCTAAGTTTCTCTTATTTTCCTGTACTTATACTTGGAATTCTCTGTGTAAACCACTGTAACTTCTCTTGGTAGATGAATCACTGTGTACTTTCTCTTCTTTCTATCTGTCACCAATCTTGAGAAACTCATACATTCTCTGTTCACTGTTTCGCGGTCTTAGAGAAGTGGATTTCTTTCTGTGAAAGTGCTGTTTTCACAGTGCTAAGTACTCCCAACTCTTTCAACAATGTAGGTTTTACCAGTTTTCTAAGTCACTCTCATTTTCTTGTACTTATATTTGGAATTCTCTGTGTAAACCTCTGTAACTTCTCTAGGTAGATGAATCACAGTGTACGTTCTCTTGTTTCTATCTGTTACCAATGTTGAGAAATTCATACATTCTCTGTTCACAGTTTCCCGTTCTTAGAGAGGTAGATTTTTTGTGCGAAATTGCTGTTTTCACCGTGCTAAGTACTCCCAACTCTTTCAACAATGTAGGTTTTACCAGTTTTCTAAGTCACTCTCATTTTCTTGTACTTATACTTGGAATTCTCTGTGTAAACCTCTGTAACTTCTCTAGGGAGATGAATCACTGTGTACTTTCTCTTGTTTCTACCTGTTGCCAATGTTGAGAAACTCATACATTCTCTGTTCACTGTTTCGCGGTCTTAGAGAAGTACATTTCTTTGTGCGAAAGTCCTGTTTTCACAGTGCTAACTACTCTCAACTCTATTAACAATGTAGGTTTTATCAGTTTTCCAAGTCTCTCTTATTTTCTGTTACTTATACTTGGAATTCTCTGTGTAAACCTCTGTAACTTCTCTAGGTAGATGAATCACTGTGTACTTTCTCTTGTTTCTATCTGTTACCAATCTTGAGAAACTCATACATTCTCTGTTCACTGTTTCCCGGTCTTAGAGAAGTAGATTTCTTTGTGTGAAAGTGCTGTTTTCACAGTGCTAATTACTCCGAACTCTATCAACAATGTAGGTTTCACCAGTTTTCTAAGTCTCTCTTATTTACTTCTACTTATACTTGGAATTCTCTGTGTAAACCTCTGTAATTTCCCTAGGTAGGTGAATCACTGTGTACTTTCTCTTGTTTCTATCTGTTACCAATCTTGAGTAACTGATACATTCTCTGTTAACTGTTTCCCGGTCTTAGAGAAGTAGATTTCTTTGTGTGAAAGTGCTGTTTTCACAGTGCTAAGTACTCTCAACTCTATCAACAGTGTAGTTTTTACCAGTATTCTAAGTCTCTCTTATTTTCTTGTACTTATACTTGGAATTCTCTGTGTAAACCTCTGTAACTTCTCTAGGTAGATGAATCACAGTGTACTTTCTCTTGTTTCTATCTGTTGTCAATGTTGAGAAACTCATACATTCTCTGTTCACAGTTTCCCGGTATTAGAGAGGTAGATTTTTTGTGCGAAAGTGCTGTTTTCACAGTGCTAAGTATTCCCAACTCTATCAACAATGTAGGTTTTACCAGTTTTTGATATCTCTTATTTTCTTGGAGTTTTACTTGGAATTCTCTGTGTAAACCTTTGTAAGTTCTCTAGGTATATGAATCATTGTGTACTTTCTCTTGTTTCTATCTGTTACCAATCTTGAAAAACTCATACATTCTCTGTTCACTGTTTCGTGGTCTTAGAGAAGTAGATTTCTTTCTGCGAAAGTGCTGTTTTCACAGTGCTAAGTACTCCCAACTGTATCAACAAAGTAGGTTTTACCAGTTTTCTAAGTCTCACTTATTTTCTTATACTTATACTTGGAATTGTCGGTGTAAACCTCTGTAACTGCTCTAGGTAGATGAATCACTGTGTACTTTATCTTGTTTCTATCTGTTCCCAATCTTCAGAAACTCATACATTCTCTGTTCACTGTTTCCCGGTCTTAGAGAGGTAGATTTCTTTCTGCGAAAGTGCTGTTTTCACAGTGCTAGGTACTCCCAACTCTATCAACAATGTAGGTTTTACCAGTTTTCTAAGTCTCTCTTATTTTCTTGTACTTATACTTGGAATTCTCTGTGTAAACCTCTGTAACTTCTCTAGGTAGATGAATCACTGTGTACTTTCTCTTGTTTCTATCTGTTGCCAATCTTGAGAAACTCATACATTCTCTGTTCACTGTTACGCGTTCCTAGAAAAGTAGATTTCTTTGTGCGAAAGTACTGTTTTCACAGTGCTAAGTACTCCCAACTCCATCAACAATGTTGGTTTTACCAGTTTTCTATGTCTCTCTTATTTTCTTGTACTTATACTTGGAATTCTCTGTGTAAACCTCTGTAACTTCTCTAGGTAGATGAATCACTGCGTACTTTCTCTTGTTTCTATCTGTTACCAATCTTGAGAAACTCATACATTCTCTGTTCACTGTTTCGCGGTCTTAGAGAAGTACATTTCTTTGTGCGAAAGTCCTGTTTTCAAAGTGCTAACTACTCCCAACTCTATTAACAATGTAGGTTTTATCAGTTTTCCAAGTCTCTCTTATTTTCTGTTACTTATACTTGGAATTCTCTGTGTAAACCTCTGTAACTTCTCTAGGTAGATGAATCACTGTGTACTTTCTCTTGTTTCTATCTGTTACCAATCTTGAGAAACTCATACATTCTCTGTTCACTGTTTCCCGGTCTTAGGGAAGTAGATTTCTTTGTGTGAAAGTGCTGTTTTCACAGTGCTAAGTACTCCGAACTCTGTCAACAATGTAGGTTTCACCAGTTTTCTAAGTCTCTCTTATTTTCTTGTACTTATACTTGGAATTCTCTGGGTAAACCTCTGTAATTTCTCTAGGTAGGTCAATCACTGTGTATTTTCTCTTGTTTCTATCTGTTACGAATCTTGAGAAACTGATACATTCTCTGTTAACTGTTTCCCGGTCTTAGAGAAGTAGATTTCTTTGTGCGAAAGTGCTGTTTTCACAGTGCTATGTACTCCCAACTCTATCAACAGTGTAATTTTTACCAGTATTCGAAGTCTCTCTTATTTTCTTGTACTTATACTTGGAATTCTCTGTGTAAACCTCTTTAACTTCTCTAGGTAAATGAATCACAGTGTACTTTCTCTTGTTTCTATCTGTTCCCAATCTGCAGAAACTCATACATTCTCTGTTCACTGTTTCCCGGTCTTAGAGAGGTACATGTCTTTGTGCCAAAGTGCTGTTTTCACAGTGCTGAGTACTCCCAACTCTATCAACAATGTAGGTTTTACCAGTTTTCTAAGTCTCTCTTATTTTCTTGGAGTTACACTTGGATTTCTCTGTGTAATCCTCTGTAACTTCTCTAGGTAGATGAATCACTGTGTACTTTCTCTTCTTTCTATCTGTTACCAACCTTGAGAAACTCATACATTCTCTCTTCACTGTTTCCTGGTCTTAGAGAAGTAGATTTCTTTCTGCGAAGTGCTGTTTTCACAGTGCTAAGTATTCCCAACTCTATCAACAATGTAGGTTTTATCAGTTTGCTAAGTCTCTCTTATTTTCTTGTACTTATACTTGGAATTCTCTGTGTAAACCTCTGTAACTTCTCTAGGTAGATGAATCACTGTGTACTTTCTCTTCTTTCTATCTGTCACCAATCTTGAGAAACTCATACATTCTCTGTTCACTGTTTCGCGGTCTTAGAGAAGTGGATTTCTTTCTGTGAAAGTGCTGTTTTCACAGTGCTAAGTACTCCCAACTCTTTCAACAATGTACGTTTTACCAGTTTTCTAAGTCACTCTCATTTTCTTGTACTTATACTTGGAATTCTCTGTGTAAACCTCTGTAACTTCTCTAGATAGATGAATCACAGTGTACTTTCTCTTGTTTCTATCTGTTACCAATGTTGAGAAATTCATACATTCCCTGTTCACAGTTTCCCGGGCTTAGAGAGGTAGATTTTTTGTGCGAAAGTGCTGTTTTCACAGTGCTAAGTATTCCCAACTCTATCAACAATGTAGGTTTTACCAGTTTTTGATATCTCTTATTTTCTTGGAGTTTTACTTGGAATTCTCTGTGTAAACCTTTGTAAGTTCTCTAGGTAGATGAATCACTGTGTACTTTCTCTTGTTTCTATCTGTTACCAATCTTGAAAAACTCATACATTCTCTGTTCACTGTTTCGTGGTCTTAGAGAAGTAGATTTCTTTCTGCGAAAGTGCTGTTTTCACAGCGCTAAGTACTCCCAACTGTATCAACAAAGTAGGTTTTACCAGTTTTCTACGTCTCTCTCATTTTCTTATACTTATACTTGGAATTGTCTGTGTAAACCTCTGTAACTGCTCTAGGTAGATGAATCACTGTGTACTTTATCTTGTTTCTATCTGTTCCCAATCTTCAGAAACTCATACATTCTCTGTTCACTGTTTCCCGGTCTTAGAGAGGTAGATGTCTTTGTGCGAAAGTGCTGTTTTCACAGTGCTAGGTACTCCCAACTCTATCAACAATGTAGGTTTTACCAGTTTTCTAAGTCTCTCTTATTTTCTTGTAATGATACTTGAAATTCTCTGTGTAAACCTCTGTAACTTCTCTAGGTAGATTAATCACTGTGTATTTTCTCTTATTTCTATCTGTTACCAATCTTGAGAACCTCATACATTCTCTTTTCACTGGTTCCTGGTCTTTAAGAAGTAGATTTCTTTGTGCGAAAGTGCAGTTTTCACAGTGCTAAGTACTCCCAACTCTATCAACAATGTAGGTTTTACCAGTGTTCCAAGTCTCTCTTATTTTCTTGTACTTATACTTGGAATTCTCTGTGTAAACCTCTGTAACTTCTCTAGGTAGATGAATCATTGTGTACTTTCTCTTGTTTCTATGTGTTGCCAATCTTGAGAAACTCATAATTCTGTGTTCCCTGTTTCGCATTCTTAGAGAAGGAGATTTCTTTGTGCGAAAGTGCTGTTTTCACAGTGCTAAGTACTCCGAACTCTGTCAACAATGTAGGTTTCACCAGTTTTCTAAGTCTCTCTTATTTTCTTGTACTTATACTTGGAATTCTCTGGGTAAACCTCTGTAATTTCTCTAGGTAGGTCAATCACTGTGTACTTTCTCTTGTTTCTATCTGTTACGAATCTTGAGAAACTGATACATTCTCTGTTAACTGTTTCCCGGTCTTAGAGAGGTAGATTTCTTTGTGCGAAAGTGCTGTTTTCACACTGCTAAGTACTCCCAACTCTATCAACAGTGTAGTTTTTACTAGTGTTCTAAGTCTCTCTTATTTTCTTGTAGTTATACTTGGACTTCTCTGTGTAAACCTCTGTAACTTCTCTAGGTAGATGAATCACAGTGTACTTTCTCTTGTTTCTATCTGTTACCAATCTTGAGAAACTCATAGATTCTCTGTTCACTGTTTCGCGGTCTTAGAGAAGTAGATTTCTTTCTGCAAAAGTGCTGTTTTCACAGTGCTAAGTACTCCCAACTCTATCAACAAAGTAGGTTTTACCAGTTTTTTAAGTCTCTCTTATTTTCTTATACTTATACTTGGAATTATCTGTGTAAACCTCTGTAACTTCTCTAGGGAGATGAATCACTGTGTACTTTCTCTTGTTTCTATCTGTTGCCAATGTTGAGAAACTCATACATTCTCTGTTCACTGTTTCGGGGTCTTAGAGAAGTACATTTCTTTGTGCGAAAGTCCTGTTTTCACAGTGCTAACTACTCTCAACTCTATTAACAATGTAGGTTTTATCAGTTTTCCAAGTCTCTCTTATTTTCTGTTACTTATACTTGGAATTCTCTGTGTAAACCTCTGTAACTTCTCTAGGTAGATGAATCACTGTGTACTTTCTCTTGTTTCTATCTGTTACCAATCTTGAGAAACTCATACATTCTCTGTTCACTGTTTCCCGGTCTTAGAGAAGTAGATTTCTTTGTGTGAAAGTGCTGTTTTCACAGTGCTAAGTACTCCGAACTCTATCAACAATGTAGGTTTCACCAGTTTTCTAAGTCTCTCTTATTTACTTCTACTTATACTTGGAATTCTCTGTGTAAACCTCTGTAATTTCCCTAGGTAGGTGAATCACTGTGTACTTTCTCTTGTTTCTATCTGTTACCAATCTTGAGTAACTGATACATTCTCTGTTAACTGTTTCCCGATCTTAGAGAAGTAGATTTCTTTGTGTGAAAGTGCTGTTTTCACAGTGCTAAGTACTCCCAACTCTATCAACAGTGTAGTTTTTACCAGTATTCTAAGTCTCTCTTATTTTCTTGTACTTATACTTGGACTTCTCTGTGTAAACCTCTGTAACTTCTCTAGGTAGATGAATCACAGTGTACTTTCTCTTGTTTCTATCTGTTGCCAATGTTGAGAAACTCATACATTCTCTGTTCACAGTTTCCCGGTCTTAGAGAGGTAGAATTTTTGTGCGAAAGTGCTGTTTTCACAGTGCTAAGTATTCCCAACTCTATCAACAATGTAGGTTTTACCAGTTTTTGATATCTCTTATTTTCTTGGAGTTTTACTTGGAATTCTCTGTGTAAACCTTTGTAAGTTCTCTAGGTAGATGAATCACTGTGTACTTTCTCTTGTTTCTATCTGTTACCAATCTTGAAAAACTCATACATTCTCTGTTCACTGTTTCGTGGTCTTAGAGAAGTAGATTTCTTTCTGCGAAAGTGCTGTTTTCACAGTGCTAAGTACTCCCAACTGTATCAACAAAGTAGGTTTTACCAGTTTTCTAAGTCTCACTTATTTTATTATACTTATACTTGGAATTGTCTGTGTAAACCTCTGTAACTGCTCTAGGTAGATGAATCACTGTGTACTTTATCTTGTTTCTATCTGTTCCCAATCTTCAGAAACTCATACATTCTCTGTTCACTGTTTCCCGGTCTTAGAGAGGTAGATTTCTTTCTGCGAAAGTGCTGTTTTCACAGTGCTAGGTACTCCCAACTCTATCAACAATGTAGGTTTTACCAGTTTTCTAAGTCTCTCTTATTTTCTTGTACTTATACTTGGAATTCTCTGTGTAAACCTCTGTAACTTCTCTAGGTAGATGAATCACTGTGTACTTTCTCTTGTTTCTATCTGTTACCAATCTGGAGAAACTCATACATTCTCCTTTCACTGGTTCCTGGTCTTTGAGAAGTAGATTTCTTTGTGCAAAAGTGCAGTTTTCACAGTGCTAAGTACTCCCAACTCTATCAACAATGTAGGTTTTACCAGTGTTCCAAGTCTCTCTTATTTTCTTGTACTTATACTTGGAATTCTCTGTGTAAACCTCTGTAACTTCTCTAGGTAGATGAATCATTGTGTACTTTCTCTTGTTTCTATGTGTTGCCAATCTTGAGAAACTCATAATTCTGTGTTCCCTGTTTCGCGTTCTTAGAGAAGGAGATTTCTTTGTGCGAAAGTGCTGTTTTCACAGTGCTAAGTACTCCCAACTCTATCAACAATGTAGGTTTTACCAGTTTTCTATGTCTCTCTTATTTTCTTGTACTTATACTTGGAATTCTCTGTGTAAACCTCTGTAACTTCTCTAGGTAGATGAATCACTGCGTACTTTCTCTTGTTTCTATCTGTTACCAATCTTGAGAAACTCATACATTCTCTGTTCACTGTTTCGCGGTCTTAGAGAAGTACATTTCTTTGTGCGAAAGTCCTGTTTTCAAAGTGCTAACTACTCCCAACTCTATTAACAATGTAGGTTTTATCAGTTTTCCAAGTCTCTCTTATTTTCTGTTACTTATACTTGGAATTCTCTGTGTAAACCTCTGTAACTTCTCTAGGTAGATGAATCACTGTGTACTTTCTCTTGTTTCTATCTGTTACCAATCTTGAGAAACTCATACATTCTCTGTTCACTGTTTCCCGGTCTTAGGGAAGTAGATTTCTTTGTGTGAAAGTGCTGTTTTCACAGTGCTAAGTACTCCGAACTCTGTCAACAATGTAGGTTTCACCAGTTTTCTAAGTCTCTCTTATTTTCTTGTACTTATACTTGGAATTCTCTGGGTAAACCTCTGTAATTTCTCTAGGTAGGTCAATCACTGTGTATTTTCTCTTGTTTCTATCTGTTACGAATCTTGAGAAACTGATACATTCTCTGTTAACTGTTTCCCGGTCTTAGAGAAGTAGATTTCTTTGTGCGAAAGTGCTGTTTTCACAGTGCTATGTACTCCCAACTCTATCAACAGTGTAGTTTTTACCAGTATTCGAAGTCTCTCTTATTTTCTTGTACTTATACTTGGAATTCTCTGTGTAAACCTCTTTAACTTCTCTAGGTAAATGAATCACAGTGTACTTTCTCTTGTTTCTATCTGTTCCCAATCTGCAGAAACTCATACATTCTCTGTTCACTGTTTCCCGGTCTTAGAGAGGTACATGTCTTTGTGCCAAAGTGCTGTTTTCACAGTGCTGAGTACTCCCAACTCTATCAACAATGTAGGTTTTACCAGTTTTCTAAGTCTCTCTTATTTTCTTGGAGTTACACTTGGATTTCTCTGTGTAATCCTCTGTAACTTCTCTAGGTAGATGAATCACTGTGTACTTTCTCTTCTTTCTATCTGTTACCAACCTTGAGAAACTCATACATTCTCTCTTCACTGTTTCCTGGTCTTAGAGAAGTAGATTTCTTTCTGCGAAGTGCTGTTTTCACAGTGCTAAGTATTCCCAACTCTATCAACAATGTAGGTTTTATCAGTTTTCTAAGTCTCTCTTATTTTCTTGTACTTATACTTGGAATTCTCTGTGTAAACCTCTGTAACTTCTCTAGGTAGATGAATCACTGTGTACTTTCTCTTCTTTCTATCTGTCACCAATCTTGAGAAACTCATACATTCTCTGTTCACTGTTTCGCGGTCTTAGAGAAGTGGATTTCTTTCTGTGAAAGTGCTGTTTTCACAGTGCTAAGTACTCCCAACTCTTTCAACAATGTACGTTTCACCAGTTTTCTAAGTCACTCTCATTTTCTTGTACTTATACTTGGAATTCTCTGTGTAAACCTCTGTAACTTCTCTAGGTAGATGAATCACAGTGTACTTTCTCTTGTTTCTATCTGTTACCAATGTTGAGAAATTCATACATTCCCTGTTCACAGTTTCCCGGTCTTAGAGAGGTAGATTTTTTGTGCGAAAGTGCTGTTTTCACAGTGCTAAGTATTCCCAACTCTATCAACAATGTAGGTTTTACCAGTTTTTGATATCTCTTATTTTCTTGGAGTTTTACTTGGAATTCTCTGTGTAAACCTTTGTAAGTTCTCTAGGTAGATGAATCACTGTGTACTTTCTCTTGTTTCTATCTGTTACCAATCTTGAAAAACTCATACATTCTCTGTTCACTGTTTCGTGGTCTTAGAGAAGTAGATTTCTTTCTGCGAAAGTGCTGTTTTCACAGCGCTAAGTACTCCCAACTGTATCAACAAAGTAGGTTTTACCAGTTTTCTAAGTCTCTCTCATTTTCTTATACTTATACTTGGAATTGTCTGTGTAAACCTCTGTAACTGCTCTAGGTAGATGAATCACTGTGTACTTTATCTTGTTTCTATCTGTTCCCAATCTTCAGAAACTCATACATTCTCTGTTCACTGTTTCCCGGTCTTAGAGAGGTAGATGTCTTTGTGCGAAAGTGCTGTTTTCACAGTGCTAGGTACTCCCAACTCTATCAACAATGTAGGTTTTACCAGTTTTCTAAGTCTCTCTTATTTTCTTGTAATGATACTTGAAATTCTCTGTGTAAACCTCTGTAACTTCTCTAGGTAGATTAATCACTGTGTATTTTCTCTTATTTCTATCTGTTACCAATCTTGAGAACCTCATACATTCTCTTTTCACTGGTTCCTGGTCTTTAAGAAGTAGATTTCTTTGTGCGAAAGTGCAGTTTTCACAGTGCTAAGTACTCCCAACTCTATCAACAATGTAGGTTTTACCAGTGTTCCAAGTCTCTCTTATTTTCTTGTACTTATACTTGGAATACTCTGTGTAAACCTCTGTAACTTCTCTAGGTAGATGAATCATTGTGTACTTTCTCTTGTTTCTATGTGTTGCCAATCTTGAGAAACTCATAATTCTGTGTTCCCTGTTTCGCGTTCTTAGAGAAGGAGATTTCTTTGTGCGAAAGTGCTGTTTTCACAGTGCTAAGTACTCCGAACTCTGTCAACAATGTAGGTTTCACCAGTTTTCTAAGTCTCTCTTATTTTCTTGTACTTATACTTGGAATTCTCTGGGTAAACCTCTGTAATTTCTCTAGGTAGGTCAATCACTGTGTACTTTCTCTTGTTTCTATCTGTTACGAATCTTGAGAAACTGATACATTCTCTGTTAACTGTTTCCCGGTCTTAGAGAGGTAGATTTCTTTGTGCGAAAGTGCTGTTTTCACACTGCTAAGTACTCCCAAATCTATCAACAGTGTAGTTTTTACCAGTGTTCTAAGTCTCTCTTATTTTCTTGTAGTTATACTTGGACTTCTCTGTGTAAACCTCTGTAACTTCTCTAGGTAGATGAATCACAGTGTACTTTCTCTTGTTTCTATCTGTTACCAATCTTGAGAAACTCATAGATTCTCTGTTCACTGTTTCGCGGTCTTAGAGAAGTAGATTTCTTTCTGCAAAAGTGCTGTTTTCACAGTGCAAAGTACTCCCAACTCTATCAACAAAGTAGGTTTTACCAGTTTTCTAAGTCTCTCTTATTTTCTTATACTTATACTTGGAATTATCTGTGTAAACCTCTGTAACTTCTCTAGGGAGATGAATCACTGTGTACTTTCTCTTGTTTCTATCTGTTGCCAATGTTGAGAAACTCATACATTCTCTGTTCACTGTTTCGCGGTCTTAGAGAAGTACATTTCTTTGTGCGAAAGTCCTGTTTTCACAGTGCTAACTACTCTCAACTCTATTAACAATGTAGGTTTTATCAGTTTTCCAAGTCTCTCTTATTTTCTGTTACTTATACTTGGAATTCTCTGTGTAAACCTCTGTAACTTCTCTAGGTAGATGAATCACTGTGTACTTTCTCTTGTTTCTATCTGTTACCAATCTTGAGAAACTCATACATTCTCTGTTCACTGTTTCCCGGTCTTAGAGAAGTAGATTTCTTTGTGTGAAAGTGCTGTTTTCACAGTGCTAAGTACTCCGAACTCTATCAACAATGTAGGTTTCACCAGTATTCTAAGTCTCTCTTATTTACTTCTACTTATACTTGGAATTCTCTGTGTAAACCTCTGTAATTTCCCTAGGTAGGTGAATCACTGTGTACTTTCTCTTGTTTCTATCTGTTACCAATCTTGAGTAACTGATACATTCTCTGTTAACTGTTTCCCGGTCTTAGAGAAGTAGATTTCTTTGTGTGAAAGTGCTGTTTTCACAGTGCTAAGTACTCCCAACTCTATCAACAGTGTAGTTTTTACCAGTATTCTAAGTCTCTCTTATTTTCTTGTACTTATACTTGGACTTCTCTGTGTAAACCTCTGTAACTTCTCTAGGTAGATGAATCACAGTGTACTTTCTCTTGTTTCTATCTGTTGCCAATGTTGAGAAACTCATACATTCTCTGTTCACAGTTTCCCGGTCTTAGAGAGGTAGATTTTTTGTGCGAAAGTGCTGTTTTCACAGTGCTAAGTATTCCCAACTCTATCAACAATGTAGGTTTTACCAGTTTTTGATATCTCTTATTTTCTTGGAGTTTTACTTGGAATTCTCTGTGTAAACCTTTGTAAGTTCTCTAGGTAGATGAATCACTGTGTACTTTCTCTTGTTTCTATCTGTTACCAATCTTGAAAAACTCATACACTCTCTGTTCACTGTTTCGTGGTCTTAGAGAAGTAGATTTCTTTCTGCGAAAGTGCTGTTTTCACAGTGCTAAGTACTCCCAACTGTATCAACAAAGTAGGTTTTACCAGTTTTCTAAGTCTCACTTATTTTCTTATACTTATACTTGGAATTGTCTGTGTAAACCTCTGTAACTGCTCTAGGTAGATGAATCACTGTGTACTTTATCTTGTTTCTATCTGTTCCCAATCTTCAGAAACTCATACATTCTCTGTTCACTGTTTCCCGGTCTTAGAGAGGTAGATTTCTTTCTGCGAAAGTGCTGTTTTCACAGTGCTAGGTACTCCCAACTCTATCAACAATGTAGGTTTTACCAGTTTTCTAAGTCTCTCTTATTTTCTTGTACTTATACTTGGAATTCTCTGTGTAAACCTCTGTAACTTCTCTAGGTAGATGAATCACTGTGTACTTTCTCTTGTTTCTATCTGTTACCAATCTGGAGAAACTCATACATTCTCCTTTCACTGGTTCCTGGTCTTTGAGAAGTAGATTTCTTTGTGCAAAAGTGCAGTTTTCACAGTGCTAAGTACTCCCAACTCTATCAACAATGTAGGTTTTACCAGTGTTCCAAGTCTCTCTTATTTTCTTGTACTTATACTTGGAATTCTCTGTGTAAACCTCTGTAACTTCTCTAGGTAGATGAATCATTGTGTACTTTCTCTTGTTTCTATGTGTTGCCAATCTTGAGAAACTCATAATTCTGTGTTCCCTGTTTCGCGTTCTTAGAGAAGGAGATTTCTTTGTGCGAAAGTGCTGTTTTCACAGTGCTAAGTACTCCCAACTCTATCAACAATGTAGGTTTTACCAGTTTTCTAAGTCTCTTTTATTTTCTTGTATTTATACTTGGAATTCTCTGTGTAAACCTCTGTACCTTCTCTAGGTAGATGAATCACTGTGTACTTTCTCTTGTTTCTATCTGTTGCCAATCTTGAGAAACTCATACATTCTCTGTTCACTGTTACGCGTTCCTAGAAAGGTAGATTTCTTTGTGCGAAAGTACTGTTTTCACAGTGCTAAGTACTCCCAACTCCATCAACAATGTTGGTTTTACCAGTTTTCTATGTCTCTCTTATTTTCTTGTACTTATACTTGGAATTCTCTGTGTAAACCTCTGTAACTTCTCTAGGTAGATGAATCACTGCGTACTTTCTCTTGTTTCTATCTGTTACCAATCTTGAGAACTCATACATTCTCTGTTCACTGTTTCGCGGTCTTAGAGAAGTACATTTCTTTGTGCGAAAGTCCTGTTTTCAAAGTGCTAACTACTCCCAACTCTATTAACAATGTAGGTTTTATCAGTTTTCCAAGTCTCTCTTATTTTCTGTTACTTATACTTGGAATTCTCTGTGTAAACCTCTGTAACTTCTCTAGGTAGATGAATGACTGTGTACTTTATCTTGTTTCTATCTGTTCCCAATCTTCAGAAACTCATACATTCTCTGTTCACTGTTTCCCGGTCTTAGAGAGGTAGATGTCTTTGTGCGAAAGTGCTGTTTTCACAGTGCTAAGTACTCCCAACTCTATCAAAAATGTAGGTTTTACCAGTTTTCTAAGTCTCTCTTATTTTCTTGTACTGATACTTGGAATTCTCTGTGTAAACCTCTGTAACTTCTCTAGTTAGATTAATCACTGTGTAATTTCTCTTATTTCTATCTGTTATCAATCTTGAGAAACTCATACATTCTCTTTTCACTGGTTCCTGGTCTTTGAGAAGTAGATTTCTTTCCGTGAAAGTGCAGTTTTCACAGTGCTAAGTACTCCCAACTCTATCAACAATGTAGGTTTTACCAGTGTTCTAAGTCTCTCTTATTTTCTTGTACTTATACTTGGAATTCTCTGTGTAAACCTCTAACTTTTCTAGGTAGATGAATCATTGTGTACTTTCTCTTGTTTCTATGTGTTACCAATCTTGAGAAGCTCATAATTCTGTGTTCGCTGTTTCGCGTTCTTAGAGAAGGAGATTTCTTTGTGCGAAAGTGCTGTTTTCACAGTGCTAAGTACTCCCAACTCTATCAACAATGTAGGTTTTACCAGTTTTCTAAGTCTCTTTTATTTTCTTGTATTTATACTTGGAATTCTCTGTGTAAACCTCTGTACCTTCTCTAGGTAGATGAATCACTGTGTACTTTCTCTTGTTTCTATCTGTTGCCAATCTTGAGAAACTCATACATTCTCTGTTCACTGTTACGCGTTTCTAGAAAAGTAGATTTCTTTGTGCGAAAGTACTGTTTTCACAGTGCTAAGTACTCCCAACTCCATCAACAATGTTGGTTTTACCAGTTTTCTATGTCTCTCTTATTTTCTTGTACTTATACTTGGAATTCTCTGTGTAAACCTCTGTAACTTCTCTAGGTAGATGAATCACTGCGTACTTTCTCTTGTTTCTATCTGTTACCAATCTTGAGAAACTCATACATTCTCTGTTCACTGTTTCGCGGTCTTAGAGAAGTACATTTCTTTGTGCGAAAGTCCTGTTTTCAAAGTGCTAACTACTCCCAACTCTATTAACAATGTAGGTTTTATCAGTTTTCCAAGTCTCTCTTATTTTCTGTTACTTATACTTGGAATTCTCTGTGTAAACCTCTGTAACTTCTCTAGGTAGATGAATCACTGTGTACTTTATCTTGTTTCTATCTGTTCCCAATCTTCAGAAACTCATACATTCTCTGTTCACTGTTTCCCGGTCTTAGAGAGGTAGATGTCTTTGTGCGAAAGTGCTGTTTTCACAGTGCTAAGTACTCCCAACTCTATCAACAATGTAGGTTTTACCAGTTTTCTAAGTCTCTCTTATTTTCTTGTACTGATACTTGGAATTCTCTGTGTAAACCTCTGTAACTTCTCTAGTTAGATTAATCACTGTGTAATTTCTCTTATTTCTATCTGTTATCAATCTTGAGAAACTCATACATTCTCTTTTCACTGGTTCCTGGTCTTTGAGAAGTAGATTTCTTTCCGTGAAAGTGCAGTTTTCACAGTGCTAAGTACTCCCAACTCTATCAACAATGTAGGTTTTACCAGTGTTCTAAGTCTCTCTTATTTTCTTGTACTTATACTTGGAATTCTCTGTGTAAACCTCTGTAACTTTTCTAGGTAGATGAATCATTGTGTACTTTCTCTTGTTTCTATGTGTTACCAATCTTGAGAAGCTCATAATTCTGTGTTCCCTGTTTCGCGTTCTTAGAGAAGGAGATTTCTTTGTGCGAAAGTGCTGTTTTCACAGTGCTAAGTACTCCCAACTGTATCAACATTGTAGGTTTTACCAGTTTTCTAAGTCTCTCTTATTTTCTTGTATTTATACTTGGAATTCTCTGTGTAAACCTCTGTACCTTCACTAGGTAGATGAATCACTGTGTATTTTCTCTTGTTTCTATCTGTTGCCAATCTTGAGAAACTCATACATTCTCTGTTCACTGTTACGCGTTATTACGCGTTCCTAGAAAGGTAGATTTCTTTGTGCGAAAGTGCTGTTTTCACAGTGCTAAGTACTCCCCACTCTATCAACAATGTTGGTTTTACCAGTTTTCTATGTCTCTCTTATTTTCTTGTACTTATACTTGGAATTCTCTGTGTAAACCTCTGTAACTTCTCTAGGTAGATGAATCACTGCGTACTTTCTCTTGTTTCTATCTGTTACCAATCTTGAGAAACTCATACATTCTCTGTTCACTGTTTCGCGGTCTTAGAGAAGTACATTTCTTTGTGCGAAAGTCCTGTTTTCACAGTGCTAACTACTCTCAACTCTATTAACAATGTAGGTTTTATCAGTTTTCCAAGTCTCTCTTATTTTCTGTTACTTATACTTGGAATTCTCTGTGTAAACCTCTGTAACTTCTCTAGGTAGATGAATCACTGTGTACTTTCTCTTGTTTCTATCTGTTACCAATCTTGAGAAACTCATACATTCTCTGTTCACTGTTTCCCGGTCTTAGAGAAGTAGATTTCTTTGTGTGAAAGTGCTGTTTTCACAGTGGTAAGTACTCCGAACTCTATCAACAATGTAGGTTTCACCAGTTTTCTAAGTCTCTCTTATTTACTTGTACTTATACTGGGAATTCTCTGTGTAAACCTCTGTAATTTCCCTAGGTAGGTGAATCACTGTGTACTTTCTCTTGTTTCTATCTGTTACCAATCTTGAGTAACTGATACATTCTCTGTTAACTGTTTCCCGGTCTTAGAGAAGTAGATTTCTTTGTGCGAAAGTGCTGTTTTCACAGTGCTAAGTACTCCCAACTCTATCAACAGTGTAGTTTTTACCAGTATTCTAAGTCTCTCTTATTTTCTTGTACTTATACTTGGACTTCTCTGTGTAAACCTCTGTAACTTCTCTAGGTAGATGAATCACAGTGTACTTTCTCTTGTCTCTATCTGTTGCCAATGTTGAGAAACTCATACATTCTCTGTTCACTGTTTCGCGGTCTTCAAGAAGTAGATTTCTTTGTGTGAAAGTGCTGTTTTGACAGTGCTCAGTACTCCCAACTGTATCAACAATGTAGGTTTTACCAGTTTTCTAAGTCTCTCTCATTTTCCTGTACTTATACTTGGAATTCTCTGTGTAAACCACTGTAACTTCTCCAGGTAGATGAATCACTGTGTACTTTCTCTTCTTTCTATCTGTCACCAATCTTGAGAAACTCATACATTCTCTGTTCACTGTTTCGCGGTCTTAGAGAAGTGGATTTCTTTCTGGGAAAGTGCTGTTTTCACAGTGGTAAGTACTCCCAACTCTTTCAACAATGTAGGTTTTACCAGTTTTCTAAGTCACTCTCATTTTCTTGTACTTATACTTGGAATTCTCTGTGTAAACCTCTGTAACTTCTCTAGGTAGATGAATCACAGTGTACTTTCTCTTGTTTCTATCTGTTACCAATGTTGAGAAATTCATACATTCTCTGTTCACAGTTTCCCGGTCTTAGAGAGGTAGATTTTTTGTGCGAAAGTGCTGTTTTCACAGTGCTAAGTATTCCCAACTCTATCAACAATGTAGGTTTTACCAGTTTTCTAAGTCTCTCTTATTTTCTTGTACTTATACTTGCAATTCTCTGTGTACATCTCTGTAACTTCTCTAGGTCGATGAATAACTGTGTACTTTCTCTTGTTTCTATCTGTTACCAATCTTGAGAAACTCATACATTCTCTGTTCCCTGTTTCGCGTTCTTAGAGAAGTAGATTTTTTTGTGTGAAAGTGCTGTTTTCACATTGCTAAGTACTCCCAAATCTATAAACAATATAGGTTTTACCAGTTTTCTAAGTCTCTCTTATTTTCTTGTATTTATACTTGGACTTCTGTGTGTAAACTTTGTAACTTCTCTAGGTACATGAATCACTGTGTAATTTCTCTTGTTTCCATCTGTTACCAATCTTGAGAAACTCATACATTCTCTGTTCAGTTTTTGCCATTCTTACAGAGGTAGATTTCTTTCTACCAAAGTGCTGTTTTCACAGTGCTAACCTCTCCCAACTCTATCAACAATGTAGGTTTTACCAGTTTTCTGAGTCTCTCTTATTTTCTTGTACTTATACTTGGAAATCTCTGTGTAAAGCTCTGTAACTTCTCTAGGTAGATGACTCACAGTGTACTTTCTCTTGTTTCTAAATGTTACCAATCTTGAGAAACTCATACATTCTGTGTTCACTTTCTCCCGGTCTTAGAGAAGTAGATTTCTTTCTGCGACAGTGCTGTTTTCACAGTGCTAAGAACTCCCATCTCTTTCAACAATGTAGGTTTTACCAGTTTTCTAAGTCACTCTCATTTTCTTGTACTTATACTTGGAATTCTCTGTGTAAACCTCTGTAACTTCTCTAGGTAGATGAATCACAGTGTACTTTCTCTTGTTTCTATCTGTTAACAATTTTGAGAAATTCATACATTCTCTGTTCACAGTTTCCCGGTCTTAGAGAGGTAGATTTTTTGTGCGAAAGTGCTGTTTTCACAGTGCTAAGTATTCCCAACTCTATCAACAATGTAGGTTTTACCAGTTTTTGATATCTCTTATTTTCTTGGAGTTTTACTTGGAATTCTCTGTGTAAACCTTTGTAAGTTCTCTAGGTAGATGAATCATTGTGTACTTTCTCTTGTTTCTATCTGTTACCAATCTTGAAAAACTCATACATTCTCTGTTCACTGTTTCGTGGTCTTAGAGAAGTAGATTTCTTTCTGCGAAAGTGCTGTTTTCACAGTGCTAAGTAGTGCCAACTGTATCAACAAAGTAGGTTTTACCAGTTTTCTAAGTCTCTCTCATTTTATTATACTTATACTTGAAATTCTCTGTGTAAACCTCTGTAACTTCTCTAGGTAGATGAATCACAGTGTACTTTGTCTTGTTTCTATCTGTTACCAATCTTGATAAATTCATTCATTCCCTGTTCACTGTTTTCGGTCTAGAGAGGTAGATGTCTTTGTGCGAAAGTGCTGTTTTCACAGTGCTAGGTACTCCCAACTCTATCAACAATGTAGGTTTTACCAGTTTTCTAAGTCTCTCTTATTTTCTTGTAGTGATACTTGGAATTCTCTGTGTAAACCTCTGTAACTTCTCTTGATAGATGAATCACTGTGTACTTTGTCTTGTTTCTATCTGTTACCAATCTTGAGAAACTCATACATTCTCTGTTCACTGTTTCGTGGTCTTAGAGAAGTAGATTTCTTTCTGCGAAAGTGCTGTTTTCACAGTGCTAAGTACTGCCAACTGTATCAACAAAGTAGGTTTTACCAGTTTTCTAAGTCTGTCTTATTTTCTTATACTTATACTTGGAATTCTCTGTGTAAACCTCTGTAACTTCTCTAGGTAGATGAATCACTGTGTACTTTATCTTGTTTCTATCTGTTCCCAATCTTCAGAAACTCATACATTCTCTGTTCACTGTTTCCTGGTCTTAGAGAGGTAGATGTCTTTGTGCGAAAGTGCTGTTTTCACAGTGCTAAGTACTCCCAACTCTATCAACAATGTAGGTTTTACCAGTTTTCTAAGTCTCTCTTATTTTCTTGTACTGATACTTGGAATTCTCTGTGTAAACCTCTGTAACTTCTCTAGTTAGATTAATCACTGTGTACTTTCTCTTATTTCTATCTGTTATCAATCTTGAGAAACTCATACATTCTCTTTTCACTGGTTCCTGGTCTTTGAGAAGTAGATTTCTTTCCGTGAAAGTGCAGTTTTCACAGTGCTAAGTACTCCCAACTCTATCAACAATGTAGGTTTTACCAGTGTTCTAAGTCTCTCTTATTTTCTTGTACTTATACTTGGAATTCTCTGTGTAAACCTCTGTAACTTCTCTAGGTAAATGAATCATTGTGTACTTTCTCTTGTTTCCATGTGTTACCAATCTTGAGAAGCTCATAATTCTGTGTTCCCTGTTTCGCGTTCTTAGAGAAGGAGATTTCTTTGTGCGAAAGTGCTGTTTTCACAGTGCTAAGTACTCCCAACTGTATCAACATTGTAGGTTTTACCAGTTTTCTAAGTCTCTCTTATTTTCTTGTATTTATACTTGGAATTCTCTGTGTAAACCTCTGTACCTTCACTAGGTAGATGAATCACTGTGTATTTTCTCTTGTTTCTATCTGTTGCCAATCTTGAGAAACTCCTAAATTCTCTGTTCACTGTTACGCGTTATTACGCGTTCCTAGAAAGGTAGATTTCTTTGTGCGAAAGTGCTGTTTTCACAGTGCTAAGTACTCCCAACTCTATCAACAATGTTGGTTTTACCAGTTTTCTATGTCTCTCTTATTTTCTTGTACTTATACTTGGAATTCTCTGTGTAAACCTCTGTAACTTCTCTAGGTAGATGAATCACTGCGTACTTTCTCTTGTTTCTATCTGTTACCAATCTTGAGAAACTCATACATTCTCTGTTCACTGTTTCGCGGTCTTAGAGAAGTACATTTCTTTGTGCGAAAGTCCTGTTTTCACAGTGCTAACTACTCTCAAGTCTATTAACAATGTAGGTTTTATCAGTTTTCCAAGTCTCTCTTATTTTCTGTTACTTATACTTGGAATTCTCTGTGTAAACCTCTGTAACTTCTCTAGGTAGATGAATCACTGTGTACTTTCTCTTGTTTCTATCTGTTACCAATCTTGAGAAACTCATACATTCTCTGTTCACTGTTTCCCTGTCTTAGAGAAGTAGATTTCTTTGTGTGAAAGTGCTGTTTTCACAGTGCTAAGTACTCCGAACTCTATCAACAATGTAGGTTTCACCAGTTTTCTAAGTCTCTCTTATTTACTTCTACTTATACTTGGAATTCTCTGTGTAAACCTCTGTAATTTCCCTAGGTAGGTGAATCACTGTGTACTTTCTCTTGTTTCTATCTGTTACCAATCTTGAGTAACTGATACATTCTCTGTTAACTGTTTCCCGGTCTTAGAGAAGTAGATTTCTTTGTGCGAAAGTGCTGTTTTCACAGTGCTAAGTACTCCCAACTCTATCAACAGTGTAGTTTTTACCAGTTTTCTAAGTCACTCTCATTTTCTTGTACTTATACTTGGACTTCTCTGTGTAAACCTCTGTAACTTCTCTAGGTAGATGAATCACAGTGTACTTTCTCTTGTTTCTATCTGTTGCCAATGTTGAGAAACTCATATATTCTCTGTTCACTGTTTCGCGGTCTTCGAGAAGTAGATTTCTTTGTGCGAAACTGCTGTTTTGACAGTGCTCAGTACTCCCAACTGTATCAACAATGTAGGTTTTACCAGTTTTCTAAGTCTCTCTTATTTTCCTGTACTTATACTTGGAATTCTCTGTGTAAACCACTGTAACTTCTCTAGGTAGATGAATCACTGTGTACTTTCTCTTCTTTCTATCTGTCACCAATCTTAAGAAACTCATACATTCTCTGTTCACTGTTTCGCGGTCTTAGAGAAGTGGATTTCTTTCTGTGAAAGTGCTGTTTTCACAGTGCTAAGTACTCCCAACTCTTTCAACAATGTAGGTTTTACCAGTTTTCTAAGTCACTCTCATTTTCTTGTACTTATACTTGGAATTCTCTGTGTAAACCTCTGTAACTTCTCTAGGTAGATGAATCACAGTGTACTTTCTCTTGTTTCTATCTGTTACCAATGTTGAGAAATTCATACATTCCCTGTTCACAGTTTCCCGGTCTTAGAGAGGTAGATTTTTTGTGCGAAAGTGCTGTTTTCACAGTGCTAAGTATTCCCAACTCTATCAACAATGTAGGTTTTACCAGTTTTTGATATCTCTTATTTTCTTGGAGTTTTACTTGGAATTCTCTGTGTAAACCTTTGTAAGTTCTCTAGGTAGATGAATCACTGTGTACTTTCTCTTGTTTCTATCTGTTACCAATCTTGAAAAACTCATACATTCTCTGTTCACTGTTTCGTGGTCTTAGAGAAGTAGATTTCTTTCTGCGAAAGTGCTGTTTTCACAGTGCTAAGTACTACCAACTGTATCAACAAAGTAGGTTTTACCAGATTTCTAAGTCTCTCTTATTTTCTTATACTTATACTTGGAATTGTCTGTGTAAACCTCTGTAACTGCTCTAGGTAGATGAATCACTGTGTACTTTATCTTGTTTCTATCTGTTCCCAATCTTCAGAAACTCATACATTCTCTGTTCACTGTTTCCCGGTCTTAGAGAGGTAGATGTCTTTGTGCGAAAGTGCTGTTTTCACAGTGCTAGGTACTCCCAACTCTATCAATAATGTAGGTTTTACCAGTTTTCTAAGTCTCTCTTATTTTCTTGTAATGATACTTGAAATTCTCTGTGTAAACCTCTGTAACTTCTCTAGGTAGATTAATCACTGTGCATTTTCTCTTATTTCTATCTGTTACCAATCTTGAAAAACTCGTACATTCTCTTTTCACTGGTTCCTGGTCTTTGAGAAGTAGATTTCTTTGTGCGAAAGTGCAGTTTTCACAGTGCTAAGTACTCCCAACTCGATCAACAATGTAGGTTTTACCAGTGTTCCAAGTCTCTCTTATTTTCTTGTACTTATACTTGGAATTCTCTGTGTAAACCTCTGTAACTTCTCTAGGTAGATGAATCATTGTGTACTTTCTCTTGTTTCTATGTGTTGCCAATCTTGAGAAACTCATAATTCTGTGTTCCCTGTTTCGCGTTCTTAGAGAAAGAGATTTCTTTGTGCGAAAGTGCTGTTTTCACAGTGCTAAGTACTCCCAACTCTATCAACAATGTAGGTTTTACCAGTTTTCTAAGTCTCTCTTATTTTCTTGTATTTATACTTGGAATTCTCTGTGTAAACCTCTGTACCTTCTCTAGGTAGATGAATCACTGTGTACTTTCTCTTGTTTCTATCTGTTGCCAATCTTGAGAAACTCATACATTCTCTGTTCACTGTTACGCGTTCCTAGAAAAGTAGATTTCTTTGTGCGAAAGTACTGTTTTCACAGTGCTAAGTACTCACAACTCCATCAACAATGTTGGTTTTACCAGTTTTCTATGTCTCTCTTATTTTCTTGTACTTATACTTGGAATTCTCTGTGTTAACCTCTGTTACTTCTCTAGGTAGATGAATCACTGCGTACTTTCTCTTGTTTCTATCTGTTACGAATCTTGAGAAACTCATACATTCTCTGTTCACTGTTTCGCGGTCTTAGAGAAGTACATTTCTTTGTGCGAAAGTCCTGTTTTCAAAGTGCTAACTACTCCCAACTCTATTAACAATGTAGGTTTTAACAGTTTTCCAAGTCTCTCTTATTTTCTGTTACTTATACTTGGAATTCTCTGTGTAAACCTCTGTAACTTCTCTAGGTAGATGAATCACTGTGTACTTTCTCTTGTTTCTATCTGTTACCAATCTTGAGAAACTCATACATTCTCTGTTCACTGTTTCCCGGTCTTAGAGAAGTAGATTTCTTTGTGTGAAAGTGCTGTTTTCACAGTGCTAAGTACTCCGAACTCTGTCAACAATGTAGGTTTCACCAGTTTTCTAAGTCTCTCTTATTTACTTGTACTTATACTTGGAATTCTCTGGGTAAACCTCTGTAATTTCTCTAGGTAGGTCAATCACTGTGTACTTTCTCTTGTTTCTATCTGTTACGAATCTTGAGAAACTGATACATTCTCTGTTAACTGTTTCCCGGTCTTAGAGAGGTAGATTTCTTTGTGTGAAAGTGCTGTTTTCACAGTGCTAAGTACTCCCAACTCTATCAACATTGTAGTTTTTACCAGTGTTCTAAGTCTCTCTTATTTTCTTGTAGTTATACTTGGACTTCTCTGTGTAAACCTCTGTAACTTCTCTAGGTAGATGAATCACAGTGTACTTTCTCTTGTTTCTATCTGTTACCAATCTTGAGAAAATCATAGATTCTCTGTTCACTGTTTCGCGGTCTTAGAGAAGTAGATTTCTTTCTGCGAAAGTGCTGTTTTCACAGTGCTAAGTACTCCCAACTGTGTCAACAAAGTAGGTTTTACCAGTTTTCTAAGTCTCTCTTATTTTCTTATACTTATACTTGGAATTATCTGTGTAAACCTCTGTAACTTCTCTAGGTAGATGAATCACTGTGTACTTTCTCTTGTTTCTATCTGTTACCAATCTTGAGAAACTCATACATTCTCTGTTCACTGTTTCGCGGGCTTAGATTAGTAGATTTCTTTGTGCGAAAGTGTTGTTTTCACAGTACTAAGTACTACCAACTCTATCAACAATGTAGGTTTTACCAGTTTTCTAAATCTCTCTTATTTTCTTGGAGTAAGACTTGGAATTCTCTGTGTAAACTTCTGTAACTTCTCTAGGTAGATGAATCACTGTGTACTTTGTCTTGTTTCTATCTGTTACGAATCTTGAGAAACTCATACATTCTCTGTTCACTGTTTCCCGGTCTTAGAGAGGTAGATTTCTTTCTGCGAAAGTGCTGTTTTCACAGTGCTAGGTACTCCCAACTCTATCAACAATGTAGGTTTTACCAGTTTTCTAAGTCTCTCTTATTTTCTTGTACTTATACTTGGAATTCTCTGTGTAAACCTCTGTAACTTCTCTAGCTAGATGAATCACTGTGTACTTTCTCTTGTTTCTATCTGTTACCAATGTGGAGAAACTCATACATTCTCTGTTCACTGTTTCGTTGTCTTAGAGAAGTAGATTTCTTTCTGCGAAAGTGCTGTTTTCACAGTGCTAAGTACTGCCAACTGTATCAACAAAGTAGGTTTTACCAGTTTTCTAAGTCTCTCTCATTTTCTTATACTTATACTTGGAATTCTCTGTGTAAACCTCTGTAACTTCTCTAGGTAGATGAATCACAGTGTACTTTGTCTTGTTTCTATCTGTTACCAATCGTGATAAATTCATTCATTCCCTGTTCACTGTTTCCCGGTCTAGAGAGGTAGATGTCTTTGTGCGAAAGTGCTGTTTTCACAGTGCTAGGTACTCCCAACTCTATCAACAATGTAGGTTTTACCAGTTTTCTAAGTCTCTCTTATTTTCTTGTAGTTATACTTGGAATTCTCTGTGTAAACCTCTGTAACTTCTCTAGGTAGATGAATCACTGCGTACTTTCTCTTGTTTCTATCTGTTACCAATCTTGAGAAACTCCTACATTCTCTGTTCACTGTTATGCGTTATTACGCGTTCCTAGAAAGGTAGATTTCTTTGTGCGAAAGTGCTGTTTTCACAGTGCTAAGTACTCCCAACTCTATCAACAATGTTGGTTTTACCAGTTTTCTATGTCTCTCTTATTTTCTTGTACTTATACTTGGAATTCTCTGTGTAAACCTCTGTAACTTCTCTAGGTAGATGAATCACTGCGTACTTTCTCTTGTTTCTATCTGTTACCAATCTTGAGAAACTCATACATTCTCTGTTCACTGTTTCGCGGTCGTAGAGAAGTACATTTCTTTGAGCAAAAGTCCTGTTTTCACAGTGGTAACTACTCTCAAATCTATTAACAATGTAGGTTTTATCAGTTTTCCAAGTCTCTCTTATTTTCTGTTACTTATACTTGGAATTCTCTGTGTAAACCTCTGTAACTTCTCTAGGTAGATGAATCACTGTGTACTTTCTCTTGTTTCTATCTGTTACCAATCTTGAGAAACTCATACATTCTCTGTTCACTGTTTCCCGGTCTTAGAGAAGTAGATTTCTTTGTGTGAAAGTGCTGTTTTCACAGTGCTAAGTACTCCGAACTCTATCAACAATGTAGGTTTCACCAGTTTTCTAAGTCTCTCTTATTTACTTCTACTTATACTTGGAATTCTCTGTGTAAACCTCTGTAATTTCCCTAGGTAGGTGAATCACTGTGTACTTTCTCTTGTTTCTATCTGTTACCAATCTTGAGTAACTGATACATTCTCTGTTAACTGTTTCCCGGTCTTAGAGAAGTAGATTTCTTTGTGCGAAAGTGCTGTTTTGACAGTGCTCAGTACTCCCAACTGTATCAACAATTTAGGTTTTACCAGTTTTCTAAGTTTCTCTTATTTTCCTGTACTTATACTTGGAATTCTCTGTGTAAGCCACTGTAACTTCTCTTGGTAGATGAATCACTGTGTACTTTCTCTTCTTTCTATCTGTCACCAATCTTGAGAAACTCATACATTCTCTGTTCACTGTTTCGCGGTCTTAGAGAGGTGGATTTCTTTCTGTGTAAGTGCTGTTTTCACAGTGCTAAGTACTCCCAACTCTTTCAACAATGTAGGTTTTACCAGTTTTCTAAGTCACTCTCATTTTCTTGTACTTATATTTGGAATTCTCTGTGTAAACCTCTGTAACTTCTCTAGGTAGATGAATCACAGTGTACTTTCTCTTGTTTCTATCTGTTACCAATGTTGAGAAATTCATACATTCTCTGTTCACAGTTTCCCGGTCTTAGAGAGGTAGATTTTTTGTGCGAAAGTGCTGTTTTCACAGTGCTAAGTACTCCCAACTCTTTCAACAATGTAGGTTTTACCAGTTTTCTAAGTCACTCTCATTTTCTTGTACTTATACTTGGAATTCTCTGTGTAAACCTCTGTAACTTCTCTAGGGAGATGAATCACTGTGTACTTTCTCTTGTTTCTATCTGTTGCCAATGTTGAGAAACTCATACATTCTCTGTTCACTGTTTCGCGGTCTTAGAGAAGTACATTTCTTTGTGCGAAAGTCCTGTTTTCACAGTGCTAACTACTCTCAACTCTATTAACAATGTAGGTTTTATCAGTTTTCCAAGTCTCTCTTATTTTCTGTTACTTATACTTGGAATTCTCTGTGTAAACCTCTGTAACTTCTCTAGGTAGATGAATCACTGTGTACTTTCTCTTGTTTCTATCTGTTACCAATCTTGAGAAACTCATACATTCTCTGTTCACTGTTTCCCGGTCTTAGAGAAGTAGATTTCTTTGTGTGAAAGTGCTGTTTTCACAGTGCTAAGTACTCCGAACTCTATCAACAATGTAGGTTTCACCAGTTTTCTAAGTCTCTCTAATTTTGTTGTACTTATACTTGGAATTCTCTGGGTAAACCTCTGTAATTTCTCTAGGTAGGTCAATCACTGTGTACTTTCTCTTGTTTCTATCTGTTACGAATCTTGAGGAACTGATACATTCTCTGTTAACTGTTTCCCGGTCTTAGAGAAGTAGATTTCTTTGTGCGAAAGTGCTGTTTTCACAGTGCTATGTACTCCCAACTCTATCAACAGTGTAGTTTTTGCCAGTATTCGAAGTCTCTCTTATTTTCTTGTACTTATACTTGGACTTCTCTGTGTAAACCTCTGTAACTTCTCTAGGTAGATGAATCACAGTGTACTTTCTCTTGTTTCTATCTGTTGCCAATGTTGAGAAACTCATACATTCTCTGTTCACAGTTTCCCGGTCTTAGAGAGGTAGATTTTTTGTGCGAAAGTGCTGTTTTCACAGTGCTAAGTATTCCCAACTCTATCAACAATGTAGGTTTTACCAGTTTTTGATATCTCTTATTTTCTTGGAGTTTTACTTGGAATTCTCTGTGTAAACCTTTGTAAGTTCTCTAGGTAGATGAATCATTGTGTACTTTCTCTTGTTTCTATCTGTTACCAATCTTGAAAAACTCATACATTCTCTGTTCACTGTTTCGTGGTCTTAGAGAAGTAGATTTCTTTCTGCGAAAGTGCTGTTTTCACAGTGCTAAGTACTCCCAACTGTATCAACAAAGTAGGTTTTACCAGTTTTCTAAGTCTCACTTATTTTCTTATACTTATACTTGGAATTGTCGGTGTAAACCTCTGTAACTGCTCTAGGTAGATGAATCACTGTGTACTTTATCTTGTTTCTATCTGTTCCCAATCTTCAGAAACTCATACATTCTCTGTTCACTGTTTCCCGGTCTTAGAGAGGTAGATTTCTTTCTGCGAAAGTGCTGTTTTCACAGTGCTAGGTACTCCCAACTCTATCAACAATGTAGGTTTTACCAGTTTTCTAAGTCTCTCTTATTTTCTTGTACTTATACTTGGAATTCTCTGTGTAAACCTCTGTAACTTCTCTAGGTAGATGAATCACTGTGTACTTTCTCTTGTTTCTATCTGTTACCAATCTGGAGAAACTCATACATTCTCCTTTCACTGGTTCCTGGTCTTTGAGAAGTAGATTTCTTTGTGCAAAAGTGCAGTTTTCACAGTGCTAGGTACTCCCAACTCTATCAACAATGTAGGTTTTACCAGTTTTCTAAGTCTCTCTTATTTTCTTGTACTTATACTTGGAATTCTCTGTGTAAACCTCTGTAACTTCTCTAGGTAGATGAATCACTGTGTACTTTCTCTTCTTTCTATCTGTCACCAATCTTGAGAAACTCATACATTCTCTGTTCACTGTTTCGCGGTCTTAGAGAAGTGGATTTCTTTCTGTGAAAGTGCTGTTTTCACAGTGCTAAGTACTCCCAACTCTTTCAACAATGTCGGTTTTACCAGTTTTCTAAGTCACTCTCATTTTCTTGTACTTATACTTGGAATTCTCTGTGTAAACCTCTGTAACTTCTCTAGGTAGATGAATCACAGTGTACTTTCTCTTGTTTCTATCTGTTACCAATGTTGAGAAATTCATACATTCTCTGTTCACAGTTTCCCGGTCTTAGAGAGGTAGATTTTTTGTGCTAAAGTGCTGTTTTCACAGTGCTAAGTATTCCCAACTCTATCAACAATGTAGGTTTTACCAGTTTTTGATATCTCTTATTTTCTTGGAGTTTTACTTGGAATTCTCTGTGTAAACCTTTGTAAGTTCTCTAGGTAGATGAATCACTGTGTACTTTCTCTTGTTTCTATCTGTTACCAATCTTGAAAAACTCATACATTCTCTGTTCACTGTTTCGTGGTCTTAGAGAAGTAGATTTCTTTCTGCGAAAGTGCTGTTTTCACAGTGCTAAGTACTCCCAACTGTATCAACAAAGTAGGTTTTACCAGTTTTCTAAGTCTCACTTATTTTCTTATACTTATACTTGGAATTGTCTGTGTAAACCTCTGTAACTGCTCTAGGTCGATGAATCACTGTGTACTTTATCTTGTTTCTATCTGTTCCCAATCTTCAGAAACTCATACATTCTCTGTTCACTGTTTCCCGGTCTTAGAGAGGTAGATGTCTTTGTGCGAAAGTGCTGTTTTCACAGTGCTAGGTACTCCCAACTCTATCAATAATGTAGGTTTTACCAGTTTTCTAAGTCTCTCTTATTCTCTTCTTCTTATACTTGGAATTCTCTGTGTAAACCTCTGTAACTTCTCTAGGTAGATGAATCACTGTGTACTTTCTCTTGTTTCTATCTGTTACCAATCTTGAGAAACTCATACATTCTCTGTTCACTGTTTCCTGGTCTTCGAGAAGTAGATTTCTCTCTGCGAAATTGCTGTTTTCACAGTGCTAAGTACTCCCAACTGTATTAACAATGTAGGTTTTACCAGTTTTCTGAGTCTCTCTTATTTTCTTGTACGTATACTTGAAATTCTTTGTGTAAACCTCTGTAACTTCTCTAGGTAGATGAATCACTGTGTACTTTCTCTTGTTTCTATCTGTTCCCAATCTTGAGAAACTCATACATTCTCTGTTTACTGTTTCCCGGTTTAGAGAAGTAAATTTCTTTCTGCGAAAGTGCTGTTTTCACATTGCTAAGTACTCCCAACTCTATCAACAATGTAGGTTTTACCAGTTTTCTAAGTCTCTCTTATTTTCTTGTACTTATACTTGGAATTCTCTGCGTAAACCTCTTTAACTTCTCTAGGTAAATGAATCACAGTGTACTTTCTCTTGTTTCTATCTGTTCCCAATCTGCAGAAACTCATACATTCTCTGTTCACTGTTTCCCGGTCTTAGAGAGGTACATGTCTTTGTGCCAAAGTGCTGTTTTCACAGTGCTGAGTACTCCCAACTCTATCAACAATGTAGGTTTTACCAGTTTTCTAAGTCTCTCTTATTTTCTTGGAGTTACACTTGGATTTCTCTGTGTAAACCTCTGTAACTTCTCTAGGTAGATGAATCACTGTGTACTTTCTCTTCTTTCTATCTGTTACCAACCTTGAGAAACTCATACATTCTCTCTTCACTGTTTCCTGGTCTTAGAGAAGTAGATTTCTTTCTGCGAAGTGCTGTTTTCACAGTGCTAAGTATTCCCAACTCTATCAACAATGTAGGTTTTATCAGTTTTCTAAGTCTCTCTTATTTTCTTATACTTATACTTGGAATTCTCTGTGTAAACCTCTGTAACTTCTCTAGGTAGATGAATCACTGTGTACTTTCTCTTCTTTCTATCTGTCACCAATCTTGAGAAACTCATACATTCTCTGTTCACTGTTTCGCGGTCTTAGAGAAATGGATTTCTTTCTGTGAAAGTGCTGTTTTCACAGTGCTAAGAACTCCCATCTCTTTCAACAATGTAGGTTTTACCAGTTTTCTAAGTCACTCTCATTTTCTTGTACTTATACTTGGAATTCTCTGTGTAAACCTCTGTAACTTCTCTAGGTAGATGAATCACAGTGTACTTTCTCTTGTTTCTATCTGTTAACAATTTTGAGAAATTCATACATTCTCTGTTCACAGTTTCCCGGTCTTAGAGAGGTAGATTTTTTGTGCGAAAGTGCTGTTTTCACAGTGCTAAGTATTCCCAACTCTATCAACAATGTAGGTTTTACCAGTTTTTGATATCTCTTATTTTCTTGGAGTTTTACTTGGAATTCTCTGTGTAAACCTTTGTAAGTTCTCTAGGTAGATGAATCATTGTGTACTTTCTCTTGTTTCTATCTGTTACCAATCTTGAAAAACTCATACATTCTCTGTTCACTGTTTCGTGGTCTTAGAGAAGTAGATTTCTTTCTGCGAAAGTGCTGTTTTCACAGTGCTAAGTAGTGCCAACTGTATCAACAAAGTAGGTTTTACCAGTTTTCTAAGTCTCTCTCATTTTCTTATACTTATACTTGAAATTCTCTGTGTAAACCTCTGTAACTTCTCTAGGTAGATGAATCACAGTGTACTTTGTCTTGTTTCTATCTGTTACCAATCTTGATAAATTCATTCATTCCCTGTTCACTGTTTCCCGGTCTAGAGAGGTAGATGTCTTTGTGCGAAAGTGCTGTTTTCACAGTGCTAGGTACTCCCAACTCTATCAACAATGTAGGTTTTACCAGTTTTCTAAGTCTCTCTTATTTTCTTGTAGTGATACTTGGAATTCTCTGTGTAAACCTCTGTAACTTCTCTTGATAGATGAATCACTGTGTACTTTGTCTTGTTTCTATCTGTTACCAATCTTGAGAAACTCATACATTCTCTGTTCACTGTTTCGTGGTCTTAGAGAAGTAGATTTCTTTCTGCGAAAGTGCTGTTTTCACAGTGCTAAGTACTGCCAACTGTATCAACAAAGTAGGTTTTACCAGTTTTCTAAGTCTGTCTTATTTTCTTATACTTATACTTGGAATTCTCTGTGTAAACCTCTGTAACTTCTCTAGGTAGATGAATCACTGTGTACTTTATCTTGTTTCTATCTGTTCCCAATCTTCAGAAACTCATACATTCTCTGTTCACTGTTTCCCGGTCTTAGAGAGGTAGATGTCTTTGTGCGAAAGTGCTGTTTTCACAGTGCTAAGTACTCCCAACTCTATCAACAATGTAGGTTTTACCAGTTTTCTAAGTCTCTCTTATTTTCTTGTACTGATACTTGGAATTCTCTGTGTAAACCTCTGTAACTTCTCTAGTTAGATTAATCACTGTGTACTTTCTCTTATTTCTATCTGTTATCAATCTTGAGAAACTCATACATTCTCTTTTCACTGGTTCCTGGTCTTTGAGAAGTAGATTTCTTTCCGTGAAAGTGCAGTTTTCACAGTGCTAAGTACTCCCAACTCTATCAACAATGTAGGTTTTACCAGTGTTCTAAGTCTCTCTTATTTTCTTGTACTTATACTTGGAATTCTCTGTGTAAACCTCTGTAACTTCTCTAGGTAAATGAATCATTGTGTACTTTCTCTTGTTTCCATGTGTTACCAATCTTGAGAAGCTCATAATTCTGTGTTCCCTGTTTCGCGTTCTTAGAGAAGGAGATTTCTTTGTGCGAAAGTGCTGTTTTCACAGTGCTAAGTACTCCCAACTGTATCAACATTGTAGGTTTTACCAGTTTTCTAAGTCTCTCTTATTTTCTTGTATTTATACTTGGAATTCTCTGTGTAAACCTCTGTACCTTCACTAGGTAGATGAATCACTGTTTATTTTCTCTTGTTTCTATCTGTTGCCAATCTTGAGAAACTCCTAAATTCTCTGTTCACTGTTACGCGTTATTACGCGTTCCTAGAAAGGTAGATTTCTTTGTGCGAAAGTGCTGTTTTCACAGTGCTAAGTACTCCCAACTCTATCAACAATGTTGGTTTTACCAGTTTTCTATGTCTCTCTTATTTTCTTGTACTTATACTTGGAATTCTCTGTGTAAACCTCTGTAACTTCTCTAGGTAGATGAATCACTGCGTACTTTCTCTTGTTTCTATCTGTTACCAATCTTGAGAAACTCATACATTCTCTGTTCACTGTTTCGCGGTCTTAGAGAAGTACATTTCTTTGTGCGAAAGTCCTGTTTTCACAGTGCTAACTACTCTCAAGTCTATTAACAATGTAGGTTTTATCAGTTTTCCAAGTCTCTCTTATTTTCTGTTACTTATACTTGGAATTCTCTGTGTAAACCTCTGTAACTTCTCTAGGTAGATGAATCACTGTGTACTTTCTCTTGTTTCTATCTGTTACCAATCTTGAGAAACTCATACATTCTCTGTTCACTGTTTCCCTGTCTTAGAGAAGTAGATTTCTTTGTGTGAAAGTGCTGTTTTCACAGTGCTAAGTACTCCGAACTCTATCAACAATGTAGGTTTCACCAGTTTTCTAAGTCTCTCTTATTTACTTCTACTTATACTTGGAATTCTCTGTGTAAACCTCTGTAATTTCCCTAGGTAGGTGAATCACTGTGTACTTTCTCTTGTTTCTATCTGTTACCAATCTTCAGTAACTGATACATTCTCTGTTAACTGTTTCCCGGTCTTAGAGAAGTAGATTTCTTTGTGCGAAAGTGCTGTTTTCACAGTGCTAAGTACTCCCAACTCTATCAACAGTGTAGTTTTTACCAGTTTTCTAAGTCACTCTCATTTTCTTGTACTTATACTTGGACTTCTCTGTGTAAACCTCTGTAACTTCTCTAGGTAGATGAATCACAGTGTACTTTCTCTTGTTTCTATCTGTTGCCAATGTTGAGAAACTCATACATTCTCTGTTCACTGTTTCGCGGTCTTCGAGAAGTAGATTTCTTTGTGCGAAAGTGCTGTTTTGACAGTGCTCAGTACTCCCAACTGTATCAACAATGTAGGTTTTACCAGTTTTCTAAGTCTCTCTTATTTTCCTGTACTTATACTTGGAATTCTCTGTGTAAACCACTGTAACTTCTCTAGGTAGATGAATCACTGTGTACTTTCTCTTCTTTCTATCTGTCACCAATCTTAAGAAACTCATACATTCTCTGTTCACTGTTTCGCGGTCTTAGAGAAGTGGATTTCTTTCTGTGAAAGTGCTGTTTTCACAGTGCTAAGTACTCCCAACTCTTTCAACAATGTAGGTTTTACCAGTTTTCTAAGTCACTCTCATTTTCTTGTACTTATACTTGGAATTCTCTGTGTAAACCTCTGTAACTTCTCTAGGTAGATGAATCACTGTGTACTTTCTCTTGTTTCTATCTGTTACCAATGTGGAGAAACTCATACATTCTCTGTTCACTGTTTCCCGGTCTTAGAGAGGTAGATTTCTTTCTGCGAAAGTGCTGTTTTCACAGTGCTAGGTACTCCCAACTCTATCAACAATGTAGGTTTTACCAGTTTTCTAAGTCTCTCTTATTTTCTTGTACTTATACTTGGAATTCTCTGTGTAAACCTCTGTAACTTCTCTAGGTAGATGAATCACAGTGTACTTTGTCTTGTTTCTATCTGTTACCAATCTTGATAAATTCATTCATTCCCTGTTCACTGTTTCCCGGTCTAGAGAGGTAGATGTCTTTGTGCGAAAGTGCTGTTTTCACAGTGCTAGGTACTCCCAACTCTATCAACAATGTAGGTTTTACCAGTTTTCTAAGTCTCTCTTATTTTCTTGTAGTGATACTTGGAATTCTCTGTATAAACCTCTGTAACTTCTCTTGATAGATGAATCACTGTGTACTTTGTCTTGTTTCTATGTGTTACCAATCTTGAGAAACTCATACATTCTCTGTTCACTGTTTCGTGGTCTTAGAGAAGTAGATTTCTTTCTGCGAGAGTGCTGCTTTCACAGTGCTAAGTACTGCCAACTGTATCAACAAAGTAGGTTTTACCAGTTTTCTAAGTCTCTCTTATTTTCTTATACTTATACTTGGAATTATCTGTGTAAACCTCTGTAACTTCTCTAGGTAGATGAATCACTGTGTACTTTATCTTGTTTCTATCTGTTCCCAATCTTCAGAAACTCATACATTCTCTGTTCACTGTTTCCCGGTCTTAGAGAGGTAGATGTCTTTGTGCGAAAGTGCTGTTTTCACAGTGCTAAGTACTCCCAACTCTATCAACAATGTAGGTTTTACCAGTTTTCTAAGTCTCTCTTATTTTCTTGTACTGATACTTGGAATTCTCTGTGTAAACCTCTGTAACTTCTCTAGTTAGATTAATCACTGTGTACTTTCTCTTATTTCTATCTGTTATCAATCTTGAGAAACTCATACATTCTCTTTTCACTGGTTCCTGGTCTTTGAGAAGTAGATTTCTTTCCGTGAAAGTGCAGTTTTCACAGTGCTAAGTACTCCCAACTCTATCAACAATGTAGGTTTTACCAGTGTTCTAAGTCTCTCTTATTTTCTTGTACTTATACTTGGAATTCTCTGTGTAAACCTCTGTAACTTCTCTAGGTAGATGAATCATTGTGTACTTTCTCTTGTTTCTATGTGTTACCAATCTTGAGAAGCTCATAATTCTGTGTTCCCTGTTTCACGTTCTTAGAGAAGGAGATTTCGTTGGGCGAAAGTGCTGTTTTCACAGTGCTAAGTACTCCCAACTGTATCAACATTGTAGGTTTTACCAGTTTTCTAAGTTTCTCTTATTTTCTTGTATTTATACTTGGAATTCTCTGTGTAAACCTCTGTACCTTCACTAGGTAGATGAATCACTGTTTATTTTCACTTGTTTCTATCTGTTGCCAATCTTGAGAAACTCATACATTCTCTGTTCACTGTTACGCGTTATTACGCGTTCCTAGAAAGGTAGATTTCTTTGTGCGAAAGTGCTGTTTTCACAGTGCTAAGTACTTCCAACTCTATCAACAATGTTGGTTTTACCAGTTTTCTATGTCTCTCTTATTTTCTTGTACTTATACTTGGAATTGTCTGTGTAAACCTCTGTAACTTCTCTAGGTAGATGAATCACTGCGTACTTTCTCTTGTTTCTATCTGTTACCAATCTTGAGAAACTCATACATTCTCTGTTCACTGTTTCGCGGTCTTAGAGAAGTACATTTCTTTGTGCGAAAGTCCTGTTTTCACAGTGCTAACTACTCTCAACTCTATTAACAATGTAGGTTTTATCAGTTTTCCAAGTCTCTCTTATTTTCTGTTACTTATACTTGGAATTCTCTGTGTAAACCTCTGTAACTTCTCTAGGTAGATGAATCACTGTGTACTTTCTCTTGTTTCTATCTGTTACCAATCTTGAGAAACTCATACATTCTCTGTTCACTGTTTCCCGGTCTTAGAGAAGTAGATTTCTTTGTGTGAAAGTGCAGTTTTCACAGTGCTAAGTACTCCGAACTCTATCAACAATGTAGGTTTCACCAGTTTTCTAAGTCTCTCTTATTTACTTGTACTTATACTTGGAATTCTCTGTGTAAACCTCTGTAATTTCCCTAGGTAGGTGAATCACTGTGTACTTTCTCTTGTTTCTATCTGTTACCAATCTTGAGTAACTGATACATTCTCTGTTAACTGTTTCCCGGTCTTAGAGAAGTAGATTTCTTTGTGCGAAAGTGCTGTTTTCACAGTGCTAAGTACTCCCAACTCTATCAACAGTGTAGTTTTTACCAGTATTCTAAGTCTCTCTTATTTTCTTGTACTTATACTTGGACTTCTCTGTGTAAACCTCTGTAACTTCTCTAGGTAGTTGAATCACAGTGTACTTTCTCTTGTTTCTATCTGTTGCCAATGTTGAGAAACTCATACATTTTCTGTTCACTGTTTCGCGGTCTTCGAGAAGTAGATTTCTTTGTGCGAAAGTGCTGTTTTGACAGTGCTCAGTACTCCCAACTGTATCAACAATGTAGGTTTTACCAGTTTTCTAAGTCTTTCTTATTTTCCTGTACTTATACTTGGAATTCTCTGTGTAAACCTCTGTAACTTCTCTAGGTAGATGAATCACTGTGTACTTTCTCTTCTTTCTATCTGTCACCATTTTTGAGAAACTCATACATTCTCTGTTCACTGTTTCGCGGTCTTAGAGAAGTGGATTTCTTTCTGTGAAAGTGCTGTTTTCACAGTGCTAAGTACTCCCATCTCTTTCAACAATGTAGGTTTTACCAGTTTTCTAAGTCACTCTCATTTTCTTGTACTTATACTTGGAATTCTCTGTGTAAACCTCTGTAACTTCCCTAGGTAGATGAATCACAGTGTACTTTCTCTTGTTTCTATCTGTTAACAATGTTGAGAAATTCATACATTCTCTGTTCACAGTTTCCCGGTCTTAGAGAGGTAGATTTTTTGTGCGAAAGTGCTGTTTTCACAGTGCTAAGTATTCCCAACTCTATCAACAATGTAGGTTTTACCAGTTTTTGATATCTCTTATTTTCTTGGAGTTTTACTTGGAATTCTCTGTGTAAACCTTTGTAAGTTCTCTAGGTGGATGAATCACTGTGTACTTTCTCTTGTTTCTATCTGTTACCAATCTTGAAAAACTCATACATTCTCTGTTCACTGTTTCGTGGTCTTAGAGAAGTAGATTTCTTTCTGCGACAGTGCTGTTTTCACAGTGCTAAGTACTCCCAACTGTATCAACAAAGTAGGTTTTACCAGTTTTCTAAGTCTCTCTTATTTTCTTATACTTATACTTGGAATTGTCTGTGTAAACCTCTGTAACTGCTCTAGGTAGATGAATCACTGTGTACTTTATCTTGTTTCTATCTGTTCCCAATCTTCAGAAACTCATACATTCTCTGTTCACTGTTTCCCGGTCTTAGAGAGGTAGATGTCTTTGTGCGAAAGTGCTGTTTTCACAGTGCTAGGTACTCCCAACTCTATCAACAATGTAGGTTTTACCAGTTTTCTAAGTCTCTCTTATTTTCTTGTACTGATACTTGGAATTCTCTGTGTAAACCTCTGTAACTTCTCTAGGTAGATGAATCACTGTGTACTTTCTCTTGTTTCTATCTGTTACAAATCTTGAAAAACTCATACATTTCTCTGTTCACTGTTTCGTGGTCTTGGAGAAGTAGATTTCTTTGTGCGAAAGTGCAGTTTTCACAGTGCTAAGTACTCCCAACTCTATCAACAATGTAGGTTTTACCAGTGTTCTAAATCTCTCTTATTTTCTTGTACTTATACTTGGAATTCTCTGTGTAAACCTCTGTAACTTCTCTAGGTAGATGAATCATTGTGTACTTTCTCTTGTTTCTATGTGTTGCCAATCTTGAGAAACTCATAATTCTGTGTTCCCTGTTTCGCGTTCTTAGAGAAGGAGATTTCTTTGTGCGAAAGTGCTGTTTTCACAGTGCTAAGTACTCCCAACTCTATCAACAATGTAGGTTTTACCAGATTTCTAAGTCTCTCTTATTTTCTTGTATTTATACTTGGAATTCTCTGTGTAAACCTCTGTACCTTCTCTAGGTAGATGAATCACTGTGTACTTTCTCTTGTTTCTATCTGTTGCCAATCTTGAGAAACTCATACATTCTCTGTTCACTGTTACGCGTTCCTAGAAAAGTAGATTTCTTTGTGCGAAAGTACTGTTTTCACAGTGCTAAGTACTCCCAACTCTATCAACAATGTTGGTTTTACCAGTTTTCTATGTCTCTCTTATTTTCTTGTACTTATACTTGGAATTCTCTGTGTAAACCTCTGTAACTTCTCTAGGTAGATGAATCACTGCGTACTTTCTCTTGTTTCTATCTGTTACCAATCTTGAGAAACTCATACATTCTCTGTTCACTGTTTCACGGTCTTAGAGAAGTACATTTCTTTGTGCGAAAGTGCTGTTTTCACAGTGCTAACTACTCCCAACTCTATTAACAATGTAGGTTTTATCTGTTTTCCAAGTCTCTCTTATTTTCTGTTACTTATACTTGGAATTCTCTGTGTAAACCTCTGTAACTTCTCTAGGTTGATGAATCACTGTGTACTTTCTCTTGTTTCTATCTGTTACCAATCTTCAGAAACTCATACATTCTCTGTTCACTGTTTCCCGGTCTTAGAGAGGTAGATTTCTTTCTGCCAAAGTGCTGTTTTTACCGTGCTAAGTACTCCCATCTCTATCAACAATGTAGGTTTTACCACTTTTCTATGTCTCTCTTATTTTCTTGTACTTATACTGGGAATTCTCTGTGTAAACCTCTGCAACTTCTCTAGGTAGATGAATCACTGTGTACTCTCTCTTGTTTTTATCTGTTACCAATCTTGAGAAACTCATACATTCTGTGTTCACTGTTTCCCGGTCTTAGCGAAGTAGATTTCTTTCGGAGAATGTGTTGTTTTCACAGTGCTAAGTACTCCCAACTCTATCAATAATGTAGGTTTTACCAGTTTTCTAAGTCTCTCTTATTTTCTTGTACTTATACTTGGACTTCTCTGTGTAAACCTCTGTAACTTCTCTAGGTAGATGAATCACTGTGTACTTTCTCTTGTTTCTATCTGTTACCAATCTTGAGAAACTCATACATTCTCTATTCACTGTTTCCCGGTGTTAGAGAAGTAGATTTCTTTGTGCGAAAGTGCTGTTTTCACAGTGCTAAGTATTCCCAACTCTATCAACAATGTAGGTTTTACCAGTTTTCTAAGTCTCTCTTATATTCTTGTACTGATACTTGGAATTCTCTGTGTACATCTCTGTAACTTCTCTAGGTCGATGAATAACTGTGTACTTTCTCTTGTTTCTATCTGTTACCAATCTTGAGAAACTCATACATTCTCTGTTCCCTGTTTCGCGTTCTTAGAGAAGTAGATTTCCTTGTGTGAAAGTCCTGTTTTCACATTGCTAAGTACTCCCAACTCTATAAACAATGTAGGTTTTACCAGTTTTCTAAGTCTCTCTTATTTTCTTGTATTTATACTTGGACTTCTGTGTGTAAACCTTTGTAACTTCTCTAGGTACATGAATCACTGTGTAATTTCTCTTGTTTCTATCTGTTACCAATCTTGAGAAACTCATACATTCTCTGTTCACTGTTTGCGGTCTTATAGAAGCAGATTTCTTTCTGGGAAAGTGCTGTTTGCACAGTGCTAAGTAGTCCCAAATGTATGAACAATGTAGGTTTTACCCGTTATCTAAGTCTCTCTTATTGTCTTGTAGTTATACTAGGAATTCTCAGTGTAACCCTTGTAACTTCTCTAGGTAGATCAATCACTGTGTACTTTCTCTTGTTTCTATCTGTTACCAATCTTGAGAAACTCATACATTCTCTGTTCACTGTTTCCCGGTCTTAGATAAGTAGATTTCTTTCTGTGAAAGTGATGTTTTCACAGTGCTAAGTACTCCCAACTCTATCAACAATGTAGTTTTTACCAGTTTTCTAAGTCTCTCTTATTTTCTTGGAGTTACTCTTGGAATTCTCTGTGTAAACCTCTGTAACTTCTCTGGGCAGATGAATCACTGTGTAATTTCTCTTGTTTCTATCTGTTCTCAATCTTAAGAAACTAATACTTTCTCTGTTCACTGTATCGTTGTCTTAGGGAAGTAGTTTTCTTTTTGTGAAAGTGATGTTTTCAGAATGCTAAGTACTCCCAACACCATGAACAACATAGATTTTGCTAGTTTTCTAAGTTTCTCTTATTTTCTAGTAGTTATAGCTGAAGTTCTCTGTGTAAACCTGTGTAACTGATCTGGATAGAGGAATCACTGTGTACTTTCTCTTGTTTCTATCTGTTCCCAATCTTAAGAAACTAATACTTTCTCTGTTCACTGTATCATTGTCTTAGAGAAGTAGATTTCTTTCTGTGAAACTGATGTTTTCGGAATGCTAAGTACTACCAACTCCATGAACAACGTAGATTTTCCCAGTTTTCTAAGTCTCTCTTATTTTCTGGTGGTTATAACTGAATTTCTCTGTGTAAACTTCTGCAACTTCTCTGGATATATGAACCACTGTGTTCTTTTTCTTGTTTCTATCTGTTATCTATCTTAAGAAACTAATACTTTCTCTGTTCACTGTATCGTTGTCTTACAGAAGTAGATTTCTTTCGGTGAAAGTGATGATTCCAGAATGCTAAGTACTCCCAACTCTATATACAACGTAGATTTTGGCAGTTATCGAAATCTCTATTCTTTTATTGTAGTTATAGCTGAAATTTTCTGTGTAAAGTTGTGTAACTTCTCTGGGTAGAGGAATCACTGTGTAATTTCTCTTGTTTCTATCTGTTCTCAATCTTAAGACAATAATACATTCTCTGTTCACTGTATCATTGTCTTAGAGAAGTAGATTTCTTTCTGTGAAACTGATGTTTTCAGAATGCTAAGTACTACCAACTCCATGAACAACATAGATTTTCCCAGTTTTCTAAGTCTCTCTTATTTTCTTGTAGTTATAGCTGAAGTTCTCTCTTTAAACCTGTATATCTTCTCTAGGTAGATGAATCACTGTGTACTTTCTTTTCTTTCTATCTGTACTCAATCTTAATAGACAAATACTTTCTCTTTTGACTGTCTTCATGTCTTAGTGAAGAAGATTTCTTTCTGCGAAAGTGATGTTTTCAGAATGCTAAGTACTCCCAACTCCATGAACAAAGTAGATTTTGTTAGTTTTGTAAGTCTCTCTTATTTTCCGGTGGATATAGCTGAAGTTCTCTATGTAAACCTCTATGTATTCTCTGGGTATATGAACCACAGTGTTCTTTCTCTTGTTTCTATCTGTTCTCAATCCTAAGAAACTAATACTTTCTCTGTTCACTGTATTATTGTCTTAGAGAACTAGAGTTCTTTCTGTGAAAGTGATGTTTTCAGAATGCTAAGTACTCGGAAGTTCATGAACAACATAGATTTTCCCAGTTTTCTAAGTCTCACTTATTTTCTTGTAGTTATAGCTGAAGTTCTCTTTAAACCTGTGTATCTTCACTAGGTAGATGAATCAGTGTGTACTTTCTCTTGTTTCTATCTGTACTCAATCTTAACAAAATAATACTTTCTCTGTTCATTGTATCATTGTCTTACCGAAGTAGATTTATTTCTGTAAAAGTGATATTTTCACATTGCTAAGTACTCCCAACTCTATGAACAACGTAGATTTTGCCTGTTATCTAAGTCTCTCTTATTTTCTTGTAGTTATACTTTGGACATCTCTGTGAAAACCTCTTTACTTTCTTGTAGTTATAGCTCAAGTTCGCTGTGTAAACCTCTGTAACTACTCTGGGCAGATGAATCACTGTGTAATTTCTCTTGTTTCTATCTGTTCTCAATCTTATAAAACTAATACTTTCTCTGTTCAATGTATCATTGTCTTAGAGAAGTAGATTTCTTTCTCCGAAAGTGATGTTTTCAGAATGCTTATTACTCCCAACTACATGAACAATGTAGATTTTGCTAGTTTTCTAAGTCTCTCTTATTTTCTGGTGCTTATAGCTGAAGTTTTCTGTGTAAACCTCTATAACTTCTCTGGGTATATGAACCACTGTGTTCTTTCTTTGTTTCTATCTGTTCTCAATCTTAAGAAACTAATACTTTCTCTGTTCACTGTATCGTTGTCTTAGAGAAGTAGATTTCTTTTTGTGAAAGTGATGTTTTGAGAATGCTAAGTACTCCCAAGTTCATGAACAACATAGATTTTGCTAGTTTTCTAAGTCTCTCTTATTTTCTGGTAGTTATAGCTGAAGATATCTGTGTAAACCTCTGTAACTTTTCTGGGTAGAGGAATCACTGTGTACTTTCTTTTGTTTCTATCTGTACTCAATCTTAAGAAAGAAATAGTTTCTCTGTTCACTGTATTCCTGTCTTAGAGAGGTAGATTTCTTTCTGTGAAAGTGATATTTTCACATTGTTATGGACTCCCAACTGTATATAGAACGTAGATTTTGTCACTTATCTAAGTCTCTCTTATTTTCTTGTAGTTATACTTGGGACATCTCTGTGAAAATCTCTGCAACTTCTCTGGGTAAATGAATCACTGTGTTCTTTCTCTTGTATCTATCTGTTCTCAATCTTAAGAAACTAATACTTTCTCTGTTCACTGTGTCATTGTCTTAGAGAAGTAGATTTTTTTCTCTGAAAGTGATGTTTTCAGAATGCTAAGTACTCCCAACTCCATGAACAAGGTAGATTTTCCCAGTTTTCTAAGTCTCTCTTATTTTCTTGTAGTTACAGCTGAAGTTGTCTCTTTAAACCTCTGTATCTTCTCTAGGGGGATCAATCACTGTGTACTTTCTTTTGTTTCTATCTGTACTCAATCTTAAGAAACAAATACTTTCTCTGTGACTGTATTCCTGTCTTAGTGAAGAAGATTTCTTTCTGCGAAAGTGATGTTTTCAGAATCCTAAGTACTCTGAACTCCAGGAACAACGTAGAGTTTACGAGTTATCTATGTCTCTCTTATTTTATTTTAGTTGTAGTTGAAGTTCTCTGTGTAAACCTTTGTTACTTTTCTGGGTATATGAACCACTGTGTTCTTTCTCTTGTTTCTATCTTTTATCAATCTTAAGAAACTACTACTTTCTCTGTTCACTGTATCATTGTCTTAGAGAAGTAGATTTCTTTCTGTGAAAGTGATGTTTTCAGAATGCTATGTACTCCCAACTCTATGAACAACGTAGATTTTCCCAGTTATCTAAGTCTCTCTTATTTTCTTGTAGTTATAGTTTGGACATCTCTGGGAAAACCTCTGTAACTTCTCTGGGTAGATGAATCACTGTGTTCTTTCTCTTGCTTCTATCTGTTCTCAATCTTAGGAAACTAATACTTTCTCTGTTCACTGTATCATTGCCTTAGCTAAGTAAATTTCTTTCTGTGAAAGTGATGTTTTCCGAATGCTAAGTACTCCCAACTCCATGAACAATGTAGATTTTCCCAGTTTTCTAAGTCTCTCTTATTTTCTTGTAGTTATAGCTGAAGTTCTCTCTTTAAACCTCTGCATCTTCTCTAGGTAGATGAATCAGTGTGTACTTTCTCTTGTTTCTATCTCTTCTCAATCTCAAGAAACTAATACTTTCTCTGTTCGCTGTATCGTTGTCTTAGAGAAGTAGATTTCTTTTTGTGAAAGTGAAGTTTTCAGAATGCTAAGTACTCCTAACTCTATCAACAACATAGATTTTGCCGGTTATGTAAGTCTCTCTTATTTTCTTGTAGTTTTAGTTGGGAGATCTCTGTGTAAACCTCTGTAACTTCTCTGGGTATAGAAATCACTGTGTTCTTTCTCTTGTTTCTTTCTGTTCTCAATCTTAAGAAACTAATACTTTCTCTATTCACTGTATCGTTGTCTTAGGGAATCAGTTTTATTTTTGTGAAAGTGATGTTTTCAGAATGCTAAGTACTCCCAACTCCATGAACAACATAGATTTTGCTAGTTTTCTATGTCTCTCTTATTTTCTGGTAGTTATAGCTGAAGTTCTCTGTGTAAACCTCTGTAACTGATCTGGATAGAGGAATCACTGTGTACTTTCTCTTATTTCTATCTGTTCCCAAACTTAAGAAACTAATACTTTCTCCGTTCACTGTATCATTGTCTTACAGAAGTAGATTTCTTTCTGTGAAATTGATGGTTTCAGAATGCTAAGTACTCCCAACTCCATGAACAACGTAGATTTTCCCAGTTTTCTAAGTCTCTCTTATTTTCTGGTGGTTATAACTGAATTTCTCTGTGTAAACTGTTGCAACTTCTCTGGATATATGAACCACTGTGTTCTTTTTCTTTTTTCTATCTGTTATCTATCTTAAGAAACTAATACTTTGTCTGTTCACTGTATCGTTGTCTTACAGAAGTAGATTTCTTTCGGTGAAAGTGATGATTCCAGAATGCTAAGTACTCCCAACTCTATATACAACGTAGATTTTGGCAGTTATCTAAATCTGTATTCTTTTATTGTAGTCATAGCTGAAATTTTCTGTGTAAAGTTGTGTAACTTCTCTGGGTAGAGGAATCACTGTGTAATTCCTCTTGTTTCTATCTGTTCTCAATCTTAAGACAATAATACATTCTCTGTTCACTGTATCATTGTCTTAGAGAAGTAGATTTGTTTCTGTGAAACTGATGTTTTCAGAATGCTAAGTACTACCAACTCCATGAACAACATAGATTTTCCCAGTTTTCTAAGTCTCTCTTATTTTCTTGTAGTTATAGCTGAAGTTCTCTCTTTAATCCTGTTTATCTTCTCTAGGTAGATGAATCACTGTGTACTTTCTTTTGTTTCTATCTGTACTCAATCTTAATAGACAAATACTTTCCCTTTTGCCTGTCTTCCTGTCTTAGTCAAGAAGATTTCTTTCTGCGAAAGGGATGTTTTCAGAATGCTAAGTACTCCCACTCCATGAAGAAAGTAGATTTTGTTAGTTTTCTAAGTCTCTCTTATTTTCCGGGGAAATAGCTGAAGTTCTCTGTGTAAACCTCTATATATTCTCTGGGAATATGAACCACAGTGTTCTTTCTCTTGTTTCTATCTGTTGTCAATCCTAAGAACCTAATACTTTCTTTGTTCACTGTATCATTGTCTTAGAGAAGTAGATTTTTTTCTGTGAAAGTGATGTTTTCAGAATGTTAAGTACTCCCAACTCCGTGAACAACGTAGATTTTCCCAGTTTTCTAAGTCTCTCTTATTTTCTGGTGATTATATCTGAAGTTCTCTGTGTAAACTTCTGTAACTTCTCTGGGTATATGAACCACTGTGTTCTTTCTCTTGTTTCTATCTGTTGTCTGTCTTAAGAAACTAATACTTTCTCTGTTCACTGTATCGTTGTCTTAGAGAAGTATATTTCTTTCGGTGAAAGTGATGATTTCAGAATGCTAAGTTCTCCCAACTCTACATACAACGTCGATTTTGGCAGTTATCTAAGTCTTTCTTCTTTTACTGTAGTTATAACTGAAATTTCCTGTGTAAACCTGTGACTTCTCTGCGTAGAGGAATCACTGTGTACTTTCTCTTGTTTCTATCTGTTCTCAATCTTAGGAAACTAATACTTTCTCTGTTCACTGTATCGTTGCCTTAGCCAAGTAGATTTCTTGTGTGAAAGTGATGTTTTCAGAATGCTAAGTACTCCCAACTCCATGAACAACATAGATTTTCCCAGTTTTCTAAGTCTCTCTTATTTTCTTGTAGTTATAGCTGAAGTTGTCTTTTTAAACCTCTGTATGTTCTCTAGGTAGATCAATCACTGTGTACTTTCTTTTGTTTCTATCTGTACTCCACCTTAGGAAACAAATACTTTCTCTGTTGACTGTATTCCTGTCTTAGTTAAGAAGATTTCTTTATGCGAAAGTGATGTTTTCAGAATGCTAAGTACTCTCAACTCCATGAACAACGTAGATTTTACCAGTTATCTAGGTCTCTCTTATTTTATTGTAGTTATAGCTGAAGTTCTCTGCGTAAATATCTGTAACTTCTCTGGGGAGATGAATCACTGTGTACTTTCTCTTGTTTCTATCTGTTCTCAATTGTAAGAAACTAATACTTTCTCTGTTCACTGTGTCGTTGCCTTAGAGAAGTAGATTTCTTTTTGTGACAGTGATGTTTTCAGAATGCTAAGTACTCCCAACTCTATCAACAACGTAGATTTTGCCATTTATCTAAGTCTGTCTTATTTTCTTGTAGTTTTCATTGGGAGATCTCTGTGTAAAGCTCTGTAACTTCTCTGGGTAGATGAATCACTGTGTTCTTTCTCTTGTTTCTATCTGTTCTCAATCTTAAGAAACTAATACTTTCTCTGTTCACTGTATCGTTGTCTTAGAGAAGTAGATTGCTTTCTGTGAAAGTGATATTTTCAGCATGCTAAGTACTCCCAACTCCATGAACAACGTAGATTTTCCCAGTTTTCTGAGTCTCCCTTATTTTCTTGTAGTTATAGCTCAATTTCGCTCTTTAAACCTCTGTATCTTCTCTAGGTAGATGAATCACTGTGTACTTTCTTTTGTTTCTATCTGTACTCAATCTTAGGAAACAAATATTTTCTCTTTTGACTGTATTCCTGTCTTAGTGAAGAAGATTTCTTTCTGCGAAAGTGATGTTTTCAGAATGCTATGTACTCCCAATTCCATGAACAACGTAGATTTTACCAGTTATCTAAGTCTGTCTTATTTTATTGTAGTTGTAGTTGAGGTTCTCTGTGTAAACCTCTGTAACTTCTCTGAGTATGTGAATCAGTGTCTTCTTTCTCTTGTTTCTGTCTGTTCTCAATCTTAAGAAACTAATACATTCCCTGTTCACTGTATCGCTGCCTTAGCTAAGTAGATTTCTTTCTGTGAAAGTGATGTTTTCAGAATGCTAAGTACTCCCAACTCCATGAACCATATAGATTTTGCTAGTTTTCTAAGTCTCTCTTATTTTCCGGTGGTTACAGCTGAAGTTCTCTGTGTAAACCTCTATAACTTCTCTGGGTATATGAACCACTGTGTTCTTTCTCCTGTTTCTATCTGTTATGAATCTTAAGAAACTAATACTTTCTCTGTTCACTGTATCGTTGTCTTAGAGAAGTAGATTTCCTTTTGTGAAAGTGATGTTTTCAGAATGCTAAGTACTCCCAACTCCATGAACAACATAGATTTTCCCAGTTTTCTAAGTCTCTCTTATTTTCTTGTAGTTATAGCTGAAGTTCTCTCTTTAAACCTCTGTATCTTCTCTAGGTAGATGAATCACTGTGTACTTTCTTTTGTTTCTATCTGTACTCAATAGACAAATACTTTCTGTTTTGACTGTCTTCCTGTCTTAGTGAAGAAGATTTCTTTCTGCGAAAGTGATGTTTTCAGAATGCTAAGTACTCCCAACTCCATGAACAAAGTAGATTTTGTTAGTTTTCTAAGTCTCTCTTATTTTCCGGTGGATATAGCTGAAGTTCTCTGTGTAAACCTCTATATATTCTCTGGGTATATGAACCACAGTGTTGTTTCTCTTGTTTCTATCTGTTCTCAATCTTAAGAAACTAATACTTTGTCTGTTGACTTTATTATTGTCTTAGGGAACTAGAGTTCGTTCAGTGAAAGTGATGTTTTCAGAATGCTAAGTACTCCGAAGTTCATGAACAACATAGATTTTCCCAGTTTTCTAAGTCTCTCTTATTTTCTCGCAGCTATAGCTGAAGTTCTCTTTAAACCTGTGTATCTTTTCTAGGTAGATGAATCAGTGTGTACTTTCTCTTGTTTCTATCTGTACTCAATCTTAAGAAAATAATACTTTCCCTGTTGATTATATCATTGTCTTACAGAAATAGATTTCTTTCTGTAAAAGTGATATTTTCACATTGCTAAGTAGTCCCAACTCTATGAACAGTGTAGATTTTGCCTGTTATCTAAGTCTCTCTTATTTTCTTGTAGTTATAGTTTGGACATCTCTGTGAAAACCTCTTTACTTTCTTGTAGTTATAGCTCAAGTTCGCTGTGTAAACCTCTGTAACTTCTCTAGGCAGATGAATCACTGTGTAATTTCTCTTGTTTCTATCTGTTCTCAATCTTAAAAAACTAATACTTTCTCTGTTCACTGTATCATTGTCTTAGAGAAGTAGATTTCTTTCTCCGAAAGTGATGTTTTCAGAATGCTTATTACTCCCAACTACATGAACAATGTAGATTTTGCTAGTTTTCTAAGTCTCTCTTATTTTCCGGTGGTTATAGCTGAAGTTTTCTGTATAAACCTCTATAACTTCTCTGGGTATATGAACCACTGTGTTCTTTCTTTGTTTCTATCTGTTCTCAATCTTAAG